>OX453089.1:60064099-60670928 GCA_949708635.1 Hirtodrosophila cameraria | reverse complement strand
CCTGGAAAGAGATTTATTTGCTAAGGCATTTTTCAAATGCATCGCGTTTGCATCTTCAGCTTTCTGAAATACAAAATGCAATTTACATACATTTTAGTTGTAGTCAATTATTCTATATCTACTTTTTTTAAATAACAGTAATTAAGTAGAGTAGAGCATCTCCGTAGCCATTGTCATGCTCCATTAAAAGCTGAACAAAATTGTGCAAGTTTATAAAAACAACAAGTAAGTCGAGTGTGCCCGACTATGAGACGCCCTGCTCCCAACTTGCACTTCAAGCAGCTCAGCGGTAATGCAAGCAAGCAGAGCACTTAGCTTGTCCAGTGCTGGTCAAACAATTGCAACTGGCTGCTGAGACAGGAGGAATTAGATTCATCAATAACTTTGATGCTTGTTATCCGATCGCAAAGAAATATGTGTATCAAAAATGAAAGCTATGTCTTAAAAATTGTGGCTGTGTTGTGTCCGAAACTTGAAATAAACTTAATCTGCGTATGGTATACAGGAACCTGCATGCCATGTTCGGTGTCTCTAGCTCTTATAGTCTCTGAGATCGACGCGCTCATACGGACAGACGGATAGACAGACGGACATGGCTATATCGACTCGGCTGTTGATGCTGATCAAGAATATATATACTTTAAACAGTCGGAAATGCCTCCTTCTGCCTGTTACATACATTTGCAGTACTTTATAACTCCCTTTTTCCCATTTTTAATGGGAACAGGGAGTAAAAATAACTCTTTATTATATTATATAATATTGATATTATTATTTAGCCGACTCGCTTAATATCACCCGAGACGTTGCTTCGAAAACGGCATGGAAATTCTTATGAAATGGCCACGTTGTTGGCAAGCATGCTCATTGGAGCAGGACATCCTGCTATGGTCGTGTCGGGGGTGGCACGTGAGGAGACAGTTAATAATGAGCAATACAATGTACCCTATCCGTATCCAATCACCGAAGTGGAGACTGTGGAACATGTTGAACAGATTGAAGAACAGGCTGTTAAATACAAGCTGCGACCATTGCCGGATTTGGAAAGTCATCTGGAGGAAGAAATGGACGAGGTTCACAGGCGGAGAGCAGAAGAACACAATCGCTTGGAAATGGAGCACTTACGTAAACAAATGGCGGTAACTTTGAATGAAATTGTAATGTGAAAGTTTTCAAAATAACTATTTCTTATTTGTTATATGCTAAAGGACTTGGAACTTTTAGCTGTCGATCGTTATCACTATCGGCGCGCACACGCTTGGGTTGTAATTATAAATAATGCTCCTTGGAGTGTTAAGCCCAAAACCACATACACGGACGTCAATGGAGATGTTGTAGAAGCACCGCCCAGCGCTGTATTCATTGAGCCTTCAACAGGATTCATATGTGAAACAGGCTGTAAGCAATACATCTTGATTGACACCATCTGGAACCCGTATAACTATTACGTGAACAAGCAGACGTACAAGAGAGTCAGTGAATTGCGTTGGGATTTGCGGGTCATAAGTGACTGGGGGCATATGTTGCCAGGGGAACCACCTGAAATGCGCGTTTATAAATCGTCATCAGATGAAAATATCCTAGTAGGTGAGACTGATCACGATGTGGATGAGGAAAAGCATTTGGATGCTATTGTTTGTTGGGTAAGTAGACTTCATATCGGTTTGGCGGACTACGAGCAACGTTTTCCAAGATGTGAAAAAAGAGTTCAATACAGAGGAGCCGTACACGCGCGCTTTTCTCCATATTCGCAACGCGATGGTAAAACAATGGAATTGATTCTGTTTAATGATGATAAATGCGTCGTACCAAAAGTCCGATACGAATACTATGAGAATCGTTTTGATTTAATGACAAACTTGAAATATACTTACGAAACTGATCAATTTGAGGAGGTTTTTTCTAAAGGTCGTAATGACAGTTTGAAATGTAAGTAGGATCTTAATACAATCTTTAAATATTATAATTGACATTTATGAATATAATTTAGCTTTGGAGTATTTTTCGGACCCCGCACTACCCAGAAGACTGCATTTTATTTCAAACTCTAGATTAGACTCTTTGGAAACAATAGACTTAAGCCCAGGATCAATTGTATTACAATATAAGAATCGCTCCGACAGGTGCTGGCACAGGGAGTTTCAATTTAAGCCAGGTGGTGGATCGCTTAAAGTAAGCAATGTTTTTCTATTAGTAATAAGTTCCACATGACGCTATTTCGCAATTTGTTCTATAGAAAGTAATGGAAAAATTTCATCGAGGTAATGAAGATGACATTGATTCAAATGATATTGCCAGCCGAACCTTCCTGTTTCAACAAAACAAAATTGTACTAAAGTTCCATTACACATTTGGAGCGCTAACCGCCACCACAGTGGAGTTTACAAAACCACCCAAGCCAGATTATGGTATGGAACTGGTATACGATGAGAAACTAACAAAAGTATATAGGGTGTGTTACTCGAATACATATATTTATTTGTTTTTAGTATTATTCATTCTGTTATTCAGGCAAACCCGCTAGATCCAGTACGTACCAATCTGGAATTATATAAAATATTACTTGAACAACTTCAGGCGGAGGATCGCATTAGAAAGCAATTTGAAAAAATACAGGATGATGTAAGCAACATTTTTGATCTGCGCAGAGTTGAAAAGAGTGAGCCAAAACTTAAGTTCAGCTTATTTGATCCACTTCGAAATGGAGCAGCTCGAGCAATACGAATGCAACAGGTTTTTGTAATGTTTAAAAATTTAAATACTTTGTATAACGAAATTATTTTTAACAGTTTGAAGAAGAGCAAGAACGACAGAAAGAAATAGCCAGCAAGCCGGCTGACTTTTTAGCTCCATACTTAGTTCCGTTCAAACATCAGGATGAACTGACTCATGAACAATCATTGAATGCATACAATGTCTGCTTAAACGATTTAAAAACTCTATTTGTCATACTACTCAATAATTTACAACGCCAATATGAAGACGTAAGAATCACATTCATCTAATCATAATTATTACTTACCACTTCAAATCAACAGTTGACCAGCGAGGCGAAATCCTTAAATCGTTTTCTGAACAAGTTCGAAAATCAATTTGACAACTTTGACTATAATCGTCTAGTGCAACAGGCTAAGGATTTGGAACTTAGGAAACGTATGGTGCAGCAGCGCTTGACTATAACACATCTGGAATCTCAGAAAAAATATGAACGGGTTAAAGCTTCATTGCAGAAAGATCCACGCTTGAATCTGAAAAAGGAAGAAGAGAAAAGCTCTGACGAATAAACCTTATAAATTAGTTATACAACCTTTTTCAAAATTGCTAAATTATAAAAATTATGAAAATACAATTTTTAATGATTAAAATATGCATATACCTGTATAACTATCTGTCTATCAAGTACTTTATTCATTTATTTTTATATTTTTAAAATTTATAGTTATCACTGAGTTTTTTACTTTAAAACTGGTTTCCAATCGGCTGGTACAACTGAGTTTTACAAGAAATTGCAGGTTTGCCCACATTTGCAAAAACTTTTTCAACAACTTGCTTGCCGAAATTTAGTTTACAAACAAATTTCCTTGCGTGTTGATGGACATCGGTTACTCTTTGACTTCTTCAAACTACAGTGACAATATCAAATCAAGAAAGTAACAAAAAAACATAGCCAACAATGTACAAAGTTGCCACAACTTGAAATATATAATTAAGATTGATCTGTGTGCTACAACTTAGTCTTATCTGCCCAGTTACACATAGCATTCGGTTGTACAACTTCTCCGAGCTGGTACAACCGATTGTAGCGTGTATATGCTGCATTTAATTACTCTTGCTAATGAATAACTAATTATATTAAAACTTCTAAACAGGTCGATTTACTTATTGTTAAACTGAACTTATTTTTGCCGAGTTTTAGTATAAATTATAGCTATGATGAAAAAACTAAAATAGTTGAAGTGCTTGGAAATGATTTCATACAAACGAGACGTACAACAACATAGTAAAGGAGACCACTTCAAGTCACCACCGCGAGAGAACACCGTACAGATGTAGACGCGAATGGAGGTGAAATTGTGCACGGCAGCGGATGCACGAACGTTATGTTGGTAAGAGGGTGAGGGCAGTTTGGAGTTAAGAGTGGGGAGTTGGGGGTTGAAGAAAGTATGTTTAAGTGGATTCTAAAATGCGAATGCCAATTTCATGGTCTTGCATCACAACAGCAACGCGGGGCAGCATCGTCGCAAAGGCACATCTGAGTGTGAGTGCGAGTTGAATTCGTTTCAAAAAGTGACCGTCTGAAAATTGGACAAAGTGGCTGCCGCGACCGTGTGTGGGTTCAAGGCATACAATAAGGCATACAAACATAGCCGGAGGCAGTAACAACAACAGCATACAAACCCCCACGCTCACTACTACACACACACACACACACACACACACATAAGCACGTCACATAAGCACATGTGTGAGCGGCCGCCTGAGCTAGATGGCTGTCCATTTTGGCGCTATACCCAAACCACCCACCACCCAACGTCTACCGCCCTCACACAGATACAGTCGTCCATTTCCACGTTCACGTCCCACGCACACTTTCAAGCGAACTTACTTACACATACGATGCCACTGTCCGTCCGTCCGTCTATCCGTCCGTCCGTCTTTCCGTCCATCCCCCATCGGCGGGGTCTAAATTGCGTTTGTCCCTTGAAAGAATCGTCCTAAGATGAAAGTGCTGTCCCTTGTCCGCCAACCGTCCGTTAGCATCGCTGAAAATTTGCTCGTGGCATGAACACATGTGGCGTAATTTCGTCGCAGATTTTTGTTCGCTAACTGGACAAGGAGATTGTCTACACTGCAAATATTTTTGAAGCACCTTTGTATTATAAGCAACAATTTTTAAATTGGCAATTATGTATAAGTTTGTACACATGTACAAAATTCATTAGTTATTAAAAAAAAAAAACATTTCAACAATATCTATTAACATTATAGAAGCAAATATAAACTTTAAAACTTTTTCCAATGCACTTTGAAATATATCAGTTTATAAAAAAGAACAGAAACAGGCTTGTTTGTCTTTGTAATAATAATTTTTACTCAATACATTTTAATATATAATAATATTTATTAATTCAACACACATGAATAAACATGAATTTAGGATATTAATAAATATTATAGTCCCAACATCAATATATGTAGTAGATGGCATAGTTCTTCAACATTGACATACGACTTTTGTGGTTCGAATCTCAGTCAATAAATAATTTTCCATCCTTACAAAACAATTGCAAATAGAACAAACATTTTTAGGAACACAATTTTGATATGGAACATCAAAATTATAGTAGAGGTGCATCAAATGCACCTAATTTGTTTCAGTGTAGTTCAAAAGCATTTGCTCCGCGCAACCCCCCCGAGCGGCAAATATTCGTGCTTCCTTTGCAAGCCGTGGGCCACGGTGAGGCCTTTGTCGCTGTCGCTGTTGCTGTCGCTTTGCTGCCACAGTCGCTGCCACTGCCATTGCCGCTGCTTTGGGCCGGGTACTGTCCAGCTTGGCATAAGTACAGTTGTGCAAATACACTTCTAGCGGACAGCATCGCGGCCCAAGAATTTGTATTTTATCAGCATCGTGCGCGTCGCGTAGTCAAGGACTCCCAATATTTACGCGAAATACACACACATGTGTATATGTATGTACGTGTGGGATGTGTGTGCATGTGTTTGTTGAAGCAAATGGGATATGTGATGGGGGTGGGAGGGTTTTCGGCGGCCTCTTTTTGGATATACTTACATAGGTGTATGTGTGTGCGTGTTTTTTCGTTTTGGGGAGGTGTGGGATGTGTGCTATGGGCTGTTGGGAGTGGGTGTGACTGTGAGTGTGGGGTGGACAAGCAGCAAGGCTGAGGGTTATTGTACGATCCTTTCATTTTAGTCCTAAATGTCCTTCTTTCAATATTTCAAACGTGCTTCGTGACGCGTCCGTTTTGTAGGATGAGCAGCTCGAAGGCGGCCCTTTGTGGACACGGACTTTGTCACCAGCGACGTCGTAGTCCGCGCTGCTTCTGCTGCTTCTGCTGCTCTTGCTGTTGTTGTTGTTCTTGTTATTGTTTGCTGTTGCCGTCGCTGCTGACGTGTTGTCGTCGCGTCACGGCGCGCAATTTAGCGGGTGGACAGACGAGGGCCCACAAGGACTTACGGCCGCTGTGTTCTGTTGTGGGCTGCTGTAGCCATGGCTGGAGTTGGGGACAACTTTTATCACGGCGCATTTATTTTTCTATTCCACTTATAATATATGCCAGAAACAGGATACACACACACACACACACATGTGCACATGGGCATATATTGGATATTTATTTTGTATTCGAACGCGCGGCATCGGACACCGAACGTGTCAGAAGCGTTGGCGGTCTCGCTCGGTCGCTGAGCGGCGGCTGGACCGTTAGTTGAGGGTTATCCAGGGTCTACAATTCGGATGTGTGTGTGTGTGTGTGTATATATAAATGTATTTGGTAAGTATTGGGCTTTCACTTCGTTCGGACAAAGGGACGGACACTGAAAAATGGCGAGAATTCACTTGGGTGATTTGCGCGACTTCGCCCACGACATACACACACACATACACACACAAACACCCACACATACAAAAGCACACATTGTCATGTGTATACCTATTTACATCAGTATGTATAACGATGAAAACATATATTTCTTTCACTCTTACGTGTGCTCCTTATAAGTACAAACATATGTACATACTATATATATATATATATATATAATTATATACATACCTACTACACATCAGTGCATAGTTGTTTGTGTATACATACATGTGCATATGTATTATCAAGAAATCAAGAATTTTTATTTTATCAAAATTTGACAAACCTCAAAGATTTTTAATTAAATTCTTATTTACTTATAATTTGTATAACGCGCAGCGCCCCGAAGGATATATCTTCGACCCCATAA
Source organism: Hirtodrosophila cameraria (assembly GCA_949708635.1). Taxonomy (NCBI): domain Eukaryota; kingdom Metazoa; phylum Arthropoda; class Insecta; order Diptera; family Drosophilidae; genus Hirtodrosophila; species Hirtodrosophila cameraria. The sequence goes on along the minus strand of OX453089.1, from coordinate 60,663,953 downwards.
AGTATGCTACATATTATGATTTGATGAAAAAGTTAAACCGGCTTGTTGCGCATTCCACATTCGAAAAATTTTCGCAGAAAAGTATGCAGCACACTTTTTGAACGAAGATGAAATACAAATATTAAGATTTCATTGGGGTTTCTCTGATTTTAATCCAGGCGAGGACCATTTTGATAATCGCTCCATCAAGCTGCTCCCTCGCCGAGCTTTACTATTCCTCGTGCTCATTTTCAACGCTGCTCTCCGACTCGGGCACTTCCCAGGCGCCTGGAAGAAGGCTAACATCATCATGTTACACAAAAGTGGGAAGCCAGCAGATGAACTGGACTCTTATCGCCCGATAAGTCTTCTGCCAGCATTTGGCAAAATATTGGAAAGGTGTATTCTTAGAAGAATTCTTGACACCAGGGAAGTCAAAAGGGCAATCCCGAAATTTCAGTTTGGCTTCAGGCTCAGGCACGGCACGCCCGAGCAACTCCACCGAGTTGTAAACTTTGTTCTGGATGGATTTCATGGAAAGGAGTATGTTGTTGGAGCTTATTTGGATATTCAACAGGCTTTTGACAGAGTGTGGCATGCAGGACTTTTGCATAAGCTTAAAGGATTACTCAACCCACAGCTCTACCTTATCGTCAAAAGTTTCCTTAACGAGCGCTCCTTTAAAGTTGTTCAGGACGGGCTGTCCTCTCAATCTAAGCAAGTCAGAGCTGGCGTACCCCAGGGTAGCGTGTTGGGGCCAACTCTTTATAGCCTGTATACGCATGACATGCCATCTTTCGATAACATGCCGATGTCGGACCCCAACAACTTACTTGTTGCCACCTTTGCAGATGACACTGCAGTTCTGGCCAGAGACAAATGCGTATATACTGCAACAGATCACCTCCAGATCTATTTAAAAAAGTTTGAAAACTGGGCATGCCGATGGAACATCGCTATAAACACCGATAAGTGTGTTTCAGTAATGTATACCCTTAGAAAAGGCACCTCTCCTGGTGTGTTCATACATGGAGCGCTCTTAGAGCAGAAGAATGCCCACAGGTGTCACACTGGACAAGCGGCTAACATTCCAGAGCCACATAGCTGACGTAGCTGGGCGCGTCAAGGCAAAGGCAAGACGCATGTGCTGACTCCTTAATGCGAGGAATAAGCTATCGCTTAAAAACAAGGCGAACATCTACAAGGTAATTTTGGCACCCATTTGGAGATATGGTATCCAAGTTTACGGTATCGCATCAAAAACAAACATGAACAAAATTCGAGTGGCACAGTCACAAATATTACGAAGAATGACTGGTGCACCATGGTATATACGTAACAGAGACATTGAAAATGAGCTGCAGATACCAAAAATCGGAGATGTTATTAACCGTCAAGCTACTACATACTTGGCCAAGCTCGCAGGCCATCCAAACCAACTGGCGCAAAGGCTCCTGAGAGCGCGACGGATTAACGGAGTGAGGGCGAGAAGGAGACTCCGGAGAGTTCACCCAAATGACTTACCAAACCGGATTTTACAATAATCTTATTTAAATTATTCACCCTCTTATCAAGGCTGATGTACATATGTATATATTAGAATTATTATTATTCACTATAGAATAAGTTACTAATAATAGTAACAGCAATCTATAAAATATATCAACACTTTAAAAAAAAAAAAAAAAAAAAAAAAAAATAAAAATCTGATTTTAAGATAGTCCTAAAACAAATTATTTACAATTTTTTGGTGAATCGATTCGAAAGCGTTTTTTAGAATATTTTAAAATACAAGAATTTGCCTGTTTCTTCATTTTTTTTCAGTTACAAGATACTCAACCTATAAATCCAACCAGATCGATCAATCGGGAATTAAGTTGAATGTAAATTTATTCCCAACACCCCTCTCTTTAATTTAAATGAATGCAAAAGTTTTTTTTATCTCTAACTCCCAAACTGAATATATGTCGCCTTTTTTATGAATATATTCACTTGGAAACATGTTGGTTTTATTTAATAACACCAAACAATTTTGGGCCTATTTCGAAGGCTTTGCCTTGACTGCGTTAAGCAGTAATGATTATAAGAATATTAATAGTCAGTAAATGTGTAGAAGAGCGACAAGCGTACTTATTTAGTATAATGTGTAAAAGTACCTGCCCAGTGAAGGCTGTTGTCCTTGGTACTTGGTAGTCGGAGTATCCTTAACAATATCCAATAGCCAACAACTGCTGATGCGGTTGGTACTCCTTAAATGCTGACTCGCCTCTTGACGCCTCTTTCGCGTTCGAATTCAGTGTTTATTGCTCTAATTGCCCCCGTCTTGGCAACTTGAGCTTGTAACTGCTTATCTGTGCCCAGTTAATATGTTGATGATGTGTTTACTGCAGCTTAAAGTTGCTTTTACGACTCGTTTTATTTATATCCAAGCGCACAGCCTGACCGTGGCTCTGCTCTGTCCTGGCGTCAATAAATTTTTATGAGCCATGATGCGGCTGCTCTTCAAGATGCCATCCCGTCCAAGCAGTCCAACCAAACTGATTTCAATGTTTTATGGCCCATATTGTGTGGTCATTCCACATGTCAGATATATGTGTAAGTAAGTATGTTATGTAATTCACGTACCATTTTGCACGCGACTAAATTAGTTTTCAATTTGTCGCACACTTACCTGCAACTTTGCTATGCTTCAAGTATATGAATAGTACCTCTAGAAGTAAGCATCTTATAAACATAAGAACGACATAGCCAAAAATAACATTTATCTACAGAATGTCAAAGATTTAATACACTTGCAATTCCATGAACATTTCCGAAATCTGATATTTACCAAAATCTGGTCAGCCAGTATAAACTGCTTAATAATTTTGATTAGCTTATTTAATCAACAAAAATAATACTTGTCTTCTTCTCTTTATACATTTGCCAAAATCATAATTAAATTAATAAGCCATAGTCTTGTCATTCAATAAAATTTTAAATAAATATGTTTTATATATAACACATTGATTTGATATTAATTTCATCTGGACGGAAGTCTGTAATTAAACTTTAAACTGGTGTACTTCAACAGGTAAAAACAAAACCAGCAATACAATAGTAATAACATGTCATCAACTAAAACTATCAGGTCTGTTCCGGTTTCCACTTTCAATAAAATATTAGGAAAGTGATTTTAGCTTAAATATTCCCATAAAAGATTCAATTCGTGAAATAAGCAGCAATTAGAAAATTTTGAGTCTTTAATGAAATTTTAATTTCATAAAATGTTGCCAAAAGTAGAAACAGACTTTGCATTACTAAAGATATTGATACTCAAAAACTAAAATTAGTTCTTGTCAAAAAATTAATTAATCAAATTAGACACTGATATTTTCCCAGCTCGAATGCAATTATTTATTATATTCATCCCATCCGGTCAATTTTATGTCAACTTATGCATGTACTAAGAGCTGAAATATTTCTACATAAATCTGTACCAAGTTTCGCCAAGACCTTATAACTTATTAAAAAGACAGACATTGTCATCCTAATTTATATTATAAAGTATACTAAATGGGGCTTCAAATTGAATTGAATTTAAAGAAAAAATTATAATAATAAGGATAAAAAGCTGATGAGGAAAGCAATATACTTAATTTTTGATTTCAGATTTACTTAATATTGACATACATATGTAAAGTACATACAACTGCCCCACTGACTGTCATCTAATTTAAGGATTAGTTACCTGATTATCGAGTTCAGTAAACTTTAACCTTATTGTTATAATAAGGAACAGACATGCATTCAAAATCGTAATTACGTATGTATGTACATAAGTAGATGTGTTTATACTTATGTATAGTCATGTTTGTATTGTTGTTGTTGTCTACTCAGACACACTAAAGTACTTATATACAAATGTATATACACATATACATATGTCGTGCATTGACATTGACTTTCATCTCATTATAATAGGTACATACACTTATTTATGACTGCACTAACACATGTATTGTCTATGTGTGCTTGAGTTCATTTGTGTATGTGTGAATGTGTGTATGTGTGCTTATATCTGTGTGTGTGCCAACCAAATTGCCACAAGCATTGGGTCCAAACAACTTGTTTTCCTAATTTAATGATAATGAGCTATTTATGGGTAAATACATTGGTTTCTATTGCCGTGCATTACCCGTATACTATATACGGCTATTGGTTAGTAACGTTGACAGGGAAAGTGTTCTTAAAGTCGTCCATGTGTGGATGTGTGTCTTTGTCTTGGTATATATGGAGCGTAAATAAGTACATATATATATATTTACCCAATTGCATCATTCACAAGTGAACAATCAAACAGAATCAGTTGAAAGTTATATTTGTATTTATGTTAATAGACTTACACCTGTATCAACTGCAAGTATTTCTTACCGCGAAAGATGAGAGAGTGAATCTGGCTTTCGTCAAACTAGTTATACTCTGTTTTCCAAAATGGAAAAAAAGAGTATATTGGGTTTGTGAAATGTCCGTCCGTCCGTCTGTCTGTCCGTCTGTCCGTCTGTATGAACGCAGGTTTTTTTTGAAGCTAGAGCATCCAAACTTGGTATACATGTTGGTATATACCATAGTAAGACAAAGTGTCAAGATCTCTCCCCCACCCCTAGCCCTTCCCCCACAAACCGCAAAAACCTATATCTTCCACAGTTTTACAGCTAGAGTAACCAAATTTGACATAAAGACTTCTGACCACATCCTTGACCGTCCTGCCTAAAAAAAATATGCCACGCCCACTACCACCCCCGCAAATGAGCTAAACCTGTATCTCATACACCCTTATAGCTAGGAACCCCAAATTTTGCAGTATGACTCCATTTGAACTTTTCGATAGATTGGAGAAAAAAAATTTTGCCACGCCCACCCCCGCCCAAGTAAACGAGCGATAATTTTGACAAGTAAGCGTCTCGCTCTGCTTTGGGCGTTTGCAGCGTTTTGCACTTAGTAGAAAGAATTTTATAGCTTGTAGCATATATATATAAGTAGTCTTTAAAAGAATTTAATTTGATATACGTACAGAAAACAGAGTATATCGCAGTTGGGTGAGCCCGACTGCAACGTTCTTACTTGTTTTCTATTGCTTTTTTAGCTCTTGCTAAAATATAATTTCTATCTTTTGCGACACTTTTAAATAGTTGGAGAATAAGTTAAGAGAGAAAGAAATACATATTGCTATAGAAAGTGACCAAACTTCCTATGTAGCGTTAGCTTCACTTTTTGACGATGGATATAAAAATATATGATCCAAAATTGATGACAATCAGACATTCTTATTGCTATGAACTCTTCCTCTACATATACTTATATCAACGACATATTAATACAAATGTAAATGCATATAAGCAAACGCATTTTCTAAAATAAATATATATTTTCTCACATTCATTGTTTCTAACTTAATGTTGTATTTTGTAATGTTATATCAGAGCATTCGGAGAAATCTGCACTTACTTATTTTCAATGCTCTGAGGTTACAAAACAGACATCTTCTTCCCCAAATAAGTTTATTTTAATTTTCTATTTCTTTGACACTCAACTGATGGTACACTGCTCAAGTTACACAATATAGATACACTGTAAAAAAACAAACAGTCACCAAACCCATTATTTTGTCTCTTGTTTATTTTTAAGCTAAATAAGTTATGTCAAGTTTAAATATAAGATTTGTTTCTCAGTACCATTTTACTGTTTACGTGTTGATAAAACTTAGTCATAATGAAATCACATCATAATAGTATCTTAAAACTGTCAAAGGAACAATGCGTAAAAAATTAGAGTTTTGTATGCAAAACTTTTTTTATTTTGTCAAGGATGAAATCTTATTAAGATCTTTGCAAGAGTATTCAACTTTTAACAGCATAGCAATAGATTTTCCTACTTGTTATAATATTTTTGAGATCATTTCGGCAATTTGAACCACAACACTTCCTGACGCTTCGCTAAGCTCAGAATTCATTTTTTCAAAATTTTAAGTATGTTTCGCTATGTTTTTGTAAAAGAAATTTTTAAATTTTAAAATAGACTTGCTTAATGAAGTTTTAACAACCCGAAAGTAGATCAGAATACATTTTTTGAAATTATTAACTTAGCTTAACGATGGAACTTACATATACAATCTGCTTGTAGAACATCTAGTTCCTTCGTTTATTTTATGTTATAGATCGACAATAGTTCGATTGAAAAAAGATTGAAAAAAGCAAACCAGGAGAACGACCAAATCTGAAGATTTGTAAGGTTTTCTGAAAACCATAAGGCTGAAAGATATAAACTATATAAGGAAATACTATAGATGTATGGAAAATGTACTGATGGCTTTTGCTGAATAACTTTTCAGCTTTAAGAACGCACAAACAAAGGATTTAATTTTATTTACGCAATGCATACACATATATATGTGTATATATTCTTAGTATATTAGTATAAAGATATATGTATGAAGTACTCAAAGCAAAGTGCAAAATTTACAAACATATCAAAAATGTGTGTGTGTGCAATATATTACTTATATAAAATTCTAAAATAAGAAATACAGATGGAATGAAATTGTGGTAAAAGTGTGCATTTTAATCTGCATGCGTATGTGAAGAATTATAAATTAAAATCAACAAATTTTCCGCAAAATGTATAGCTCTCTCGTTCTTACACTGTAGTAGGTAGTGTAGTAGTGCAAGCCACACACACACACTCACACACACACACAAAGGACTCGCTGCACTTACACCCACACTTAAGATTATTTGCCATAGCAACTCATGTGTCTTAGTGTATAAATTTTAATTTGTATACAACCATCTTGATATAACTAAAAGTCTTATATCAAATATATATATATATATATATATATATATATATATATGCTATATGTTATTTGTGTGCATAAGAATGTGCTATTGCCTATAAGAAGACTTGTACGTGAGTGCATACAAATAAATACAAATATACGCAGTATACATGTTCATATGCAGATTTTGCAATATATATATATATATGTTTATATATGTATATATTCTTACGCACTTATGCGTTGCTTAGGCCGATGTCTTGCAATCTCGTCTCCAATGTGCAGTGTTTCATTAAGCTGGCTCCACTCTAAAGTAAAATTACTTGAGGGCAGTGGCTAAAACAAAAAGAATCCTTACAGAAATTCGTAGCAGAGCAGACAGCATAGAGGATATTGGTTGAAGCTGTAGCAAGGGTGATCTTAATACCTAAACACATATTTAGATACATATGCAGTTGTGTGTGCTTATGTATCTGAGTATAGTATACCTCAATATACAAACATACATATTTCTATATATGCATATGCACATGTATATGTATACTTATGCACATACACAAATGCATTTATGCAAATGCATCCGCCTGCAGACGAACTCACGATTCCTTAAATTCCTTTATGTGTGTGTGTGTGTGCGTGTATACTTTTTGAAATTCATATACAATATGCATATTTGGCTTTGGCGAATGCGAATGCGTACGCGTGTATGCGTGTCTTTTGCCGCTGTGTGCGTTCTAATGTCCAGCAACAACAACAAAAGTTTTCGGAAAACTTACGTTGCCGAGCAGCAGCTGAAGCAGCAGAAGCAGCAGGACGATGGTCAGCAGCAAGGGCGCGGGCAGGTGGGCAGAATAAAGCAGGTCTTGATATGCCAGTCGAGCAGCTGGCGAAGCACCAAATCTACTGCTGCTGCTGCTGTTGCTTCTGATGTTGCTGTTGTTGCTGCTGTTGCTGCTGCTGATGTTGCTGCTGTTGTTGTTTCTGCTGTTGCTGCTGTTGCTGCTACTGCTGTTGTTGCCTTTGCATTGTTCTTATTGTTGCAACGACTTCAGCTTCAACTTCTGCTTCTTCCTGGCCATACATTAAACACTCGGTCCGTCCCAGCAAAGATTATGCTGCAAATGTGTGTACAGTGTACACGTAAAGTATACACACACACACTTGCATATAAACACACACATATGGGCGTGCTGGTCGGCTCTACATCATTGGCTGCCCATCGTTGGATCGAGACCCAAACCTTTTTACACAGTTGCTTAACCAAAAATACTTATATATATATATGTATACAAATTATTTAAATTCATACTTTTAAGAATGTGCTACGCAATAAGAGCTCAGTTTTAAATCGAACTAAAAAGAAAATCTATCTTCGGGTTGCCAAAAACATGTTTTGGCCTCTTGCATAGAAGCTAACAATGTAGCTTTTACAGGGCAACAATATCAAGCTTAAAAGTTGTGCAGTTGCCCTGTGGCAAGTATATGATATAATGATTCGATTTTGATCAAATTTGAGCAAACTATCTGAAGTCCAATTACCAAGTTTGGTCGACATATTTGAAAAACATAAATGATATTCATGCAAGTCATTTTGAAATCCTGTAACCATTTTCCTTAGGTAGAAGAAGCAGCACGTGAAATGGTCTGCTTGCTTGCGTTATTGCTAAACTGATTGAAGCAGTTAAAATAAAAATTGATATATTTTAATTGTTTTAATTGTTCTTATTTTAAAAAAAAAAACCGCCAAATATATGAGAAACAAGTAAGAATGCTCTAGTCGAGTGTGCCCGACTACGAGACTCCCTGCCCCCAACTGGCACTTCAAGAAGTTCACCGGCAACGCAAGCAAGCAGCGCTCTTAACTTATCCAGTGCTTGTCAAACTGTGGCTTCTGCCTGCTGAGTTGGGGGAAACAGATTCTTCAATAACTTTGGTGTTTGTTATCCGATCGTAATGAAATTTACACTGCTGATCAACATTGATAAAACATATATGTGTACCAAAAACCGAAGCTCTATATTTAACATTGTGGCTGTGGAATTTTTTTTTCAATTTGAGTGGTTGCGGGGGGTGGGTGTGTATCCGAAATTTGTAATAAACTTGATCTGCGTATGGTAAACGGAAACCTGCATGCCAAGTTTGGTGTTTCTATCTCTTATAGTCTCCGAGATTTCTGTGTTCATACAGATAGACAGACAGACGGAAATGGCTTGATCGACTCGGCTTTTGATGCTTATCGTAAATATATATAGTTTACATATTCTGCGTGATACATACATTTTTATTTACTCAGTTTTGCTCATTTTTAATGGGAATAGGGAGTAGAAAGTGCGTTGTTGTCCTATCCCATCTGTAGTATGTGCCTATACGTTGTCTGTATGTATAAGATGCGCATGTTTGTATCAAATTATGTCCACCAGACATAGAAAAGCAATGTTATCAATAGCTGGTGAATGGTTGACAAAAGGAGACTACAGAAAATGTATATGACTTTGAACAAAAACCATGGTGATCTTGCCATTTCGACTGTGCTTTTCTGTACATCTGATGTTAATTAATTAAAATTTAAAAAAGGTTTTAAAAGAAAATACACTAAACAAGTCAGAGATAATGGCTCTTGAAAAACACACAATTCTTTCTTTTAAATGTTTCTTTGAATCTACAGGCATATAAGAGAACACAGTTTTGGATTTTATGGGAGATGGAGGTCATTACGGTTCATCATTTTGTTAATTCAATCGCTAAAACATGTTAAATGTTAAATGTTTCAGGCGTGTAGATATGTGTATCCGAAATTTTAAACAATATCGACTGAGTATGGAATACAGACGATACCGAAAATCGACTCAGATGTTGATGCTGACAAAAAAACATATATTCTTTAAAAAGTCGGAGATGCCTACTTCAGCTTGTTACATACAGTTTCAGTATTTTCTTACCCCCTTTTATCCATTTTAATGAGTCCAGGGTGTAAAATCATTGCCACAATCGTTCCTGTTGTGCGACATTTGATTCACAGCAAATTAATTCAGCACATACGAGGGCGGTCCGAAATGTATCCAGCCAAACAGAGAAGATGACCTCATACGTTAGAAAAACACAGATATTTGTGCTAGTCATATTTTGATGTGTTCCCGTCAAAATTTCAGCACTATGCGACATTATAGTTATCGTTGAATAATCGATTAACTAAGTCAATATCAGTGCTTTTGTAAAAATGGGAAAAGATGAACATCGTGCGGCCATAAGATACTTGTTTTTAAAACCGGATGAACACTGTCTATGGGGACTCTTCCCCATCATATGCCACTGTAAAGTTCTGGGCTGCTGAATTTAAAGGTACATTTAAAGGACGTACGAGCTTAGCAGATGAGACACGTCCGGGACGCCCAAAATCTGTGACCACTGACGAAAACATTACCAAAATACACCAAATTGTTCTTGACGATCGCCGAAGTAAAGTAATAGAGATAGTTGAGATCCCCAGATGTTTAAAGACCGTGTTTGCCATATTTTGAACAGCGAAGTGGACATGAGAAAGCTGTAGGCACGTTGGGTGCCGCGTTTGCTCACTTTTGATCAAAAGCGCGCTATACTCCAGAAACAAAATCCAAATCAAACCATTGGACTGCGAAGGGGTATCTGGCGCCAAAACTGTAATTTCGGTTGGGAAAGTGATGTCGACAGTTTTTTGGGATACTCCTGGAATTATATACACCGACTATCTGGAGAAAGGAAAAACGATCACGGGAAACTACTTAATGACAGATCTTGCTGATAAACGCCCCCACTTGCGAAAGAATAAAATTTTGTTTCACCAGGATAATGCACCCTCCCATACATCAGCAATTGCCATGGTAAAAATCCATAAATTACGCTTTGAACTGCTTCAGTACACTTCCGTTGATAGGAAACACATCTACATTAATTGATGAAAAAATACTTTCCCCTATTGGGCGGAGGGCTTTTAAAATTGCAAAATCAACAAAGGTTTGGATGTGTTTCGATTTTCGCTGTGAGCGTACGAGTCATTAGGCGTAGCAACTAAGATTTATTTTTTACATTTATGCAATCCACTTTTTACTCCCTGTTCCCATTAAAAATGGGAGAAGGGGTGTTATAAAGTACTGCAAATGTGTGTAACAGGCAGAAGGAGACATTTCGACTATATAAACTATATAAATTCTTGATCAGCATCAACATCCGAGACAAACTATCCATGTCCGTCTGTCTGTCCGTCTGTCTGTCTGTCTGTCTGTCTGTCCGTCTGTCTGTCCGTCTGTCTGTCCGTCTGTCTGTATGTCCGTATGAACACACAGATCTCGGAGACTATAAGAGCTAGAGGCACCAAACTTGGCATGCAGGTTCGTGTATACCGTACGCAGATGAAGTTTATTTCAAATTTCGGATGCACCACCCCGCACCCCCACAGCCACAATTTGAAAGATAAATCTTTGATTTTTGGTACACATATATGTTTAATTAATGTTGATCGGCTGCATAAATTTCATAACGATCGGATAAACAGCACCAAAGTTATGGAATTTTATTACCCCCGTCTCAGCAGACAGAAAAAATAGTTTGACAGGCACTGCACAAGTTAAGTGCACTGCTTGCTTGTGTTGCCGCTGAACTACTTGAAATGCAAGTTGGGAGCAGGGAGTCTCGTAGTCGGGCACACTCGACTACAGCATTCTTACTTGTTACCTATAGTACAATGATGTGCTTTCAACCAAATCTACTTTTTCATACCCAACGAAACAATTTATGCGACAAAGAAAGTTTCTAGTGGTTGTGCTTCTGTCCATTCAAAGAAGAAAAAAAAGAACCATATTCAACTGTTAATCTCAACCAGCTGTTTTTGTTTACAAACATTGCTTTGATGTTGCCATACGGTAACGTTTGTCTGCATAATGTACAATTGAATGCTCATGGTAAACACTTACAATGTTGATAATCTGCGGGTTAACTGTTATCAGGCAGCTTCCATCTATACTTTCAAAAGCATAAGAAAACGTGTATTTACAATTACATTACTCATGTAATTTTAACACTTATTGAGAATGATTCTGAGATATCAATAGTTGATCTATTGCAATTATTTCGCAAAAGTGAACTGGCATGAAATCTAGCATTGGAATTAGAGAATTTCCAGGACTTGGACTTTAAAATGTAATGGCAAATGGATCTTTACCACTGCTGGCCATTATATACTATACATAAATTTATATGCAAATGCGCCAACTACCCGACATTTGCGCAAGCCGTGCCCAGCTTAGGGGTGGGAATGGGTGGGTTAGTTGTGGTCTTCCAAAGGCCTGTTCACTCTTTTGCGTTCTTGGTCAACTGGCGACGTCGGCGGCATTCGTGAAATAGCCAACTATTATACGTACATACAAACATACATACATATATACTGTACAGTGTACATGCATACAGGCGTATATTTTTGCTGTCGCAAACCGTCTCCGTCTTTCATTCTTGGCGCTTCTCCTGCCCCTACTTCTAACCGCTATCTCCCCTCAACCCCTGCATCCGTTCAATTGCATATATGTTTGTGTATTAATTTAGCCTCCCGCTCGCTCACGCATACGCTCGCTCAGTATGGAGCACAGTGGCCAAGCTGGGCCGCAGCAACTTGAAAAGTCGAATTTTCACAGCCTCCAACTCGTCGACTTGCGCCAGAGTACCTCAGCCGGTGGTGCTACAGCAACTGCCACAACCTCTGCTGCTGCCTAAGCCTCTGCTTTTACCTCTTCTTCATCTGCCACTACATCTGCCTCTGCCTCAGCCTTTGCCACAGCCACTACCACTGCCTCAACTTTAGCAAACCCCGACGAGCAGCATTGGCGCTGGCGATGCCGACGCAACGAAACGTGACCTAGCCGGTTAGTACGTAGCCCACATAGCCTCCATCTTCATATCCATTACATGCCGCACTGGACTCTGGACCAGTGGTAATTTCTATCCTTCCTCCTTCTTCTTCTTCTTCTACTACTTCTACTCCGCATTCTGCTGCCACAGTCTCTATCCCAGTCCTATTCAACCGCCATCCAGCGTAGCAAGCAATCGCAAGCCGTATGCAAACAACATTTTCCACAGCTACTCGAGGTTCTTGCTGGTCGCCTTCCTTCGTTGGGCTTCTATTGCTGCTTCTTCTTCTTCTGCTTCTGCGTCTGCTGCTGCTGCTGCTTCTTCTTCTTCCTTCATGCGCTCGCTTTGCCTTCTTGCTTGCTGCATGCTGGTCCTGCTACTACTTCTTCTTCTTCTTCTTCTGCTCTGCTTCTTGCTTGCTTGCGATGTCCAAGCTTACATACATAAGTGTGCATACACATATACATATTGTACATATGTATGTGTGTATGTACGTGTGTATGCATGCGATATATTCGTGTGTTTGTGTAAATGTTCGCATCTCTAAATTCGCATATACAGCAGTGGTCAACTATGGAAATTATCGATCGACTTGCTTTTGGTGTCAGGTGGTTGGGCGATGGATGCGGTGGCAGCAGCAGCAAAGGCAGCACAGGCAGCTAAGGCAGCCAAGGCAGCATGTTGATGGACACGCAGCCGGAGTGGCAGCGGAGTGGAGCGCCAGGGCTCTTCTTGTACGATATGCCAACGAACTGAACTGATGCTGCCTCAACGGATTTCGGGGGCGGCGTCACCCAAGGCGGACATGCGATGATGTTGATGAGGATTGAGCATGAGTATGAGAAAGGGTTAGGTTTTAGATTTTGGTATAGGGAGCTGCTGTGACGATGGAGGCAAGTGCCTTGTCCGAGAGTTCTGTGCTTGCGACAGCGACAGCGACAGGACGTCCTTTTGGTCCTGGTCCTTTGCTTGGTTGCCAAGGCAAAGGCAATGCGATGCGACGCTGGTATGGTCTCTATGTTGGTGCTCAACTCTCGAGCTCGAGAATAAGTAAGCATCAACGTTAGCGACAACAAAATGCCACTGCCTGCACACATGAATCAGGCCCACCTCCTACCCCCTCTTTCCCAGCCACCACTGCCCTCTACATTTACCCCGCTATCCAATTGCTCAGCACGACGATTCTAACGACCAAGAGATGACGAGGACGAGAATGGGAATGAGCATGGAGAACGAGTACGAGGACGAGTACGAGATGACGATGACGATGACCAAAAGGAATGAAAGCTACAGCTACTCTGCATTTTGCGAAGCATTCGGCGGAAATATTCAGAGCCAGCTCGTCTTTTCAGCCGTTAGCCGTGCCGTACTCAGTCCGCACTACCAACTCTTCCACCAGATTCCAACTTCCTCACACACATACCTACACATGGCCCAAAGCACATCAAAAGACTGCTTCTGCTTCTGCTGCTGGTCCCATTCGACCATTCAAATTGGCGAGTGGGTCTGGCAAGTCGTTTTGGATGCGAATGGGTGGAGGTCAGTGGTTTGGGGGTTGTTGCTTGTTGGCTGGAGTGTGTGCGTCGGACGCCAGAAATTGCTTATGCGACATCTAGTCCTTTTGCTATTGCCTCCAGTTTTAGTTATAGCAGACAAAGTCAAAGACGGGCCTGGAAACGGCACAGGTCCAGTTGAGTCCAGTGCCAAAACAAGAAGACATACAACAACACATGCACACATATATGCTTCTATATACATATGTATGTATACATGTGAGCTTGTCTGAGTGCTGTATATGTGTGTATGGAGTTCAAAATTTTTCGCCGTTAAGTTAAAGGCCGCTGATACCGACAACTTGATCTGGGCATGTTCTCAAGTTTAAAACACAAAACATCGGCTATGGCGAATCAGAGTGCAGCTAACTGGGATATGTCGGCATCCTCCCCGTTCTTTGCTCGACTCCAGCCTTGCCTTGCCCATGTTATGTTGGGGGTAAGCCATCCGCCGTTTGGTTGGAGGAAGGACGTGTTCTGCGTGCTCATCGAAGCATTAACTTGACCATCAGATGTTGTGCTGGAGGCTCTCGCTATGGCTCTGGCTCTATAGACACATCGCCTTTACCATGCCAACTAACTGATTTTTACCTTTTATTTTTGTCTTTGCAGAAGCGACATAACGGCGGTAAATGAGTCTTAGAGCTTTTGGAAGCAGTTTTTATCATACACTCGAAAACTTTAAATATGAACTTCGGAAATCGTCATACTTTAAAAGTACATCGATTTTTTTGACTGGAAATCGAACGCGAGGTTTCGTGTGTCAGAGCCGAATGCCTCCTCTTTAGGCAACAGTCGTCCATAATTTATTTCTGAATAAAGAAACAAGATTCTATCGAAAAAACATATATTTCTTACAGCATTTATTTCTTTTAAAAGCAGGTTTTTTTTTTGTGTATCTTTCTCTGAGTGTATGCTATACGACACTCCGCTGGTTATTGAATTGCGCACCCCAGCTCAATGAGTCACATCGAGACATAAGGTTCAGCAGATCTGGAATTAGATTTTCGAATCGCTTCTGAAATGAAATTAAGTTCGATTTTTCTTTTGCATGCCAATCGTATGGCATCAATTTGATTTTCACGTCATGCTCTTAGTTGCTGCATTACTAAATGCGGTACATAATTATCGGAAATACTGAAAGTACAGACAGTAGTTTAAAAGGACCTTTTGGCAAGGACTATTCATATTGATTTTTATTCAATGCGTTTTTGCTGCTGTCATGATTGTTAGCTAGCATTAAGTTTTATTTCATTTTGATGGAAAAGAAGCGAATACATAGCAAACTATGTAGACGTCTGGGGCATCTTATTGGGCTTAACCTAGTCCCGTTAAACATTCGTTCAACAAGTGGCCCATAAAAATACAAACGAACATACGGATGGGCATAATAATTTATGCGCTTTGGTCCACTTTCAGCTTACGAGTGCGAATACTACTCGTACAGTGGAAGCTTTATTTTTATTTTTATTTTATTCTTATTCTTTTATGCTTTCTGTTTGCTAATGCTTACATACATACTCCTCTATACGACGTGTTTACGTTTTCTTTGTACGACTCATCCATGTGCCTGAGCCTCACCCTGAGACTGTGCCTTAGACTGTGCCCCAGACTGTTGCTGGGTGAGGCAACGGGAGCGGGCAGCTTCAACCGGTGACAGCGTGCAGGGAAAACACTTTCCAGCAAAAGCGCCAAAGAAGAGAAGCAAAAAAAAAAAAAAAAAAATCAATGCTTAAAGGCAAAGAATAAAATATTTATTCATCCATTCTAGATTTCATTCATGAACGTTTACTATTTCTACTCGTAACATGTGCCGAGTGTTAGACCCGCGGCAACCTTCTCTATGTTTTTTCCATTTTTTTTTTTTGTTTGCTATGTATGTATTGCTCTTTACCCCTTGCTGCCGCTCTTTAGCCGGTTTTTTTTATTCTATGCTCCACTCAAAGTTACAACTTAACTGTTATTTTATTACAACATTTAATAAAAATCAACAAGTGCATGAGTCTGCTAGAAAGCAGTGCGCTCTGCTGCCGCTTTGTGTGCTCTCTTCACCCAGCACCACCCTTCCCCGCCACTGTCCTCGAACTTGTAGCTACATAGCTGGCGCTTGAGCAAATGGAGCGTGATTTTGTGGCTCCATCAAGTTTATATTAAGTGTTGGTATTAAAATAAAAATGCTTGTTATTTGTCTTGCCTTTTTATTTAGTTGCCGTTGTTGCTGTTGCTGCTGCTGTTGCCATTCTTGCCCATCTTTTTTTTATTGCATTCGACACAAGGCGGGCTAGCGTTAAACTTAACCCATTGCTACGGGGTCGATAGTATACTACTACACTGCACGTATGTTCAGGAGCGCTAAACTCAAATCAAGCGTGATCTAATTACCCTACGGCGATGGGACTAGTGTTCAGGAAGCGACAAAATATCGAATTTCGATGCAAAACCAGCTTGTCTCTTAATTTCGTGCTTAATTTGTTGCTGGAGAACTGAAGACCGTAACGGTACTCGGACCTCTATCCTCGGTTCTCGCTCCTCGGTCCTCTGTCGTGTTTCACTGATTCCTCGGCTGCGCACTTACTTGTCCAGAATTCGAATTTAGTATTTAGTTACTGACGCATAACTGGCAGACTGTCGGGTCCTTACTTTGTATATACATTCATCTATAGATATGTTTGAGCGTATCCAAGTATTTAAATAAGATTATCAGACCTTGGATAAAGTCTGCACTTATTCTCCGAATACAGCGGACACCAATAAAGTTGAGCCTTCAAAAAAAAAGCAGGAAAGTGCACAAACGATAAAAATCATCTAAGGTATACAAATTTATAAAAATAAAAAATTTTGTATAATTAATAATTTTGCCGATTCTTAAGATAACGAACTATCTATTTGATTTATTACACGACAAAATTTAATTTTTTTTTTTCATATTTTAAAATATAATATTATTAAGTTTTTTAACAAAACTTGACTAAAATCACATTTCCTAAGCTCTAAGTTCTAAGCATGTTCTATAAATGTTGACAAAATTCCATAAAAATCGGACAAGTATATGTTATAGCTGCTATAGAAACAATCGATCAAAAATAACGTTTTTTTTTTAAAAACTGTTTTGCTTCCTAAGCTATATCAACCAAATTCACGTTGTCTGCGTTTTAGTTACCTGGCCAAATTTTGATCAAAATCTGACAACTATATCCTATAACTGACAAGGAAAAAATTGTTCGAAAATTCATTTTTAAAAGAAAAACTTTTCTGGAAAGGTTCTTTTGAGTATCTTTCTTTTTTTTGGGTTTTCAACTCGATTTATTATACATTACGAATCTAAATTATCAACTTTTCCAGACAACGCCTGCAGCGTACAAAACTGATAAAATTGTCCTTAACTTTTTCTACAGATCTGCCATTTTGTATTTTTAAGTTCGTTGTAAGAGTATTGATAATGGTTTGTTATTCAATTTCATCCACAATTTGTACGTGATTTTATATTTAAAAGATACATATCGGGTGTTGATTGTGTCGAAAAATGTTCAAAACATTTTAGCTTATATATTGGCTGGTTGAAAACTTTTGTAACCTAAAGTAATCTAAGCAGAGTCTTTAGTAAGTAACTTTTGACTATGTTAGGACGTTTAAGCAGCTTAAACTCAAAAAAAAAAACGGAACTATAAAGACCTTATAGTTACAACTATTTAAAGAAAACATCCACACACATTCAGAGTCCTAAAGTCTTCAATAAGATATGCATTAAATATCACATTGCAGTCGGTCATTGACTGAGAAGAACAGAAATACGTTTGGTTTAATTCACATACATGTATATAAGTTAATATGTAAATACTAAATGTATTCGAATATGTATCAAAATAACTTTCGTTCTTTTATTTTTAGACTGACTTTGGCAAACTTTCACCCCATGAAAAATAAAGCACAAAAAAAAATCGCATTAAGTGGTCTGACACTGACCTAGCCTAATGCCTTTCATGTTATTTAGTTCACAAAAGAAATGAAATAAAAACTCTGAATGTGGCATAGTACCCTTCCATTCACACACAAACATACACAGTTACAGGCAGACAGATAGATATGCTCTATACTATATATATATATATATATATATATATATATATATATAAAGCATTAAGCGCACACAAGTGTGATAGCAATACATAAAAAATTTAATAAGCATGTTTGTATGTATTTATATGGTATGTATATAATGTTAAGATGGGTGAAGGACACAGACTCCTTAATAAAGGAAGTTCTGTAAATATTAGTCAGGCAGGCCCACTCGTAAACGTGCATGCATTAGTGTGGATTATGTATCAAATAATCCGAAAACGTTTAAAAAGAATACATGAAAAAGCAACAGATAAATACTTTTTGTATGTGAGGAGGAGTTGTGTGCTATGTGAGTCGGAATTTCTGAGTAGAAGAAAAAAGCAGACTGTGCTGCACTCTTTAGGTACTTGTGAATTGAATATAAAAACAAACATAAAAGTTTGACGCCTTCTTTGGCCCCTAACCAGTCACAATATTGGTCAATATGTATATATATATATATATATGTATGTACATATTTAAGTAAGTATGCAGGGCCACTTTCTTTCTGCTAGGAGTCACCTAAACAAAAAAAAAATATATATAGCCGGCCAGTGACCAGTCGGAGCCCCAACCCCAAACCCAAGACCAATTCGAATGCGAATCCGAACCCCAGCCCTAACCGACCTCGACCTCGACTCGACACCAGTCTGGCTTTGAGTAGACCAACGACTAAGGAGCACACAACATACGACATGCAATATATATTTTTATGTAGACAAAGTCTGCTCAAAAAGTGCAAACAAAAAAGAAAAAGAAATGCTTTCACATAGACAGAAAAGAAGTGGAAAAAATTGGTTTTATGATTCAAGGACAGGAATCACATTATTCTTACAACAGGATAAAACCCAAACAGACACTAGGTTATGGCTAGCAGACCACCTCATTCCCATTCCTCTTCCCTCCTTGACCACCCCCACCCATGCCATTGCGGTCATACGCTGCTCGCTTTTGGCTCGATTCGTAGCAATAATTTAAGTCCAACATTTTTATTGCTACACATGCACTCTTAAGTATGTATGAATGTATGTTTCTAAGCTTTCACCCATACCCTTAATATGTATGTACATGTATAACTATATGTATGTACTATGTACACAAAGTGAGAGTACTTTCGATTTCGTTCAATTGGACTTTGAACTTTTGTTAAGAAAAAAAAAAAACAAACATATAAAAATACTAAAAACATCACAAAAGTGAAAAGTTGAAAAGAATGTAGTCTTTTCGTTTCTTTTGCTCTTGTTTCTTTAATGGCTTGATTCTTTTCACATGTTTAAAATCAATGTACGAGTATGTTATGTATGTATATTCGTATTTAATTGAGAATGTTGAGATTGTTAGGCACAAAGCACGTTAGCTACAAAACAGCTGAAAAAGTCAATCAAGCAATCAGTTTGATTGACGCAAGCTGGCTACTGATTAATGGCTGGTTAACAAAGAGGAACCCCTATATGCATTCATTATATGTTGCAAATCAATGAAAAAAGTTTAAATATTAAAAAATTCAAATTATCAAACTATTTTTACCTAATGACAAGATAAAATTAGCAAAAACGTATACTTTGTATCGTTTATAATTTCGGAGTCAGTGAGGTTTTCGGGATAGCCAATATTCCACGCCCGACCGGCTTTTTAAATTTTGTCCTACTCCCGCCTGATCCCGCGGTCGAGACACACGGTGTGCCGCATGATTCCCGTTTCGATCTCATCTCTACTTCAATGTGAAAAGACGCTCTCAAATAGACGGACATGGACATTTCAGCTGTTATTGCTTATCAATTTACAAATAATAATAAGTTCAATGAGCTAAGGATACTGATTTTACCTTTGTTAGCTGGCTTGTTGCTTGTTGTAACACGTTCAGTTAATGCTGCTTCATAAAACACCGATTACAGCTATTAAGTATGTTGTTATCACATCAGCAGCCAAATATATTTCGCAATAAAAACAGTGCCAATAGTAAATCTGATCACTTTTTCGATAAATTTGTTGGTTTTATTACACGCAGGACGAGATGCGACGCGTCGGCATGCGTCCTACCTTTTAACTGTATTCACAATTTTTGTTCTGAAAGTATGTGGGTGTGTATAGTATATGGCATATTGACCACGTACATACATATAAGTACTTGGCTTTGAACTATGAGGGATTGAGAGAAAAGCGAAAGTAAAATTTTTTATTTCAATTTTATGAGCTAAAACAAATAGACATGTCTACAAAACATACCAGTACGATTAACAGGAAGCAACACAAGGGGCCACAATGTTGGATTGGCATCCAACCAGATGATGTCAGAGCCCTTGGTTTACGATTTTGCTCTTTTGTACAATTTTACTTTTATAGCACACTTCTGGGCTCTTTATATGCTGTACCTGTTGCAGTTAAATTGGGATACTTAAAGAAGGCGTGAGAATACTGCATTAGGGTATCATTTACAGCTATTACTGCGTTTATGCGTAGCTGCTCTATCTGGAGACTTACTGAATATTAATTGTCAATAAAATCTCACTAAAATAAGATTTATTGAATTCGCTCTACTATATTCATTTGAAAGGGAGTACATAGATGACAACGAATTGAAATCAATATCAATAGTAAGAACTTTGAACATGCCTGTTTGATTTTTTAGTTTGAATGCTAGAAAGGCACTAGACCATATATAAAGAGAATTAAACAAATAATTTAGTCCGAATTTAGACGATGATTTAATATCATGGCGTTTTTTCAGTAAGTTCTCGTTTGTAGGAAAGAGGTGAAGCGGAGCAGGCAATCTATATACACCAATTCCCAAAAACTCAACGATAAAACGTCTTGAGGTAAATGTCATCGTCCAAATGCGGACTAAGAAGTTAAAGAGAGAAGTAAGAAAGTTGTAGGCGAATGATTCCGGTTACTAAATGCTCTGTTCCATTTACTAATTTGAAGTAGCAGGATACACTTTAACTTGTATATCAAATCGTTACGCCGTTTTGATAAACGAGTATGAAATCTCTTTTGTTAATATTTGTTATTGAAAACATTGGTCTAGAAATATAACTTACAGTTCATTTTCGTTTTAGCTTACGATAACACAGAGGCAACGACTTTGTTGATGTCCTTAGCCTCAGGTTTCTGAGACAATTCCACTTCAACCCATTCCATATTATCTAAATATGTATATGTATGCGGCGTATATATGTAGGTCCACATATGTACATACATATATATGTATGTAAAATAAAAAGGTTGACGTGAGTTAACTAAAGCCCAAGCCCAAGACGCCTCAGCAATTTTTCTATTTTGGCTGGCAAGCACGGATTTTTCGATTTGTACCCACACACATACATAAATGCACGCCTTCGCAAAAGCACACATGTGTGTGTGCTATAGATGGACATTAGGCCAACAGAACTTTCCACCCACACCTTTTCCTCCCACTCTTGGCGATGCTGATGTCGCGCAAACATTTTGCAAGGGTGCAAAGGTCACCTAAACTTCCTTCAATCTTTTCGTCTTTTCCTTTTCATACCTTGAACACAAAAAATGGCAGAAAAAAGGTATAATAAAGTTATTCGCATGTACATACAAAACAGCAAAAAAGGCAGCACAGCGACCCTATAAAGCATATATAGTTTTGATACGAATTTGTCTATATAAACGCATGAAACATATATATTTTTTCTTAACGGCTGTATAACATGGAATATATATATACAGTCAGAGCTATTCTTCTTTTTAGCACTTCTATCAAAACTATTTTACCTGGTGCTGGCAATCGAAAACAAAGTGTGTTAATTAGCCTAAAAGTATTTGTATGTAGTACATCTCAAATTGTTGCATTCAATCCATAAGACTATTTGAATTGATTCCATTTTCCAATATTTCTCCCCATCTTACAATTTGTTTTCGATTTTTCCAAGTTTTTTGGGAAGTCATTCCTTTGCTAGATGCTTCTTTTTAGGAAATCCTGATGAAATAAATAAAATTGATGTCCAATGACAAAATCTTGCATCTCGGATACGATTATATAAAAGAAATGGGATCCAGTTACGAAACATATTACTAGCTTGGCACAACACAGAACACAGTTTTGATGTACTATGGATGAAAGAAAGCTAAAGCTATAAAATCAACATCAAAATTCATGTATAGATGTTCATTTAAACGAAAACTATTTAATTGGGTTCATATCGGGACTATACATCAATACACATGCATAGATTTCTGAGTGAGTATTTTTACAGTTTGCACACAACATCAATTTGTATATCGTAATGTATGTGCTTGTATAAAAATTAAATTAAAATTGTTCTCTATACTTCATTGGAATGAATACAAAATAAGGGTACTTTCAACAAGGATACAAAGCACTCTCGATTAGCACATTCTTGGCTATTTTGTTTTTGTTTTTGTTTTCTTTTTTGTATTTGCTGCTTTGTTAATGTTAAGGAGTAACCAGAATAATGAATAACAAGGGAGATTACAACAGACTGGCATATATAAAAATGTAGATGAGTATGAATTTGCTACCAGTTCTTTAAAACGGTAGTAGGGATATGTAAGGATATACATAAGTGTATTTGCATGTCTAGGACATGAGCTAACTCTACAAATGAACAATATAATTATGTACCCAAAGCAATACATACTACAATATACAATAGCTTTAATAGCACTGACATTGACCTTTATTTACAATACTAAGTAGGCAGTGAAATCAAACATCACATAGGGGTCACACGCAATGTAACACTGTAACATATAGTTATGTATATGATATGTATTTATGCATCAACAAGTACTACGTACTATATACTAATAATGTAAACACATATGCGCATAAGCTGTACACATACATACATATATTATTGTATAATACATAAGCAGCATAATGTGCCATTTGACCATGCATTATAATGTGTGTTTCATTATAATAATAATTATGATAATAATTATGTATGCATGTAGGAGTTTATGTGCTTATTAATGTGTAAGTGTCGGCAGGATCTGGCTCATAAATACCTCAGCCAACACATACAACACATACTTACAAATATCAACAAATTAGGACAACGTCAACCTATTGCCTATTTAATTATAATGAGCTACGTCTGATTGTGACTGCACTTCTCTCTATGTATAGCACAAGTACATGCTTATGGCAATGGTATGCAAGTATTTGTGTATACATATAAGTATTTCCATGGATTGGGGTTGCAAATGCCAATATGTACACTTGTGTATATTTTATGATGTTGTCATATGCACATATATCACATACTACTTATGCCTATGTACAAAAGTGTAAACATGCTTTGCACATAACATCTATAACCTTGAACTTGAACGGAAATACATACTTAATAGTACATAGACAATAGTAAAACGATGTGTAAGTATGTACGTTGACCCAATGATAGCATAATTAACGTTATACATAAGTATATTTACAGATACATATGTATAATATTAATTCTTTAGAAACTATTGATTAACATAATATTGTGCACAGAAACTCAAAAAAGCTATTTTTTAAGAGAAAAGATGATGAAAAGATGATAAAAAGATTTGCAATTAAACACAAGTAAAACCGTTGCAGTGGGACGCTACCGACTGTGATATACTCTTTTTTTCATACTTATTGAGTCGAGACTAGGCTTGGCAAGGATATTTTTGATAACATTTTAATACTTTGTCTGCATATGCCATATACCAATATGTATAACTAATTTTGAGCTCATATGCACGGTCAGACTGACGTAAAATTTGTAATAAGTAAAATAAGAATTAAAAAATAACAAAGTAAAAATAAGATGTTTACAGCTCCACAAGGGGCTTGTCCCAGACACTACATACAGTCTCCACTTGAACTGGTTGAGAATTATAGTCGAAAGTGGAAAAAAAAATCACTTTAGCTTCATTTGTAAATTTTGATTATAATAAAGAAGGTTGCTTAGATGTAAACTTTTCTTAGGACAGGCATGCAAGCAAGTGTCCAATGCAAACTGATGTAAGTGTTATAGCAATAAGTAACAAGTTAGTCAATGCTTCTCATGCAAAAGCTAAATTTAAAATAAACAAGTAGGAACGTTGCAGTCGGATGCACCTGACTGCGATATACTCTTTTTTAGCCTCTTTGCGGAGTCAGAAGTTGGCGTGGCAATTGTATTTTTGACCAAATCTTTCAAGTTTGCCATAAATTTAAATTTGGTTGGGCCAGTTCTACAGGTTTGGGAGAAACAAACTTTGCTCGAATGCAAGGGCAGGAGTAGGCGTGGCAAAATTATTTTTATCCAATCTATATATAGGGCAGCAGAATTCAACCTACAAAACTTGGTGATTCTAGCTAAAGGGATGTGGGAAATACAGACTTTGCTCATTTGTGGTCATTTAGTCAGATCAATCAAGGAAGTGATTAGAAGCATTTGTGTTATATTTGGTTACTCTTGCTGTAAAACTGTGGAAGATATAAGTTTTTGCCGTTTGTAAGGGAAGAGGTGGTTGAAGCTAGAGCAAGTATACCTAGGTGGTTGCTCTAGTTTCAAAACGTTAAAAAAACGGACGGACGGTTATTTCACAAACACAATGTACTAGTTTTTATTTTTTTTTTTTAAAAAAAAATTCAAAAAAGAGTATTAAAATAAACATTAAATTTTGATCGCAGAAATAAAGCTTAGCATTGAGCTCAAAAACTCGTTGAAGCACTTCTCATTATACTCTTTTTTTAATTTTTTTTTTTTTTTAAAGTAAAAAGAGTATGTTTGGTTTGTGAAATGTTCGACCGTCCGTCTGTCCGTCAGTCCGTCTGTATGAACGCAGGTTTTTTCCACAGTTTTGAAGCTAGAGCAACCAAACTTGGTATACATGTTGGTATATACCATAGGCTGACAAAGTGTCAAGATCTCCCCAATCTTTGATGTTTAATTTAATTTTTTTACAAGTAATTGAATTCATAATCTTTTCTTCTTAGGAATCAGACTTTGAATCACTTGATGTACAATTTTAAGTTCAATTATTAAAAATAAGTGTTTGTGAAAAAATATCTTCATTGAACCGAACCCTTTCTTTTGAAAAAATATTCCAAAGTTTGTAAAGTTCGGTTCATGGTCCGGTTCTGAGGACCCTAAGAACCTGAGCCGAACCAGTACTGATGGGTTTACAGCCTTGCATTTCACACAGCCAATTTACTACTTTGCAATGTATTCAAAGGTAATATTTAATTTCTGTCGAAGGAATGTATCGGGCAAATAAGTTGCCTTATTGCAAACTGGCGTACACTGAAAAGATTAATCCTACCACAAGATAAATCAGCAAAATTAGCTCCAGACTCTTACAAAACTCATTTATGTTTACAACTTCTGAGAAAAGACTGCAGACTTAGGTAAGGATAACTAACTGTTCATGGTCCAGCAGCATAGCATACAAACTATATTCACGAGGAACCAGCATCTACGAAAATACTACGAAAATATTCCAACTAGAATGAAATAAGTACTGCGAAAGATACAGTCCTTTTGTGCTATTTACGTTTGGCAGTATCTCATCGGCTCATATTGATGTTTTGATGATTGGTACTCAAACAAACTCTATAAACCAACTTGGTCTACTACAATGGAAGCAATTTCAATTAATCAGAACTGCTCTATTTTGAGATTCTGATTAAAAAAAGTCAAGCGAAATTGAAATTGTTGGCTCAACTGAACCGATTGAATATCAAGTTTGCAAAATTATGCCTTTTTTTTCATTCGTTTCATGCTAAGAATATGTTACGTTATTGTATGTATATATTGTTGGCAATGTTAAACCATGATATCGATCACAGTATTTTAATGTCAGTTGGTAAGTTAAGCTAAGAATCATCATAATTTCGAATTCGGAAAGGAAATTATGTTCATTATATGTATTTGTAAAACATTAAAGTTTTTAGCTCAACATTTTATATATAGCTGGAACTTATATGATTTCCGATCGGACCAGATTTAATATAATCCGTAAGTAATTCAAGAATGTAGAAAATTACCTTATATAGAAAGAAACTTTCTTAAAAAAAGGCGCATTATCCTCATCGCCAAAGGTTTGGATATTTTTCTAATTTTAATGGTACTTTTTTCTAAGCTTAAAATAAAAAAAAGCATCTTTGGTTGGCGTACTTACACTTTATGCTTACAAATACTTATAAATATTTGACTTGAAACACCAAAATTAATCTACAATGTTTTAAAGAATAGATCGCATGGAGATAGATATACATATTGTAGGGTAATAATTACCATCTTATGTATTACTACACAGATTAAGTCATATGAAGTACGGAACGTACTCTGCAGCTTAAAACTATATAAGAAAACATGCTACCGATCTGGAAACAACATTTGTGTATCTTTTTACTCCCTGTTCCCATTAAAAATGGGAAAAAGGGAGTTATAAAGTACTGCAAATGTGTGTAACAGGCAGAAGGAAGAATTTCCGACTATATAAACTATATATATTCTTGATCAGCATCAACAGCCATGACGATCTAGCCATGTCCGTTTGTCTGTCTGTCTGTCCGTCTGTCCGTATGAACACACAGATCTCGGAGACTACAAAAGCTAGAGACACCAAACTTGGCATGTAGGTTCCTGTATACCATACGCAGATCAAGTTTATTTCAAATTTCGGATGCACACCCCCGCACTCCCACAGCCACAATTTTAAAGATAGAGCTTTAATTTTTGGTACACATGTATATATGTAATCAATGTCTTTTTGATGTGTAAATTTCAACACGATCGGATAAATAGCACCAAAGCTATGGAAAAACTTATTTCCCCCGTCTCAGCAGGCAGAAACAACAGTTTGACAAGCACTGTGCAAGTTGAGTACGCTGCTTGCTTGTGTTGCCGCTGAACTGCTTGATATGCAAGTTGGGAGCAGGGAGTCTCGTAGTCGGGCACACTCGACTAGAGTATTCTTACTTGTTTAGTTATGGTATATAGATTGACAAGACTATAACATTTTACTGAATTTTAAAAAGTAACAATATTAGTGTGTCAAAACGAAGTTTTGAAGCTAGCATGAATTCGTAATCTGGCCCGATTTCAACAAACCCAAATTCCATCGCTATTTAAAGAGTAAAGAGTATTTTGTTTTGCTTAAGCACTGTTACTTGTTTTCAACAACTCTTTCAATAAAAATATAGGTACAAAAAACTTATGCGTTGTTCTTGCACAGAAGTGATTTATAATTTTACTGTGAAAAGCGCTTTTTATAGAGCTAAAATGATTAAGAATATACTTATGTTTAAGTACATCAGCAATGGCCAAACACATGTCTTAGAACTCTTAAACATTTCGGCACCTAGTCTTTGTTCAATTTTCCACAAAAATTGTAAATATACGAAACTCCCAAAAACATATCAAAATTTTGCTTAAACATCCACTTCTTTGCCTTTCGCTTACACATAAAAAACACAACAGCAGAATTTGCCTATGTACAAAATTTTGTCTTTCTTACGTACGCATACATATATATATATATCTATATACATACAGATTCAAATGCTATATATTCATATGTATATATGTGTTTGTACTATATATAGTACATATCTACACATATTTAGATGTATGTGTGTGTGTGTGTGTGTCAAAACCCATAGTTGGTAAGGCGTATGTGCGTGTGTATGTATATATATATATATGCTAGTGTGTTTGTTTTCGAGAAAACGTCTAATTCTCTAAAATGTGAAATTTTACAATCGCCTAGCGCACATCTTTACCTCCAACTGCCAGGCGCTCCCACGACGCAGCATCAGCTCGAGAGATGTTGCCGTTGCCCGGACAATCTACAACAACCACACTCACACTCACATCCACTCACACACCCACAACTACACACACACACACACACACACACACACACACTCACACCGCCCACTGCCAAGCTAACCATCAAGTCGTCTGTCCCGTCTCAGTCCCAGGCAACGGCAACGACGCGTTGCTTGACCAGAACCCAAACTCAAACTCAAACCCAAAACCCATTCCACAGCAGTCCGTGGCAACTGCCCACAACGAGTCCGGCGGTCCCCAATCGCGCCGAACTCCCACTCACGTACTATTTGCGGCATCGTTCGCTATATGGCACACATATACACACATACACACACACACACATAGACACACATATACACACACAAGCGCACTCTTATCCTTTTCACATGTCGCAAGTAGTATGCAAACAACATTTTGCAGAAACAGTTCGTTCCTTGGTCTTCGTTTTATCTTCATGGCAGACCCTTACTTATTGTGGGACTGACCAGAGCTGTTGCCATCACCATCACACCAACAACTCCCCAGCCCCCACCCTTGTACGACCGTACGGTTATATGATTGTAGATGTGGATGTGGATGCTACTGCTTTCGAAGCTTGATTCAGCTTCAGCCTCAGCCTCAGCCTGAGTTTCAACTACGGCAACGGCTTCGTGTGTGTCGCCGGTGCTTCTAAGAGTAAATGCTTAGTGTGTGCATGTGTCTGTGTGTGAGGATGTGTGTGTGTGTGTAGTTGTTAGAGGGTGATTCCGTACGTTTGCTTGTGTTTGTGTAGATGTCCGCTTCAAAATTCGCATACACAGCAGTGGTCAACTATGGAAATTATCGATCGACTCGCCTTTGGCGCCAGGTGGTTGGGTGCTATGATGGAAACGTGGTGATGGCGACAGCTACGACGACGACGACGACTACGACGACGACGACGTCGACTACAACGACGACGGCAGAAGCAATCTGCGCTGGGCCGCAAGTTGCTGTGCCATGTGTGGATCCACGTCGTACAAGTGCTAGGTTGTAGTAGTATTGGTAAGGATGGGCAAGACAAGGCGAGGCGAGGCGAAACGAAAAGGGATTCGCATTCAAGCTAAATGGCAAGAACGTTGACGGCAGCAGCGGCAGCTAAGAGATGCCCAAAAAGAAAATTGCGGACATTTACATTATGTGTCCATGTGTGACTACCTAGTACGTTGGCCATGGCTCTAGCTATGGGCTAAGTGTGCATGAGCCTGACCGTATGTGCTTTCACACACACACACACATCTATAGAATGAGAAATATACTTGTACGCGTACGTGGGTCGACGTCTGCTGGCGATATGTCCTCTTGTACTAGCGTCCCAGCGTCGTCCAGTTGTCCATGTTCGGTCCGGTCTAGGCATTGAACTCGTAGCTCCTCTACATCTACATCAAAAGTAGAAAGACTAACGGGACGGGTCCTTGTTCGTACTCATATAGATGGACGGTGGGTGCCATAACAACAAGGCAGACGAAGGAAACGAATGACTAACGAAGGAAATTGCTGATATTGTATGGAGGCAAAAGTTGTGCATGTCTGTCTCTGGCAACGGCGCGCTTTAGTTTTGACAGCACCTAGAATAGCTCACAACCATAGCACACACACACACACACACACACACACACACATCCAATACACACAAACAACATACATATGTATATATGCACATATCTGTAATACATATATCCATGCAAGCAAATTTCAAATACGACACGCATATAGGCGCGGAGATTGCAAGCCATCATTGTACAGCTGTATCCAGCATCTTGGCTTCCTTTGCTTACCCATTTCGATAGTTGGTATTGCTTCAAGCCATCTACCATACCGAAGCCTAAGCAATTATGCATCTGTAACGCACCAAATTGAAGCACCATATGCAAAATCCTAAACGAATGTTCATACTCAGTAGGTGGAATCAATTACATACTACATTCATGTATACTTACAGCAAGAAATTTCTAAGCGTTGGCTATTTCGATTTCGCTTGACTGACAATTGATATTGCCAACAGAGTCAAAACGGTACAGTGTTTAGGTACAATGGGAAATTCTCAAATACCTAACCAATATTGCGTTTATCTCAACTCTTTTCATTAGGAAATGTTCTAGTGTTTGTTGTTAGTATGACTGTAGTACATGTTATTGAACAACAA
Organism: Hirtodrosophila cameraria; assembly: GCA_949708635.1. Lineage (NCBI taxonomy): Eukaryota > Metazoa > Arthropoda > Insecta > Diptera > Drosophilidae > Hirtodrosophila > Hirtodrosophila cameraria. The sequence goes on along the minus strand of OX453089.1, from coordinate 60,633,677 downwards.
AAAGCTAAGTTTCGGGGTACAAATACTCTGGAAATATTCTATAATTCAAGTAGTTACATTCTATTAAATTTGATTTCTTTTTCTATCTATACTTATATACTCACACTTCAAATTCAAAATTGCTGTCAAAAACTTTATATTCAAACTGATTTTTACCATATTGCTCAGGTCCAATTTGATGGTATTCAAAAAGGACAACATGCTTCATCATAAAAACCTGTACTTGTAATGTTACAAAATTTTGGTATCTCTCAGCTGGAATTTTAGCTTTGCTATCAAGGATTTGCCTGTTAATTAAAAATGTAATACTATGAAGAAATGTATGTAAAACTGAATAACTGAAATGCCTTATGTATTTCAAATAGAAAGTTAACAAGGAATAAAAAATAATAAGTTGTATATCATAACTGGGACTCTTTGAAAGTGGGTTATGAAATATACAAAAATAAAATATATACTAACGTCGACCCAATGTCTGGTTACCTGTCCGTCCGCTGTTATCTCTATAGGATCGTGTCGCTTCTTGAGTCTAATAGAGCTTAACAAACAAAATATACGTCTATAGATTTTCGTATGCTCCCAGTGGTTACATGAGGCCTGATTCAATACATTGTTTCGGGCCTGAAAAGTAATGCTAAGGCCTGAGCGTATACAATACTGCTTGCTTTCCTTTTTGTATGGGATGTCCTACTTGCAGAATGCCTTCTGTCGTAAGGTCTATTCTCTTGCCTGAATATCCCAAGGAATTTTACTCCAAGAACTCAGGCCTGACACCTCAGGTCAAAATTATGGTCTCAATATATACAAATTTGCAGAAATAAACAATATGCAAGAAAAAGTATGGTCAGGGCTATTTTCCCGTATCGCTTCCGTTCTCGCTTCTACATTCAGAGATTTCTCAGGCCATTAACAGCACTGCTTGCAGACTATTCAATCTTATTTCAACTGCGTTGCGAAAGCCAACTTCATATTTAATGAAATTTTCAATTTAAAACGATTTCATCAGTTTGGATCTGAATATTGATCTGCTTACGGTATACGATCGCCCACATATCACATTTACCTTTGAAGCTCTTATAACATCTCAAGAGAACCTGAATAGATTGATTCCACTGTTGATCAAAAATATAAATACTTTGAAAAAATAAGACAAGTTTTGGCCTTACTTCAATTTTCAAAACTTTGTTATATCCATTTAACCCAATTATTCTGTAGAAACTCTAACAAAATATGTAGAAAATTCAAGCAATATTTGTATTATTTTAACTATCCTGTTTGACCCGGCCTTGACCGACTAAATATTTGATCTTGATCAATATTTACGAAGGTAGAAAAGAATTTTCGACCCCAGCCCATACGCGTAATAATTTTTTAAGTAAGACTTTGAAAATGAGTTAGAAGCCAATTGAAAGATAAGAAAAACAATTTCAGTTACCCAGTTTTTCACAAAATATAATTAGATAATAATGAAAATTATATGTCAATATCTTTGAAAATGAGCTTGAAGCTTGTTGCACTACAATAAAACTTTTTTGAGAAAAATGCTGCTTCCTAAGTCTTACGGTTTATGCTGTGCTTTGATTTATAATTTTTGTTCTTTTGTACATACATATATAGATATAGAGCCACAGTCTTTACCTTCAAAGTTACTGGTTTATGTGTGAAAAAAAGCATTAAAAAATAAAAGATAATGCAGTTCTTAAGATAGACTAGCAGCTTATATCTGTGATCTTTTGACTTTTAATGTTAGGGAAAAAAAAATTTGTTAACCACAACTAGAAATAAAAGAATAAACATAATAAATACACAAAAGTGGGTATAAACGTGTTGTGAACCTGTTGTCGAAACAATATTTTCCAATTAAAGAGTTAAACTGTGGGAAATAGAAACATGCTGAAAGCCATACAGGAATAGGTGGGTGGGTGCGCTGCATTCAAATGTGCAGGAGAGGATAAAAAAGGTGCCTTTTTTAACCATGGCTATGGCTATGGCCGTGGCTATGACTATGGCCATGGCCATGTGGCCGTGTCAAAAACCAACAAACATTCGAAGCACACATCACAAGCACTTTGACCGTCCATACATGCCTAATCGGTGACAGTATCACATGACGGCCAAAAGGCCAAAGCAACAGCAACAGCTACAGCTACAGCTACATCTACATCCCTACATCCCTACATCCCTACATGCTACATGCGATTCAGGACACCATATGGCATTCGCACTGCACACGCGAAGATGTTGGCGTTTGGGGGGCAAAATGGTGGCAAGTATGCTGTTGCTGCAGCAGCAAAAAAAGAGTCAAGTGCATCAAGCTGCATGCCACTGGGCAAACAAGCGGTTTCCAACTGACTGCCTAATCCCCTTAAATGGCGCGGCCTGCTCCTCTTTGTCCTCTGTCCTCTGTCCGCTGTCCGGCATCTTTTTTTCTCCTTTGTGGCGCTTAGTGAGCTGTGTGACGGCCGCAGTTTTTGTTTTTACCGCAATTTTGGCGCATTGGCGAAAGGCAGTTGGCAGAAAAACGAGTCACTTGATTGACCTTCGCATACGGCTGCAGTTTTTTCTTTTTCTTTTTTTCTTTTTTCAACATCCTTGGCTTCTGACGGCATATCACGGCATTTGCCAACTAAATTTCCATATGGTGCAATTTTGATGCGTGCTAACGCAAAACTGCCGTTATTCATGGCTATAAGATTCTTTTTTTTTTTTTATTTTTGTTTTTGCCTTGTGGCATGCACTCCGCGTGCTTCGCGAAAACTCTCGAAAAGTGATTTTTTTGCTGCTGCTGCGATTTGAATGCAACACCTTTAGCGACGGTGATGGCAATGGCAATGACAGTGTCGGTGGCAGTGGCTGTGGCAGTGGCAGTGGCAACAGCAATTCAATATCGGCGTGCTGGATAAAAAAATAGCGGGTATTCAACAGCTGCCAACAGCAGCAGCAGTGAAACTGATACAGGAAGGCGCCTGAGGACCGACTGAAGCCCTACTGAAATCTCTAAAAGAAACAAGATAGAAAGTTAAATTTGGGTTGCCGAAGACTTGATACCCTTGCAAAGATAATTTAAAATTGCTCTTGTGATTAAATAAAATGGAATTTCATACGAATACTCATTTAGCTCATAAGCAATGAGTAGTTATTCAATATAGTGGTCCTTTTTTAGTTGAATTTGTTCAACAAGTAGGAGTCATAATAAAACTGTTCTCCTTTTAACTTGTGACAACATTTTGAGAATTTATTTCACTTGTCTTTGATTTTGGCGTGAACAATAAAGGATTCAATTCTCTAGTTCATCAGCAATGGTGTTGTATTCGATTGATCTATTCTACCTGATTGTAGTTCATCTTGTTCGCAAAGCAATCAACTCCTAACAAACAAGAACTTAACGAACACGGACTAAGTCTTTCTATTGCACTTGAACTAACTTAACAACTGAACGAACGAATAAAGTAATTGAACGAACTTACAAATTTAACGAGCTAAACGACTGAACGAACTGAACGAAATATATCAACAATTAGTTCGTTCACCAATAACTGAACTACTGAACTTATTCGCTCACACTTCAATGAACAACTCTTATTAGCAATAATGAAAATTTGAATATTTAAAGAAAATTGAATTCCGCAATATTTGGCGAAAGTGAAAGCCAGAACGTGTGTGAATTATGTGGGGTCGTAGGTTAATGTGTTACATATTTTGTGATAAGATAATTATACACTTCCAAATAACAAAGCTTATGCACAAATTGAACTGTTGAATACCAAAGTCTTTAGATTAAACTTAAATAACAGAACGTTTAAGGCTATAGATTAGATATCAATATTAACGAAAAAACACAAGTAGCTATAAAGTTATATGGAATGTACCACTTGTTGATGTTGTAGCATGTGTACATATGTATGTACGTATTTAGGTACATATTATGTACACACATACACATACATAGTTACCTATTTTAATGCGATTCGCCTTCTCCGACCCAAATGAGAAAAACTTACTTCGAATGTCTAGCTTTGGCTAAATTCTTTTCGTTTAAGTCTAAAAGTTTACAAGGTCAAGAAAACTTTTCAGTCGCTTCGTAAGTTTTGAAAGTCAGTAAGTAAAGTATTTCTATGTGAACATCGCACAGCATTACTAACAATACGACTAGTATGTATTAGTTGCAAAGCTCTGGAAAGTGAAGCAGCAAAAAATTTGTGGATTGGTCACAGGACGATTGATTTCTTACAATAACTATACTTTTCTAATTCAACCAACTTTGGAATGGCAAAGTTAAACGCAAAAAATCATAGCACAATGATGAAGTATGAGAATTACCGACTGTTAGACTCCCTACACCCAGCTCTGATGTACCTAAAAACCCAATTAAATTTGTTTATTTAACGAATTAATAACTTTTTTTTACACTCGTTTAACTTTTGATGGTGAACTTTTTCTGTGGGGCTACCTGAACGAAAAGATGTAAATAACTTCTTAAATGTTTTGATTTTAAGCAGTTTAATCTGCAGTTGATAATTATCAACTAGTTATAATAAGACGATGAGGAACAGCATTGGCTTACATTTCTGTTGATATATTTATAAGTGCTAACTTGCGGATTATGTGAACGAGCCATTTTGCAGTGTTGTGCTCACTGTGAATCCTTCCACCTCATCGGTTTGAGGATATACATATATATACTTAACAGTTCCTGTAATTGACGGTATGCCAGGAAATGTGCAACTGTAGAAATTACAGCTGATTTATGTAAATTTGGCGCGTATTGAGATATCGTTATTGATTATAATCCGTCTTATTAGTCATTGGCAGATATCAAAAGATTTTCATAAACTAAATTGCGATATAACAGAAGCTTCATTTTATATTTAAAGTCTGATGAACTTTCAACCCACAGATCAACTCATTTCTACAAACGCAAAGATATACTATCTTTAACAAGATCTTTGTACTAAAATATTACAAAACAAGTAAAAACGTTGCAGTCGGATGCACCCGACTGCCGTATACTCTTTTTTAGCCTCTTTGCAGAGTCAGAATCTGGCGTGGCAATTGTATTTTTGTTCAAATCTTACAAGTTTTACCATCAATTTAAGTTAAGTTGGGCCCGTTCTACAGGTTTGAGAGAAACAAACTTTAATCGATTTCAAAGGCGGGGGGGGCGTGCCGAAAATATTTTTTTCCAAACTATTTTCTTTAATTTCAAAAAAATGACAAAAGAGTATAACAAGTAAGAATACTCTAGTCGAGTGTTCCCGACGACGAGACTCCCTGCACTTCGATGTGCTAGAAAGTACTCCATACAGGCCATGGAATCCACCCAAAGGATCGTCTGGAGAATTGCTGGTGACTCTAGGTACATTCGTAGCTCGGCAATCTATAGTGACCTGCGGGTTGAACCCATATGCTCGCAGATTAATAGGCACACCAGCCGATATAAAGAACGGCTCCAAAAGGCACGCCAACTCGCTAACCAGGGGACTAGCGATAAATATAGACATAAGGGGCCTAAAGCGGCGCCATTCCAGCGATTTATGGATCCATGGATGGCGCCCTGAAGGTCGCCTTCTAAGACACACCTAAACTTAATTAATATTATTACTTCAATTCAGGAACCTACATGCCAAGTTTGGTTTCTCTAGCTCTTATAGTGTCTGAGATCTGTGTGTTCATACAGACGGACATGGCTAGATCGACTCGGATGTTGATACTGATCAATAATATATATAGTTTATATAGTCGTAAATGAATCCTTCTCCCTGTTACATATATTTGCACTACTTTAAAACTCCCTTTTTCCCATTGTTAATGGGAACAGGGAGTAAAAAATAACTTTATTTAACCAGGACGAAAGTTAATTCAAATCAAAATTGTTTCTGATTCAAAATATTTTAAAAAGTCTTTCAACATTTTTTTTTTTTTTTTAATTTATGAGGTCTGATTATAATTATAATTACATGCACATAATTATTGTTCTCTTACTCAAGGAAATATATAGTTTATGGAATCATCCTTCTTACATTATTAAAAGGTATTGTAACTGCTCCCTTGCAGAGGAATATATATATTGTTGATCAGCATTAATAGCCGAGTAGAACTAGCCATGTTTTTCTGTTTAAATGGGTTTCTCAATTCTTAGATTTTAAGCTATGTTGATATAACTTGGGACAGGTACTTCTTTTCGATACAATGTTGAACAAATTTCATCTAAATTGCACGATATTTGCATATTTTATAGCTTACATAGGGTAAAATAAGTTTTTGTATGAAAAATTTGTTTTCCTCACTTTTAACTTTTACGTTTCTCAAGCTATATTAATTTCAATTATTTAATCTGTGTTTAAGTATATTTTGACATTCTGGCCAAATTTTATTAAAATTATTAGAACGACTTCATCTTGGAGCTGCCAAAGAAACAGTCTGTTAAAAATTTAGTTTTTTATATGAAAAGCATTTTTTTTTTATACAAATATTTAAACCAATATTGCTAATATCGTGTGGTTAGCAAGGGTCTAGTCAACTTTTGAACATACGAGTATATATAAGAAAATTATAAAACAATAGAACTCAAATGATCTGATGACCACTCGAAATTCTCTCGAAATACTCGAAACTTCTGTTTTCTTCATGTAGATTTCAATTAAGTCTGTATACATCTGTTAAAGTTGAATTCTAAAACTTTTTATCCCCACAACTTTAGTTCCTACTTAGTTTGAGCATTCGAATTAACAACGACTTTTATAATTACCGGAGCGCATCCACGGCAGTGACCTGTTGTCCAGCGGGATTCACCTCAACATCAATCGCTGCCACGTGCGAGCTGTAAAATTTATGTCAAATTTTACTACTACACTGTGGCATTTTGATTACTCTACTAACCCTATTTCAGAAAAGTTAGATTTAACTAAACATAATATTTTAACAAGGGTAAGAGAAAAGGACTCACAAGCTGGCGACTGGCGACACCGCTCTTTTGTACTTTGGCACTGCACAATAACCTTCTTTCAGGACATTCGTGGGCTTAACGAACCTTTGCCAATCTGTTGACCACTACCACAGTTACAGTTTTATGTGCTGACTAAATTTATATATATATACCTGCAGAAATATTTACATGTGTATATACTTTATAATGTACGCTTGTGTATAAAACAACAACACCTATACATTTAGTTATGTATATGCTTAGCCTTATATATATATATATATACATATATATGTATATGTATGTGTATTTAATGAAAATTTGGGTAGTGCTCATATGTATATACGTGTGTATGTAAGTTTATGTTTCTATGTGCATAATATATTCGTAATAACATTTTCCAAACCCAGTCGTAAGCATTTTTCAGTCATTTCATCCCTTTTCTGGACACTTCGGGGTTACTCCTGGAGTATGGTGAGTGTGTGTGTGTGTGCGTGTGCCCAACACCTCGCGCGCTTTGGTCCAGCCTCCACAAAACCGCATCTATCACAAATTTTAGCTCTTGGCAAATGGTCTAGTCCGTTCTGAGCCGGTCCAGTTTGGTCCGGTTCGACTCGACCCAGCCCTGTCCCGGTCTTGGTCCCGGTACGGTCCGGTCCGGTTTTGGGTCGGCCTGACAGGCCTAACGACACGGTTGATGGTCCAGCGACTCAGTAACGCGCATACCCAAATCGCACCGCACTCTGAGCAATTATTAAACGACTTGGTGGCACGTTAAATTCTGTCCACTTTAGAGCCGGGCCAGAACCATCTGTGTTGTTAAGTGTGTGTGTGTGTGTGTGTGTGTGTGTGTGTATGTGCGTGTGTGTGCGGTTTTGCTGAAATAGACATCGCAAGTTTGTTTAACAACAAGTGAAAGGGTTTGTTTTTAATGCCACCTCCGCACATGAAACTAAATGTAGGCCTATTTCTAACATTTCTACAACACACGGGTATATGCACAATCATACATATATATACATAGAGTATGTACAATGTACATATGTACATATATATATAATACTTGAATATGTATGTGCATATATGTAACTATTATAAATGACGGAAAGTCCAATGTTCCCACAGAGGCTGGTCCGTTAAAACGATTCCCATTTACAAAACAAAAACTTCTTATTATATTCGTACTACATTTCAGTTTATCACACACCGGACCCTTTAAAATTTTTAATGAACATTGCCATCTAAATGTTTGGTAAAATAAAAATTAAATACGGCACTATTATATACATATATGAAGCACATATTTAAAGCTTATATGTACATATGTATGCATTATACATACCGACTGAATAATTTTTTAACACTCGCTGTAAAATATTCAATATATGTATAAAACTTGCAGAGTGTAGCTTATCTTAAATTTATGTCTACAATTATACATTCAATTTATAATTTTTTTATCGAATTGTGGGCATAAAACGGTAATCAAAAGCATTCTTAGCAAAGTCAAGAACATCAATTATGAAAGGTATATTCTAAATCATTGAGAATGTTTAAATAGTTTGATGAAAGATGTTAGAATGCTTAGATGTCTAACGTAATCATAATTTTGTCACAAAGTGTGCAACACATTGAAAAAGACGTCTCCAACCTCATAAAGTATATATATTCTTGATCAGCATCAACTGACGAGTGCTTGTATGCGAATTAGTCTTTCAGTTTTTGTTTTTGTTACAAGCTGTCTCAAGAAAAGTCACCTATTAAAAGTTTTAGAAGGTTCTTGTCATTCTGTTCTAATTTTACCAACATCTTTCTATATCTTACTATATCTAACAGCCACAGGAAAAATCGTACAAAAACTGAGATATTGCTTGAAAGCTATGAAGTTATTGAATTGACTATTTTCATAACGTGAAGAACAAAAGATACCAGCGTTCTCGTTCGTATATGTATGTGATTTATGTACAAGTATACATAAGTATATGAATACGACTGGACGTAAGGTCATTTCACACCTGGATGCAGGACATCTGAGAGGTTGAGCCCCTTCGAAAAAAGCATTCTGCCTTTTCTTGAAAGAAAAGAAAAGCCGCTTGATATTTCAAATATAAATTGATGTCCGTTGGACGTTACCAATGAGGACATCAACTCATTTGTTAAGATTAGATGCATGCATACCCAAAATGACTGCTTAAAAATTCATATCCAAGCAATGTATTCGGGATGCTACCCAATTTTGATATCGGTATTCATAGTACAGGGAAGTGACAGTGTAATAAGAAAATAAACACAACCGGTATCTAGACTTAATGGATCATTCGTCATATGTATATTTACATTGCTATCATCAAACCGGACACAAATTACCGCTAAAATAAAAAAAAAACAGCAAAGGATTGGGAGATAATAAGCCCCTTTTCTCACGACAACATTTTGTTATGGGACACGCATGTCCGCATGTCCTTTAAAGGATTCGCTGGCCAGCCACGAGTAATGAATTGACGCTATGCCGAACGTTGATGAAATCTGCAGCAGTTGCTAAGCGTTCTATGTCCGAATGACCTATGTCCTTTTGTTTAGGTAGCTCTAAGATCCAACAACAAAATAGAAAGTGCACCCTAAGAATAAGGGTTACTTACAAAAACAACAACAACTGACAACAATGTGCTTTTGGCGCGCGCATTATAATGTTTATCTATGTATGGGAATTTGTAGTTTCCTATACAAACATTGTTTCTTTGGTTTAACGGTTTGTTTTTTCTTTTTTTTTTGTATAAGTATTATATGCTTAATTAAGGTGTCCATTCAATTTGGTGTTGGTAATCAAAACACATTTAGATCTGAATCGGAGTTATTAGCTATGCTGAATTCAGAAAATCGATGGAAAACTTGGTTTAAAGAGTTGCGCTTTTGAAACAGTGGAATAAGAAATATTCAAACTTATCTTAAAGGCTATTTATTTATAAAACAGGATGACAAAATCAAAAACGATTGGGAAAGAATAGTTTTCGGAACAAGCCTGATGTCTGTTTTTATGTCTTTTTATTACTCCCTGTTCCCATTAAAAATGGGAAAAAGGGAGTTATAAAGTACTGCAAATGTGTGTAACAGACAGAAGGAGGCATTTCCGACTATATAAACTATATATATATTCTTGATCAGCACCAACAGCCGAGTTGATTTAGCCATGTCCGTCTGTCTGTCCGTCTGTCTGTCTGTCTGTCTGTCTGTCCGTCTGTCCGTATGAACACACAGATCTCGGAGACTATAAGAGCTAGAGACACCAAACTTGGCATGCAGGTTCCTGTATACCATACGCAGATCAAGTTTATTTCAAATTTCGGATGCACCCCCCCGCACCCCCGCAAATCGCAAAAGACTCCCACAGCCACAATTTTAAAGATAAAGCTTTAATTTTTGGTAAACATGTATGTTTAATCAATGTCTTTCGGATGTGTAAATTTCAACACGATCGGATAAATAGCACCAAAGTTATAGAAGAATCAATTACGCCCGTCTCAGCAGGCAGCAACAACAGTTTGACAAGCAGCTTACGAGTTAAGTGCACTGCTTGCTTGAGTTGCCGCTGAACTGCTTGAAATGAAAAGTGGGAGCAGGGAGTCTCGTAGTTGGGCACACTCGACTAGAGCATTCTTACTTGTTTATTTAAGTAGTATTTGCATTATGAATATTTTCAGAGCAGACTATTTAAAACTTATATATTCATGATAAAATAATAAAATTGTAGTACATGTTATTTAATTTCTTATTTCATTACCAAAACTATGATTTTACAAACTATTTATACTCGTAGGAAGTTTTTATGGTTTTTTTTTTATGGACTTTACTTTTTCTAAAAATTAACTTTAATTTAAGTTCTACCTTAAATAATATTAAATAAACAATATTTGTAACAAATCAAGCAAACTTTTGACTGGTGTTGCTGTCAGACGCAGATTGTCAACGATAACAAAACAAACATACTATCGGATAGCTACCCATGTCCGAAAGGCTGTTCATCCCCCTGATTAGCTCAGAAAATCAAGAAACTGTCTCGTGTACTGGTGTCATTCTGACGAAGGACACTTGAAGAATAATATGCATGTCAACATTAACAGATAAAACATACATTTTATTGTTTGAAGCAGTTGTCAAAACGCGAAAAATATTGTAAGAGAAGGCTTAAAAACTAAATTATGAAGGCTTTTGTGTATCTGTAGTATTCAAAAGCAAACGCTGTATTGAGATTAAAGATTTCTATTCATCTCATTCTCCTCTATCTACAAATTTCAGAACAGTCACTAAAGTTGTCTTTAAAATAGTAAATTAAAATGCAAAAAATAAATCATTTTTGTGCACTGTAGTAGGTTTGATTAAGCCATAAGTCATGAGTTTTATTTATGAGACTACAAAGACTATTTGATAAAATTTGATTTGACCTGATTTGCTGAAAAGCTTTTCGATTTTAAAGTTATTTACAACAATTTTGACTTATTTAAGCTACTGCAAGGTATAAAATACAAAATACCTGCAGGCAATTCCTATAAAGCTTAAAGAATTTTAGCCAAACCATCATACGCGCTATCATCAATCGATTATATTCATAATGTATCATATATAACTTTAAGTATATTTTGATTGCTAATAAATGGCGGCGCTCAAATTCATAATCTGAAGTTATGCTTTTTATTTAAAACGATTTCTATATACAACATTAATATCTATTTGTACATTTACGAATTTGTCTTAAGCAAAAGAAGAGCTTGATATTTAAAGCACAAATGGAGTATACCCTTTTTACGCTATGCTTTGGTGAGGGTGTAAAAATACCATAATGACAAAGGTCCACAGATATACTTTGATGTTTGCAAGGACAAAGAAATAACAGAAAAATGAACAGCATAACTATAAAAATAAATATGAGAACAAAAACACAATTTCGCCGAAAGACAAAAAAAAGTGTTTTTTTTTTCTGCAAAGATGCTGTTTTTCATTTCCATGTCGATAGACCACAAAATACATAGTGAATATGTATGTATGTATAGAAAAACTTTTGTGTGCAAACATTATACTAAAGCCTTGACTGCATACAAATTTTTAATTTTTGGTTTTGTTGCAGTAAATGGACATAAATGTAGCCTAGATTTTAATAAGTATACATAATACAAATAAGTAAGAATGCACTAGTCGAGAGTTGTTTGACTAGAAAGTACCCTGATATGTACATAAATATTAGTTTTGGTAATATTATTGTCGATTCTAAAATGGAAATATTATCTCTATTTTTATCAGATTTTAAGACATTTAATCACAACATCAACATTTATCTTTTGTAAAATTATGTCATAATAAACATTATAGATTCCATTGGATTCAGTCAAAAGTCAACATGTTATTATTTTGAAGCTAGCATTCAAATACCGTTGATAAAAATTTTTTTATTTTATAAAAATTATTTATTCCAGACAACCAGGTTAATTGATGTCAACGGTACTTATCTTTAGTAATTATAAGCCCATAAATTCCATACAAATATTTATAATTACTTGGTTGAAGCCCATAGATAATAGTTTCTTGAACAACTTGATAACATTAATTAATATTAATTAATAATTAAATTTATGATAAATATTTTTATATATTTCTTAAGATACTCGTATGTACGTATAGTTACTTAAAAGTTATTTGAAAGTTACTTGCAATGTTATTGGTTCACAAACATAAATGATTAACTCTGAAGAACTAAAATGTTTTCGATTTGAATATGAACTGGGAAATAAATCCAAAATATACGGACTTAGTCCACAACCGACACTGAAATTGAATAGGGATTTTCATTTTGTAAACTATAATAATAAGAATACCAACAATTTGTGTTCGCCTTGCAGAGGTTGAGGATTATCTATGCACGTTTACAAAACTTAAAACAATCGCAATTCCATATCTTATGGATGCTATAGGAATTAGGATTGAATATTAAATTTTAACGAACAACTTTTCTGCAAGGGAATATAACTTCGGACAGCCAAAGTTACTTACCACATTACACATCAATATATAATACATTTTATTATACTCATTTTTAATTTTTTTGAAAAAAAAGAAGAAACAAGTAAGAATACTCTAGTCGAGTGTGCCCGACTACGAGACTCCCTGCTCCCAACTTGCATTTCAAGCAGTTCAGCGGCAACACAAGCATGCAGCTTACTCAACTTGCACAATGCATGTCAAACTGTTGTTTCTGCCTGCTGAGACAGGGGTAATAGATTCTTCCATAACTTTGGTGCTATTTATCCGATCGTGTTGAAATTTACACAAAGACATTGATTAAACATACATGTGTACCAAAAATTAAAGCTCTATCTTTAAAATTGTGGCTGTGGGAGTCTTTTGCGATTTGCGGGGGTGCGGGGGGGTGCATCCGAAATTTGAAGTAAACTTGATCTGCGTATGGTATACAGGAACCTACATGCCAAGTTTGGTGTCTCTAGCTTTTGTAGTCTCCGAGATCTGTGTGTTCATACGGACAGACGGACAGACGGACAGACAGACAGACAGACGGACATGGCTAGATCGTCACGGCTGTTGATGCTGATAGAGAATATATACAGTTTATATAGTCGGAAATGCTTCCTTCTGCTTGTTACACACATTTGCAGTACTTTATAACTCCCTTTTTCCCATTTTTAATGGGAACAGGGAGTAAAAATAGTATATTGGGTTAGTGAAATGTTCGTCCGTCCGTCTGTCCGTCCGTCCGTCTGTATGAATGCAGATTTTTTCCACAGTTTTGAAGCTAGAGCAAACAAACTTGGTATACATGTTGGTATATACCATAGGCAGACAAAGTGTCAAGATTTACCCCCCTCCCACCCTCACCCCTTCCCACACAAACCGCAAAAACCTATATCTTCCACAGTTTTATATATAGAGTAACCAAATTTGGCACAAGGGCTACTTATCACATCCTTGATTGATCTGACTAAAAAAAATTTGGCCACGCTCACCCCCGTCCCCTCAAATAAGCAAAGTTTGTATCTCCCACACCCCTTTAGCTAGAGTCCCCAAATTTTGAAGGTTGAATTCTAGTGCCCTATTTAATAGATTGGATTAAAATATTTTTGCCACGCCCACCTCCGCCCTTGCAAACGACCAAAGTTTGTTTCTCCCAAACCTGTAGAACGGGCCCAACCAAACTTAAATTAATGGCAAAACTTAAAAGATTTGAGCAAAAACACAATTGCCACGCCCACTTCTGACTCCGCAAAGAGGCTAAAAAAGAGTATATCGCAGTCGGGTGCATCCGACTGCAACGTTCTTACTTGTTTTATAGTATGATAGTCTTATTATATGTATCTCATTTTTACTAAATAAATCACCGCAGCTATCGTGAGGTTCTGTTTCACGATAACAAATTTAGATTCAGCTTAATTAGACTTCAAAGTATAAAATTGAGGTCGACAAGGTTAAAGTGGACGGTGAGAAACTGGATTCAAGTTAGTTAATAATTAAACAAACGCAAGAACATTAACACAGTGAACTATATTGTGCATCAGTACTTACATATATGAGAATTATATTCGCGTTCGTGGTTGACCACATGACGCATACATACATATATCCAACAGATAATAACTTTAAAGCAGCTAATGAGCGATTAACCGCAACGACGCGTCGCAGACTTAACGCGATTTTATGTTTGCGTCAACGAAAAAAAAGGAAGCCCAGGGGACATGCAACTAATCTGATTGTAATTGCTGCATGCTAGAGAATAAAAACCACTTAACACGCAAAACTCAGAGAGTTTTGTGCGAACTGGCGAAGGTACAGCCAATTATTCAAACGCGATCGAGATGAAATCGAGAATAAATTAGCTTAAAAATTATATGTGCAAAACGAGAAAAAATTCATTGCACTTGCCATAACTTGAGCTTTCTTATAACTTGAAGGATTGTTTTGTCCAGTATTATAGATCGCCTGGAGCCGTATGAAAAACCAAGATGATATAAAAATGTTTAAATGTCAAAGGAACAATCGGACAAACATTTAACATAAAGTGCAGTTAAATTAACACTTGATACTATCACAAATTTCATATGGGATGAATTCCAACTAGTCAAAATCGTTTGACAATAAGTCTGTAGTCAGCAACAAAAGTGAATGCAATGCAATTTAAATGGAAGTTGTCACGCACAACAAACGACAAACGATAACAGACAAGAAAGATACAAAAGTAACACATTATGCTGCTTAATTGAAACAAATTAACCATGTATATTTATGCAATTTAAAATGAGCAATGGAACATGTTTTTAAGCATGTAATGTTGGTTGTTAAAAAAGATACTATACTCGTGAATTTATATTGTAAGTTAATTGTAGACATTTAGCATCAGCTACCTTAAATATATTTGCAATTTTTTGAAGTTCTACTAATTTTGTATATAAGGTATATAATAGTTTTTCTATTACAGCAGAAAAAGAATTAAAGAAAATGGTTCAGACTTGAAAGATATATGAGTTTTAACAGCTGATGGCCGACATAATCATCTGAATCAAGCCACTGATATATATATAATTTTAAATAATTGAAAGTATCGTTTGTCTAAATTAGAATAAGACAGGCGGGAAGGGAAAGCATTTTGATAAACAATGACGGATGGGGTTTTTGCATGATCCCTAAATTCCCGTGGGACGCTAATTTCTCTCGAGTCACGAAATTACTTGTGGGTTTCAATACTTTTTTTGGACAAAATTTGCATGTTTGTCGAAAACAGTAGGAACTTATAGGTGTATGTTAACTCAGTGTAAAACCACATTTGCCCCCTATTTCTTGTTAGAAGAATACTCTTAAAAAAAACTGACCAAATAATAGTGTTCAGGTAAAAGATAAAAGAAACTGTTTATACTCTTTTTTTAATATTTGAAAAAAAAAATATTGGGTTTGTCAAATGTCCGTCCGTCCGTCTGTCTGTCCATCTGACTGTATGAACACAGTTTTTTCCCACAGTTTTGAAACTAGAGCAACCAAACTTGGTATATGTACATATATGTTGATATATACCATAGACAGACAAAGTGTCAAGTTCCCCGCCCCCACAAATGAGCAGAATCTGTATCTCCCACACCCCTTTCGTTAGAATCACCTAATTAAGCAGGTTGACCTCTGTTGACGTATAAAATAGATTGAATAATTCAAATTGTTGTGCATTGAAAATTTTGGATGGGATCGGGAAAGGCGATGTAACTTTAAAAATCTTCAGAATGAGATGAATGGGACAACAGATTTTTGATTCGGTACAGGCGAAAGGGGTTCGAATCTGTCTTACCCTTCCCATCTCTAGAAATGCTTAAAGGTGTGCTTAAAAGTGAGGATTCGCTTCGTGTGCAACGCTACGATAGTGGGAAAACTCTCCGAAATAGGAGATAGTTCATTTGAGCGGACAAGAAGAACAGTGCGTCAAGCTCCTGGCAAGCATGGATCTTGCAACGATCCTACAGTAGTATCGCGATTAATGCTGCCTTTACAGATGAGGATAAGTTGCCGCATAGGTGAACAGTGCATCAATAATATGAGCAGCACTCATTTTGTATGCCGCCTGCACGCAAACCATAATTACAGAGGCCATCCATCCGGTTAAGTTGCGGTGGAGCTTAAATTTCGCATTCAAGACAATGTGATCGGTTAACCTGCTGCTACAATTGTCAATCATATGTTTTGGAGGCTGTCAGTCAAATTATGTTCCACGTAGGCAAACTACTTGCATTTACTCGTATATATAAAAGTATAAGTACCTATACCATATACTTTTGAAACTCGATGTGTTTAGTACTTATTTTAAGCATTTTGTGGTTACACAACCCATTTTTTGTTATTAAGACTGTTTTGCAGTATTTACATCGCTTAATACATTTAAGCGCTTTTAAGCAAATGTTTTCCAATTCAAATTTTTTGTGAAACACTCATGTATTAGAGCTGACTAAATATTTCAAGATATATATGAAAGTCTTGATTATATCTTTTTTATTTAACTGGTTTCTGTGTAACAGGTATTTTCTTTTTATTGCTTCTTGCTCTCTTGAGTGACATTGGATAAATTTATTACTACTATGTATGTAATTAAAAACAAATGCTACTATAAGGGTTTGATTAAAGTATCGATAGTATCGATAGCTTAGAATATGACAATATGGCCAGCTATTATATCGATAATATCGTTAGTTTACACAATGAATATTAAGTGATGTTTTCCCTGCTCTAATATGGAACAATGGTTTTTTCAATCTGTAATATCGGTAATATCGATAGTTTAGACTATGACTATCGATTGATGTTTTGCCTGTTGTAATATGTACTTACATATGTACAGTCGATTAGTACTATCGATTATATCGATAGTTTAGACAATGATTAAGTGATGCTTGCTCTAATGCGTAAGCACCATGGTTTATTTTGGCGATCAGTAATATCGATTACATCGATTGTTCAGACTATGACTACCGACTGATGTTTTGCCTACTCTAATCAATTACATATGTACAGTCGATAAGTAATATCGATTATATCGATAGTTTACACTATGACTATCGAGTGCTGTTTTGCCAGCTCCAATATATATGTACAATGGATAATTTTGGCGATCAGTTACGATCATGCGGGTTACGAGGCGTCACAATATTGACAGCGGTTGGATGCCAATACTGTTGATATGCCCAGAGGATTGCTTTTAAGTAATTTTATCCTCATCCAGAATGCCACGAAGATGTCCACAAGCACAACGAACAACGAAACAACGAACGAACAGCCACATGCAATGTGAACGCATGCATAGAAAGCTTGGTTGGTTGGATGGATGGCCGGATGGACGGCATGAATGCATGGGAGCATTGTCAGTCGCGTAATCATCGTAATAATTTGCTTCAACTTCAACCGTTGGCAGCGGCATCGGCAGCGGCAGCAGCAATGAGAAGCCAAGCGGAAATTACCAACACGCGATATTTAATTTTACCAAAAGGTGAACCAATAACTCGTCCGTCCGTCCGTCTGCTTTGGCTGCTGAGGCTGCTGTTCCTGCCATTCGATTTTGAGACTTGCAGATAATTCCTCTGGCATAGCTTCTGGATATACTCGAAGACACATTTCTATGGAAAGCATCAGGTTTCAGCGAAGAAACTTATTAGCCAGAAATCATGTTAACTTGGTAACGTGTCAGGTCTACCCTTGGCCCAAGTTAACAAACATTAATAAATAGAAATAATTATTTTCTTATAATGGCATCCACGTCACCAACTGCATAGGTATGCTTTTGTTCCGCTGCAAATAATAATTATAATTGCAATTTTGTGGTTAAAATGTAGTCAACCTCAACTTCCTCACCTTCCGTTTGTTTGAGAATGTCAATCACAAATTTGTGGACTGACAACAATATCAAGAATTGAAAATGCCAAAATAATATGTTACATTTATACATTCTGCATCAATATTTAAGCATGTGTTTCTTTTGTGAGAACAATTTGTTTTAATTAGGTTCGACTAGGTTATTTTACTGAATTTTAAAGAATGGCCAGATTATCACCAAAGTTGAATGGATTTTTCCCTAGTTGAATGGATTTTTCCCGAACTACATACAAAAAGCATTAGTTATGGATATTTTTCCGATCACTGAATTTGTATTCCTGACACATATTCAACCTGGAAATCATAATCAAACTTATTTTAGTTTAAAAAAGTAGTCGGACGTGCTCCAATAAACCAAATGCACATGATTTGAATGAGATTTGAAAGTAAATTTAAAAATTTATAGAGAAAAACCAATAAAATTGTATTTTAAATTGCACTGGTCTGCATCCAAAATGCAAAATTTGATGCTTTACCCATTTTCATATATGGCTACTGTAGTCAAAAACTGCGATTTCGATTTTGTTCTTGCGATATTATTTTTCATTGTTTTCAAAAAGGTATAAGATTCTTTTGGCTATATCTTGATAGAAGCGTTCAATTTACTTTTTTGAACAGTTTTTTTGTGTTCAATAAAGTTGAAAGTACTTATTATGTAAATAAATATATTGTAAAGGAAGCTGTTGTTTTTATTTAATTAGAGATCTTAACACTTTGTCTGCCTATGGTATATATCAACATCTATACCAAGTTTGGTTGCTCTAGCTTCAAACCTTTTTCAAAAAACTGCGTTCTTACAGACGGACAGACGGACTAACGGACATTTCACAAGCCCAATATACTCTTTTTTCTTTTTTCAAAAAAATTTAAAAAAAAAGAGTATAAAAAGTAGAAAAATTCTTTATGGAATATTTTTGTTTAAGGTTTCAGCAAAAATTTTAAAATACAGATGCTTATAGATGTAACATTTCAAACGTGATAAACTGAAAGTGAAATAAAAATTGAGGCTTGCAATACCAAAAAATTCAAAGCTATTCGATGAACTTTTGGCTAAAAACTGGTACTGCTTTACTTTTTACTAGTTATATGAGATCAATGTAGTTTGGAAAATTCTCCTTAAATGCGTTGGAGCTTCAGCAGTTTCACAAATAAGTTAATAAGGTGCCTGATCAAACTGTCAAATGCTTGGATAAAATAAAAATGATTATTTGAATGCAACATGAAATCCTTCTATATAAATATGAGAGAAATACTAAGATCAGCAGGTTTGAATTAAACTCGAATGTAAGTTTATTTGTATCTCAGTAGTATTTAATTATCAATTTGTATGTTACTTAGAAATACATATATGTTATTTAAATCGTACAACAAAATGGAAACAAATGTAATAAATTAGTTTACAGATATGTATGCCAAAAATTTAAGCTATTTAAATACAACTAGAACTTGTTACTTAAGTATATTTATTGCATTTGGTTTTTTATACACAGTCAACGATGGTTGTTTTATGACAATTAAATTTAATTAGTAGTAAGTAGTTTGTTTGTCTGTTTTTTTTTTTTTTTGTTTTTTTTTTTGTAATACTTATTGTTTTGATAAAACTTTAAGATTATATGTACTTGCAACTATTATTTTTGCGCGGTTAAAAGAGGTTATGAATGAAAATCTATTTTTTTGTTTTTGTTTTTTTGTTTTTGTTTTATTGATTTACGCTAGAAGGAGCCGATTTAATAAAAATTTAAAATTTTTCATCCAAATTATCTACAATAAAACATTATTAATTAAATTATGAGTGAGCACTCAAATTGACTATTGCTCTCCATCGCTGTGTATCGATGTGCTGGATGTGCTATTTTTATCGGGACTCTGGGATCTGCTGTTTGTCGGACTAGAAACTTTTGAGGCACAGGAGCGCACGGATAAATCTTCTGGTTCACTGTCGTAATAACTTTCTTTCGAGGACTCACTATGCACCAAAGGACTTAACCTTTTCAATAGCGCATTGCTAAAACCATGCGAATCGTCTATTTCACTCGTGCCCAGCAATGTTGCAGCTCCAACTCCAGCTCCAGCTCCAACTCCTGCTCCTGGCTGCATGGATGCCGCAGCTGCAGCGAATGCAAAAAAATTCAAACTGGCGCTAAACATTTTGCACCAATCCAACAAAGCGCCGCCCTGACCATCGTTATCTGTTGCCTGTGTGGAGAGTGCAGAGATAGCAGCATCGTTGGAAGGAGTTCCAAAGTTTGGTTGTGGCAGGGACATATGTGAGAACTGAGCAGCTGGTAGCTCGGGTGTGAGTGTGGGTGTGATAATGCCATCGATGTCATTATTGTTATTGTCATTAATGTATGGCGTTTGAGTAGTGGGCACATGTTTAGCTGGATCCTTGGCCCAATTTTTGACGCTCAGCAAGGGACAATTATATTTCTTTGTTTCGTTGAGCACAGTAGTTGGTGAGACGACGGTGTCCTCCCGCTTGGGACTGGGCATGGCAGTTGGCGTAGTATGTTCAATTTTTGACGACAGTTTGGAATTGAAAAGTGCCAATAAGTTTAATTGATGTGCCATATTATTGGCAGAATAGCCAGAAATTGGCGAAACCGAATCTGCTGTTGTTGCATGAACATCCGTCATTTGTTGCATGGTGTCGGTATGCAGGCCATTCCTTTTCATGAACTCAACTAACGCAAACTTCTCCAATAATGCTTCGTTATGTGTTGCATAGTCCAATGCTGGAAACGGCAAGCTGCCAAAGCCAAGATCATCATAGTTAGGCATTGTACCAAATTTCGGTGGCATCAATTGTAGCTCAAATTTGGCGCGTTTTTCGGGCGGAGTGTCCAGACCGGCCAGACCCAAATTGTCGGAACCCAATTGGCGGCACATAAACCTTAATTTTTGCTCATTTTTACACCAGCCACGTAGCGTGGATTCCGGAACACCAATGTCCCTGGAAACACTTGCTTTTGTTTCGCCATTATGAATGCGTTGAATGGCCCGCACTTTGTCATTAGGCGTCAGATTTCGTAGAGGTCGCTTGCCACGAGTACTCATGCGTATATTCATATGCTGATAAGCTGAGATATCCATTTTTAGAATTAACTGCGAGATACTATTTTATAATAATAATTGTTTATTTGCGATCAGCGAATTGAATGCGCGAATTGCCACAGCTTTTTATCACGAACCAAGCAAATGTTAACTGCGAACACTGCGGCAACTGTTGTTCACTCTTCGGATTAACAGAAGGATGTGATTTTAATTCTGTAAACGTTGTCCTATCGAAGCTAAAGCTGCTCAAAAGCGAGTTCAAGGCGACTGCGGCGAAGAGCACAGCAAACATAATGTCAAACCGCGAACTCACACTCACACATCAGCACATCAGCACATAGAGAATAATCTCTCTTTTTCTCTCTCTCTCTCTCTCTCTCTCTCTCTCTCTCTTTGTCTGTCTCTCTATTTCGCCATCTCTCTGAGACATGGACACGAGAGAGCGACTTGGTAACAAGAACCCACCACAACAACTTGTTACTCTTCTCACACGGAACCACTCGGTTCGCGCAAACTCTGTGCATTAACTGGATTGGGAACAGAAAGAACAAGTTTTAAGAAAAACTTAAAAACCAAACTCTTGCTTTTGGCTACGGTTACTTATCTCGTTCTCTCTCCAACACTTTTCTTTACCGGTCAGCCTTAAGAGTCGAGCATTCGATTTGATTTTCGTTGGATTTCTATTTTCCACCTTTCTATCCACATTTTGAAAATGTACAGATATACATAGTATGTCCATACACCTTGTCGACGGGCCTGAGGATAGGTATATTAAATATATTAATATATTCCTGAAACTATGTTCAGATATCAATTAATATATCGGACCTACTCTTAAATAGGGGCTTACTAAAGGTCAAAGGATCCTGATTAAAAATACAATATATTGAAGCCATATAACTCGTAACTTTGCATCTACGACTTATGTATATAGTATATATGTTTTCAATGCTTTTAACTGCCTTAAGGTAGTTAATTAATTAATAATTAATAATAAGCTGTTCCTACTTTCTGCGAACGGACTTCCTGGAGCAGCCATCCTTGCGAAGACTGTCCTTAAATATAACCTGAAAATAAGTAATTCATAAAGCTCGAGAGCATGTCAAAAACGCACTTAATAAGTCAACCGATTTTTTAAATATCTCTTTGAAATGGTAGTATTACGATCCTTTGACCAGTTTGGTCAAAGAATATCATCTTCCTAATGTATCAATCTAAAATAAAAACTTACCTCCAATGAAGCACATTAAAGAAATTTCCGTTCAACGCGTCTAGCAGGATAACACCCTAAGATATATTCTGTGCACGTAAAAAAGCATTCGCCCAACAAGCTGGAATTCATTGTTACCACATATGCGATCTACACTTTGGTCAAAAATATATATTCTACAAGTCTATGAGCAGCTCAATCAATTGTAAACATGCAAGCTAAAACGATAAAGATTTGTATTAAATTGATGCTTCATATGATACTACGTTACAGCATGATATAAATATCTCTCTTTGGACTATATCATCTTATCACATGATCATCTTGACTATCAATTAATATCCTACTTACGGTTTCATCCGTCAAAGGTGAGTAAAATTAACAAAACTGTACAACAAACAGTAAAAAATATAATCTAAAGAAAGTCTGCGATAATTGTCAACAATTGATCCACATTTCTAATAATTTAAATTAAGGATTTATGTTTTTGACATTTCTGTGCCAGTAACTATTTCGCTTGGGGAAGAACTCGCCCATAATACACATTGGTTTTTTCCTAAAAAGTTAATATTGTTGATATCGATATTTCAGAAATTTCAGCGTAGCTGTTCATCGTACTTTTAGAAAAAAATCTAAAGAACACTTCCGCGTTCATTCAGGAGGATCCAGAATACATCGCAAATAATAATCTCCATCATAACAACAACATACATAAATCATTAAATACCAAGTGCAAACCAATTTACCCTATGAATTGAAGCTTAGCTTAAGAAAATAAATATCACTTACTTAAATTATAATTTTCAACAAAACCATTTAATAGTGGTTTTTAAGACTTTTAAGACTGCAAAAGAATTGATATAAACTAAAAATAGGTATTCTTTATATATAGTACATACTATATATACATATGTATTGTTTGTTAATTTTAACATATTAATTAATATCTAGAAGAAATGCTTTTGTGTTAAGTGTTATATAATTTAAACGTAGCTAAGAATTAAGCATATATGTACGTTATTTCAATATACCAGTCTCCCACAATCATCAAAACGATGTGGTTGCGTTAACTCTAAGCCAATTCTTAGCATACTTTCCAAGTTTTATTGTTTGTAACTTAATAATTGGAAAGATCATATACATATGTATGGCTATATTGATTTTTAAAAATCACTTACAATTACTATACGATTTAGAAATTAAATATTTTAAGACCTAATCTCAAGACTCATAATTTCATATATGTTATCTATTAAATTGTTATTGGCAGTAACTGTATTTGTGAATATGTGTATTTGAGTATAGCGTGTTCACGTTAAATCGGCCGATTTACGAAAATTATTCAACAATTTTGAAAACATACATATTTACATACATATGTACACATGAGTTCTAACCAAATACATATATCAATAACTTAATCAATCTTTTGTGAATGTATATAAATGGTTGTGCTTTTTTATTAATAAACCTGTAAAACTTAAATTGAGCCGATTACACTATTTAACTAAATATGTAGTTCATATACTCGCTCAGAAAAAAAGAAGTTGCTAATTTGTGAATTGCAGAAAACCTGTTTATCTTTTTAAAATATTACATTTAAAATGTGATATTTATCTATAAAAAAGCTTGACAAGATTTTTGGTTTAAAAAATATTCACAATTGCAACTTAAAAAACTTTATACAAAAGATGTGGCTTTTATCACATTTTTACACAGGATATTTTTTCGTAAATAACTTTCTTTATTGAATAAAAAAATCTGATTTATTAAATCAGACACAAGCTATTTTATACCGTAGAAAAAGAAAAGCAGACATATTCAAAATAAAACCCTATACATATATTGATTCAAATTTCTATAGAATTGAATATAAGCTTTTTAAATTTTATATTATATTGCGTTTTGCAATTGATGTGAAATTTTTACAAATGTGTTAAATTATTACGAATATTTTCTAAACCAAAAATTTTATAGTAAACGGTTAGTGACAGTTATCTGTATAAATATTGAATTTTGAAAATATGAAATATTTCTTGAAAACAGTTCTGCGGAACATACGCATGATTACATTTTCAGATGCAGCATGCCTAAGTACAACGAATATCTCCTGAACGAGTACAATCAGTTTTTGTTTTTAATATTTGTTTTGGAAGATGAAATATAGTCGGTCCAACGCGAATACTCTAAATGCTATACGTATGTACAAGTATCTACAAATGTTTCTAATTTTACTATACATACATATGTAAACCTTTTAATCTGCTTAAATTGAAAAATTCATTTATATGTATATCAACAAATGTTAATAGCTTATAGATAATGATCCCATTTGCCCAATACAGCGGCCCTCTTCGTCAAAGCTGGCTAAGGTTAATCGAGACAGCTTATTGCATAATACTCCGTTGCCATTGTTTTGAATAGGATTCGGTTCTGTAAATATAAATATATATCATATTTTAATCGCTTTGCTTAACTTTTATTTTATTACAAACTTAAAAAAATATTAATTTTTTTGATATTTTTTAATATTTTAAAATTACCATCGTGAAACTGCTCTGCAGTGTTTCCGTCCTGTTTCCTTTTTCTCATTTGTTCCGTAAAGTGCAAAATAAGCGCATCAATCATAGCAGCTTGCTTGGAGAAAACTTGTACTAGTTTAGATATTTGTATTCCATTTTCTACCGCATCGAACTGAAAATACAATTATTTAAATTATTAAAATTTTTTTTTTTTTAATATTTATCAACAACTTACCTGTAAGAATATACACGTTAGACATTCAGGATCTTCACTAGCACTTGGCTTGGCATAATCCCACGACATATCCTCATATCGAAGCCCCAACAATAATGTCTTCGTATGAAAAAAGAACATTAATTTAATATATTATTTTTAATGTTATAGAATTAAAATAGCTTAGGCTATATTAGCATTTAAATAGTCGCCTTGATTTATACAATAAATTGTTTACTTTTATTTATGAATATTATTAATTTAAGCTTACGTTTTCACAGCAGTCCATTATGAACACTCCTCTCTCGTTTACAGCAATCAATACTTCCATATCCCTGTTGTTAACCAAAGACATAATCCCTCTTACGGGTTGTTCCATTTGTCCATGAAAAAAGGCAGCGCTGCGATATAAAAATTTGATTTAAAAATCAATTAAATATTTTTATTACTAGTTTATTCAAAACTACTTAACATGTCAAAGACAAGTTCTGACATTAGAATTTACTTTAAATATCTGTGAAGATCAATGTGGGTCTTGGATGAAAAGCTTCATAGTGCCTTGCACAGATCCTAACTAAATTGATTCTAATGCAAAACAAACTCAATTTACTACTGCTTCTATAGCAGCTATATGCTTATGATCCAATTTTGTTTAAGTTTGACTAAACTATACAAAAAATAATAAAACAATTGCCTAGTTTAATGCAAATATATATAAAATCAAAGAGGTCAACCGACTGTTAGTATAACAGCTATAGGTGTTCGATTATATTCAAAGTTGATAGAGAATAAGAAAATTTGGAATTCTTAGTTTGATAGTTTTCTGTCAGAGACTAACGGACAAGGCTTTCTCATTTTGGAATTAAATCTCTTTAAATACATTAAACATTTGCTCACAAACTTTTAGTTTCTACTAAATGGTATAGAAATTTTTGACAATATTTTTATGAATTTATAAAATGATCAAAAAATTTAATTAAACATTTCTTACCACACAAAACATTGAGTTAAATCATTACAATTATTAACTAAATAGAATTGAACTCATAACTTACCCATAAAAAGGTAAAGCCCAGCAAAACTCCAAATATTTTCGCATTAATTTCCGAGTTGTTGCTGTCTGCGGCACTCGCTTGAACTGTTCCAAAAGTTTAATTTCCGCCGAGTTCTTTTGACTAATTGGTAGCCACAACCAATTTGAACTCTTAGCAACATGTTTGGGTAAAAATCTTGATTGGTTTTCCCTAAATATTTAAGAAAATGTACTGGCTTAGTATATGAAACATTTGTATAGTTCTGATACTTACCTAAAAAATCCAACTGTATGCGTGTGAGAGTTGTACGGACCCAGTTCAATTCTAGCTTGAATACCGCCTAGCATTAGCGAATGCACCGGTTCCATGATATATCTGCCCGTTAACACGTAATGCTTGGCCTCCTCGTAAAGTAGCTCCACAATTCGATGGTCCCTAAGATGTGCATTGTATGATAACTAAAGTCAGAAATTTGTTGTTTAACTTACTTGATTTTTTCTTCATCACGCTTAGAAAAGAATACATTCCGCTTTAAGACAATCATTGGCTCATCAAATTTGCGTTCTATTGGGTTTCCACTGCTAAACTTTTCAAGTAGACTGGGCCACGCCACTCGCACAATGTACGGACAGTGATGCGCTTTAAGCTGCATTTCCAATAGGCCACTTGTCATCCATAAACCAAAAATACTCTGTGCAAGCAATTTATTGGATATACCCAATTCTTCACAGCCCAGTGCGGCAGCCAGCATCACTTGAGAAGGACACTGTGCCGTACCCTCGATTTCCATGTGCACGGCAACTCTTGACATTAAGTATACGCAAGTCGGTATAACCTATGTAAATTAAATATACAATAATTTCAGTATTTATATTGAAGTATATATAAGCAGCTTACATTTTGTAGAGCGCGTGCAACCAGGGAATTGGATTTTGCAGCACTTGTGTAAGTTGAAGTGGTGTTGCCACCAAGCATTCGTTTCGATATCGCAGGATTTTGTTGAACATCATTGCTGTTGCTGCACTTTTGTTGAACTGGTAAGAAATTTGTAAGAATACCTGAATATTAAATAAAAGAGAGATTAGCTTTAAGTGATAGCATAGCTTCCAAAGGCATTTTTACCATTTTGATTTCGGACTCCAGTAAGTGGGCCAAGCGAACTGCCATTACCAATGATATTGCCGCTTAAATCTGATAGATGCAGTCCACTATGACAAGGGTCATTAGCTGACATGGACATCGCTGAAGTCACTTGTGCAGAAGCCATGCAGTCGTTATCATTCCGACCAGCACTGACAACGCTTGAAACGCTCGCTGAAGATGCAAAGGTGCTGCCAACCGCTGTCTGAATTTGAGCTGTGGTCACCACACGATGCACGGTATACATCACCGGTGGTACAGGCACATTAACGGGAACCAAAGATACTGGTGTTTGTGAAACTAATTGATCACAGGCTGCCACATTGGCGTTATTTAGATGCGTTTGTGTGGCAGCCACAACGCGACCACTTCCAGTTGCATTTGCATACATAGCACAATCGACCGCATCGTCCATAGTGTCCAGGATTGAACTTGGGCTACATGCGTTCTTTTGTTGGCTATGTTGCAATTGATGTGTGTGCGGATTTTGATTGATGTGCTGAAGTTGATGTTGCATGTGTTGATGATTTTGTGCTTGCTGTTGCTGCTGCTGCTGCTGCTGATGTTGTTGTTGTTGCTGCTGTTGTTGTTGTTGTTGTTGTTGCTGCTGTTGTTGCTGTTGCTGTTGTTGCTGTTGGTGTTGCATTTGATGATGTGTGGGAGGTGTGCTTTCATTATTAATACGCTTAACATTGTTTCCTGCATAGTAATCATCACGACACTTGACATCCGTGGTGTTGTAATAAAGGCGTGATCTGTCAAAATGCATAAAACGGTTAAATTACATTCGATATACATATATTTCAAAGTAACACTCACTGAAAGTCCTGGGTTGTTGACTTCTTTCGATTATATTGCAATGTACCCAATGGAACTGTCATTATATTTATATAATTTCCAGCATTATTTGTATTATTTGCACATTGTGCACTGTTATTGTTGGAAAACACATAAGGACTACCAATATTTCGGTTTCCAACAAATGATTTATTGTTCCCATTACGTGAAGGCATATCCCTCGAACTGAAACCCGATTCCGAATGGTTTGAGCCACATGCTATATATTCCTGGCCAACATTACTTCCATAATTCATTTTATTTAAAGGCGGTTGCGAAATTGATGATGGTGATGAAGTCTGCTGCATTCCACTGCGGCAATAATATTGGTTTGTCTCCATATTGTCATATCATATTATCCAACCAACTGAAACTAAAAACATTTCACAATTAATAAGCTTTAAACTCACAATATCAATTGAATTCCTCTCAAATTAAGTATCTTAACAGGTTAAATGGACTACTTGTTTAGAAGATACCCATTACATAGTTGTAATTGCCTTCTTCTGCAAATTTTATATTCCACAGTTTTCATTTACTCTTTTTACCCATTTAAAACAGATTACAAGGTTTTAAATATTATTACACATAATAATAATAAGGCATTTTCTTAAATATCATTAAAAATTTAATTTTGTTCTCTGTTGTATTAGTTTTCCTATTTGAGATGTCTTAGTTTTCAATAGTTGATTATATATATATATTTTTTTTAGTTATCTGTGAATTTGACACGCCAGCTACATCTATATCTGAAAAAGATCTAACTCCTATCTCTATCTATTATCTCTGACGTTGGGGACAACGAGAAAAAAGATTTTTTTACAGCTTTTAATAATTTCGTCAAATTCGGATTATTCTGTTAGGGCACAAGCATCAAATCAAGTGCACCTCTAATGAGTCCTACAGTGAACACTAGGTTTAATTACCCAGGGGTTTACCCTGGGGTTAATAACAGCAATGACATTTTCGAACAAAGCATGAAAAATGTTTACACGCGGTATATATTTAATAGATCAAAATACTGCCTGAAGCCAAAATTATAATTAACATAACTTGAACTTAATGTATAATAGAAGAAATAAGAAACAATCTTTTTAGTTTAAATCAAGGAGTTTGTATGTTAACTTATGAATGTTAAATGTTAAAAAATGTAAAAGGATATGCAGGGCAATTTTATATGTTATTGTTTACAATGTAAACTTTACATACAAGATACTCCTTTATTTTTACATATTGACATCTGCATACAATAACTACATACAAACCCAATTAAATACTTAAACACATGCATATGTAAATGCATATATCATATACATACACACGTATTATACATATGTGTATGTGCATACTTACACTCTTAGGACATGTTTGTCCGTATGACCAAGTCGGACTTGAAGGACGTTCCTCTCATGTACTCAGTTATTTATGTATATACATAATATGTAAGTGTGTGTGCTAGAGCCACAATTTACACATTTTGAAATAAGAGAATATAAGCTTAAAACTTTGAAAACGATGAAAATACATTGCACAAACTCATATGATTATCTTATAAACAACTTTAGAACAATTTTCACACACTTATTATCCTTATATGCATAATAAAACATACAAACGAATCTAAGAAAAAATGTGTAACACACAATCCACAATAAGCCTAAAAGGATTCTCGCATAGAGATACGGTCTTGTATAATTGTACGCCCATTGAATGTTATTTTTTTTCTTTTTACTTTAAATACAATTGTGTTTCTGTTATTTGCTTCATTTTCTAGCATTTATTTGAATTGTTGAAGTTAAATTAAGTTGCATGTTGTCGCGGTACACAAGACACGTCAAAACAGGCGACTTAGCACCAAAATATATATAAATACAACACCATTTTATACTGAAACAACTCCAGTAAACAAATATATGCAAACTTGGATTCCACATTGGTAAGCTTTATATATCGCGCCTGCGCATAAGATCAAGTATGCTTTCGATAACTGTTTTGCTTTCAAACTTTTCAATAAATTGACAGCAGTTATAATAGTAACATTAGAACTTGACAGCTGATTGTTAAAAGAGCGCGCTTGTATATTGACTTTGTTTTGTTTCGGGGCACAGAATATCGGGAGTTCAAAATTACAAAATGCTGCATACTTAGCTTAGCAAAATTTGCTTAAATTTGTATACTTTCAGACTACATAATTATGTCTTACGATTTTTGCAAAGGTTTTAGATTTTTTCATTTGAATTACTACAAACGTTAAATATTAAATATGTTTTTAATAACTCTTAAAGTTACGCACAAACCTTAACAATTAAATTATACAAATTATTTTCGAGTGCTCAACATAGTTTATTCATTTTCAAAATGTTTGAATGCTTATGGGTAATTTTAACATTATTATTTGATATATTTCCAGATAAAATAAAACATTTAACGTCAATAGTAACCAACATAACATATGAATATATTCTAAGAATAATTATTGTTGAGATAACTTATAACTCAATGCTTGTTTAACATTGAATTATATTGTAATAAAATTTAAAAATTAATCTTTGGTAAATTGTTTCAATCTCAAACTTACGGTTTAAATAATAAATTCAGCGCAACAAATAATTATTATTAATTGCTTTGGAGATTCTTAAGATTTATTTAAATTCATGTTTTCAAATGTAGAGTGGGATTATCCTATATTAACTGCAGCAACAATGAGTTTTTCAACATCTGATTCTTTGTAATGACTACCGTGATGATCGACAATATGCTTTGTAACATTTGCTGCATTTATTTGAACATAATTGCATAAACAGCAGCGGTAAATGTTAATAACCGTTTGATTAACGCTATATACATAAGATCTTCCCATTCCTGTGTTATGACAGTTCTTAGATCGTTTCTTGTGCGCAACTACCTCCTCAGGACTAGATGTTTTCAATTTGCAAGACATGCAATAATAGGCGAATTCGCCAGTGTGTGATGAAAAGTGGTTGTAGAAACTTAGAAAAGGACCCACTAAAGTAAGGTCGCAAAAGGGACAATCCACGTGGAACATCGTTGTTTTAAAATTGTCCATAGTAACTTTAATATGTTCCACAGGCAACGCAAATGACGGGATATTACGCAGTATAGATAATTGCTGTTCATATAAGCGAGAAACATACGATTCCGTCTTATGCTTGCGAACAAAATGGCTTGTGAGGTTTTGGGGCTTCGATTTGCATATGATACAATTGATTGTGTTACGTTCAGTCATATTTTGATCGATGTTGGAAACAAATATATTATTTGAATCTCTTCTTCTAGGCCCAGGTTTTTTTGGTAAACTTACTCTCTCCGATGAACTTTGAACACTTGATGCAACTAATGTTACATCTAAGATTGTATCACATTTTTCATGGCATTCATTCGATGCTTTTAATAGTTCTTCCACATAAGCTACTGGTAGACTTGGCAATAAAACAATCGGATTGTAATTAGTATTCTCTTCATGCTCCATCATTTGGTGGGAGTTGTCCGTATCGGTGCATGTTTGAAATGAATTTTTGACCATCTCGACACTATTATCATCGGAGCATTGTATGTTGTAATTGACGTCCAGTTCATTGTCAATTTCAATTTTTATAATGTCCGATATTGGACTTAGTTGACTCTGTAAGCTATCCGTATCAGTTTGTAATGAATTTTTGACCATCTCCGATATTGGATTTAGTTGACTCTGTAAGCTATCCGTATTAGATTGAAATGAATTTTTGACCATCTCGACATCATTACCATCAGAGCATTGTATATTGTAATTGAGGTCCAGTTCATTGTCTATTTCAATTTTTATAATGTCCGATATTGGATTTAGTTGACTCTGTAAGCTATCCGTATCAGTTTGTAATGAATTTTTGACCATCTCGACACTATTATCATCGGAGCATTGTATATTGTAATTGACATCCAGTTCATTGTCAATTTCAATTTTTATAATGTCCGATATTGGACTTAGTTGACTCTGTAAACTATTCGTATCAGTTTGTAATGAATTGTTGACCATCTCGACACTATGATCATCGGAGCATTGTATATTGTAATTAACATCCAGTTCATTGTCTATATTAGTCGGTTCATTACAAATATTTAAAAATGTTTTGTCCACCTCGACTTCAGCATTTTCATCGTGGCTTTGTAAATACATTTCTTCCATTTGATCCCTAAATTCGACATCATCATCGGGGCTTTGTAAATCTATTTCTTCTAATTGATCCTTTAACTCATCATCATCATTGGAGCTTTGTAAATATATTTTTTTTATTTGATCCTTGTGCTCTGCATCATCATCGCTTTGTAAAACTACTTCTTCATTACAAGCATCATTGGAGCTTTGTAAATTTATTCCTTTTACTTGATCATTTGGCTCATCATCATCAGAGCTCTGTAAATTTATCTCTTCTATTTGATCCTTTGGCTCATCATCATCAGAGCTCTGTAAATTTATCACTTCTATTTGATTCTTTGGCTCATAATCATCAGAGCTCTGTAAATTTATCACTTCTATTTGATTCTTTGACTCATCATCATCAGAGCTCTGTAAATTTATCACTTCTATTTGATTGTTTGGCTCATCATCATCATCGTCAGAGATTTGTATATGTATCATGAAAAGCTCATGTATCCACCCGGGCAAGCTCTGTAAAAAAAAATCAATATATTTTATATTTAAGAAAACTAATGAGACAATAACTTGGAATGACGTACCAATTTTAAAAGGGGACATTTTTTTCCAATGAATTATGCACTTTTAAAACTATGTTTATTAAGCAAAAGTGTAAAGCTGGTTAATACTACTTACCCTATTATTATTTTTCAACAGTTTTTTGTACTGCACATTGAGCACACGTTCAATTTTCTGTGCTTCTTTCATTTTCAATCTACAATTTAAGAAAATTATTAATTTAGTTGGAAAGAAATTGACACAATAATAAATGTGTACCTTTTGTTTATTGCGATCCATTGCTTGATTTGCATTAATTTAACGTTTGTTTCTCCTTTATTTATAATATACTCAAGAAATATTGTATATTTACTGAGATATTGAAGTGACACAAGTTCCATACTTTCCATAGTATCTAAAAAACTGAAAAAGAAAACATTGTTAAATAAATAATAATTTTATTGTACTTTATTATATATACCTGTACGTATGTACATCTATAGTTCTACGGACCGCTCCACCCGAGGTAAGGCTGTCGGTAGGCAAGCCGGCTTCCTCAGAAACAACGATAAAAAAAAACCAAGTCCCGAAGTGACAACTTATCCAGACTGTCCTTGATGTTAAAAATTACTTTCAGAGAAAACAAGCCCGCCTTCTGAGAATTTTACAATCGGAAAAGGGTTTTCCGTCTCTTTTTTATCTACCCAACTGAAACGAGACAGAATGTGATGTGAATATTTTGTTTATGTTTTAAGAAGACAATTTTATGCGTCTGGTCAAAGCCGACAACGGATACAATCGAGAAAACGAAATGTTTCATTCACATATGCGACAGTCGACGTTTGAATGGTGTTTACTACAAACACGTGTACATACAACCATGCATATGTACAGTGTTTATTAGTAGGCACATATGTACATATGTATGTACATTGTACATTGTGTCTATGTGCATACAAACTTCTTTCACTCAAAAAAAAAGCTACTTTCGCACAGATAGCTTACAATTCTACAAAGCTCTTTTTCTTGACAGTGAATTACGCATAACTTTATGGTTTAAAACATAAACACAAATACACTATTGCAATTTCTTGCGCACGAAATTTGTATAAACAAACTACTGCATATATGTACATATGTGTGCATACACAGTTATACACATATATGTATATGTGCACATCCGTTATTTGACACTCAAACTTACGCGGTTTCTAGTAGCGATGTGCATTTAACTGATGACACTACCAATGTTATCGATTTGATTTTGAGCTATTATTTCGAGCGCCGTCTTTACATTGGCCACAGAAGCAGTGGCAGTTCTCCCATATGAAATAACAAAACGACCCTGTTGCAAGCAGTATAAATTTACACAAGGTTGTATTTCGTTTTGTAATTCTAGTATTTTTTTTAGTGTAAGTGTCAATTGTTTTAAGTACATATCAATAAAAAGAAATATCGGCTTCAACACGGGAATACCCTCTATATATGTATTGCATAGCCGGCAAAATATGCTATCGATTTTGACATCGATAATTTGATGGACTTACTAAATTCATATGTGCATAAATACTAAATACATTGTACGAGTGTATTAGAATTTTAACTTAAATTTTTTTAAAGTGCCGTGCAAAAATCCACTCAGTAAGTAGTGCAAATATATGTGTTATGCTTATGTGTATGTGCATTTAAATGAATATCAATCGTGTGAACACACACAAACAACATACTGCTATAATTTATACCTATGCAAATAGTACATACGTGTTTGCGTTTATGTATATATGTATGTACATACATATGTATTTATGTTTATTTGTTTTGCGTATGCATCACTCGATCTGACTGGTATTGTTTTGTTGCTTTAATTAGCACCTCTTTCAACTTGGTGATGAAATTCTATGTAGGTTCTTGTACACACATGTGTACATTTGTTTGCATACGTGTGTGCATGTGTGCATATATTTAAATTACGATGTAAACTGTGCATGCTTAGATAATATAAGGCCTTGCAGCGCTTAATTCTTCGATTTTAAGAATTTGGTTAAGACAAAGTTAATATTAGTAAATGTTTTCCCGTTAAAAATTGATATTTTGCAATAATAAAAAATAAAAGTAAAATAAGAAATCCGATATGTGTTATCGATGAATTGAGTACATCCGCGAGATTATGGATCGTGCCAAAAGTATCGAATTTTGTTATAGGTACTAAGTTTGATAAATGACAACTCTGATTATAATCATAATTATTTACTGTCAGCGCTATGATAAATATGCTAAAGATCGTTCTTAAAGTAAAATTTTATTTAATGATCGATTTAATAATGTAAGCACTTTTGCCCCTACAGCCTGGTTTTGTTGATGGGAAATCGACGTACCGATAATGTTGATATGTTTGAAAGTCAAGAACTATCAACAATCCTAAATTAAGCTTAAAACACAAAAGAATAATAATAATAAGAAAAAGTATTTCTTAAAGTTTTAATTCTACATTAAATAACATTAAAAAAATGATTTCTTTCAGGTTTAACTGACGACTGTGATACGCGTACTTATCAACAATGAAAACACGCTTTAATTCGTATGATATAATATGTGGAGTCGCCGAACTTCAAAGGTATTTTCAATAAAATTTGCATGTTTCACTTTTTACTTATGCTCATAGGAGTTGCGTCTTTATTTTTCGCAATATTATCCCAATCGCAATCCATATTTAAGTCAAACCCGATCAATTTCATAAATATATACCTATAATTATTTATATTTCATTATAGACTGGTCGGCTTGCGCATAAATCAAATATATGATATTGACAATAAAACATACCTTTTCCGCCTTCAAGGCACCGGAGCTGCGGAGAAGGTTACACTGCTAATTGAGTCAGGAACTCGGTTCCACACAACTGCATTTGAGTGGCCTAAAAATGTAGCACCTTCCGGTTTCAGTATGAAGTTGAGAAAACACTTGAAAAACAAACGAATCGAGCAAATTACTCAACTGGGCGGAGACAGAATTGTTAATTTTCAATTTGGCATGGGAGAAGCTGCCTATCATGTTTTGCTAGAGCTTTATGATCGCGGTAATGTTATTTTAACTGATTATGAGCAAACAATACTGTACATCTTACGGCCACATACTGAAGGCGAAAGCGTACGCTTTGCCGTGCGCGAGAAATACCCTGTCGATCGGGCAAAAAAGGAAAACAACGAATTGTCAGAAGACTCATTGCGTACCCTAATAGAGAATTCTAATGCCAATGAAAGCTTAAGACGCATATTAATGTCAATCCTAGACTGTGGGCCAGCTGTAATTGAACACGTTCTGGTCGAACATGGTTTAGAAAATTGTGTTGTAAAACCTTCAGCAGAGGAAGCGCCAGCAGAGGGATCAAAGACGCAAAACACAAAAAAGAAAAATAAGGCGCGTGGACAAATAAGTAACGCTAAAGTCAGGCCATTTTACATGGAGACCGATCTGCCAACATTAATGAAAGTCTTAAGGGTGTGTAATTAATTCTGAACTTACCTCGAATGTTATTTACCAACTACATTTTTATTTACAGAGCGCATATGATTTAATAGCTATTGGACGCAGTTCAAGCTCTAAAGGTTATATAACTCAAGTAAAAGAAGAAAAGCCGACGGAAACTGATAAACTGGAACATTTCTACAGAAATGTTGAGTTTCATCCGTACCTATTCTGCCAGCATAAAGACCAACCATTCGCTGTGTATGAAACCTTTATGGAAGCGGTAGATGAGTTTTTCTCAACACAAGAATCGCAAAAAATTGATATGAAAACGTTGCAACAAGAACGTGATGCTCTTAAGAAGCTTTCTAATGTCAAAAAAGATCACTCAAAGCGATTAGAGGAATTGAATAAGGTACAAGATGTTGATAAGAGAAAAGCAGAGCTTATACAATCCAATCAAAATTTGGTAGATAAAGCCATTTTAGCAATTCAGTCGGCCATCGCCAGTCAGCTGGCTTGGCCAGATATACAGGAACTTGTAAAAGAGGCCCAAGCGAACGGTGATATTGTAGCTAGTTCTATTAAACAATTAAAATTAGAAATCAACCACATATCATTGTTACTCACTGATCCTTATAAGTACGGAGACGATGAGAATGATGATAGTGATGATGACAATGACGATAAAGAGGATTCGATTGTTGTTGATGTCGATTTAGCCTTATCCGCATGGGCTAATGCATGTCGTTATTATGATTTGAAACGTTCAGCGGCTCAAAAGGAACAGAAAACCATCGATGCATCACAGAAAGCGTTGAAGTCAGCTGAACGTAAAACACAACAAACTCTTAAAGAAGTACGCACTATATCAAATATAGCTAAGGCACGTAAAGTCTTTTGGTTTGAAAAGTTTTTCTGGTTTGTTAGTTCCGAGAACTATCTGGTAATTGGAGGAAGAGACGCGCAGCAAAACGAACTGATTGTTAAAAGATACATGCGTCCAAAAGATGTATATGTCCATGCCGACATTCAAGGTGCTTCCAGTGTTGTAATCCGCAATGTAACTGGTGAAGAGATTCCACCCAAAACTTTACTGGAAGCTGGCACAATGGCTATTTCATATAGCGTTGCTTGGGACGCAAAGGTCGTGACAAATGCATATTGGGTATATAGTGACCAAGTTAGTAAAACGGCACCCACAGGAGAATATTTGGGAACTGGCAGCTTTATGATTCGTGGAAAGAAAAATTTTCTACCTTCTTGTCATCTTATAATGGGCCTTAGCTTACTTTTTAAGCTGGAAGATAGTTTTATTCAACGCCATATAGGCGAGAGGAAAATTCGAACTACTGAAGACGACGATGATGTACAGAAAGTTAAACAAGAAGAAATCACATATGCGGTGCTTGATGAAACACGCGAGGTTACCGATGGAAATAGTGAAGGTGCAACAACTGGCTTTCCAAATACTGAAGTTAAGATTGAACATGACACCGGACGAATTACTGTTAAGTCAGAGCAACTATGTGAAGATCCAAGAACTAATGTGGTTGAAGTTCACCGTGAAAACATAAATGAAGACACTGTTATTATAGAAGCGGCACCATCCCGTAAAAAGACACAAATAACAAAAAAACGCAGAGATGCTAAAGGACAAAAAGATAAAACCGAAGTTGAAAAACCTCAAACTGTTTCTTTAGAAACTGAACCTGCAAACTCTTCCAAGGTAAAACGAGGTCAGAAGGCAAAACTAAAGAAGATGAAATTGAAATACAAGGATCAAGATGATGAAGAACGTCAAATAAGAATGATGATCCTAAATTCCTCAGGGAAAGATAAATTGTCGAACGTCAATAACGAAAAAGATGATGAAAAACCTAATTCTTTCAAAAAAGTACAAAAAGGGAATACAACTGAAGATTCCTTCCCAAAAAATCAAGTTGAAATTGATGAAAACGATGATACTCCAATTGGCGTCGACGCCGATTTGCTTGATACCCTCACGGGACAGCCGCTTGATGATGATGAACTACTATTTGCCATTCCAGTAGTAGCTCCATACCAATCATTGCAGCAGTACAAGTAAGTAGTTCCATATTCCTAACTGTTACTAAAATGGAGATCAAGTTAGATTCGCATATGTTATTACATACTTATGAGAATAATTTTGTAATGAAATGATATTTCCAATCTCATATAGAAATAAGCCATGTCTGTTTGTTTCTATGCAAACTTGTCATTTAACTATTTATAAAACTTGGCAAAAATGTTTGTTCGAAACTTTAGTTTTATTTATTTGTTCCAAATTTTAATTGATTTTAAACTATTTTTATAGGTTTAAAGTAAAGCTGACACCCGGAACAGGAAAACGAGGAAGAGCGGCTAAGCTGGCACTTAACATGTTTTCAAAGGAAAAAGGTTGTAACAATCGTGAAAAAGATTTACTCAAAAGCATTAAAGACGAAGCGCTTGCGAGGAATATTCCTGGAAAAGTCAAAATTTCAGCACCTCAGTTGCAAAAATTAAGAAAGTAAAGACGACTGAAGTCCAAATTTATTATTAATTCCAAATAATAATTAATTTATTTGTATAATATTTGTTATTAAAAATAAAACGGAATTAATTTAAAATGAAAGAAAAAATAATACAATCATTCTATTCAGTTTTGATAAAAGTTTACAATTTCAATTTACTACATGTATGTGTTACGTATTAGTGTACTTTAAAAGATTAAAGGAGTTATAGCATTGTAACGAAAATACCCACAACCTCAAACGCAACCGCAAACATACGGTAGAACCTTGAAAAAGCCTTAACTACTTTTCAGAATTTGATTTTATAACTTTTAACTCCCAGAGAGTTTGAATGCCTCCCACCAGACAAAATTTTGTTCGAAGATGGACCCATTGCCAAGTGCAAAAACACGTTTTCATAGCCATAAAACCGATAACAATACGTCAATGGCATTGCTTAGTTATCGATAAGTAAAGTACATTTTATTCATTTACTGCTCAAATGAAAAGAAAAATATATATAAAGAGAGTGAAATGGGCTGTATTAAAATAATATTTTTTACAAGACACCAAATATTTAAGTTAATTTATTTAAAAGCAATATTTTTATTTTATTGTTACATGCGCTCCCAAAAATTTGTTCCATTTTCATCATACCTATTTTGCGTTTAGTTCTACGAAAAAGTTATCGATAGGGAAACATTACCTTCTCTAATCCTTCTAATCATCACAATTGCGATCGCTTTTATTACTGAATAACCCATGGTGAATTTATACTAATACACCTCGGAAGAGCCAAAGATGAGCGCAGGAAAGGACACGGCGCTTGTTAATGTCAACATTCTTTTTTTTGCTAAAAGTCGTGAGCTGGCAAAAACATCTCGTGCCGTTTTCACTGTTGAGTCCGTAATTGTTGCAGGCAACTTGCTTAAACAGCTGATAGATCGCTACAACTTGAGCATTATTAGTCAGAATTTGATTCTAGCGATCAACGAAGACTATATTGAAAACTTGGACGCTGAGATTTGTTTACATCAAGGCGACGAGATTGCTGTAATTCCACCCATTAGCGGCGGCTAATCAATTTGATCATGGACCACATACAGCTAGTAAAGAACAAAATCGACATAAAGCTAATTCATGATTTGATAATCGATGAAGGTTGCGGAGCATGTTCTGTGTTTGTGGGCACAACACGTGACAGCTTTGATGGAAAAAAAGTATGCATGTTTTGTTGACTTATCTTAAGTACATACAATTTGTTAATATGTATGTTTATATGTATGTGTGCGCTGGCAGCACACGAACATTTTAACTTGATTTTCCACTTCATTTGTTCTTCAACAAATACTAGAATGATGTACATTATACATATGTACATACATATGTGCATAGTTGGTAGAGAGATTAAATGCACATGAACATTGTACTACACACATGTTGTATGTTCAATTTTATTGTAAATGTCTGTTTTTCCCTGTTTAATATATGTTTTCTTAAATTTGATAG
The DNA here is from genome assembly GCA_949708635.1 of Hirtodrosophila cameraria. Classification (NCBI taxonomy): domain Eukaryota; kingdom Metazoa; phylum Arthropoda; class Insecta; order Diptera; family Drosophilidae; genus Hirtodrosophila; species Hirtodrosophila cameraria. The sequence continues at coordinate 60,593,164 of OX453089.1, read as the reverse complement.
GTTATATCATTGGAATATGAAGCATATGAAAGCATGGCCCTCAAAGAAATGAATAAAATCTGCGCTGAGCTACGAACACGTTGGCCGAATCTTAAGCATATTGCTATATATCACCGACTCGGCTCAGTTCCTGTAACCGAGGAGAGCGTAGTTATAGCCACTTCTTCGCCACATCGTGCAGCTGCCTTGGAATCGGTTAGCTGTGCAATAGATCTGCTGAAAGCGCGTGTGCCAATCTGGAAGAAGGAAATTTATGAAAACGAGCAAGTTGATGGAGAGTGGAAGGAAAACAAGGAGTGCTCTTGGCCCCGTAAGAGTTAATATAATTCAAAAAATTTATATTCAATTTGTACATATATGTATTACTCAAAAAAAGAACACTGTATAAAGCGCTTTAACATTTTTATTTCAATATATACACAACACATGCAGAATATTCTAAATCATCTTTAAGGACTTTCGATTTCTCATCTTGCCAAGTTGATCAGACAATAGAAAATGTTTCTGATAAATTAGTACAAATCAGAGTTAATGACAGCGAGCTAAACAAACGTGTAGATTGCTTTTTAAAAAGGAAACGGGATGAAATTAATTTACATAATGTAAATGACTTCAACCAGCCGTCGACAAATGATGAGAATGAAGACTGTTTGGAAACAACGGCAAAAACTTCTTGTGCCCGTACTCAAAGTTATCTGGTAAAGCAACAACAATCAAATGGGCATCTAAAAGGTATGTTTATAAGTTTTAATAAATAGTTAATCTATAGATTTTCAATATTGACAGGTGAATTTAATCCATCGTCTAAGACAATATAATTAAATTTGAAAAACTGGTCAAAATCATGTCGAAAGTGTCTAATCGGAATAGGCTTATATATAAAAACGACAAAAAAATTTATTTTTATTGACAGTACGGCGGGTCAAAAACAATACTGGACCAGATGCGGGGCCCGACTATTCACTCCAACTAAATAAGTTAATGACCACAAATCACAGTGACCTATCTGAAGATAAGCAATTGAGAGATTCACGCTTAAGAAATATAGAAACTTATATGTGTGTAGCCTCGGATGACAACGACACAATTTTAGATCGCATAAAAAATATAGAAGATAGAATTTTGTTGCTAGAATCCACATCTCCAGAATACAAATATTTTGTAAGTACAAAATTATAGAAATCTTTTTTGTTCTTAGTTTACTTATCAAATCTCATATTTTGTTATTTTAGATTCAGTTCGGAATGGAAACGGAGAAAAAGACATGCATTCAAAAGCCAAAAAAGAAAATATATGGGTCGGATAAGTTGAACGAGTTTATTGTTAAAATTAAAGAAGAATTAGAACAATAAAATTGGTTTTAAAATGACTTTATTACACCCTGTTCCCATTCCATAAGAGCTAGAGACATCAAACTTGGCATGCAGGTTCCTGTATACCAGATCAAGTTTATTTCTGATGCACCCCCCGTATCCCCGCAAAAAATGGAAAAAAAACTTCCACAGCCACAAATTTAAAGATAAAGCTTTGATTTTTGGTACACATATATTTTGTTTCAATGTTGATCAGCTGCGTAAATTTCATTACGATCGGATAAATAACACCAAAGCTATGGAAGAATCTATTAATCCCGTCTCAGCAGGTAGCAACAACAGTTTTACATGCACTGGACAAACTAAGTGCGCTGCTTGCTTGTGTTGCCGCTGAACGGCTTGAAATGCAAGTTGGGAGCAGGGAGTCTCTTAGTCGGGCACACTCGACTAGAGCATTCTTACTTGTTTTCTTTAATATATGTACCTAAATAAAATATATTGTCCAAAAAAACAAAAATTGTATTTTATACATCATTTATTATTTCATCTAACCAGTTAAAGAACACTCGACTAGAGCATTCTTACTTGTTTTCTTTAATATATGTACCTAAATAAAATATATTGTCCAAAAAAACAAAAATTGTATTTTATACATCATTTATTATTTCATCTAACCAGTTAAAGAAGTTGAGAACTAATTTATTTATTGTTTAAACTAAACGACGACTTCTAATAAATGTGACCAAAACAAACCTGAACTATTGAACAGGAACATCCAGATATGAAATCCCTTCAGAGAATATTTGGCGGATTCAGTTCAGCTTTTAATTTACGATAATGAAAATCAGAACAATTAAGGAAAATTCACTTCCGCACAACTTTGTCCAAAGTGGAAATCAGAAATGGTTCAAAAGTTTGAATAAAATTCGCAAACAATTAAAACCCATCTCAAATAAAACGGCAAATGTTTACAGCTTATTTTGATTTATTTTTATTTCATTTCAACATTATCAATCATGTTAATACACGGTATTATAATTGGTTTTCTTTTTAATTCAGCAACATGAATTATGTATGCATTCAAGAGTTTGGCTGTAATTTTAAAATACTAAGTACGTCCACCCTCGTGCACATGTTCATTTTATTATATTTGAAATAAGAGAATCGGCTCTTATGTATTATAAATTGTATATTTCTTTCATCATGTTAAGCTATTTCCAATAGCTTATTTAACTGTAAAGGTGCCGTGAAAATTTCAAAAAAGTCAAACGTACAACTCTAAAGAATATGAGTTAGGAAAGCTTAAATTTCTTTTTTTTTGTGAAAAGTACATTTGTATGTATGTATATCAAGCATCTTGTTTTGCCCTCCTTAGGAATATGTTATAAAATTTTTGTAAAAAAAAAACTGGCGAGTGTTGATTTTTTAAGAAAGAGTGGGAAATTGAATTTCATCATCTACTTTCAAAGGTTTGGATCCGGCACGACGTTGTTCCCCAAACTTCTGGGATGCGATTTTCTCAAAGCCATTGGTCTGCCCTGGTCCAGCTTCTTGGCGCGGACCTCCACGCGGTGGAGGACGTGGTCCCTTACGGAAGCCCGTTTTGCGTCCGTCATTGAAATTGAACTGAATGTCCACAATGCGCTGAAGGCGACCAACGCGCTGGGGGTACAATGATGGATCGTATTCAAATTCATCTTCATTGTCCATGTCCTTCTTCTTGCCCAAAACAACCATCTTTTTCCATTCTTCGTTTTCCACGCCATCACCAGCTTTCCTCAGATTATAATTGGGCTTAGCACGTTGATCCTTAAGGGCCTTCCATTCATCAAGAGTCATTTGCTTGGATTCATCTTCTTCCACATTAATAGCGGCATCGCCAGTCTTTTCATCAGTTGCATTTTCCTCTTTTTCAGTTTTTTCGGGTGCTGCGGCACCAGTTTTCGAGTCCTCAATGTCCTGCTTTGCAGAGCCCCAGTTGTGTGCACCGCCGCCCTCACGTTTATCAACAGATTTGATGCCTATTAAAAAAATGCATAAAAATAAACGATTTATTTTTTTTAATAAAACAAATTTAATATATGTAAAAACAGAATAAATTGTTCCCTAAACAGAAGATGTTCCAAGTTCAATCATATTTGTTAAAAGGATTTCAGGCGCAACAAATGGGAAATGATATACAAATTTATAGGAACGACTAGAATTGGGATAGAAATTTGAGCACTCTTCTAATACCACACTGCCACTTACACTACAAACACATCTATGTATATATGTAAGCAACTATATGTATATATGTGGATGTGTGTATAATATATTATATATACATACATGTATGTATGTAAAAATGTATTTACCTGTTTTATCAGAACCCGATTGACGATCAAATTCCCGCTTGCCAAACTTCTCATTGTTGCGGAAACGTGGTGGACCCCCAGCTCCCCTTGCGTCACGATCTCTGAATTGCCGCTGAGGTAGTTCATTGTTGTACTCTGCTGGTGCGCTGAAATTGTTGTTTACTGATGCGCTCGTGCGCACATTGTTTCTGGGGCGTGTTTCCTTGATTCCGTTTGATGTAACATTCTTAGCGCCAATTGGTTTTTGTGCTGCATTTGCAGTTGCGGGTTTTGTCTGAGCATTATTTTTGTTTAAAACATTTGACTTGTTCTCCTTTTCTTTTTTGTTAATAGTCGGATGAGCGGTGTGTTCGGGTTTCTTCTTGCCGGCTGTTTCTGCTGGAACTTTGATTGGCGCAACTGTGGCAGCAGAGTCATCATCCATAAATAATAGCTCATAACGATTCTGGGCGGAATTCTCCATGATTAAAAAATTTATAGAAACAATGCGTTTGAATAAAGATGGCAATGTTATAAAAAGATTAAGTTTGCCTCGCAGATTTCATTCGCACTTTCAGCCTACTTTTCTTGATAACTTGAACTGGTTTAAATGAGCAGGTTTTACAATCGAACTAAGTGTATATCTGAACGACACATGAACATGATAGTTATCGGAACATTGTTAACGAAGGTATGAAACAATAAAATGCATACGCTATATAAGTTAACATGTTGCTAAACTATAAATTCGATTACTATATACTTTCTAGCCAACAAGCATACTAAAATGTAAGTTATTTTTATAAAAAAAATATAAAAGTCACAGGCAGCCGTCGGATGCAATAAAATTGTCTGCAACTTTTATTTATCTATATGTTTTAGTTGCAGTTTCATTAGTTAAAAACACGTACAAGTTTATGTTAAAATAACAAACAGTTATTTTCATGCACAGCTATCCTATAGTATAATTTAACAAGAAATAAAGTTTTGTTTTTAAGCGATGTGACTAATATAAAATCACAATATCAGTAAATGACCCAGATTACTATAGTTGAAATTTAAAATCCAACAACAAAAACATGTTGCTTATTATTAAAATACACTGTTGATTTAAAATATATTTTGAAAAGTTGTCAATACAGCTTGGCGATGATAAATTAGAAAAACAATTGTTTGAACGGATGGTAAATAAAACTAGTGCGAACCGCAAGCAAACACAATTTTCATGGTGACCATGTTTTCATAAAGTCCACAACCCTTAAATGTTTTTATTTTATTAATCACATATATAACAGAAAAATAAATATAAATAGAAACACAAACAGCAACACCAACCACAGGTTCCGTCTACATGGAAAATTGCAATGTAAGTTAATTTTAAGTTGCAGCAAGACAGAAAATTAAGGTTGTGATACGCTCTTTTGATTTAAGGAAAGAAAAGAAAGGATGCTTTCAAACATTTGAATGAAACTTAATTATTATACAATAATATAGTAAAAAAAATGTAGTTAATCGGTTTTGAGATTTCTCCTGTCGCATCAAATATTTTTAGGTAGTTACCCTAATACTTTTTGTGTGTCGATAATAAGAACTTATCGATATGTGTTTATTCAGCTCTAAATTAATATAACTATGTGCTATCTCTGATTTGAAATACAAATAACTCCTCGTTGTCATCGAAATTTTCAGTCCGTCTTCGTCCTAAGTGCACATAACAAATTTCAAGTTATAGCAAATTTCAGTGGAAGTTGCAAATAATTCATATTGTACAATTGCGTAGAAGTTTTTGCATTCAATCGAGTGTGAAGTCGCAAGGAGCAAAACATATGTAGGTAGAAATGTACTAATAGTGATGTGCATATGTATGTATTAGATATGTATATACATGCATATGTACATTGTATATCATGTATATATGCAGTTTTATATTATAAAGAACTCTATCATAGGAAAAGAAATTGTCTCAATCTAAGCGAAAGGGGCTGGAACTTGATAAGCGGCTGAAATTTGGTCTTGATTCAGAATTGTAAACAACACCGGTAAGTTCGCATAAAAATGAAATCGTCTGTAATACTGTTCCAAATAAATAATCAGGTGCTGTTTTGTATAATTGCTTATGCACATGTGTATGCACATATGTATTCTGTATGTGTGGACACAAAAAATCAATGCGTCCTGCATGACCTCATGGTGTTTCTCATGGCAAACAGCCCTCACTTTAACAATATCATATTGCTACGATGCGTAGCAACATTCATTGTTAAAGAACATGCATGTGTACATACATACATACATACATATAAGTAAATATTTACATACATATGTGCATGCAAACATGTGCACATCATGCATATACAAATATGCACACATATACATTTGTACTTACATACATACGTACATAGTTACGACCGTATGAAATGGCAAGGACACGTTTGTTTTATTACTTCATGATTTATGCATGGACTATTGCCAAACAAGTGCTCAAATTTCAGAAATCTAAATATTGTGTGTAAGAATATTCTTAATTTACCTTAGTAATACAAAAAAAAAATAGCTTTGACTCATAATAATCGATTTTATATTAAGTTTAATTTTAAGAACCGTGCATACTTATACAAACTAGTGGCCTTAACTTTGATAGTTTTTGAGATTGACGTGCTAAAACAAATGGTCATAAGTACAAACTTATATCTACTTAGATGCTTAACACACATCTATATCTGTGCATTAAAGGATCAGCGGTAGCTCTAACATTACTTATCTAGAATAAATGATATATTTTTACTCCCTGTTCCCATTAAAAATGGGAAAAAGGGAGTTATAAAGTACTGAAAATGTGTGTAACAGACAGAAGGAGGTATTTCCGACTATATAAAATATATATATTATTGATCAGGATCAACAGCCGAGACGAACTAACCATGTCCGTCTGTCTGTCTATATGTCCGTATGAACACACAGATCTCAGAGACTATAAGAGCTAGAGACAACAAACTTGACATGCAGGTTCCTGTATACCATACGCAGATCAAGATTATTTCAAATTTCGGATGTACCCCCCCGCACTCCCGCAAATTGCAAAAGACTCCCACAGCCACAATTTTAAAGATAAAGCTTTAATTTTTGGTACACATGTATGTTTAATCAATGTCTTTCGGATGTGTAAATTTCAACACGATCGGATAAATAGCACCAAAGTTATGGAAGAACTTATTTCCCCCGTCTCAGCAGGCAGCAACAACAGTTTGACATGCACTGTGCATGTTGAGTACGCTGCTTGCTTGTGTTGCCGCTGAACTGCTTGAAATGCAAGTTGGGAGCAGGGAGTCTCGTAGTCGGGCACACTCGACTAGGGTATTCTTTCTTGTTTTTAATAAATATATTACTCTCGAGCTTAAATAATGAAATATTCTTTTTAACGGCGAACGTGCTTAATCGCTTTTACGCTAAAATCCTAATTTGTTCATTCTCTTTACTCGTGTTGTATCGTATAGTTCAGAAAAAGTTCGATTGAACTGTTCACCAAAGTGATCGAACGAACCATATTCCTGATTCTAGTTCATCTAGTTCGTCCATTGTTGGTTATTTCAGTTGTTATTAGTTCGCTCATCGAAAACTGAACTACTGAACTTATTCATTCAATTGAACTACAATGTTCAACGCTACTCTATACTATTTGCAAATTTGATCGTGCTCATAACTATCCCAATCCCAATATAAGTTAGCCAAATAAAACAAGTAAGAAAGTTGCAGTCGGATACACCCGACTGCGATATACTCTACTCGTGACACTTTGTCTGCCTATGGTATAGGTATGCATGTATACCAAGTTTGGTTGCTCTAGCTTCAAAACTGTGGAAAAAACCTGCGTTCATGCAGACGGACAGACAGACGGACATTTCACAAACCCAATATACTCTTTTTTATTTTATTTTTTTTTTTAAATTAAAAAAAGAGTATAAATAGGTAAAAACGGTTAAATAAATGTGTCGAAAAGGGAGACATCTTCAACCCTAAAAGCACAATAATTAAGTTCTTATTTCTGTGCTATATATTTATTAGAATACCGACATATTCAAACATATCCTTAAATGCTTCTATGTGCTGTGTTCTGTGTGCTATCTGATTTTAGCTACATGGAAAAATAAAACATGAGCGTGTGTGCTTGCATTCCGTGACTCCTGGTCATATCTCTTGTATTTTTACTACATATCTCAATCGTAAATATGTTTTCTATTTCAAACACATTTGTGTATTACTTTTAAGTTTTGTCGGCCTGTGAGAACGCATCAATCCCAGAGACTATTAAATCTAGAGACACTGAATTTGGTATATTTGCATATTCTTTTATACAAATCAATTATATTTAAACGCATTTTGGACAAAGCAATTTTTGTTGGAAAACTGCGAAATCAAAGTTGGCCAACAGACCGTGTTAAAAATGCATCATATGACATATTGTATAAACAAATGTAAACTAAACCAATTTTAATTAAGATGTTATGTTCGTCTTAAGTAGAATCTAAACCGTAACGTATTATGATACAGAAAGCGAGAATCTCCGAGGTATTGAAGTATGTTTGTTACCGCGTAAATCGTATGTTCAAAAGTTAATACTGCTCGACTAGAACATACCCAGGTCCAAAGTCTGAAGTCCACAAATCGCTCTTTCTATTGTACTTAATACGTTAAAAAAATGTAATATTAATTCAGTTTCATTTCGAATCGTTTTATTATAAGTTATTTAATATTATTATTGTAATTGTAATTTCAATTAATAATATATTTTCATATCTGTATCTGGTGTATCTGGGCTTAAAGACATGATAAATATAGAGTATTCCAAAGCCACTGCTAGAACACCGGATAAATCAGAATGTGTGTGTGTGTTTTTTTTTTAATATAAACAACTGTGACTATATAAGTATATGTAAACATAAGAATAAAAAATTTATAAATTTAAGTGGTTTAGACTGTAGTATTTCTGAGTGATTTCTTCATTGACTGTTTTATTTTGAAATAAAAGTATTTTTTCCTTCAATTTTATAGCAACACATTGTCTGAAAATAAAAACCGAAAAAATAATATTTGTATCAAAAATATTTAAATACTTCAATATATAATATCATACTCAATTACCGACCATATGCAGAAGTTGCACTAGTTTATTTCATCTTGAATACCACATCATATTCATCATGAGTTCCAAAAATAATCCGATATCTAAGGAAATGTTCAGTAGAACAGAATATCCAGACTTGTTACCAAAATTATCCTTGCAAGATATCATGAAGCTTAAGTTTCGACATGAGAACAATAACAAATGGGAAACTATGGCTATCTTAAAAGATCCAACTAAGAAGATGCATTTATGTAACGTTTGCAACGTCGTTCAGTATGGAGAAAAGAATTTGGTAAGTCATCTGGCTGGTAAAAAACATTGGTTGAAGATGGACACGGTAAAGCAAGTGCATCTGCCTAAGCAAGGTGGAAGTAAAGTGGCCACCAAGAAAACCATAAGTCCACCAAAAACTACAGATACTAAAGAAACAAAATCTGAAGATTCAAAAAATAAACCAGTGCCCATTACACAGCCAAGTAAGCCACAAGTTAAATCTTCATCTAACGTAACAGTAACTAAAACAGTACCAAAAAAAATAATTCCAGCTAAAACTACTGGTGCTACATCCACCACAAGCAATGCTGCATCTAAAGGACCTTTGGTGCTTAAACCAAAAATTCCTGCTGAAATAAATAAAGCCAAGTCTTCTGATATTAATACTTCGAAGACGGTGGCAAGCCCAATCACGTCTAATCCTGCATCTAAAGGAGATTCGTTACCAAAACCGAAGGAACCAACAGCAGTCAATAGTAGTAAATCTACTGTTAATAGCACCGCAAAGTCAGGATCATCTCTTACCACGTCAGCTGCTAAAGGAACGTTGGTACCAAAGCCAAAAGTGTCTACAGCCAATAATAATAGTAAATCTACTGATACGATCGTCTCAAAATCCGAATCTACTCTCACCACGTCAAATGCTGCATCTAAGGCAGACTCTGGCCCAAAACCAAAAGTGTCTACAGCCAATAATAATAATAAATCTACTGATACGATCGCCCCAAAGTCGGGGTCTACAGTCGCCGAGACAAATATTCCATCTTTAGAAGACACAGTAGTGTCTGCTCAAATTAATAAAGCTAGTGCCATTAAGTTAAATTTGGCATCGAAACCAACAGTACTAGGTAAATCTATGGGCTCCAAGCAAGTAAACGTTTCGAAACCATCTGAATCGAGTCGATTGAATTCATTGCAATCAAATGTTACTGAAGAAATACACGATCCAAATGATATGTGTATCGATATTGATACCTTGGATGAACTGGATCAAAAAGAAAAGGATGCTGCCAATGTAACCAACTTATCAACTCAACCTAATGTTGTGATAAACCCGCTTTCAATATTAGGAAAACAAATAAAAATTACCTGTGTTCCATTATCCAAATTATTGGGCTCCAATCCAATTGACAAAAAATTAGACGAGAAAGCAGTATCTGATGATAAAGCAGTGACAGATGGTAAAGCAGTTTCTGTTGTTAAAGAAGTGTCTGTTGGTGAAACAGTGTCTGTTGATAAAATATTGTCTGTTGGTAAAGTAGTGTCTGTTGGTAAAGCAGTGTCTGTTGGTAAAGCAGTGTCTCCATCCGCGCTCTCTTCAAATGCAACTAATATTTGCAGCAGCAACGACGAATTAGTTGAAATCAAGAACCCGATTATTCAAAAAACTGAAAGCTTTCTACCAACATTGTCCGATTCCCAGCCACTTTTGGGAGTTGAGTACGTTATTAAGATTGTTAAAAATATAAATGATACAGCTCCAAGATATCACTGCAGTTTATGTAATGTAAATATTACCGCTGGTGAGGTAACAATGCACAGCCACATGACTAGCCACAATCATCGTCTAATATATTGCGAAAAACATTTTCCTACAGCTATCCGAATATACAAACAGTACACATCTCATTTAGCGCATCATTTAAAATATAGCGTATTGAGTGCTATATTAGCTAAACTGGCAATGGCCATTGAAAATCATCATGGTCGCGAAACTGCTTATCTTTGTTACGAATTCCCATATAATCGAAATCGTCAAAATATTATTTCGACAGTATTTAATCGTAGACATGCATCCGAAAATTTGGGTCCTACATTTATACATGTTGTGGATTCAAAAGAGGTGGATTTGATGGTTGAAAATGCTAAAACCAACAACCTCCAACTCCAAGCGCCTGCTGTCAATGTCGCTAATAACAATATTACATTTCCAACTTATAACAACCCTAGTGAAATGTTCCATAATCAAAATGCCATAACAAATTATTCCAACTTTAACAATAACAATCAAACTCAAAATCAAAATAGGATTCAAGCCGTCGACGATGAGACACATAAACGAATGGTTGATCGTTTTTTAAGACACACTCAACCAACAAGACCGACTGCTCAAGCCACTCAACGTAATCGAAAGATATCCCGACCTGCAAAGCGTAATCGATCAAGGTCAAATTCGTCAGAAAGAAAACGAAATCGAGCATCGCCTGTAATGAAATCTCAATGGAATGTCGAGCGTAGATCGTTGTCTCCCTTACAAGATGGTGATATATGGCAGGCTTATCGACATATGGTTGATCAGAGTGTACGAGATTTAAATGCAACATTTGATTTATATAAAACAGATCCTGAGCAACATCCCCTTTATAAGGAAGAGTGGCAAAAATTCTGGAAGCGACGTAAGGATGAACTTATTGCCGCTGGCATCAACCATCGATCTTACAATTATCAAAATGAATGGATTCTGTTTTTCAAGGCTCGAATGGAGGAACTCTACAATCAGGACGTAGAGAATATTAAAATAAAGTGTCGAGAAAGATTGTGTTTGCCAATGTCTAACAATGAATTATCAAACTCAAAATACCACGTTCATGTTTCTGATAATTTATCTGGCTCTGTTAGTCCAGTAAAAACATCTAAAGAATTTACCATTGAGAATCAAGATAAATGTAACACAGATACGGATGACGTGAATGTTATTCACGTACTACGTCTTTTGACTGCTTTAGAAGACTTTTTGGGCAGTTTGGGACCCGGTATTACCGAATTATTGGCTAAAGCATTGCAGATGTATAAATTACATCCAGATAAAGCCAATAGTTTACTTCTCACAAATGAAAATTGTGCTATCCTAGAAACGGCTAAAGAAAAGTTCACAGGTCTTATAATTTCTAAAATTTTAGATCCACCTCAAGAGCGTGCTGTGAAAAAGGCAATCAGCGACACTGAAACATTACTCAAGTATGCAGCAAAAATTGAGAAGCAAGTATCAAGCAGTAACATAGAACACAATAGCCAAACTTCCGAACGGATTGGGTCAGTAAGGAACTCTTCACCACTTCATACAATATCTAACAAATCGAAACCCAATAATACTTATAGTGCAGCAGATCGTATTGCGAAAACAGAGTTGGCTGCTAAGCTAGCTTCGACGCTCATCTCTCAAGGAAAAACCACAATTAATCACGAGCAGCTTCTTCAAATTGTTGAAGTCTATTCGCTAATTGAGCAAAAGAAACAGCAGGAGTTGCCCTCAAGCTCCAACCCAAGCCCTCCTAATATCAGTAGCTTACTAAATCGTCTAACTTCATCTACGGCTTTGACATTCAAACCAAATAAGGCTCCAAATGATTCCTTGATGCTTCAAGGAACTACCAACAATACGCATAACATCGAACATCCTGCAAACAAAACACATTATTTAAGCAATTTCCCAAATCCTTCCATGCCAAACGATGGCCGTAATATGAATACTAGTGCAAACTACTTTTCTGCAAATATGGCTCGTATAAATAATTCAAACACTAAAAACCCCAACGAAAGAGATTACTTTAACAATGTGCAAAATTCACAACAACACAATCAATATGGAGGAGCAACAACAAATCAACCCAATGATGATTTTTCAAACTCAAGGAACATGCCATCTTTTTATATGAACAACACCTATCCATTTGGTTCGACTAACAATAATACTGGAGGAAGATCTAACTGGATGTAGTGCTCTGACTTGAAGACTGGATATTAATCAATTGTTTTTTTTTTTTTTACAAATATGCTGGTTATGTACATACCATTAATTATGTACATAAATTGAATAATGTCGTTAAGTAAACGTATAATTAATATTAAAAACTTGTAAACGCATTAGTTTAAATGAAAATATGTTGATAATTTTGTTTTAAACAGTATACTATTGGAAATTTTGAAAAAATGTTATCCTCTAGTTTTAATAATAAGAAAAATTAAGAAAAATAAAATTTACATATTCGAAACCCTATTTTTTTCCCATATTACACTTATCTTTATTTCTGGATATCGCGTGAACTAATTTAAACTATTCAACGCCTTTCGAATATTTTCCCTGTAATACAGCTGTTGTTCCATTTTTGGAATTATAAACATCCGTAAAACAAGTGGAAAGTTAACTCTAATCTACTCATCTCTAACTAGTTTTTACTTGCTTCAACCTATACTAATTCCTTAATAACTAACTGTTAACATGTTGACTAGATCAGTTTTCTGAGGTGGTTTAATTACTTAGGTTATCGCAACCAAACTTTAAAAACAGCAACCGCATTAGCGTAATTATTTTATTAAATCTTTGTAGCATCCCGTTTTCTTTTCTACAATTTACCCTTTAAAATAGTTGAAAAGGATATGCGATTAAAACACAACATAAAATAGATATAAATATATTTCTGATAAAACAAAAATTCAATTTGTTACCTTTTGTTTTAATGGAAGTTATATGATAGATTAATTTATATAGAGATATGACCGCTTAAGTCTTTTCTGCTTACAGTATTTGTAAGCAATTTTAATTTATCAGATACTTCTTTTCGTTCTTATAAAGAACAAATACAGTTTATGTGGTCGGATAAAAAGTAACACCAAACTGTTACATTATGAAGATAAATGTTTGGATTACGAAATAATTTTGGTTAAGTCTCGTATACCAACTTTAAGGCGGAGGCTTAAAATCTTAATGTATAAGACGTTTGTAGTTTAAATGAAAATGGATGTTTGAATGAACGTGGGTCATCAGTTATTTGAAAGACTTAATATCAATCAAATATTGAAGTCACAACAAACCACGTTCTGGATTCGTCATGAGGACGCAACTGCCAATATGATAAAATTTCTCAAAGCCGTGACAGAGGAACTGGATGGAAAAAACCAAGACTACTTTCAACGATATATTTACTCAACTCAAGATGTAATACAAATTTTTACTTGGAATTTTATTATTTAACATTATCTCTTAACATTTAATCATCGCATATTTAATTTTTTAATATGATCAACAAAAATGATCTCTCAAAAATGCTTAAGGAGTAACTTATTCTACCTCACATGGTAAGTATTTGCAACATAAGACGAAATGTTAAATGCGTAAAGACTTCAACCTAAATGACATATTGTAGTAAATAGTCAGATAATTTTTAATTATTAATGACGTGCAATTTTTGCATATTCCCAATATAACCCACTATTTTTACATTTTCGAAAATGGCCTTTAAAAAGGAGTTGTCTTAGTTTTCATCTAAGTAAAGACTTTCATGATATTGAGCCAACAGGCATGACTACCGAAAGCACTGGGTATTTCAAAAAAAGTTTTTTTAATTTCTCTCAGTACGGATCACTGTAACCTGCAACTTGCTTGATTTGGTTGGTCAGAAATTTACTATTGCATAACTATGTCACCTACTAAGATTTCATTGGAAATCACATTTTGAATTTAAAAATTTACATTGGACCTTTTTTGTGGTTGACGAACCGAACCTGGTCCAAACCACAAGTGAAAATAATTTGATTTGCAACTTTGGGTGTCTTTCATCCTAACGAGAGAATATCTGGATTGGTCTCCAGCTTGGTAGGTTTGAGAAGATTCTCAGTTGCTGAAACTATTTTCTATAATGATCCCGGAAGTGCAACGACCGAAGATCTGCAATGAACCCATTGTGGTAGAAGCAAGGACAACCTGACTTCGCAGAACTAACTGCTTGATCCACAAATTGGTGCTATTGCTAAAACTACATATAGGGGTCAAGTTTTCGAGTGTAAGTTAGGATTAAGACACCACTTTGGCTTAAGATAGGTTTGAAAGGAATTTGTTGAGGATATAGTAAGAACACTCTGTCCGGCCCATGCATTATATTATTTAGTTAATTGTGTTTTTTATAATCCTTACATTTTTTATACGTTTTCGTTAATCTTACGACTTAATGAAAATACAAAAAAGCAGAAAAATTGTAAATTAAAATGTATTAATCTTAAAAAATACGTTTTTTTTTTCATTGTTCCAGAATTTGCCATGCCTGCGTCTTCATTGTGTGATGCACACATTAATTCCGCGTAAGTTATTTTCCAAACTATTGAATCGCTTCTTGTACTCGAAATGCATAAGTCGATTCTGTTACTTGAGTTAATTTTCTTTCTAAGAATACAAAATTTTTACAGAAGGTTCCTATATACTTTAAAATAATTTTATTTTTTACCAAGAGGCGATGCTAAATCAGAAAAATTCTTAATCTGTTATCCAATAATATTCAAAATAATTGTCTCTTAGACGAAGAGTTTCTGCAGATGGACAGACGATCGATTAAATAATCGGACAAATACATTACGAAACTAATCCTGAAAAATTTCCCAGTTGATTTTGAAATGACCGATTCTTATGCACATACATAATAGGTTTATAGATGCCTTCTTCTTCCTCTTATAATCCATTTTAATTTTTTTAATTCCATAACTTATAGCAAACATCGTTTGTTTTATGTTTTATTCCAGCGAAAGGTGTTTTAAGGAAATAGGTCAAAATGACTGGGTTACAAGTGGAAAACTTGGTTCGCGTGAAGCTGTTTTGGTTTTTCGCACTAACATACTTAACCCAAAAACTAGAAAAACCTTATTAGAATCGTCAACCGAAAATGTGGATCTGAAAAATGGAGACAGCCAAGTTACTTCCACCTCTCCGAGTGAGATGGTTTCTAAAAATTCTGTGTTACCACCAACTATTAGTAAAACGCCATTAAAGGCAACTCAAGGCAAAATCTTTGTGTCAGTTGAAAAATCGCCAAATTGTAGTAAAGTTGAAAAAATTGAACTACGGAATCCCCTAAAGAATTTGCTTGATTCATTTTCCTCAAGTGACGCTTCTGCTTCAAGTGATGGAGATGAAGCAGCGCAGTATAATGAAAAGAAACCCAGAACAAAACAGAAGAATAAAAATTCTTCAATCGTCGGAATCGAAGTTAATTTAAATAAGGAAAGTGGTTATCATTCCGGTACACCATCTCATACAGAAGTCAACACTAGTGAAGAAGATCAAGAGTTATCTAGTGAGGAAGACAATGAATGTGGAATAAATATGCCCGCACATAAGCTGAATATAACGTATAAGTTTATACAAACCGAAACAAAATTATTAAGAAAAATATTTAACGTTCATGGCCTAACGGAAGTTCAAGGTGAATCAAATTTTAATTTGTTGTGGACCGGTGTTCATATGAAACTTGACACATTACGGAATTTAGCGCTGTATCAACGAGTTAACCATTTTCCCAGGTAGTGCATTAATTTAATTATTTCATGCTTTATATAATTATTTCTTTTAGACCACCACATCATTTCTCTTTCCTGAAAACCCCAATGAGTAACAGGAGAAACAGACAATTTCCTGGAACGAACAAGTTTTCGCTTATTTCTTTTTTTGGTTTGTTCAAAAATGTATATAATGATTATTTATTGTATTAACACACCGGAATGACTGATAGGCTATTTTCCTATGTAACTCTGTCCGTTTGAATGTGTTGATCTTAACAAAATTTTCAAATAATTTTTATTAATTATAATACTAATAATAATTACTAACATCTTGTAATCTAATCAATTAAACAATTCTGTAGGGCTTAAAATGACAGATGCGAATCCCGAGCATCTGATAGTTATTTCCTATGTCCAATTAATCCGAAAACTTTGAAAATGTTCTTTAGAATCAGTTTTAGCACAGACGTAAGTCGGTTATAGCGCACTGATTTACATTTGGATTAACCATAGTTGATAGCTATCAATAGTTTTTTTTATTTCTATTCCTATTTATGATAGTAAATAAAGCTATCCATTCGTGGTCAACAATATCATCTGAAAACAAAAAGTAATCAAAACTAAAGAATAAGATTTTTTTGGCAAGCCAATCTCCCCTTTTTCTTTATTAATTAGTATTAATTTTTATACTAAGGTTTATTAAGTAGTATGATTCATTAAAATTCTTCATAGACTAGCTATCAAGACGGTAAAGTAAATACAGAAGAATACCGTAAATATATTATAAATACATTTTACTGATATATAAGTATATGGGTTCATACGTGCATATAGTTACTTGCTTACTTACCTTATAAAGATATTTGGAAAAGGTAGAAATTAGCTTTAATTAAATTTTTGGAATCACGTACTTTTTTGTGAATTTTTCACCTTGGCAGCATATATTTACTTCTATTTATTTATTTTTAATTAGTTTTAAACTAACACATTCAATTTTAAAGATATACTTTGTCGCCTATTCAAAATTAAATTTGTAATTAAAATCATTCAATGTCTTTTTTTCTATTTAGGTCTTATGAACTAACGCGAAAAGATCGGCTCTACAAAAATATTGAACGCATGCAGCATCTGCGTGGCATGAAACATTTTGACATTGTTCCTCAGTCTTTTATTCTACCGCAAGAGTCAAGAGATTTAATATTTGCGCATAATAAGCATCGAGGACCTTGGATTGTTAAGCCGGCAGCGTCAAGTAGAGGTCGCGGAATTTTTATTGTCAATTCGGTAAAATTTTAATTTTAATTAATTAATTCATTTCAAATAATTAAAATAAAACTATTTCATTTTGCAGCCGGATCAGATTCCACAGGATGAGCAAGTTCTCGTATCGAAATATATTATTGACCCACTTTGTATCGATGGTCATAAGTGCGACTTAAGAGTTTACGTATTAGTGACTTCTTTCGATCCGCTGATTATATATATATACGAAGAGGGTATCGTGAGATTGGCAACTGTCAGATATGACAGAAACGCCGATAACTTGTGGAATCCATGCATGCATCTATGCAACTATAGCATCAACAAATATCATTCGGATTATATAAGGTCATCGGATGCCCAAGACGAGGATGTTGGCCATAAGTGGACCTTATCAGCACTCTTAAGACACCTTAAACTTCAAGGTTGCGACACTCATTTACTTATGCTTAACATTGAAGATTTAATAATTAAGGCTGTGCTTGCCTGTGCCCAAACAATTATATCTGCCTGCAGAATGTTCGTACCTAATGTAAATAACTGCTTTGAACTTTATGGATTCGATATACTTATCGATAATACGCTTAAGCCATGGCTATTAGAAGTGAATCTTTCGCCATCAATGGGCGTTGACAGCCCCTTGGACACCAAAGTTAAAGCCTGCCTTACTACGGATCTACTAACTTGTGTTGGCATTCCAGCCTACAGTCCGGAAATGAGATCCCATTACGATGGCAAAAGCACTCGACTTCGCAGCTCGAGCTGTCACAGACAGCTTGAAACAAATGACTCAAGTATCACACTTCGATCGTCAAAGTCAAAAAAGAAACCCCAAGGTCCAATACCGTTAACACAGGAAGAGCAGCGTATTTTGCGAAGCGCACGATTGCAGTATACAAGACGTGGTGGATTTGTTCGTATATTTCCAACAGACGATACAATGCAGCGATACGGTCAGTTTTTGGATTCTTCAAGTGGTATTCCACTATCCACACCAAGCGTGCAAGGTCAAACATTCCAAGTATTAATTGCCCAACACAATTATAACCAAATGCTGCATACAAATCTATACTGCGCGGGATCGCGAAGCAATAAACAAGACAACACTCAGGAAAATCGTATTAAGCAGTACGAAAGAGCTTTGGAAACGGACTCGGAAATTCCATTTTTAAAGAAGCAAACTGTGGAAAAGTGTGAGGAAGAAGGAAGAAGGCTTCGCAAGCAGATGCTAAAGAAAATTGGAAGTGGTTCAACATTAACACACTTCCAAGCACGACAAACGTTCAGTTTATATTTAGAGTGCGTTCTACGACGCTTGACCCAAGACGCAAAAGACAATCATGAGAAAATAATACTCAAGTTCTTAACTAAGTATGGTGGAGGGGTAAAACCACCAGTTTTGTTTCGAAATAATCAAAACATAAGCAAGGCTCGTTCGGCGATGGTTGCTAAATTATTGGGAGATTTTCTCGAAATTTACAAAAGAGATACAGAAGCATACATAGATTCATTTGATCATTTTGGAATGATACCAACCAGTGCCTACAGTTTATTTTTAATGCACGCTCAAGAGTCCGATTTAGAGGCGGTGCTAACTCATCATACAAATATTACTGGAATAATGCCATTCTTGTATAACCGATGTGGATTATCAGTGCCACCAACGCCACCCATTCCGTCCGGCCTACATGGTTTTTTAAGAGCTCTACCGGCAATGGTGTCGACTTCTGGGGTTCAAAGAGATGTTAGCAAGTACGATGGTTATTTCAAGAGCTGCGATAAAAATAGTGAAAATGTACATGTTATATCGTTAAGGTCAAAAAGCACAAGGGATTCCAAATAGTAGGGACAGAGAATTTACAACTTAATTAGTCGTAAGATATTTATTCTACAATTTTTCAATGATACATTTTTGAACTAATTTTGAACTCAAAATTCCTCGCAATCAGGCTGGACAAAAAATAAATACAACAAAATAACATATTTATATATTGCTTTATATTATAATAGTTAAAAAACAATTCTTTTTTTTTTTTTTTAAATCATTCAGTTATTATAATTTTAACACTTAATATTTATTGAATGACAGTCGACACTCCAAAAATGTAATCAGTAAGAAATTATATTTTTGATCAGGTCAATTAACTGAATTCATAATTTTACACAAACTAGTCACTTTTAGGTTGAAAAGCATTTATAAATGTATTGTATTAAATTAAACTGAATATTTTAGGCAGCATTATAATTCGGTCAGATGCGTCTCGTTCAAACGCTTATTATAACTTACCAAGAATGATCATTTAGGGAAACTGGTTTCCAGATGAAATGGAAATGATCAACTAGCTAGATACTAACTAAATATATAAATTTTTAATCTTTGAACATCTCAGTCAATTTGGTATTGTGCTTCTCGGTTCCGTTTAGTTTTGGAATCTTAACAAAGTACTATTTTTGTAAACTACTGTTAGTTTATTTTGCATTTTCTATACAAATTGAATTTAAAGAACATTGCAGGTTTTTTGAATATTAATCATAGACCCCGATGGACATTTGAAAACTTCAGTCGCGCTACCGCCTTGGGCAATGAGCCAACCCAATCTGAAAAGAAAGAAAACAATTTATAGTTAATTAAATTATTAATGTATTCAATCAAATAAAAGCCTTATAGAAAATAAAATTGTTAATAAAGAAGTACATATGTGCTGAATGAATATCTATCTAAAAGTAAACTGGTATATCATTTGAAGTTAATCTGATTATAAAGGATTTAAAATGTTTAATATTAACTTACATATTGTCAAACTCAGAAGCGCTTGTATCAATTCCCAAATAGTTTGATTCCGCACATAATTCTTGAGCAGAAACTAGAAAGAAAATTTGTGTAGGAGTTAAATTCAAACCCGGTAGTCGGGCCATTCCTTTAATAGGACCAGTCAGCGAAAGCATTGAATGATAGGAGATCTGCATTCCTCCAGAATGAATTAGTATATCCATGCGACTAAAGTTTGAAAATATGTTTACAGAATGGGGAACGCAGCGCATTGCTTTATCATCAAAGTTTTTTGTTATGGAACGCAAAATCTCTTTGGCAATAGAAACGCCAATTGAAGCATAATGCAAATATGGCGGTAAACGTGCATTAAAATATGGTATCAATATCACCGACAGAGGAACAACTGTAATATATAAAATTGGTAAATATTAGTTGATGAAAAGCAACGATTGTTATATACCGACCGATTGAATGGCTTAGAGTATCATAAAATATAGTCGATATAATAGGATATGCCCATCTGCAAACATAAATGAGTTTAATTTTTTATTTTTTTTAATTGTCAATAATAAAACGTACGCATCATGGGAATCTGCATCCATATTAATTGAATTAGGTACTAGTTTGTTGCGTTTATATATCTGTAGAATGTTTTCAAACCAATTATCAGGACTTATATGAAGAGATTCCAAAGCTTGCATCAGTTGTGTCACATTCGAAAATCCTTCCCAAGGCTGGGATTGTATTTTTAAGGCTGAGAGTTTTACAAGTGCGGCTCCTTTTAAAGAAGGTGCCCGCTTTAAGTGCGCTTTTAAAGACTTGAAGATTATATCCGCCTGAAAATGTTTATGTTCTTAAACATTTTGTTAATTATTTGTTATTTCATAATGTTCTATACCCGTTTGACTATGTCTTTGGAGTCTTCTAGAGAGTGCTGAGCAATATATAAGGCGGACGCAAGTTCTGGTAATGCCCACATTGTAGAGCGTGTGCATACCTCCGGATTTGGATAATCTTTTGGTAAAATTTCAAGAGCACTTAGTAATAGCATTGAGTTGTGCGCAACTCGAGATGGATATTTTGTAAGAAAAGCTCGTAAAGCTCTGAGATAATCAGCATTTCTTACGACTATGGGTCCACTCCAGTCTTTTGGAATAAGAAGAGTCCAGTTTAGCTGAAATAATTCCGTAAAATAAAATTATAAATTAGGTATGTAACAATGCCGTTTACATTAATAACTCTTATGTCATCCATTCTTCTCAACAGATTATGCAATACATCCTAGCTATTTACTTACAACTGGATACATTGACTGCAAAATGGATATATTATACAAGACAGAGCTATCCCAAAAACCTCGACGAGATTGTTCAACTTGTAGCTAAAATATGTGAAGAAATTTTGTTAAGTATTTGTTTATATTAACAATTATTTTAAAATGCTTACCTTATTGAGATCCTTTATAAATTCAAATATGGTGTCTTTTTCAGACACTCGTTGAGCATATGACAAATAACTTGGTAGAAAATGTTCTATTAAATCCGGTAAGAGCTTAGGTAACCCTTGCCGCAAACGGTTGGGTGGTGCCTTGGGACTCATCCAACGAACTTTATTCTATTCAAAATAAAAAACAAATATTTATTTTTATTATTAGGATAAACCCTTCATTTAGGTAAAGAATATAGTATCCTTTCGATAATAGTTGCTTGTTGTTGTCAGTGTGAAATTTATTGTACATACCTCCAAGATAATTGATGACGTACTTGGTCCACTAATGATAAGAAGCACATGAGGTCTTCTTCCATAACTAAGGTCATAATATATATCTACAAGTGGATTTGGACCAAGCTCATATATTTTAGCTATTAGCGGTGCAATGGATGATGGACCTATGGTGCCAACCGTTAAGTAACCTCCTAAGATATTAAATACGCGATGAATAGTTGATGAATTTGTGGACAGTTTTAAACAACTTTCAAAAAGATGCTGCAGTTTCTTAAAACTTCCATGCATACTAGAATTCTGCAAAAGTACTAAGAAATATATAACGTTATTATAAATGCATTGGGAATTATTTATACTACTCACACTGCATTTGTGTATCAACTGATTTCTGTGAGTTGCCTATTTCAATCAAATTGGTTATATTTTTATTGACTGTGTTGCGCCAACAACTAAATTTCTTAAATTCTGTACAAGGATCCTTATTCCAATTGAGTCTGGCCTGAATACTGGCAGCGACTGTCTCACAAATAGCTTCCGTGCACTCCGGAGGCGATGAACTTGTTGGGGAACATCCATCGCCCTCCATATAACAATCTCTTGGTAGTGGCGATGGAGCTGTACTAATCAAAAACAAAATGGGTGAAGCAACCAATAAGGTAGTCACCAATAAGGTAGCCGATGTTATAGCCACTTTGTGCACTGCAGTCGATGTGCGCAGCCAAATACACGGAGCACAGCATATCCAACCAATAATATTATTCTGAAAATATATATGTTTATTTGTATTACTGATTCAAATTATGTAAAGGACGAGCAAAGTCATTTCAGTTGAACGTACCTTATTATATCGTCCTGCTAAGTTATCTGTATTTGAGTTCTCAATAATATCAGCATCATCGGCTTTTCCGAATTGGTTGGAACAAATTGGGGTTTTGAAGGACAGCTGCTTTTGGAGCAGCGATGCGCTGCTTCCGCCAGTTGGATTTGCAGATGTAATAACATTGCAAGTGTTGTTGCCGAGCCCGGTAACACCATTTTTTCGAAAAGTGTTACGCGTACTGAACTCAGTTGTCATGATTTTAGTTTTCCTTTGGAAAAGTTTTAAATAACAGTATGATTTGAAGTATTATTTTTAATAAAATATAATTGAGATTATCTCACATTTATACATTGGACATTGATCAATTTGCTTGCGCTAAATCAATATATAGCTTTACAATAACAACACATAAGTACTTCGTTTATACATACATACTATATGTTTTTAGGTACATGTGTGTTTATGTAATTGTGCTCGAACTATGTTCATTCTATTTAATTGCGAATTAATACTGCAACTCAATACGTCAGAACTGTCAAATGCATTATTAAAAACTTTAAAATTAAATTATTAAACAAAATACTGTCAACTTGAATAATTTTGTTTTCGTTTCCTTTCACATTCTGAATTTGCTATAACAATATTTGGCAAAAGCTCAAGGAACTTACTGCGCAAGCTTCAGTAGGAAAAAGCTTTTATAACTCTAGAGCTTTACGATTATACGATTAATATTGGATATGTGAAAAAGAGCATTAGTTTATAAATCTGTAAATTCATACGTTCAAATATGGCAAATTTGAATTAACTTCTTAATGAATTAAAAAGTTACCAAAAACATTTTGAAAGATTTGTTTTTATACGAATAACCTAAGAACTTTTCTCTTAAAATAGAACAAATATAAATGTTGGATAATTCCTATATTTTATACATATAAATGCTCTGATATAACAATCATTCAACCCAAAAATATAAATTTATTTTTTCTGATTTTCAATAAATATGTACCTACTCTTAGCAATATTTCTGTTTATTTCTGAAGAAATAAATCTCAAACCGACATGCACTTTAGCTAAGGACACTTTGTTGTCTACCAATATGAACGCTATACTACTAAAGTGTCCGAATGACAGGAATAAAGACTGGCCCTGCGAACCTCAGTTAATAATAAATATTAACTTTACACCCAATTTAAATGTGGATAATGTGGATAAGCTCTTAATACTGGATGAAACATATGAACCTATAAGCCGAAGAAGTTTCAAAATAATGTCTCCGTACATAATATCAATTACCAGAAGCCAGCCAATAATAATGTTTCCACTTCAGTCTTCAAATGTAAGTCAAACTAATTTTTTAAAAATCATTTTTATTGTGTTTTTCTCTACCCCCCACCCCCCCTTTTTGAAATAATTACAGTGGACAACTTTTGATAATATAAGCGAAAATTTAGGTAGTTATGCTGACAGGAATCTTATCAATAACTGCAAAGGTAAGTTTAGGTAATACTAAAAAAATTATGCACAGAAATAAACTAAATAGACTATTTGAAATCATCTATTGAATCTATCTATTGAAATCAGGTTAAGTTCAAATCAAAATAAATGAGTAAAAATCTATATTTAGAGTTAAATGTTTTTGATTTATGCATTATATATATGCACATTTCTATATATATATATATATCTATATATATTTACAAATTTTAAATGGTCTACGCATTTATTTTTAGCGCTGACCTGTCTACTGACGAAATAGTATTGACATTGAAATTTGTATTTAAAGCTATTTTTAGATTGAGAATCGAACGTCAAAACTAATACATTAAGGCTTATAATCAATTTTGTTTAATTCGAAACAATGATCTCATGATATGTGTTAAAAAAGAAAAACTTTATTTCATAGCTAAAAAGAAAACTCGACACGCTAATGAGCAGAATTTACAGGACAGGAAAAATGTAGTCAACTCTAGCTCTAAATGTGACAAGCAGAAAATTGATGATGGTCTGGGAAAGACTAGTCAAGAATCTTACGAAAAAGAAACTATTACTAGCGAAGAAACATGTGGTGCCAACAAAAACTTTAGAACTGTAAAGGAAACGGGGTGAGTAAATATCCTACAAATTTTGAATATAGAATATAGAAGAATGTTTGTCAGTACTAAACATTTTATTTCAGAAAAACCTATACCAACTAAATTATTTGCTTTTATTTTTTTCCTTACCCCTATTATTCAAATAAAGTGAGCCTGGCGAATACTCGATTTATAATTTGAACGCTCCATTTCCATATCTAGCAGCCAAGATACGAATTTTCAGAAAGCGTAAGAACACCTGGTGGAAGATTGTGCCATCTGTCACGTAAGTACCTGCATTATGATTAATCTTAGATGTAATAATTAGATAAAGTGGTTTTTGTTATCATTACAGCTTAAACAATTTGTCTGGCACATTGATCAACGGAAATCTGTCCATATTATTAACATCTCATGATGATATTCTACACACAAGAACTCCAGTATATTTGGAAAATCATAAGCTTTTAATTCCAAAAAATTATTTTACTCACTCCGAAAAACTTGATGAATTGCAAGTCTATAAGAATATTATACTGGACTTTTTTAATCATAATTCCAATAACATATTTACTTTTGACAACGCCAACGACACAAAAAAGTTCGTTAATATTAGAGATAATACGTTAAAGAAACCAAAAGTACATGAAAATAGTCAAAATGGACGCACAAAAATAAATGACTTAGATAAGAATGCAGCCTCCATTAACATTTTGGATAAATGTCCTTATAATAACAAAACATTATGTTTGAATATAGTGGGTGACCGAGTACCTGGTAAGCTCTGATAACAAATGTGTTTCAAGTTGAAACTTTCAACATTAATAATTAACATTTTCATCCTGTACCTTCAACGTTTTTTTTTTTATATTGAATTTTAATTTAAATTGTATTAATTTATTGATAATTACAATGCAGTCTATGTTTTATTTCTACAGCATATAGCATTAAGATTAAAATGCCCTTTAGGGAAAATGCTGCCCAGAAAAATGTAATGAAAGTAAAGCTGTCCAGAATTATATCTGATGCAACAACTAAAGATGCACTTCAAATCTCAGTCGATGTTATAAACAAAGGTCTGGAAGCACAGGAGTTTTATATAAGTATTGCCAACTGTCCACTATCAGAAACTGAAGCGACTACCACTGTAAAGAAAATGCTTCTTCCCTATATTTCCGAAACTATTACGTTTTTGTTACCCTTCATAATGGCAACGAAAAAACCTGTCAAGTTTAGTTGTGACGGTAAGTGTAAATAAAATATTTAAATTATATTATATGTATACTTACCTATTTTTATCATTTTAGTAATCGCCCAGGCTAATATACTGCAAAAAGAAATGTACGCATCGTCTTCAGAATCTTTCCTTTTGGCTGTATCCAAACGGTCAGTGGATATTGAAACGCATTCAAGATGTTTTTGTATTTGGAACTGCCGTTGTCATTGTATTGGAAAAATTGAAACTCATGTTGATGTCAATGTCTGTCAAAGAATGAGCAATAGGTCAGAGAAAGATGCCGGGTTACTACTGAATTGTCCACCCAATAATGATTCTGATGACTTTTGCTTAACGGACTTAAATAATGAAAACCAAATTAATCAACCAGTTTCTGGTACTTTTAGACGAGTTGTTGTAGTCATGCTTATCTTAATTCTAATACTCTTTTTATTATGTAAGCATTCAAGCGATTTATCTCCTACTATTTCATACCTTTTGCATAGCTTTATTATGACAATTTTTATATATATATTCTTGTATTTCCAGCTTTCTTTTGTTGCAAATGTTTTATACCTAGAAAAGAGGATCTGTTGGTAGCAAGTACAGAATGGTACTGTTGTCCTGAACCCAAATGCAGTGTTAGCTCACGGGACTCATCGCGATCATTAAGTCCAGTTTACATTGCTAAAAAACATTCCAGTAAAAGTATCGTTAAACATTCTGGGGAACTTTCTTTATATTCGTCAATTGATGTGCCATGTAATAATCATCAGATTGACTCATTGGAGTCAGCTTTAGTTACGCTGACAAGACAGCAGAAGGAACTGAGGAGGCATTCTGTAAAGAAAGAGTAAGAAACTATTTAAAGTATTTGTGAATTGAGTTTATTTTTTCCATGTATACGAATTTATCTGAAATATAAAATATTTAAGCTTAATAGGAAAAATGTAAATTAACAGGAAGTTTCTACTGTCGCAAACATATCTTAATAATTATAATATAATAAAAATAAGTACATTTCATCCAATAATAACTCGGCTTTTTATGACAGTTCGCAAGAAAAAGCATTTTTAATGATTTTATTTTTAACCGCGCTCAAACCGGTTTTCTTCATCAAAAAAATGGATATTGAGGCAAGCAACTTTCAAATTTTTAACCGAGCTGGTTGAGAGTCTTTAAACTCTGAAGAAAGATCGGTATATTTATATGTATGAAGATTATGATTGTATATTAACTAATATCTTATTACTTAATTCTTAATGCATGTACATATGTGCGTTATAAATCTTATTCACAGTTGACTTATTATATATATATGATACAAACATATGCATTTCCCAATTACGATTTGTCATCAAACAAATATTTTTTTCGCTTATAATTACGAAAAAATCAAACCAACTTCAGCCGTATTTGCATAACAATTCAGTTATGGGTCTCAAGGGCCTCTTTGTTGGATAGCCCCAGCTTTGTAATGCCCTTTCTCAATCGGGTCATGAGATTTAAATATGTAACTTTAAGCTTTACATTCTTTTATGCCTTATACATACATACATATGTATGAATATTTAAAGCTTCCACCAAAATAATTAAAAAAGCATTCGTTAGTAAACATTGTTTATCTTTGTTTCATGTTAAATTATATTAAGCTGTGTAAAAATTAAATTGTTTTTCAAAAACCGTTTTTTTTTTCTTGTAAGAGTATTCAATAGTCGTTAATCAGTCCTAATTTGATCGTCGCTTTCTTTTTATTTTCAAAAGTATCTACATACTTATATCGATACGGATCTTGGTGTGCATGTCTGTTTATTCACCATGTCAGTTGTATTTCTTATCTTGTTAAAAAAGTACTTGCTCCAATAAACATGTTAGATTCATCTAGTACATTCATTATATTCTGTTCTGTCGCGGCTTTTGTTGCTACACAAACAACGAAATGCAAAGATTTAAGTTTGGATTGTACAAACCCGCTGCAAATATCTTTGCTTATTCAAGCGCAATCCGTGGGTAGAATTGTAAACAACCAACACCACAAGCACTCCGCAAACAACCACAATCAGGAAGACATTCTGAATTTACTCCAAGCTGTACAGGTGAAAGGCAATGATGCTGTTATCTTTGAAGGAGTGCATGATGGTTCGACGACTTCAACTTTATCACAGCAGCAGTTACCAGTAACAAGTTCACAAGTATCACCCAACATTTATCAGGAATTCAAAACAACTCATTCACATGTCGCCCAAATAATTGATTCTGTAACGAAGATATCATCAACATTTCCCAATACACAGAATGTGCACATTCATCACCATTATGTATCTTTAAAAGGTACAAAGAAACCCACAACAATGCTATATATACCATCCGAAGATTTACCAGGGAATACAAACTATCAATTCTTACCAGCATCCATTAAACCAATCGTTTCTGCTCCTCACATGGTCGATCTCTTATCTCAAGGTAGCTATGTGGAATCAAATTCAAATTTTCCATTTAGAAACAACAATCCAGAATCTTTAATACATGATCAATATGAGCAAATACCACAAGAAACTTCTTATGATGAACAAATTGATCTGAGGTCAGACGTATATGATAATAATCCATTGGAGGATATCAGAAAAAACCCAAATGAACAAGCTGCTCCAA
Organism: Hirtodrosophila cameraria; assembly: GCA_949708635.1. Lineage (NCBI taxonomy): Eukaryota > Metazoa > Arthropoda > Insecta > Diptera > Drosophilidae > Hirtodrosophila > Hirtodrosophila cameraria. The sequence continues at coordinate 60,564,336 of OX453089.1, read as the reverse complement.
GTAACAAACCAGAATTTCCACCAAACAATTACCATGAGCCAACATTCGTAAAGGCTGCGTCATCATCAGCTGATCTGAATTCAAAACAAGTGGAAGTTTCCCCGCAAGTCGACGAAAATATACTTAATGTGACCAGTGCCAATATTGGTAGTATTAAAGATTATTCAACTACAACCTTAGCTCCAACAGAGAATGAAAACACCGCATATGGCGTACCACTAAATTAACTATTCTAGAATGAATAAGGAATTCAAATTATTTAACTATGAATTTTATTAAGATTATATACATACATATTATATTTTAGATGAAACAATGTTAGAGCCTTCTTATCGGAGACGAACGAGGATAACATTTAACCTAAATTTTAATAAAAAATTATAATTTTATTTATTTAAGAGTGGGATTCCTGAAACTGCATCCAAATGTTCCAAGTGTTTTCATCGATTTCCCGAGTACGGAAGGACAGCATGCATAATAATTATAATCGATACGCATCATACTTTAGAAATCGATATATTGCAAGTCAATTTAAATGGAAAATTGAAATATTGGTTTATAAATTGACGATAAGTTCAAGGTTAACATCGTTTTTGATTGTAGACCTGCAACCCAAAAAATTTAATTTTAATATTTTTACGCTGATCGTTAAGCAACCACGTTTGATAAATATTGCCTATCGATTGCGGATTTCGAAATCTTATCCAACAGAAGTTTTACCCGTTTTCAATGCCATAACACATGTTTTTCCCATACGTAAAGGTACACGAATGTTTTTTTTTTTTAATATATGTCGTTTTTTTCACTTTACGTAATTTAAAGTCGATTATTTTGTGTTTTCAAATCAGAAACACTTGGCAGCTCTGACCATATATTCATTGAACCAAAAATGTGGACGTGATCTCTCAGTATAAGTTGCTCTCTTATAAAATTGTGTGCATGTGTGTTCCTACCCTATAAATACACAATCTTTTTATACGAACGTGACGTCAGCAAATTTCTAAGTATTGGTCTGAGCGAGAGGGAAATTTTATAAAATGTTTTTACTCAGACGCAGTGGGAAATTACTCGATGAATAAGGCACATCTGTGTGCCTTACTTTGAAGTGGGAAGCGCTTCAAAACATATGCCAATATTCAATAAACACATTTAACAAAATGTATTTTTATTGTGAGCGTGAAATACAGGTATTAAACTTAATTGCATACAAAAAACATGTATGTTTGTTCATAATTAATACTCAACCAACTGTGTTCTCAAGCAATTGGGTATTTTTCAGCTGGGTAATTAACAACCATTCCAAGACCATCGCTGAGAGCGCACAGTCTGTTTGGGTATTTTCCCGCTGGGTTAGTCGTAGTGCAAGAGAGAGGGACAGAGGAAACGAGAGATTCAGCTGATGTTATAGTATTGGTGTTTTGGCTGACAAATAGTATGCGATACGAATAATATTTAGCTTTGTTCAGATACACTCTGTGCAAACTAAAGTGAAGTCAAATATTTTGCATATCAAGTTAATAGTGAACTACAAATAGTTGAAATAATAAATGTACATATGTTTAGTATAAAATAGACATTGTACATGTGCAAATCATTAAAAAAATGCTTATCTTAAGCGTTGGCATGACGTTTATACTACTAGTATCAAAAACAGTTTGACCATAAAGATTGTGAAAGTTATGTTCAAAACATTTTATTCATGGTGAACTAAAGCCTCAATACATAGTATACAATAGGCAGAATAAAATTGTTAAACCAAATGTACTATCTTGTGGCGTACAGTTAGCAATTATTGCAGCCGAAAGGCTGTAACACAAAAATTTAACAAACCAAACGGAACGGAAACATACATACAAATGTACATATGTACATACAATACATTCATATGTACAATAAAATACTACATATCAACAACAGTAAGGCTAGCCAAAATACAAACGGAGAGACAAGGAGCATAAACCACCCAAAAAGAACAACCCACGCGCAGAAAATCAATATTAATTCTAGTCAAAACGAATTACATACAAACATATGTACATACATATGTACATACAATGACCACATACATATGTATACATACTATGTATGGTGACATTTGCTAGCTGTCAGTATACTTAAACCACACCATTTGGGTTGGCTTTTATAGTAGTTTCGTTTCTCTGTGAATTTTATTCTGGATGATAGATAGATACTATAAAAGACATATGTATGTACAGCTACTACTTGCACATACATGCATACATACATCGGTTGACGCTGAAATTATATAATCGGCCCATGGTTAGTGTATACTCGTCGTATGCTGCACAAATTCTTTTGATTATACAAAATTTGTTTCTGAAATGGTAAAAGGCAGCGTTGTTGGTATTATCACAATGCGTCTCGTCCGAAGTAAATTACGCAAACGCGAGGAGCCTTCAATTGCATCGCCGATTAATATTGTCGCCAAGGATCAGCACGACAATGAAGATGATCTTCAGGTGACAGACAAGTACGGCATAACTGAAGCAGTCAACACGAATAATTGCAACGCTATAATGAAGGACCATCAACATGTTACTTTCTTGCGAACCAGCGGTGTTACCGCCCAAACTGTTGTACATACAGGTGTAACTGATATTGCTGAATGGACATTTCCTCCAAAAGCGCCAGCTCCACATATCTATCATATTAACCCGGTACGTAAAAAAAACACATTTACACATTTATTGTGGGTGCTTATACACGAATGCATAGCATTTATGTACTATATTCATACAGACAAATAATATAAAATAATTGCATTTTTGAAAGCATTTCATTGCACAACTAATTAAAAATTAAATTCTTTTGGGTAGCAACAATTCATCTTTTCTAATTAACTTAAAACGTTCGTTATTACAAATGGGCAGAGTGACATAAGTTCGCCGCCACAATCTAGTCAATTTCAAACGCTGTAATCTCGCTCGATCTTTTGGCGTTTTCAAACGTAAAAGGCTACATAATTTTGCCTATTTCGCTTCTAAGAAACAGATTTTCACGCCATCTTTTGCTGTTCGAAACGACATATGTTAAGATCGATAGATTAAAACGTCCTTATCTTAACGACACAAGATTATGGCGTACTCGTGTCGTTACTCCTCACAAATGCTGTGCAAATCGCATTATCTAGCTGATATCAAATTGCTTGGCGTTTTAAAAATAAAAGAAAAACTGATAAAGTTATTTAAAAAGTTTCATTTTTGATTGATGGTGATGGTATTTTGGTAGCTTTAATAATGATATTCTTTAATAATTATTAATTGCAGCCATAATGGCGATTGATTTTTATCGATATATCTTCCTTTATTATCCTTGACAAGTTGTCAAATTTTAATCAAAATTTAACTACTCTATTTTATAGCTGCGATATGAACGTACGGTTGAAAATGTTCAGTCTGATTATACCTATTGCAGCTATATAATATCGATATAAAGCACAATAAATGCTTGCATTTATGAGTTTGTTATTTGTCCAAATACCAATTCAATTTGTCATACTAAAAACAATTTTTTGACTGATCGTTTCAATATCATCTATTATTTATTATCAATATTATAACAATATGATGTATTTTAATAAGCAATCTATTTCTTGTTTTAGGAACTGTTGTTAGCCAATGACAAGATCACCTTTAAAGGGTTTCGAAAGCAATTCAGTGGACGGTTTAAGCGATTGGTTGCTCGAAAACCTGAACCCGTTCCAGTGATACCTCCTGAACTAAAACCGCAATTGAAAACAATTTATGTGTACTAAAAGAAAGAATAGTGTGTGTAAATACAACTGTTTACATATGTATAAAATAGCTAAAAAATGGCGTTAGACAAGCAATCAACTTCTAAAAATACATAACTATTAAAAGTATTTAAGAAAGACTTATTTTTTAATGCTAAAATTAATAAAATTCAATATGAACATTTCTTTTGCAGAGATGTGCTATTGTAAATTGAAAAATTGCAAAAAATTCATTGATTGATCAATAGGCAACTTATTTAATGTATTGCCTAATTGAAATCTTAAGTGAAACTTAAAATCACACTCGTTATGGAGTTATGGTTGCAAATTGTCCATTATATGTTCATTAAAAAGCCGGAAATGATGTCATTCGAAATGCAGAGTGTACACAGTTCAAGGTTAAAATGTTTTAAGCTTAAATGATTATTATTTCTGCAAATATGTTAGTATATGTGGTATATTCAGCATATACGCAAAGATTGGTTTCAATTGTAAAAACCAGTTTCAAATATCACTGTAGAAATTAAGCAATATACACCGATACTAGAGAGGCCTTGAACTCTCCAATTTTAAAAATGACACTTCTGGCATCCAGCCTTCGCTCCATCCTGCGTTTCTTACTTTTGTAGTTAGTATAAGTTTCCATTCGTAGCCAACATGTATTAGTAATTAAGTTATAGCACACGAAGAAGCGTTTGCATACGTTTCAACATATCAATTAAGAAAAAAATTTAAAATCAGTGCGAGTAACGATCGTATCAACGGCAAATCACTTAATAAACAACAAATAGCACAAATGAAAATGTATAGAGTAATAAAAAGCTCGACAAACAACAGCAAAAAAATCAGCGTGGACCAAAACTGGAAGCATTGTAGCGATCGCCTTGAAAGCAGACGACAACAACTGGCGATTTGAATCCGTTTTCGAAGTAAAAGAAAAGATCGAAGAAGAAAAATGATGGCGTTTCACTACGAAGAGTATCGAACTTAGGGAAAAATAATGTGTTTGATTGGATATCTGTAAATAAATATCATAATGTGGTACTAAATGCGAATAATGAATATGTTTTCTATTATCGATTTCAGTAAGGCATCTGTAAGAAAATGACTTCACTTCCACCGGCCGTGTTCGATTTCTGCAGCATTAAGGGCAGATGCACCGGAGAGAGTCCAAATTGTGAACCCACACTATCAAACGACAGTTCCAAAACGTATTGAATTCATTCACGCTTATGTGCACCCAAACGTCGACCATTTTACTATATTTTTAATAGTATACAGAGTTGTAGTGAAAACCAAAGTATATATATTGCGAAATGGGCTTGATTTAGTGCAAAGAATATATATATATATATCATATATCCATATCTGCTTAGTGCAAAATTCGTTGAAACGCGATTGTTTAGATCTAGAACAGTTGAAAGAAACATTTCAATTTATATTTATATTAAGATAAGATTAATAGTTTCAAATCGAAATATGCACTAAGACTTAGTATACTGAGATATCGTCTATACCTAGACTAGAATATTTCACTGAACATCCGGATAATAAGCTGGTTACTTGTCTTTAAGAACCCTCTCTATAAGGCTGCATTCTTTCCGCAAGGACAAATGTACGCACTGCATGTCCCTGCCTAGCTTTTTCCCTTCACCCGTTTTAAATTTACTATGTAGACAAGCTTAAAAGCATCTTCGGGAATCCTCCAGTTCCTTCAAGAGTAGAAAGTTCTTCATGATTTTGTATTATATTAGAGCTCGTTTTTGCAGTTTTCAAGCAATCTTGAATACGCGTAAGCGGAAGTAAATAGGAAGTCTCTAGATAATGTTTGAAAGGTCATAAGCAACATCGCGTTGGAGGTTCTGACAGGGAGAGCCTACATTAACAGTATTTATAGCTCACGTCTCAGTTGCGTCATGTAGCTATGATTTTGGAACGTCGCCCGTTTTGTAGCTTACAATGGATGCTTTTCAAAGCCAGGTTGGACGACCAAGTCTAACTTATTTTGGTCCGGTAGTATTTTTTGTATTTTGGCGATATTAGCTAACTGTCTGTGTTAGGACAATTATAGTTTAATAATTTAAATGCAATTAAAAGACAATTAAAGACAGTGCAATGCAACAGCCATATTCAATAGTGTGCACATTGATTGTGATATAACAAATCAAAAGTCCATGTTGTCTAAAAGAGTGTACTATAAAAAGAGTTGATGGATAATTTTTGGAAAAGCTGATGATGAAGGTTAAAGCGAATTGTTTGTGGAAAACGCGAAGGCTGTAACGCAAAGATTCATAATTCATTAATATGTATACTGTTAAAGTAAAACTAAATGGGAAAATAAATACAAAAATTAGGTAAATTCGTCTAGGGAGAAAAATGTATATAAATTATTCCGAAAATAGAGACTAAACACTTGCTGAACGACTGTGAAAATTAAATAAAATTATATTTATTGCAAATTAATATTAAATAAGAAATGTGTCATTTAATAAAACTTAATAATGTACAAGCGGGATCAAGCTCCAGGCCATAACTAGCAAAATACTTGAGAATTTCACCTACAACGAACTTTTTCCAGTTTAATATTCATCACAGTGTTTTCGATGTTGTATGCTATTGTTAGTGATTGTTAATAATATATTTCATAATAAGTTTTAAAGGAACACATACCCAAATACTCCTTTTTATTATCGCTAAGTTGGAGAACAACTCCACTGCCTTGCTTATCTAGTTTCTTTTATATACGAGAAATTGCTGAAAATATATTGACTCATCCAACACAGAAAAAATAATGCTCAAATAAGCTGTTTGTTGTAGGGAGAGAAAAACCAGATAGGGAAGCTATTAGGGGTCCTTGTAGTCTCCACTTCAAATGAGGAAAAAAAAACAACAATGAAAAAGCTAAGTTCTATAAATTCGGAATAATTGTAGGATCTCAAAACTCGGAATATTTTTTTTTTTTTTTTTTTTTGGGAACAGCTGATTTAAATTCGGCGAAAAAAGAAGAAGAGCGGACGCAACAGCTGTTTGTATTTTGGCTATTTTCGTAGCTAGTTTAATTAGTGTACCAACGACTTAATAATGTACCAGTTTTGGTACATTTGTACGAAATGTGGCAGCCATGTTTGTACCGATTGCTTATTGAATGGTGCTCCTAAAAGTAGTCTAAATTTTTTTTTTTTGGCTGCGACTTTTTATTTGTTGGTTGTTATGTGACTGTTGTGCCTCGGTCGTTTTTCACACTTAACAGCTGCAACACAGAGTTGTTATTCAATTACAGAAAATAGCTAGTTTTTTAATCAGCTGATCCCTATTTAACAGTTTTTGACGACTTTGCCATTTTTGATCTATTTTGCGGAATTTTATGGTTTTCGGGGTGGATCTTGAAATAAAATGAATAATGTTTTAATAGGAAATATCATTATCTAATTTTGATTTTTGTCCAAAGACTTAAAATCACCCTCATTTACGCTTCGGTAACTTCGGTTTTTGCTTATTTGGCACTAAGCTAGCGGCCTTCTAGAACAACTTTATTTACTCACATGCCATTTTATGCTATTTCGAATCGAACTGCATCAAAAAAAAAACAAATGTTTTCCAGGAATTTTCTGCCGCGATTTTGTTGTTGTTTTTAACATTTTCCGCAATTTCTGTTAAATGTGCATATCTGGCTTTTTTTAAAATAGCCAGAGCTCGCTACGAAAATAGCCAAAATACAAACATCTGTTTTTTGGCGCCACGCAGCTAAAAAACGAAGATTAAATGAAAATTTGAATTCAAAATAACTGTTTCAGTTGGGAAAACAAGCAAAAAGTAGCTGACTTGTCAAAAAAATAGCTTAAAGTACCCAAACCTTTCACAGCAGCACCTTTGCCAACTTTCACAGTGCTGATCCAGTTAACAGAGTTTAAAGATTTTTAAATTTTTGATGGATTTTGCAGTATTTTATGTTGTGGGGTGGTTTTTAAAAAAAAGAAATAATGTTTAAATAAGAAAATTTCACAGTTTAATTTTGATTTTTAAGCAAGCGGCCCTCTAGAACAACTTTTCTTTACTCAAATGCCACTTCGAATCGAAATGCATCAAAAACAACAAATTTTCGAAAAAATTAAAATGAACAACGGAATGTTTTCCTGGACACCAGCTTACGGCTATCTGTATTTTGCCGCAGTCAGATATAATGACATTAAAGAGTGGCACCTTTTGTGCTCAGCTATGCTTCGCCTGAGCGGTTTCTGTTTTAAAAGTAATGCTGTAAACCCAGATATTTTTGATGGCTTAAATGGAAAATATTTTTGTTAATGTTTTACCATTTTTTCGCTAGTTTAGGAGCCCTCTAGAAGACTTAGAAGCTGGTTCTGTAATTTTACTTGTTTGTCCAAACTTAGAAAATACCGAGCGGTGGAAATTAGAATACCTGATTTCTCGGAATTGCCTTGAAAATTTTCAGGCCTGAGAAATCATTGAATATAGAAGCGAAACAGGAAGCGATACGGGAAGTTAGTCCTTACGTTAGAAGCGAGAAGGTAATGCCTACGAGTGTAAACGAACTTTTCCGAAAACTTCAGATGTGAATTTAAAAATAAATGGGAAATATACATAGTTAAGACATTTATGTGTAATTATTGATTTCGATCAGGCCTGAAACAATGTATTGATTAGGGCCTGAATTAACCACTGGGTTATATCATTTAATACTAGTCTCAACCAATTAATAGTGACTATATGGGCTTGAAGGAAAACTGCTTGACTATATGAACAACAAAAGTTTTAGCAGTAGCTGTTATGCTGAAAGGCTCGTTAAACATTCTAACGAATCCATCCATAAACTGACGAAGGATACGCTGACCAAAGGGATTATAACCCAAAAGATTATGTCTGGTTTCTTTCTAACCTGTTTGTTAACATTTCATGAAAATGTATTCGTGATTAACATCAAAATTTATCAAAATAAGAAAACTGCCTCTGATTTCTGATACACATATTTACATTGACATATTATCTTTATGAAAAGATGAGATCTTGATACTTGATTTGGCTATAATAAACACAGGTCAACATGTATGCAAAATTTGGTTGCTCTAGCTTCAAGGGTGTTGAAATAAATTGGCATCATACAGACGGGTAGACTGGAGAACAGACATTTCACAACTGGCAAATAACTTTTTTCACATTTTAGAAAACAGTATAAAACAATTATTGCTCTTGATGTTCTCGCTAATTCTTTAAGCTTCGCCTTAAACATTTATTGCCTCTTTTTGTTTTTATGTGTCTTATGTTAATTTTGCGATATAAAAGTACTAAATTAATCCAGTGTTCAACACCTGACGATCCTAAACTGTACAATTAGTGTACCTATATATATACATATGTACTTTTACATAAGCACCAATCAGATATCAGCTGTCGGATATCAGCTGTCGGATGTTAATGTGTAACTAACAACACCTCCAGTTGAAAATACCAGCTCATTAGTGTCAATATCAATGAGCAGTAGGTGTAAGACTATTTGGATGCACACATCGAATACATACATATGTATGTTATATGCATATGTATTTCTACCCACATACATATGCAGATGTAATTGGTACACATGTTTCATTTATGTCCATGTATCAGTATCTACCCTGAAGTATCTCAGGCCGAGATACAATACATACAATTATGTGAACTCAGACATACAGATACATAAGTATATAGCTACCTAGGATCGCCTTTTCTAACACCTTTTTTGCGGTCCAGTGCCGAAAAAAACAGGCGTGCCGCTGCGTTGTCGGCAAGTAAAAAGTGAAGAATTGTGCGCCCCTACAGTTAAAAGGCAATATCTCTAATTATCTCTACACCTCTGACACCAAACATAACCGTTTCTGCTTAAAATTTATGGGTTTTGTTATTTAATGAAACTATGATATTGTTTGCCTTTATGCGACAGGTGGTATAACAGCAGGCAATCGTCACAGTTTACATATGTAACTATCTGGGTAAGCATTCAGAAAGGTATTATACAAAGGTAAAAGGTAAATACTACTCAAAAGACTGAAATACAATAAAGGCCTTGATCAGTCGAACAGTCCAAACATGAATACAAAAGTAAATATTAACCACGATAAAGAGACAATTAGACTAAGAAACAATACACATGCGTGTTTTAAAACATGCCTTAAAACGGGTTAAGATAATCAATCTTGTTAATCATTTGAAATTGAATATCTGAAAAGTCTGTTGAGCTGTGACCAAGAGACTAGGAAATAAATAGGATTTATTACATTGGATAACATGATGTCCTTTTTGTCACTGTTTAAACTAGATAGAAGATATGAACACAGGAATTAAATATCCCAACACAAATTTATTTTCTTGTTTGTTAGCCTATTAATATCAGTCTAGAATATAGGTACTACAATTATTAAGTTTACTTTTCAGAACTTTAATTTAATTGCAAATTTTAATCGAATTATGTCACAATTCGAGTAGTTTATTAAAGTAGACATTTTCAAATACTTCAGATAACATATCTTATTCTACAGAATCCCTATTTTTTTTTTTAAGATTGCTTAATGCGATTTCTTTTGATACAGAAGATTAATTTAACATTATTCTTAAATCGATTCTGAATAAAACAAGCTTTTGTATTTGGTTAGAAGTTTCATTCATTCAACATGCGCTATGCAGTTTGGCCAGAAGGCAGAGCTTTAAAAACTATATTTTTGTATAATTTTGATTTGATTAAATTAAATTATGTTTCTAACTTATGGGTAGGTGCTATCTCAAAAGCAATTAAATCATGAATTCAAGTGGAATCAAGTTATTTAGGAGAAACAATTTTCAACCAATTTAGTTTCTAGTATTAATGACCAGTAGAAAAACTATCATTAGAAAGCAGCTTTGCTTTGAAAAGTTTATTTGCATCCCAATTAATAAGCCACTTATAACAACAATACTTTCAAATCAATTAACACGCCATTCTTAGCATATAGTTTGCATACTTGTACTTTTGAAACACGTGCCATAAACTTTCTTCTTGAATACGATTAAAATATTGGCACGAAATTATTGCGAAGTGAAGTCTGCAATATTGCCAACATGAAAAATCAAAGAAATAAGAAATAGTTAGAAATAAGGTATGGGTTTGAATTTAGCTTCGGTTTAAAAAGTTTTCTTAGGTAGAAGATTATATCAATCTTGTTATATAACAAAATATCTCATCTTAATTCTGAAGTTGCCAAGATTATTTTATTTTCAATCATCTGAAAAATTGTAAAATTTTATCAATTTTGATTTGAACCTTGGTCAATCTTTCATTGAAGATATTTGTACAAACAAAACATTTTGAAAAAGACGTTTTAGCTATAGTATTTCAATGTTACAAAACTTAAAATATAACCGCTAATTATATAATTTATGTATAATGTACAGAGGTATTTAATTTAATTGAATTTATTGTTAATTAACAATTTGTAGCTATATAAGAGTTTGATAGGAATATGTTAATTAAAGTGTTTTCTTGTATGTAGTATATTTTTAGTCTTTTAAATATTTTTTGGGAAAATGGAAATATGAAAAGACTATGCATTTAAGAGCTTTGTATTTCTTAAATTCAAATGTATTTAAAGTTTTTCAGTCATAAGTCATCAAGTTTTTTCAAATGTTTATTATATGCTGTTCAAAATGCCGTTTTCAAAACATAAATATTATCGTATATGCAAGTAATGAAATAGATTTTTAATTTAACGGTATTTGTGTTTTATTTTAATTTGCGATAAAGGTCTGTTGTATCGTGTTTACTTCGACAGGGTTAGTTTTGGTTTCGCTACCGAGTTGAAAACAATGGCTAATTGTAACAACTGTAAACCGTGTACCGAAACAAATAAGATTAAAGCGTTTATTTCAACTTCTGTACGAGTATGCTCAAAAACAGATTCGGAAATCCTGGTTATTACAAGGCAAATGTCAAAACGGAAAATGGAAAACGACTGGGTGGATGGCCATACAGTAAGTGATACAATAAGGCGGTAAATACGAAAGAGATTTATGGCTGCCGGGTTTGAATAGCTATCACAACTCAACCCAACCTCCAACCTCAACCCTCGGCTCACAAATTTCTCATGTTGTGTTAAAACTGTTTGGCGTGAAATTTGTTGTGATTGTGGTTGTGATTACATCGTATTACCATAACAGATATAATACAATTAATGAAGCATAACTCATTGGCAATAAAAATGTTAACAAAAATGTGTTTCCTCCAAAAAGGAATTTGATGTTAAACATTTGTAACGCCTTTCTTTCTTTACACAAATTATAAAGGACATATTGCAATCCATACTGAAAATATGAATTTTGTGTGGAATGATTTGTGTTGAACATGTCATGCTATAGATGGCAAATGTTTGGTTTGGTTTGACCCACCAGTTTTGATGTTAATATCTTTTCTTCACTTCACTTTATTCAGAACTCGTTTTGTGAGTTAATACAATCTCAGTTAGATACTATGATGATAAATCTGGGATTTGTTGCATGCTCTGTTGCTAGAAAAATGGATAAGGATATCACAACGAAGGGCTCATTCCGACCACATAAAGTATATACAGTACAGTCTATCGTAAAAATGTAAAAAATATCAGATAATGAATACTATAGTTATTCCACAAACAGTTTTATATAGTCTGGAGCGGATGAAAGCCACTGTGCCGCCCCTGAAACAATCACTGCGTGTTTGCTGTGTTCACTGCACTGTAAATAAATGTATATGTATGTTTTAAGAGTAGTTTATGACATTTTCAATTTATTTTAATATCAAATTCACATGACTCCACGCGATAATTCAAGAAAATGACATCAGTTTCATATACATGTTTCTTTTAAAGCCTTCCTAGCAATAGCAATAAATCTTTCATTACAAACTTCACTGTATTTCAGTTGTTGTACTTATATAAAGTGCAATATTTAAGAATAATTAAAAAATGCCTAAGAGTCAACATTATAAACTAAAGTCATAATTTTTGTCAGTAATTTTGGATCAGCAGCCAATGCGCAATAAAAAAAAGTGATTGCCATATTTTCTATGTATACTTTATATTTCAAAATTTATTTTCTTAGCAAATATTTATATAAACAGTAAATCAGTATGTATACATAAGATTCTTAATAATTTTTCCTATGTGGTGTTTGTCATAAAGTGAGGTAAACATTTTTTGAAAATAATTTTTGATCTCTTTTCCTATGAAAGTCATATACCTTATTTGTATTCAACATCTTTAACAACTTATATATAAGTCAATAAAGCCAATCTCTTAATTATCTGAACACTTTTTATCATCTTTGATAGATAAGCTAAGCTACTTATACTATGTATAATGTGGTATGTTTTCAAATTAAAAGGGTATTGCACAGATTACCTATGAAAATGCTTCTGCTGCACTATTGATTATATCAAAAGACATGTTATTTGACATGAAATTAAATTTGACATTATCAACAATGTATTGAAATTGTGTTCAATTCTGGCAACGTCAATTGTTCAGTTGGTAACATCTTTTTGACGAGTCAGTGTCGAAGTTTTAAGCGTGATTATTTAACTGTCAATAGTTTTGCGCAACACTGAAATTGTAAAGGTAAGTATTGTTTTGACGGACAGGTCAGCTAACAAGAAAAAAAAAAAATTAAATCTAAATTGAAAGCCAATTAAAGGTGTTCACTATGACATGCGCTTTTTTTTAAAGATATTTGTTTATTGCCTAAAATTACCACATATCCACATTGGATGTTGAATGTAATAGCTTCTATATGTTGGGGTTGGCTCTTTATCTGTATCTGTATCTGTTTTAATTGTCAACAACCACTGCAATTTGGGTAATACACAAGAGCACGCAAATAACCACCAAGCAAATCAGCCAATAGCAAACCATAAACTGCAAATGCACATACAAATGTACATAATTCTAAACAGATACTTCCTCCATTCGTGGAAATTATGAGTATGCAAAAAGATCATGGACGTTTTAACGTGGTAGGGGACCATATACAGTATTTCATTAACATTTATGTTTGTATATTGTGCACATTTATGTATGTATGTAACTATGTATGAACTGGAGTAAAAGTACAGATCATAATGAACAGATGTTCAAGCCTTTTATTGAGAATTTCAATTTTATTTGTTGCTTTTAATTGGTTAAAATGTGAATTAATTATTAAAATTAAGAGCTATTTAAGTTTTGCATAAAAAACAAGTAAGAATACTCATACATAAGCAAGCAGCGCTCTGAACTTGTCCGGTGCATGTCAAACTGTTGTTTCTGCCTGCTGAAACGGGTGTAATAGATTCATCCATAACTTTGGTGTTATTTATCCGATCGTAATGAAATTCAACCGATCAACATTGATTAAACATATATGTGTACCAAAAATCAAAGCTTTATCTTAAAAATTGTGGCTGTGGAAGTTTTTTGCGATTTGCGGGGATGTGGGTGGTGTAAATTTTAAATAAACTTGATCTGCGTATAGTATACAGGAATCTGCATGCCAAATTTGGTGTCTCTAGCTCTTATAGTCTCTGATATCGACATGTTCATACAGACGGACGGACGAACAGACAGACAGACGGAAATTGCTAAATCGTCTCGGCTGTTGATGCTGATCAAGAATATATAGAGTTTATATAGTCGGAAATGCCTCCTTCTTATAGCTCCATTTTTCCCAATTTTAATGGGAACAGGGAGTACAAACAAAATATAAATTTAGTAAATGGAAGCCTAGAACTGCCTAATTAAATTACCTTTTTATGTTAAATAACTTTTTAAATGATTGATTTAGAAGTCAAGGTTTTAAACAAGATTTTGACGGAACACAATTTTTATAAATTTAGTTTGGTTAATAATTTAAAACGATTAAAACATACATACATAAATAAAAAACAAACTAGTGTGAGTGAAGTCTAACTATCAGCCATAGATTTTCAATTGGGCTTAGATCAGATCACGGGTTACTTTTTGACCTGGAAAAAACCATATAAAATAAAATAAAAGAACAATTGAAGTATTTAAAAATCTATACAGTGTATATAAAAAAAAAAAAAAATGTATGGTATAACTTTCAAATTTTGCGCAACGACATGGATCATATATAAAGATCAGGTTCTCCCTTTAAGAAAGTGCACTTCAAAACAATATGTAAATTTCCTGAAGCATAACCAGGCGGCCTCCACTGTTTTATCAACTGCTTTAATTAATGATATGTGATTACAGGTTCTAATTGTATGTTTAAGTGAATAAGTGCTAGAGCTATGAAATTAGTATTGTGTGTTTAAATAACAAGTCTTAATTTGCAATTCACGCATTACCATTGTGCCTTACAGAATTTGGATTTACTTGTATTTGATAATTAAATAGGTTGCAGTGGCTGGAATGGAAAAAGTATTCCAGCTTCTCAATTAGACCAAAGCTGGCTCCTAGTGATACATATTAATAATCGCTATTAGACATTGGTTTGTTGACAGAGTGATAGTCACTTTACATAATTAAATATAAAGTTCAAGAAAACCAATGAATAAACATACCAAAGTACATAATTGTCATCAATGCTATTTATAATTTTTTACTTCTCCAAATCTTTGTCTTTTCGTAAAATGCACTCAGGATGTTTATTGTTGTTTTCTATTGTTTATTATATTTATTATTAATTCATTTTTCTGTGCAAAGTTTACACTGTACATGGGCATTTCCAGGTTCGCAAAAGTTACATTCGTACGCATTTATTGAAAAAAAAAAAAAAATAACAAAAACAAATTTTCGATGCTGGTGGACCTTTTTCTGGAAATGCCCATATATGATTTCAAGGTAAAAATATAATAACTTTCAATTAATTGTGGATTACTTCTTATTCCTGAGAAAAGGAAATGAAAAATTTGTGCGATCAAGGACCCTCTGAATTTACTATATTGTTGTTCTTAACATTTTTAATTAAATGTGTGTTACAATTTTGATAGAAAATTGATAATTATTAAACTGTCTGGTTAGGTTAACATTGCTTTTGTTCAAAATTTGCATTGAAAATAGCAATTTAAAATGACATTGTATACATATTAGTATATCAAATGTTAACATATGTATATACATACATACATATATGAATTATGAGCTTATTATCTGTGCTTGATTAATATATATTGTTCATTGTTATAAAACAATATACATGCTCCGCCCAACTATTAAATAAATATGCATACACGAGCAACCAATCAAATACGAAACGTAATCTGAGCAAATGAGAACTAAGCATGGTAGATACTTCAATGGCGGGCACTATATAGCTATCCTTGTTTTATTGAAAGAATGCATATAGTGCTGGTCCTGCTATGTAACTACTTTTCTGTCTCTCTCTCACTTTCACGCTCTTTCTCACTCTCCCTCACTGTGTCTCACTCTCTGAGAGCATTTCAACACAATCTCTCCCATTAACACCACATTCGTTTTCAGCTCTTTGTCTGCAGTCTGTTCTGCTCTTGCTTACATTTCAATGATGAGTACCTTGTTATCTCTATGAACACTCAAATTAACTAGAAATTGAATTTGTTTGTATTTACAAATACGAAACGGAATACGTATGTACATATGTATGCGTATGTGTAAATACATAATATTGAGAACTATTTAGATATACAGGGTCGCTTAGTGTTAAAAGATTGGTATCCTGAATTTGTTTTACAATTTACAATTTACATCAACTTTTTCTGCTTGTCTTGCAATTTCATCAAATTTTCTATAAAAAAAAAACAAGTAACCATATGTTATATATTGTGCACAAATCGATTAACATATTATAGATTATCTCAATTAGCTTATTGTCTACATAGTTACGAGTAGCTACACACACATACACATAATTGGTCATAGGTATACATAAATAGCACAAAGGTGTATCTATCTCTCCATCTATCTATGTATCTATGCATGTATCTATATTTATAGTATGTATACGTAAAAAGCAAACTGCTCTGAATGAAGTGGCCTTTGGTTTGTATTTGTAAATTGCACTGAACCACAGTCAAGTTTGCTCTCAAGCAGCCAAATTAACTAACAAGATTATGAAAACGTAAAATCAGTAAATCGCTAAAGTGGATGTAATTTTCTTTTTCAACACCTCGCGCTCATATTGGATCGTCAGCTGCCGGGCGGCTGGTCTTTTGTCGATTGTGTAGTCGTTTATTGTAGTCGCTAAGCCATGTCTGTAGACACTCCCCACTACTATACCATCGTCTTGTTTGGCCATACTACGATTATTGGCGTAGTGTGGTCTGGTCGGGTTTTTAGTATGCGATGGTATGGTATGGTATGGTATGGTATGGTATGGTATGGTATGGTATGGTATGGTATGGTATGGTATGGTTTGGTACGAGTATGGTCTGGTCTGGTCTGGTCTCTGGCCAAACTGGTTTTATTCGTTTAGTAAATCCCTGACTCTTTTTCTCGGCTCTCTCCTTTGAAGTTTCGCCGTTTTAGAGGGATGATACATTGGCATCGCGGTGATTGGGAGAGAGCACGGGGGCAATGATGTGAGTGATTATATTTTGATTGCATTGCTCACTGTGGTTGGTTGTCGTTGTAGTAGTGTATACTGTATACTGTATACTGTACTGCATTGCTCACTTAGTACTACAATAACCGACCGACACGCCGTCTGTTAGTCTGCTGTAACAGTGATTTTGTTTTCTGTGTTGCCCCGTGTTGTTCAATGTGTTGTTGTGCTGTGTGCCGTGTTGTGTTGTGTTGTGCCTCTGTCTCTGACTCTGACTCTACCTTATGCTGTGTGCGCTGTGTCGGGCTCTTCGTTTGTTTTGCTTCGGGTCTGTCGTTATCTTCGCTTCAACCTCACTGCAAAGTTGCCACTGCTGCTCACGTATTCGTATTCAGCTTTAGATGGTAATTCGCCAGACCGGTCAAACCTTGGAGAGCGCTGCTTTGCTTTTTTATACATTCAGAGTGTTGTTGTGTTTTGCTTTTGCACAAAGCTTATCACACAAGCGTTGTATTTGTGCGGCGATTATTGACGTGAGCTCGCGCACTTAGTACTTACTTTTTTACCGTCGCTGCTGACGCCTTCGCTATGTCGAAACAGATAATTTACATAAAAATCAAAATAAGTATCGCAGCGCAGAAAATGTCGTTAATGGATACACGCTCAATATTAAGTATTTTGTGTTTACCTGCCTGAAAAGAAGTTATAAACAACAATAACAACAACAACAGCAGCAACAATAATAACAACAACAACAAATTAGTACAATGATGTTTGTCACGACAACTTATTTAATAATATTAAAATAAACAACATATTGCGTGTTATCAAGACGTTCACGTCGTTCATAATACATTATCTCGCAGTATTAAAATAATGCCAAGGCCCTCACGTGAATCCTACGGCGATCAAAAGCCTCCTTATTCATACATATCGCTAACAGCAATGGCCATTTGGAGCTCACCGGAAAAGATGTTACCTCTCAGCGACATATATAAATTTATAACCGATCGATTTCCTTACTATCGCAAAAACACGCAGCGCTGGCAAAACTCTCTAAGACACAATCTAAGTTTCAACGATTGCTTCATCAAAGTTCCGCGTCGGCCCGATAGACCTGGAAAAGGTGCCTATTGGGCACTACATCCACAAGCCTTCGATATGTTCGAGAACGGTAGTCTACTGCGACGAAGAAAGCGTTTCAAATTGCATAAAACGGATAAAAATTTGCTCAATGAGGAATTGACCGCCCTGGCGAATATTAATCGGTTTTTCTTTACCGCCCGATCAGGAAACACAATGTCGCAAATGCCGTCGCTGGACATGAATAGTGCCACAATGGGTGTAGAGTCTACGGCAACTTTGCCACACCATTTAAATCGGGTATCGCCATCAGGTATGGTGCAACATTGCCCCCTAACACACGGACATAGTGCAACATTGCCACAATCGAATTTGGCTGAAATGACACTGCTCAATCTGCGCAATTCAACAAATTTGGATCTAGAGGCCACCAATAGTTATCGACCAAAGCGTTCATTTACTATCGAGAGTCTTATAACACCCGATAAACCCGATCAGGTATCTGAGGAGGAGGACGATGACGATGATCGCACCGATATCGATGTTGTGGAGTGTGGCAACACCTACTCCAACATAACAGCCTATCCAAGGACATCCTCTGCCGAATGCCTGTCAATAGCTCTACCTATTCGCAGCGAGGATCAACGGCAACGTCCTCTACCACCCCTGCATACAATAACAGCCTCGGCTCATCTACCATTTCTCCATTATGCAGCTGGTGTCAACGTATCGGGACTGAGTTCTGGTAGCATCCAATCTTCAGGGATTTCCACCGCAACATATGATCTGGCTATGTCCCATCCGCTGCTTATGATGTCGGCACCCATTGCAAATATACACAGTAGCTATTGTAATAATTTTTCTATTATACCACCGCCGCAAACATACCGAGCCCCGGAAGTTCAAAATAGAATAAGCTCTGGGATGCGAACGATATAAACATAGTAAGCTTCTTTAGGGTGAGGCACATCTCCAGTGTACGTGTATAAGTTAAAGACCATCCTGTTGATGTACATAAACGTAGTTCCTTTCGTTCTAAGGGTTATATTATAAGCTCAAAATATAGACTTTACACATATTTAAGTAGTTACATCTAACTAAAGTAAATATCAAAATTATGAAGAGAAAACTGAATTTATTTATATAGTGTAGCATATTCGTTTAGTATAGCTATACAAATACATACATATATGTTATGTATGTGTATATATGATATATAATGGGCATTATTTACATTAATAATTGTATATAGGTAGATGAATTATTTCGAGCAATTACTTTTCCTTAAAATGTCAAAAGTATTCGTATTAATAAGTACAAGTAGTACATATGTATGTATGAAATAGTAGACGTGTGAAAATGTTTGTCAACATCATATTGAATAATAAAAACAAAAATTAAATACAAAACTATAAAGTTAATAATAAAAACTGCCAAAAAATTAAACAATTTACCTTTTTACATCTATCCTTTACTACTTCATTGCGGACGTTAAGCTTTAACTCATATTTACATATTAATTTAGTGTCAGTTTAGAATACTTCTGTGTGACATTATAAAAATATTCTTATCTAACTTTCATAAAACAAAATATTAGCGATGTTAGAGAAATAACAGAATTTCTTGGTGAGATCAAAAAAACACTTCACTAAAACTCTAATTCATTCATCTGCATTTTTTTAAACTCGTTTGCGGTTGTTTTATTTCTCTTTACATTCAACTTGTAAAGCACTACTGAAAGAGACCTTTTCCCCCTTTAAATATTTTCATAATCAGATGAATGTGCTGAGACGATATAGATATAATCGATTTATCAGCCGCATTACCATTTTAACTGTCTTTTAGCTTCTGCGTGTAAATCTTTTTGTTTTAGGAATGATCGCCACACTATTAATTGAACTTATGTGTGATAAAACTTTTTTTCTTGCAAAGTTATCGATGTAATACACACCACTTAGCTCATTATTCTTAAAAAAAAATTCCAGAAAAATGTTTCAAAGTTTCAATTTATATATTTTCTAAAAAAGGATTAAGCAAGAATGCGCTAGTCGAATAGTCCCGAAGCAAAACAATACGAATTTAATTTATTTTAAGTAATTTAAGATTTACCAAACTAAGTAGAACAAAATGTCAGTCGAAAAAAACAGGCCAAAAATATAGGTTGGCACTGAAATGTACGGTGGTTGGTCCTCTTATTACTTAAATTCTCTTTGGTATATCTAGAATGAAAATCACCATTCACATATTGGTACTTATACATATACTACATACAAATACACGCATCTATTAAGCAGTTCAATACTTGTACTTCAAATTGTTTTGCTGTTATGGTCTTATTTTTCAATTGTACATTGTTGGCTATAGAGTTTTATTATAAAACAAGTAAGAACGTTGCAGTTGGATACACCCGACTGCGATATACTCTTTTTCTCACCTCTTTGTGGAGTCAGAAGTGAAATGTGTTTTTGGTAAACTCATTCAAATTTTGACATCAATTTGAAATTTGGTTGGGCCCGTTCTACAGGTCTGTGTAATACAAACTTTGCTCGATTGCAAGATGGGAGATCTTGACACTTTGTCTGACTATGGTATATACCAAGATGTATACCAAGTTTGGTTGCTTTAGCTTCAAAACTGTGGAAAAAACCTGCCTTCATACAGATGGACAGACGGACATTTCACAAGCCCAATATACTCTTTTTCTTTTTTTTTTTTCAAAAAAGTTAAAAAAGAGTATAACTATCCACGGCATTCGAAAAAGATTATATATATTAATATAGATTTCTTAATAGATTTGTTTGCATTGGAAATTATGTCTTTTTAAAATGACAGGTCTGTAGAAAAAAAGAATAAGAATAAAATTATATAACCTTGCGAACAAATTTTTTATAAAAACTTAGCTTAAAGCCGATTGCTCCTATGGTTTAATAAGTTAAATTGATTCTATGGCAGCTTTTTGTTATAATGGTCCGACCCGAACAATTTCGTGACAAAATTATAATACAAAGCAAGGGTATACAAATTAGAAAACAACAATTTATTGAACTGTTCATGATTTATGAAAATCGGTTTGATAAATTTTAAAATCATCTATACTTGTGAGACTTAATCAAACATTTTTTCCCGTTCCCATCTCTGTTTCGAACCAATCGCCAAATAAATATGAAAGATATGCTAGATACGAGTTTGATATTCCAAGCAGTGCAACCGCAGCTTAAGCTGTTCTGCTTGTTGAACTGCCTTAAGTAATCTGCAGTGCACTGCTTGATGAGCTTGTGTGCTTTTGTATGTGCATGTTCAGTACTCCGACGTGATTGTTGACTTCAGAGTTGGGTGCAGGATGTATCGTAGCTGCATACTGAACTTAGACATTGTTATTTTGTTTTATGATACAAGATGGTACTATTGAAAATTCCCTCCACAAGGGTAAAAAGTTGGGTCCAAGGTAGTATGGACAAAAATTCAGTTTTCTTCCGATCTGATTAAAATAAGTTTTTACAAGTTCAAAACAACTTTAACTGCTTTCGCATTATGTAAGATCTACCCTCATAAGCGAGTAAGGTGGGCCAATAAAAAATGTTGTCTACAAGATCGGCTTCAAACTTACTTTGAAAGTGGTACACAAAAACTAATAGAAACGTATTTCACCATAATCAGGTATCATTTTAAGAACAAAATTTGACTTGATTTGGAAACACTAGCACGAAATAGCACAAACAGATAAATCAAACTACATATGTATGTTTAAATGCGACTTGAGAAACTCAAAGTAAATTGATGACAATATTTTTTTGCAAATGAAGTGCGACTTTCATTTAATCATTATTAACATGACAAAGCGACCTCTGTTGATATTCCTTTGCAATCATACAGATCAAAGTACTCTTTGGGCAGGTACTACATAGAATATCTATATTAAATACATAAAAAACATAAAAAGATAATAAAAGTACTTACATTAAAAATATATATATTTTAATAGATGAACTTGATCGACAACTGCTTTAAAAAATTTGGTAGAACTTTATTTTTAAATGATTTTTATTTTTAACTTTAAAGGAGTTCTTTCAACTGGCAACTTTGATTGAAAAAAAGGAATGATTTTGATACAAAACTTGTTTTCCGATCGATCCGTCTTATATACATATACATATATACATATACATATATACACATACCATAAGAGACAGAAAACGGTATTTTTCACAGTAGTTTTAGCTTATGTTGAAAGTGATTACTAAGCTTTATTGAAAATTATGCTTAAATGTGGAAAATTCGCGGAAAACTGTTGTATGTATATAACTTTGTTGTTTATCAACTCATTTTCAATGATGAAAATGTGATATCAACTATGACTGCAAAAAAAAAATTTACCCCGTTGGGTCAAGTTCTTATGGGCGAAATATTAATTTTTGAAGTCCAGCTATAAAATTGAAAAATGGTCGAAAAACTGTTGCACACAACTTATCTGTTTACTTTTGGAAATTAATAAAAATTAAATGAAAAACAAGAAAGAATTCTCTAGTCGAGTGTGCCCGACTACGAGACTCCCTGCTCCCAACTTGTATTTAATGGGAACAAAGAGTAATAAATCTCAATATTAAAATATGACCAAAAAGACATTCCGCATTGAAATCGTCGAATTTTTGACAAAACTATGGTGGTCCTGTATTGAATATTTTAGCCCCAAATAAAGGAAATAGTAATCAGACCGATTATTACAACTAGTACCATATAAAAAGACACCATACTAATTTCGGATAGTTTTTTAAATTTATACCTTCGGACATAAAACTTGTTAACTGACTCGATCCGCTGGAAAAACGTTCTTTGATTGTGTTTATATTCCTACTAGCTGTCTGAAAGAAAATTTTGCAATTCTTTGATTGTCAGAGAACAGCATTTTGAGAAAATTCATGTTCATTCATCTGCCAAATATAAATTTTGGAATTTTTATTACATTAATTACATTTAAATTAGGCAAAACAACCTGTGTAAGTTTTTAAAAATATTTTAAAATAATGCCAAGTTTAAAAAAATTTGAAGTAAGGATGGTGTGTCTGGTTATTTGTTCAAGTGGCATTAAATATACGCTAGCTTAAAAACCGGTGAAAAACCTGTTAAGTATTTAATGAGCTACAGTTCAAAGGGACTAAAGACTGAACAATGACTGGTTTCGAAAAACTTAACTGTGGTTTAATATTGGTCTAAGATTTTTAGATTTTTTTCGAGCTTAGACACAGTTTTCAGTACAGATAGTTTAAGTCAGTTGGTATAAAAATAAAATCTTAAACAGCTACACAATTATAAATTGAGTATAAATATTTGATTGAATAGATTTCAATGGGTTAAAAGAATTCAAATTATCTGCCAAATTGACTTGGTTACAAACATACATATGTATATAGAATATACACATAAAGGCATACATACATATTGGCATCACATTCGGTGCTGATTAAGAAAAAATAATATCAAAAGGTAATCTATGCATTCAGAGGAAACGTAAACGCTCCATGCATATCCCCCCCCACTAATATCTCCAACATAATTGACTTTTATAGCCGAACCCAACACCTTAGAGAGGCAATG
This sequence comes from Hirtodrosophila cameraria, assembly GCA_949708635.1. Taxonomy (NCBI): domain Eukaryota; kingdom Metazoa; phylum Arthropoda; class Insecta; order Diptera; family Drosophilidae; genus Hirtodrosophila; species Hirtodrosophila cameraria. The sequence goes on along the minus strand of OX453089.1, from coordinate 60,540,392 downwards.
AGTAACTTCGGTTAAACTCAAGCAGCCGTCAGCGATAACCAGCCTTATTCACCAAATTGCTTTAACCGAAAGACATTCCGTCGCCACTCAACAGAAATACGCATTACCTCGGCTCATCTCATAAATACTCTATCTTTGGTTAGTAAAACCAACTTATGTAGAGTAGATATGTTGAAGAAACTATAATAAAATGGTAAAACTGATTTATATATTGAAGTATTTTCGATTGCAAAAAGCTATGTGTCGTTAAAGCTATGTTTTAATACTACATTATCACTTACAAATGTATAATAATCATAATTTAGACTTTTGAGAGCGTACATAAATGGATAAATGTGGATTAGAGTGAAACGAATGTTTTGGCATAATATTATCCTCCTATATTTACATCATATATATCAGCAGATATGCAAGAGAATTTGGTCTTCGGCGTGCCGAAATGAGCTTTCTTTATATTTCTTTCTTTCTTGTACCTTGTTTTCAGCTTTGCTTATGCACCGCCCAGTATGTTGATGTCGGTAAAGAAAAAGAAAACAAAAAAACAAAGAAGACTTCGTACGTTTGCCTTTTCTTCAAGGCAGCCGAAATATGTTATTACTGCCTCGGTCCAATTATGTATGTTCATCTACACCATCGCGCCGCAAAGAACATTTTCAACGCTTAATACTAACCGTACCATAAACAAACCATCATACATGCATTAATTGGCATTATTAATTTCCCCTCGCATCTATAAATCAATATCCTTTAAATTTTAGTTGAATGAAATAAACTTAAAATGTAAATAAAAATGCTTATAATGTTATTATATTCTTCTATAAAATATATTTTACAGTCTTATATAAATATATACTTATTTATAATAAGTACTTGCACATGTTCTGGATATTTTCGACATCCTGGCATAAAAAAGGAAAAAAAACCTGTTTGAGGAACTTGGTATGCTTTAAATAGTTGCAGCATGGAGCATTCTGAACAATATTCCCGAAAGGGTTTAACGTCTTTTCGCCTTGCACAGTGCTATTAATGTAACTTATCTTCGTTTGAAATTCTCTGACCACAGTTTTCTGTGAGTTGGAAATTAGCTCCAACTTTTGACAGTAAATTAGTTCTAAGGTGTTGGACTTTATTTACTATATCCTTTAGCTTAAATCATCTTGGCAAACTTAAAAAGATTAATATAAGAGCTGTGCTGGCAAATTAGATAGCAATTTTTACTCCCTGTTCCCATTAAAAATGGGAAAAAGGGAGTTACAAAGTACTGCAAATGTATGTAACAGGCAGAAGGAGGCATTTCCGAAAATATATACCATATATATTCTTACTGGTCAGCATCAACAGCCGAGTCGATTTAGCCATGTCCGTCTTTCCGACTGTCTGTCTGTCAGTTGACAATGTTGATCAGCTGTTTGACATGCAGCTGTTTGACATGCACTGGACAAGTCAAGTGCACTGCTTGCTTGAGTTTCCGCTGAACTGCTTGAATTGCAAGTTGGGAGCAGGGAGTGTCGTATTCGGGCATACTCTACTAGAGCATTGTTACTTGTGGTATTAAAGTCTTCTATGAAATATTCAAAATCACTTTATAATTTTGTTCTTATGCCACTAGAGTTCCATTAAATGTTAGACTATTAATATCTATAGTTATAATAACAAAGTAATTTGATTTGTAATGCAACCGCAGAATTGTTAGTGTTGTGAAAAATATGGCTCGTTGCAAAATATTACATACTTGTATTATATAAATTGCGAATACACTAAATTTTGTCGCTAGTATTATAATTAAACAGCAGAAGGTGATCTACACCTTTCATTTTAATGGACGGGCCTTAAAGGTCAGTCTAATTATATGCATTTGGGTTTGGGACTACACATAAACAGCATGTTTGAACAAAGAGTACCAAGAAGAATTCACATAATTATTCGAAAACTTCAGTTATAAAAGCTAATTTGAAAATTACAAATTAAATATTTATTTGATAAGATAATTGGACAATTAGGCTATAAGGTATAGTATTTCAACACAAGACTCGCTTATGGTTTTATAGTTAAGTCAAAAAACTTGTAGCATATTTAGGATTTTCAACACTATCACGATTATACAACTGTTTTTTATCTGAGACGCCTTCAATGCGTTACGTGACATGCGTTACACATTTCGTAACAAAATTATAATACCCTCTGCAAGTGTATAAAAAGAGTCCTCACCGCTACCAAAAGCACCAATGTTTCTGCATGAAAGGCAATGACTAACTTGTTACAATATAGGAATTATATTGAATCCCGTCCAACAGTTTGCGTGTACTTGCTTGTATGAATATCCTAAGAAAAGTTTTCATCTAAGCAATCTTCTTCTTTCTAATTAAAATTTACAAATTAAGCTTAAGTGATTTTTCTTTTCACTGTCGATTGTAATTCTCAACCAGTTCAAGCAGATACTTGGCTTAGTGTCTGGGACAAAGCCCTTGTAGAGCTGTAAAACATCTTATTATTACTTTAGTCTCATTTATTCTAAATTTACTAATTTGACGGTTTTATGCTTTGCAACTTGGGGGTCAACTTGTGGTTCAACTTGGTTTTGGCCCTGGTTGCACTCTTCAGTTTGGAAATGGGCGCATGTTTGGTTTCACAATTCTGGACAAACACTTCTGGAGCTGTAAACATCTTATTTTTACTTTGTTTCTTTTTTATTCCTATTTTACTCATTATACATTTTAGGAATAATTTTACGCATTATCGGCACCATCTAGGGTGCGTCCTTGGGCTTAGACATCGTCTTGGCGGTAGAGTTGTGCTTGGCGTCACAAGTTGACTTCAAAATTTCGAAATATTTCATGACCATAGGCAGCTACAATAGTAGCTTCTAGATGATTTTGAGTGTACGATTTCTGCAATTTTGAAATCTTCTGATGGATCCCCGCAAAAATGTGAAAATAAAGTAAGAAAAAAACTTTTTCAGACTATTTTCTACAGTTTTCTTTAAAAACAATAGATTTGAATCAATTATAAGGATTGTGAAAGGATATTAGACAGGCTTTGACAGGATTTGAATATGAAAATTGCACATGCATTACAAATGGTATATACATATCGTAGCTATTTGGTAAATAAAGCTAATTTCTCTTATACCGAATTTAAAAAAAAAATAAATAACGGAATGTTATCTTAGACGTCCCGAAGATATATAACTTTGCAGAAAAGTTTTGCATAAGAAAACTTAATTTTCAAGAGATTATTCCTATTGCAGCTATATGATATAGTCCTCCGCTTTTGATGAAACTTAATCAGCATGTATAATATGTACTTTAATTTAGGTAATGTGAGTTTGGCTGAGTTATCTTGAAAAACAAAAAAGTTGTTCATTTTCAACCGCTCGTTCCCATGGCAGCAATTAGTCGATATAGTCGAACCCGTCTAGGATCGGTTGTTAGTGAGTTTTGCAACTGTTTTAGTAATTTTTATAAATATCTATGTTGTTTATAAGAAATTTCGACCAACTAGCCACTACTTTATAAGAAAACTGTTGACTTTTGACAAATTGACCTGATCACCGATATTATGATACACATGTAAGATGAAGACGATGATAAAATTTGAAAAAATATGAATATACCCATTCAGCACAAAGACTAAGATTTGTTTGTCCAGCCACGAAGAAACATCAAAGTTTTTGTATAGCTCCCACAATTTTAATAAGTCACAAGAGTCACAACTTATTTGAAAGGCTATGAATGATTTGCTTGAAAGATAAAACCAAAAAAAGAGTAAAACACTGGAGAAGGGCTTTTATGTTGCAGTCAAAATCCTCCAACTTGTTTTGACAAGATTTTATGGTAAATCAAATAACTATATAGTAAAGCTGCCACATTTGTAATTCATTAATTCAACGTGTCATTAATTAATTCGTTGGCTTCTGAAGGATACTTACACGACATTTCTGTTTATTTATACATACCTATTTATAATTAGTGACAACTGAAACAACTGCAAACAGTACAAAAAGTGTTAGTGAGCTTTACGAATTAAATCCATTAATTATTTTGTATACCCTGTAGGAGAGACGCTGGCAGGATACATTTGTTTTTGTGTATAATTTGTAGTCCTATTGGACTTATCATACAAGAATATTTTTTATTAACTTAAAACACAAGATAGCATGGTTAACTTCGCTGATAAAATTTGCTGAAAGTATCTACGGGTTATTTCTTTGCATTTATATCAGGTGTTTTAAGGGAAATAAATGAGCCATATTCACAAATTTTTCTTCAAAAATAATTTTCCGGCATTTAATAGAAAAATGGCTGATTGTCATTTCAAATGCTGCTTTTGTGGCCGAATACTTTTGAATTTTACATCCTTTATCAATTTTGTAATACAAAAAAAATTTTTTTAGCTTTACCAAGCTCGTCTCGATGTAAGCTTTTTCGAAATTTATGTAATTTGAAATTGGGTTCAGTCAGATGTGTAAAAGAAATAATTTTGTACAGGTACTATTTATACAATAGAGTGTATGAAGTATACCATATGTTTTATAGTAACAATTCCCAGTAGAACACCCATACTTTAACAAGGAAATTAGCAGTATTTTGTAACTTAATTTGAACAACATTCTGGATGTTTAACTTTATGAATTCAAATCAACAAATATACTAACAACAATGTAAAATAAGAAAATTAGACATAATAGCGGAAAATGAGCTAAGGGTTTGCGTTCAATTCAATATCCTGGAAGGGGAAAGGACTAATGGGTTAAAAGAGGATAAACAACCGAGTTGATGCATCTTTCTGATTGTATGTTATCAAGCCATAAAATTGTAAGAAATGAGATTGATTTTTGAAAGAATGATTTTTAGCTTGTTTGTCGTGGCTGTCTTTACTATAGGATAATAAGTAACTCAAGAAACTACACATCCTTATATTCCACAGGAAAAATTAGTAATTAGATGCGATAGGGGACTTCCGATTTTGGTACAGGGTGTCTTGTAGTCGTGTACACTCGACAGAAAAATTCTTATTTGATCTTTATGAAGAATCAAATACACGTCTAAAACTACCTCAATCAACTTAATCCGATTATCCGTTCAATAAATATTGTGATTTGAAAATTTGATTACGCTATTAACTTAAATCGAGCACGCTTGACGGTTCGTCCGGACGGGTTTCATAAAATAGCTCATTAAAACTTTTTGTTGCAAAATAAAAATCGGCAGATGTGCATTCTATAAAGTGCTGTGAAGTAAATTGAAATATTTCTGTAATTTTATTAAGATTATCAAATTGTTATTCCTTCAACAAACTAATAATGAACGATTTGAAAGTTCGTTTACCTTTTTCTCACTGTTAATTTATGGTGTTAACAGTTTTACTCATAGAAATAGGTAAAGGGTTAATATATATATATATATATATATATATATATATATATATATATATTTTTAACAATTTTTATATATATATATATATATATATATATATGCTATATGCAGTTTTTAACAATTTTTATCTGACTTAGAGTGTAAATATTTACATTTGAATAATTGTTAATGTATTTAAATAAAAAATTAACGAATACACATGCATACCTATACACACAAATACAAATACGCTGCGTGCTTCAAGCCAAGCGTCAAAACTGCTGCAACTCTCCGTTGAAAGAGAGCATTTTTATGTTGTTTTGGCTTAAGCCTGTTTTTGAATGTTTTTGAATGTTTTGTAGCTTATACAAATGAACTTAAGAATTTTGTGAAAATCGTTTTGTCGGCGTTCAAACATAATTTGGATAAATAATGATGAAACATGCCGCACACAGAAATTAATTCAGTTTTTAACGCTTCATTATTTAATTGTATTTGTTTTGGCATACACGCTATTAATTCATCCATAACCATTATAACCAGTTGGAATAGGAAATTAGCGGTAAGATGAAAGATTTGAACGCAGCATCTTCTCTACCCCCCGCCAGGAATGGAAGTGATGTTTCTCTTTTGTTTGTTATAATTGCTTGAACTCATATGTTGTTTATACCCCGTAGGTTCGAAAGGGAATGTTTTTGTTTGTACATAACACATACATGCATATGTACAAATAAATCTACAAGTATACTTTTTAATTTCTTTGCATTTAGAAAAATGCTCCAGTTATGATTTCTAGAATATGAGAAATTTTGGAACACGGCTTAAGCATCTTAAATCAAATGTGCCCTAATCATTACAGTACTATGATGAAAATTCCACAATGGTTGCTGAAGATAGTATTCCAAACATCTTTTTTGATCCTAACTTAGGTATGTTGTGTTTAATGTTATTTTTAGTATCTATTTTTAAGCTATGTTCCATTTTTTCAGGTCAGGTTTGTTGGCAATTAAAACATGTTCTAATTTTTTTGAATCCGACCCATAGTTCAATTAACAAGCTAACTATAACCTTGATTATTTGCACTTCTTTAACATTCTATCCATGGCATTTGAATAACTACTTGTACTTTTGAAATTCAAACAATAAGCTTTCGTCCCGAATATGTTTAAAATAATCTCTGCATTGACATTGCTATATTAAAGAAATTAGCCCTTGTGCATTATCATTATTACACCTTTTAGAGTTTTTTGATATTGATAGTTGAAAACATCGATATTATCGTAAGTACGATATCATAGTTATAATAACAAAGTAATTTGATTTGTAATGCAACCGCAGAATTGTTAGTATTGCGAATACACTAAATTTTGTCGCTAGTATTATAATTAAACAGCAGAAGGTGATCTACACCTTTCATTTTAATAGACGGGCCTTAAAGGTCAGTCTAATTATATGCATTTGGGTTTGGGACTACACATAAACAGCATGTTTTGATCAAAGTGTACCAAAGAGAATTCACATAATTATTCGAAAACTTCAATCATAAAAGCTCATTTAAAATTACAAGTTAAATATTTATTTGATAAGATAATTGGACCATTAAGCTATTAAGTATAGTATTTCAACATAAGACTTTCCTATGGTTTTATAATTAAGTCAGAAAACTTGTGACGAAAAAAGGTTTTCAACACTATCACGATTATGCAACCGTTTTTTATTTGAGACATCTCCTGCGTTACGTGACATGCGCTACAAATTTCCTGACAAAATTATAATACCCTCTGCAAGTGTATAAAAAGAGTCCTCACCGCTACCAAAAGCACCACTGTTTCTGCATGAAAGGCAATGACTAACTTGTTACAAAATAGGAATTATATTGAATCCCGTACAACAGTTTGCGTGTACTTGCTTGTATGAATATCCTAAGAAAAGTTTTCATCTAAGCAATCTTCTTCATTCTAATCAAAATTTACAAATTAAGCTTAAGTGATTTTTCTTTTCACTATAGATTGTAATTCTCAACCAGTTCAAGCAGAGCTTTGCCTTACTGACTGGGACAAAGACCTTGTGGGGCTGTAAAACATCTTATTTTTACTTTAATCTCATTTATTCTTAATATACTAATTTGACGGGCTTATGCTTTGCAACTTGGGGGTCAACTTGTGGTTCAACTTGGTTTTGGCCCTGGTTGCACTCTTCAGTTTGGAAATGGGGGCATTTTTGGTTTCACAATTCTGGACAAACCCCTTCTGGAGCTGAAAACATCTTGTTTTTTTACTTTGTTTCTTTTTTATTCCTATTTTACTCATTATAAATTCGTGTCACAATTTGATTTCAAAATTTTGAAATACTTCGTAACTATATGTAGGTTGTAGAGGATTTTGAGTGTACTGGTTGTGCATTTTTGAAAACTTTTGATGGATCCCCCCAAAAATGTGAAAATAAAATAAAAAAAAAACTTTTTCAGACTACTTTTTACAGTTTTCTTAAAAAAACAAGGCAAAGACGTTGTTCTTACTTTCAGAGTTTATTGCAGGGAGTTCCGTAGCCCTCCCAAGTTTTACAGATAGAGTAACCAAATTTGGCACAATAGCTACTGATCATACCTCCTTCATATATGTGACTTAAAAAATTTGAGTAAAGAATTTTGCCGCACCCACTCCCGTTTTGCAATCGAGCAAAATTTGTACCTCCCATACCTGAATAAGTGGACTAACCAAATTTTAGTTGATGGCAAAACTTTAAATAGGTGACCAATAATTCAATTGCCACGCTCACTCCAGACTCCGTATAGGGCCTAAAAAAGATAAGAACTTTGCTTTCAATGGCTCATAAAAGTGCATTAAGAAAGCAATCGATTCTTCAATAACTTCAATAGGGCACATCTCATCTGCTGCTTCTAATGAAAACTCCCTACAAAATGTTGCCTCAAAGCAAGCTATCATAAGCAAAACCGAAAAAAATGTAAAGCTATTTTTAGATTGTCGCTTATAATTTCCAAACAGTTTAAGAAATCGCTTGGTCTATTGCCCAACTAAAGCCCTTGTTATGGCATACATCATCTTATTTCTTAATTCTTTTCTCATTTACTTATTTTATTTTTTTAATTTAATATTCTAGATTCAGCTACTTTATTTGGCAGCTTGGTACCCAATCCAACTTTGGTTGGGCCCCTTCTACAGGTGTGAGATATATAAACTTTGCTCGATTGCAAGAGCGGGGAGAAGATCTTGACACTCTGTCTGCCTATGGTATATATAAACATGTATACCAAGTTTGGTTACTCTATCTGTGGAAAAAAACTGCGTTCATACAGACGGACGGACGGACGGATGGACACAAGCCCAATTTACTCTTTTTATTTTTTTTTCTAAAAAAGTAAAACAAGAGTAAAAAAACTTCCACAGTACAATTATTAGTTTGTTTTGCATACGGTTTGATATGAAAATTTGAGTATAGATTTATATGCAGATACTAAGACTGCATCCTTAAAATATTGTCTGTAATTTACTTTTGTCGATTTGCTTGGGTGTGGCGAGGTAATTCAATATCTTTAACTAGATTGATCTGCATATGATATTGCTAACATATATACATAGGTGTGTATACCCAATTAAATTTATTAAGCACTCATAGTTTTTGAGCTCGAGATGGCCATGGCTACATCGCCATTAAAGCTGATTATATATTATACATATCTAAAAACATGCTCGTATACAAGTTCAATCGTCTATATGTATATGATTATATATGTATAGTACGTGCATTTCGAACTGAAATTAAAATGTTTGTATATAGTTAAGCTAATAACTCCATCTGATTGTATAATTGATATTAAAAATTCTCACGAATATGCTTACTTTAAATTATTTTTTTTTTAGCATTTTTGGTTACAGTGCATAAAATTACAAATTGGTTCTGCTTATATTTTAGAAAATTGTACGCAAGCCAGCAATAATAATAACAATAAACAAGAGTAAAAACTTTCCAAAATAAACAGCTATTCATCTAATTATAATGTGTAAAATCATTGCCAGTCAGTTGCAACTCGAAGTGCAAACTTATATATCGTAATGGTGTCATAAATCAAGAACAAAATTCCGATTCGTGCCTTCTAAAAGGGTCGTCATGATGGGGTAGCTTTTGTGTATTATTAAGGAAATGATTGCTCTATATAAGTAAAGTGAGTATAATACAATAAGGGGTGGATGCTGATAAATTTAAGTTGTGTACAAAGTACAGCTCCCATTCTTATTGTGTTGCCAAAATACACTCTCTTCAAAATACGTTTCAGTACGTTGTGGCCACATTCTCCTCTGTGACCATCAAATTGCCATGAAGAGTTAATGAGCCGCAATAGGTCTAAGCAATTTGTTACTTAGTATTCGCATTCTGTTTCATAATTCAAAACCGCAAGTGTCACGTGTTCACTTGATTGTGGTTTCTTATTATACCATTACTTGCACATATGTTGTGAAGTGGTAATTGTTCTTATAAATATTTCCGCAGAAATAATATTAGCTCAACAAGATTTAAGGAAAATGTTTTAAAACAAAACTAAATAAGTATGTATAATACATTTATGTTGTCTCAAGGTTAAAAGTTATAACATTAATAATAATTCGCAGTAACTAATACTAAATACCATAAATAAGTTATATTCATATGAATTATTTCTATATATATATATATATATATATATATATATATATATATATATATATATATGATTTAAAGTATTTTAATACGTTTTGCCCATTAATAATGAATAAAAGGGGTTAATAATGTACTATAAAGGGAACACGTAGAAGCAGGGTAGTGTGCGGCGATTCTCAAAGACTTTTAGAGACAAAATTTGGCATTTGGCTTTCGTATTCCATCAAGTTAAGCTTTAATTTGTAACACAAAACTTTTTTCACAGTTGATTTTATAATGATGGGGGACATCAAACCCCCAACTTTAACAAGATACAACTTTTCATGGTCAGAGGAAAGGATATTACCAACGCAGTTGTCACGTGAAGTGTTCGATCTTCACCAATTGATTTCAATTTTGAGTCCTTGTTTTAATACCCTTGCAGAGGGCACTATTATTTTGTAACGCATTTAATGAGACTTCTCCGACCTTAAAAAGTGTATATATTCTTGAACAAAATCAATCGATTTCGATTCGAAATCGAACTTACCTACCTATCTGCCACTCTGTCTATCTGCCTGTCCATCAGCTTATATCCGAACTAAGCTCTCCGTTTTTATACCCTTGCAGAGAGTATTATAATTTTGTCACGAAATGTGTAATGCATAGAAGGAGACGTCTCAGAAAAAAAAAAATTGTATATTCGTGATGAACATCAACAGCCGAGTCATGTCCGTCATGTCCGTCTGTCCGTCTGTTTATATGCGAACTAGTCTCTCAGTTTTAGAGCTATCGTGATGAAACTTGGCCCAGATTCTTGTTCTTTCTGAAAGCAGTACATATGTCAGAATCGGCCTGATCGGACCACTATAACATATAGTTGCCAAAGGAACGATCGGTTGAAAAATTAGTTTATGTATAAAAATCTTTTTTGTTTTTCAAAATAACTCAACCAAACTCACTATGTCTAAATTTTAGCACTTTTCACTTTGCCGCAGGTTTACATACTATGTACGTTTCTTCAAAACTGAACATTTTTATTTATAGATGATTTTCGGTATGAAAACTGGTTTATTTTTGTTTATGTACATTTTAGATCAATGCCATTTTTACAGATAATAGTTTTTCAGTAGGGGTATGCATATTTTTACTTCTCATTTGCACTCGAAATATAGATTGTCCTTCTTGTTGAATATATTATCACTGCACACTGGGCCAAAGGTCAACGTTTTTGGCATTCAGTCGAATTTTGTATGATAGCATATTTCGAGCTTAACTTAATATTCTTAAAGTGATATTTTAAGTACGACAATTAAAGAAGTAAAAGTTATTGGAGTGCAACCCCAAGCTTTTAGAAGGTCTGCAAAGTCCGATCTTCGGTCAGCTGTTTATTTCCACAAAAAAGGAGAAACATTTTACACATTGATTCTAAGTTTTAAGCAAAAATTTAATGAATATGACTCATCCGCAATGTGGTCTTGTAAGCAAAAGAGGTACCCGTGTTCCGATCCGACTGAAATTGTTCTTATTTTATTATTAAATCGTTAAAAGCGATTTTTGAAATTTTGTGGAGTTATTTACTACTATTTATTAGCCGATAAATGTTTGTTTTGACACTTTTTGAAAAACAGCTAGATTAGCAACTAAAGTTTAAAAACAGCGAAAATTGATATTCCCATCGTTTCCAAGAATCGGCCATGTGGAGCTTTATAATTTAGTAAAGTTACTTCGTCACAAATTATTATATCAGAAATATTAGGACTTGATAATATTTTATACTTCCAATTCAAAGTTTTATTTTGTTTTATATAGTTTGGCTAGAGTTTTTTAAATACAGCTTACTATATCTTATAGTCATAGTAGGGCCGATCGCTTGGATATACATTTTTGTATGCCAAAACTTTTCTGTTTTTAAAGTAATTGAATCCGATCTCAATTACTTTTATGCCATTAAACTTATCGGTAAGGGTATTAAATCTTCGTCACTCAGAATGTAGCTGTTTTTTGTGTACTGAGTGATTATCAGGGATCACAAGCCTATTCTGGTTTTTACATTTAGTTGAAAGAATAAGGTTCTTAAGACATACAAAAATAATCCAAGTGTTTATCCTCTATTGATTGTCATAAAGATTAAAAAAACACTCCGTGGTGTGAAGATATTTTGAGAAAATTGCCTTTACTTACATACATACATTGATATATTTGGGAAGCATACATACATTCATACTTGTACAGACATCAATATGTATGTATCAAAGTGAACAGCTTCAGAGCTTTTGAGCTTTCAGCATATGTATCATGTATTTAGGTGTATGTATGTATGTATGTTGATATGTATGTATGTATTTATATGTATGTATACGCGTTTCGAGCCGAAGCAATCGCCACACTGTCTCGCAAGTCAAAAGCGGTGTTTCCAAATTGGTAGTCATTTCTCGGTTCGTAGAAAGAAGCTAAAGTCATTATGGCTTCCATCGAAGCGATTTTACTGTATGCTGTTTGTGCGCGGTCTGTTTGTTAGTCTGATGTCCGAACACTCCTCTTATTATACATAAGTATAACCACACATCCCATACACACACATACATCTACGTACCATAAAAGACTGGATGCCGCAACTTGTGGATGTTCAGATCGCAAAATACACAATGTGTTCCGCCTTCGTCATATATACAAAGATACACCACCAACTTTAATTTGATTTCGATTCAATGTGAAGTGAAACAAGAAAAAAATATAATATCCCTGGACTATCCTGATCTTCAATCATTTATACTGCATCTTCTACACGTAAGTAAGTTAAGCTCCTTTCGACATGCTTGTGTTCGCCATATCGAAGGCCGTTGTGAAAATGTTTGCAAGAAAAGTGCATGAATGATGTTCTTCTCGCTGTAGGGAAGAGTTGACGGTGATCGTTCTCACCTCGTCGACACTATAACGATGAACATGGCTTGATGTAGTGGCCAATGCCTACTTCAAAGGTATAGTAGGAAAAGCAAATTACCTGTATGTATGTTACATATTTCTTTTGATGGAACAAATTTAACTCTATATTCTAATTGAATGCAATTTATAATATAATTGCATAAACGACAAATTAAATATGTTAAACTATATCTTATTTTGTGTTCATCAAATTAAAAAGAAATTTAAAAATTAATTATAATAGTGTATTTAATAACAAAACTAAAACTTATAACTAGTATGGCGTCTTTCAATAGTTGCTCTTCTCAGTTTCTCTGATCATTTGGGCGGACATCAAAGATTTCGTGTAAGACACCTTTGCAAAATTCCAACTGGGCAATGTGTTTTAGTATTCTTATTCAGTAGGTAGACACTTGAAAAATGCTTCACACGTATACATGCAAACATATATATGTATGTATGTATGTATGCATACAAACACACGTATGTATCGTAGTATACGTATACATCCTCAGGGTAGATACAACTCAACTTCTGAAATTAGTGTGTTACCCTTCAATAAATTGGCGGCTTGTTGCTTTCAAATATTTATTTCTTATAAAGCGATGCAAAGCAGACAAAATACCAACACCAAGCAACTTAAAATGATCTAGCCAAGTGTGCTCGACAATCATATACCCTGTACCCAAATCTGAAGTAACCTAACGCACAGTTACACTCAAAAGTTGAGGTACATAAGTACTTACATAGCATTTATAGCCTCTTTCAATAAAAATTTAATCTTCTGTTACGCAAAAAGAAACTCTTAAATAACTAAGGTGGTTATTACCTGATCGTTAAGCAATTTATACGATGACACCAAGCTGCTTTTGGAAAAAAAAGTTGATCTGCGTAAGGTGTTAGGAGCCTACATTCCAAACTTGTTGCTTCTAGTGACTAGAGTCCAGTCATGTAAGTAGTATCTGAAGTCGACCTTTCGGACTTGTTGACTTGGCATAGCCAAAATAATGTGTACACTGTGTTTAAGTCGTAAAATCGATTAAAAAACAATGTAAGCATGTAAATTTATGGAAATAATCATTTTTAATATTTGTAACTATATTTATAGCGTTACATAGAGTCAAAAGGATCCTTGCGACGCTTATGAGGTATGTGGACTCAAGAATCTTGAGCCACGTGCTAAAACTGTGCTCTATTTAAGGGATTTGAGATTGCCACGATTTGTTGAACATGTCCCTACACATGTTCATTCGGATTTGGATCCAAAGACTGTTTTTCTTCGGTTAGTCGGTAACTCAGTGTCACAGAAATGATCGATGAGGATTGTTAAAGGATGTTAAAGGCTTCATCTTGCACACTATTTGTATATTCCTAAAAATGTTGTCTTTCGCTTACAACCGCGATTCTCACGCTTCTTTTGATAGTCAATAACATTTAATAACATACTAGAAGTATACCCAACAATGTTTTCAATTTACTCAGCGTAAGTCTCGTTTCTCACCCGAGCAATATCCTCCCTTGCCCTCTAAAACCGAATAGTATTGAAATTACAATTAAATTCTACCATCAAAATATTAAATAACTAAATGGCATTTACTGATTTTGAGTTTTTTGTATTCAATTCATTTTTTCCAAATATTTACACCAAGCCCTAGGTGTTTATTTTTTGGGCTGCTACTATTGCTATTTTTGTGAACACAACTGTAAATAAGTATAGATCAGTCGGAGGTGCCTCCATCTGCCATTTTAAGGGTACGAGATATAATAATAAATAGTGATGGCTTATTAAATAGGCAATATAAGATTTAGTGCTTCCATCAGAATTTTCAAATTATGTTGGGGTCGTGATCTTTAGCAAATAAAAGTTAGGTCCGGTTTCCATTTACTTTAGAACAAAAGTATGTACATTGTACAAGCATACATATGTACCTTTATTTTACATATTTAATGATACCACTGTAGAAACTAAGGGAAAACTGTAACACTAACACATTGAAGAAATATTATATAATAACATAAAACCCATCAAAACTAGATCAAGCCTGGATGTAGAGAAAAGTTAGGGTATATTTGTATGTCAAAACTGGGTTCAGTGTATCACCCAGTCGAGTACACTCGACTAGAACATTTTACTTTAATATTGCTTTCACGTTTATACTATATCTTAGCATGTCATCCGTCTATCCTGATATTGATATTGACCTAATGAGTAGTTAGGACAGCCAACAAAATCAAAAGAAAATATTTTTAAAGCAACCACTTACGTGTCCACATACCGCTCGCTTAAAGGAGCGTCAGTTTGTGGCGTGTTGTGAGTGGGCAGTTTATGCGATCTTATAACCTATAGTTCTACCGGTTTATACACATACACATATGCTGGCTACTCTGCTCCAAGAGCGACTTGTGAAGGTATTAATGAGACACCAGTGGACTGGCATAATCCACGATGCCATGAAGTCCGTAGGTTAACAAGCCAAACAAAAACCTACAAGTATTCTGTTTATATTCTATGGTTTTCAAAATCATTCTGTCAGGTTATACAAATTCGAGTTGCTTAAAGAACATTAACAGATGGCTTATGTCGATGCATCGCCTTAAAGTCTGGTTCCGGTTTTAGTGTATTGTTAACCAAAAACGTCACATTTTGCACTATGTGAGAAACATCTCAGTATTATACATAAGTACAGAAAGCACTCGACTAACGCAACTGATTAAAATTGTATATTGGCCAACGTATCTGCTATATACAAAATATGTTAAAAGTAAGTATTTGAAAAAGATACGTTAACAGAGTATGCAATGTTAAGAATTCGGGTGTTACCTTAATCGAGAAGTTGTGTGTACTGTATTTAGAAAAGGCATCCAGTTTATAATAAATGAGTGATCGACATAATAAAAATAGTAATGGATTGCTGACTAGATTTTGAAAAACTAGGTTAAACAACTTATGCATTTTTGGCAAACATTTTAGTTTGAAAATTCTAGTATTTAACAAAATATATATAAAATTTGTAGATATATCAAAACGTAAAACTTCTATCAAACGCGGATAATATTCATGATCGTCCAAGCGAGTTCCCTACAGTTTAATAATAATGTAAAACGAGCTTATGGCTCTGAACCTTAGAAAACCAATAAACTGATGGCGACATTCACATCGATTACATAGTGTATACAAATAGTAGTGGATAAAGCAATCACGTGCACACACAATTAACAGAGCTTTTGCGCCGATTCATTTGAAGAAAAAAAAAACCAACGTGAAGACTATGATGATAAACGAAGATTGAAAATAACTTACAAAATACGGACTTGGATCTAATGTCAATAATATCATACGTTTGACTTTTTAAATATCATTTCAGGATACTTTGATACCGTTTGCCATTTTCTGATAAACTAATAATTGTTTTATATGTTTGTCTAATGAACTATACTTCGTTCTTTTAACTTTTGTATCAACGACACCTTAGCACTAGTTTTAGCCAAATCAGGTACGGCTTAAAACCACCACCATGCTGTTTTTGAAATGTTTAACTTGGTAATCAGCGGCCCAAAAAACCACCCTAGATGCAATATCAGACTGATCGAAGCAAGTTTAATAAAAAGAGTCTACCATTTTGAATTCTCCATGTTTGTTTTTAACAAATCAGCGACCCCAATAAGAAACACAACTATAAATTTACTCTGAGTGGCAAAGTCCTCCACATTAGTACCGAAATCTGAGGATATGGAACCATATTGCCTTGTGATGCACGAAATGACGGGAGTAGAATGAGGGCGGATATACTTGTAGGTTTTATCAGCAGCTTCTCTGAGTTGAACATCAACAAAACAACGCTCAGGTCTTTAAGGAATGACTACGCGAGAAAACGAGTTTGCCTTCTGAAAATTACACGGCAATCCCAAGGAGTTTGTAGACGCTTTCTGTTTCTTCCTCATCTTCGCTGTTTCGGAAGCAGTTAGTTTATAGAACATTTCTTCTTGGAGGCATTTAGCTTAGAGTGCAGTGTCAAAATGTATATTATGTTTTTACCAAAGTACAGCAGTTAGAGTTTTTACAAAACTTAGAAGGCAGCTTTTTTAATGAGAGCACCCTGGTATTTATATAAGGATGTATTGCAAAGAACTCAAGGCATCCGTAAGATTTGTCGTAACCGATGTATATATCACCAATTGCTTTAAATTCATACTAGCAATCTATATGGGTCTAATCGGTCTTGAACCGGTTTTAGTTTTTGGACGGAACTCCAACTTGTTGCACACTGAATCGTAACTTGTACCGAGCTAGTTGTACTATAAAAGACGAACATAAGCCCGAACCGAAGCATACCAAGCTCAAAGCCGCAGGACAATATCAAATTGCTGCATAATCAACTGTACAATTTTACCCAACCTGTCTCTAATATGCATAACATGGAAAGCATTCAGAAGAGAATTGTATACCGATATTATATAGATGGTACATTATTTTACATAGTAAATGCTGTGTTACATGATCTTTATCTACAAATTTTATTTAATCATAACTTTTATGGCATAAAATTAAAAAAAAAGAAGTTGTTTTTGAAAAACATTTGTTTTTGAACCGAACCCATTTTGTTAAATAGACTTGGTCTTAGGCTCAAAAATTGGTAAGTTTGAGTTCCAGTTCAGAGAAGACTAAGAGGCCGAACCGAACCGGTATTGAAGGGTTCGGTTCGGAACCGGTTTGCAGCCTTGGTTTTAAATCAACTTAAAATCACCCCAAAAAAACTTGTTTATTTTGTTTGCCTAAAGACAGGATACAAATATCCATTTTTTTTAGAACTATCGAAAAAAAACGATATATTTCTACATTTAATACATCGTAACCTCGGTACAGGTTACGGAAGCGGAAGCCATTTTAGTTCTTTAATAAATTCGGTAAGTTGGATTCTGTATAGAATACACAGATCAAGTTTACTTAAAATTTGGAATACTATCCTGTAAAAACTAGTCAGTCAGAGCTGAGTATAGGGTGTATTGTAGTCGATCACTGTCGATTAAGTCTATCTTACTTGTTAAAAAGTGATTTAGTGTACTTGGACCTGAGTAAAGGGTACTTTTTAGTCTTTACATTCTTACTTGTTTTTGTTGCACAAAAGCAATTGCTACTGCCGCCGGAAAACTTGAGCATCAAAAAAAATGCTTTGTCCGTGTAATTGATTTTTACGCAAATTAGGTTTAAATTACAACAGTTAAATTTAATGTTAAACAAGCAGCTGGATTAAAAAGGCCGTCACGAAAACATGATGTACTTATGTATGAATAATAAAATTTAGATTAAATAATTGGACTTTAATGCTTAGTCATTATTATAAAATTTTGTTAATGTGCACTAAATATGTCCAGTGATTTATTACATACTTATTTCGTATTTTCAAATTGAATTATTCCATTAGAGCTTTCAGTTGTTGTTACTTTTGTAAGTACTTTTGTTGTAAGGTGTGTTGTCTTTTTTTTCAAATACATATTTGGAATTGCAGGAAAACATGAACGCCCTAATAAGTACATAATGCTTACATAACAAACTCATTTTACCCAAAATTAATTTTTAATTTGTTTGATTTAATCATATTTGTATGTTTTCTTTTTATCTAGTCATACATATATTACTTAGGATTGGTTAACAGTGGCATAAACAACCCACTTAATCCCACCTCTACTTTTTATTGGTGTAAGCCGTAGAGCGAGATGGCAAGGCATGCAATCGTATAGTAATGCCTGTGTGCAAAAGGGACAGCACATGTCTCACTACGCACGTCTTAGTTTCTCGCTCGCAAAAGAAAACAAAGAATTTGAGGGTCTGAGAAAACCATTGAGACCATTCATTAAAACGTGTATTTTGAACACATTCTTGCCAGTTTGAGCGCTGATGCCGTCGAGAGAACATCGTTTTGGCTAAGAGTGAAAAACAAGATTGTGAAATAAGTAAATAAATATAGCGTCGCAATGCCACGTCCATTGAAAGTTACGTATGGTGATCAGAAGCCGCCGTATTCGTATATATCATTAACTGCAATGGCCATTATGCATTCGCCGCAAAAAATGCTACCGCTGAGTGAAATCTATCGTTTTATAATGGAACAATTTCCGTATTATCGCAACAATATGCAAAAATGGCAAAACTCATTGCGACACAATTTAAGTTTCAACGATTGTTTCATCAAAGTGCCCCGTAATATTAGCAAAGTTGGCAAGGGTTCGTACTGGACGCTGCACCCAAAAGCATTTGATATGTTTGAAAATGGCAGCTTGTTGAGACGACGGAAGCGTTTTCGAGTAAAACAGATGGAAAAGGATCATTATAATTCGGAACTGGCGGCAATATCAACATATAGCAAATTCATTGCTGAGGAAAACAATGATCTACATACACAATGGAATTATATCAAAGCATCTGATAACGATACAACTTCAAATAACATCTACAAAGCTGCTGCACAAAAAAAACAATATTTTGCTGAACCATCTATAACTCCATTATCCGTAACGGATTTGGTTGAAAGCATGCCCCAAGCACGTCCCAAGCGTGCATTTACCATAGAGAGTCTCATTGCTCCTGATATCCGAACTAGCTGCGATCCAAGGCTGGGTCCAGCCAATCACAGAAAACAAGGAGCTATTAATAGTCGATATTTTGAAGTTAATGCTGATGTTGGCAGAACACCTCAGTTTCTGCAATCCAACTTTAGTGATTTGATGACACAGCATCAGATTTACTTGCCATCTATCTCGCATTATCTATATAATCCTCAACACACATTAAATACTATGTATTTCTATCAGCATAAGCAATTGCATGAGCTACGGGACCATATTACTGGACCATTATCAGTATTTTAAATTTAAAAAAGTTACATTTATAAACTTATACTTAAAATAACTTATACTACATAAAAAAGAAACATATGGACTAAGCTCGTTTTGTGATATATTAGTTTTCTAATAAATTATCCACATTTTGTTAAAATATAATAATTTAAAGAGTAAATAAAAATATCAGTACAAAAATTAAATATTTCTACAATTAAATTGAATTTTCTTGTGTTCGGTATAATAAAGTAGCGTAAGTATCAGTTGTTGGCTTACAATTATCTTTACAGTGACAAAAACAGAGAATTTATTGAATAAATTACTAGATCCTTAATATATACTAGTTATGTTCATTAATATAAATACCAAAAGGGACAAGAACATATTTTAAATGTCAATCAAAATATTTTCTTAAGCGTATAAACGTATCATATGAAGTAGCATCAGCAGTTTTCAATTGACAGTAGACGATTTTTGAATACAATACCTTTAGATTTCCAGTTATTTATCAATTTATAATTTTAATCGTCCGTTGCTGTCAATAAGTTTTTGTCCTCTTTTAATATTTTATGCCACTTAAGTTTCTTTTACAACAATTTCCATTTATGAACAGCAAAAAACTCATATCACAATGAAAATTTAGTGCAACTTTTTTGCTTAACAAAAGCAGACACTGTAAAAATCGAACAAAACCCTTTTTAATATTTTGAAAAAAAGGGTGTTACAACACAATGAATACTGATGTTGAAAACTGACACAGGTGTTGAGGACAACAAAAAAGAATACTGGTTTTGAAATATGCGCTTGTTCTTTGGGGACAGTATTATGTATGTTTACCCATGAAAGTGTTCAGTAATCTCCATAAACATAAAAAGCACAGACAAAGGAACACGCATCAAATACTAAACAGGGGTCATATATTCTGTTGAAACCTTCTATACTAATTGTTCGATTATATTTAAATTACTCAAATTAAACGAGCACAAAATTTCAAAGGTTTTTTGTGTTAAATTGTGGTTGTAAAATGTATTATTAAGAAGTAGTTTCACAGAGAAATGACTCTAGACAAGAGTGCTCGACTCATGTAGTCATCGGGCCTAAAACACTCTATGTGCGCGCGCATACAAAGAGCGTAGCTGAGCGTAGATGAGCGTAGCTGAGCGTAGATGAGCGTAGCTGAGCGTAGATGAGCGTAGCTGAGCAGAGCGGACGTGAGCTTAAGTTTTACTTAAATTGTTTTTCATACACTCTTGGGGACTAAGGAGTAAACATAAAGGTGCTTCTTATATTTGCAAAGAGCCCTATAATTTTAACACGAAATGTGACAAAGAGGCGTCTCCGATTCATTTCATATATGTATGTATATCGATGTGTATGTACAATTATACATACATTCTTAATCAACACGATAAGGTGAGTGAATATTTGTTTTTGAGTTTAAAAACTATCTTAACATAACTGTGCAAAGATGTTTATTTTTGATGTAGACAGTATATATGTATCTCAAAACCGGCCTGATTGGAATACTAAATCATATAGGAGCAATAGGTTGTTGCATGAAACTCTTTTTACTCCCTGTTCCCATTAAAAATGGGATATTTTGATCAGCATCAACAGCCGAGTCCATATAGCCATGTCCGTCTGTCTGTCCGTCCGTCTGTATGAACGCGTCGATGTCAGAGACTATAAGAGCTAGAGACACCAAACTTGGCATGAAGGTTCCTGAATACCATACGCAGATCAAGTTTATTTCTAATTTCGGATGTTAACCATATTTTGATGTTAGAGGAAGATGCTATAGGGCCAATCGGTAGAAAGGTTATATGTATAAAAATAGTTCCTAACTGTTCGGCACTAATTTTTTTTAAGCTCAGTCACATTTGTACTTACACGTACATATTTAAACATACTCGTTGTGCCCAAGTAGCGACTGTTTTACCACTTTAAAAGCAAGAACTTATAAAAATTAAATGAGTATTTTGCATAACAAAACAAGTGGTGGATTAATTTTTAATGCTATAAAACACGAATGGTAACACGGAATTAAATGGTTTTTTGAATTTAGTTTTAAATGTACTGCGAATATAAAGCTTACATTATTTAGTATAACAAACTGACTCGTCGGTTTCAAAAGAATATCGATGAATATGTCATTTTGCTTTCGGAACAGAATCACGTGTCTATATAAAGTACTGCAAATTTATGTAACATAAAGAAGAAGGTAACTCCGACTATATATAGAATATATATTCTTGATCAGCATCAACAGTGGATTTCAAATAGCCATGTCTCAAACTCTCATCCTTTAGAGATACATTCTTTAATAATTTTAAACAACTGCGGATAATAAACACCTAAGTAATTGAAGAACATATTTCCCCCTGTCTCAGTAGGCAGAAGTAGCAGTTTTGTAGGCACTGCACACGTTAAGTGCGCTGCTTGCTTGCGTTGCCGCTGAACTGCTTGTAGTGTACTGCTTGAAATTGTATGTGTTATTTAATACTAAGATGTTGCGTTATTCAGAGTTGTGTGCAGGGAGCTTCGAAGTCAGGCACACTCTACTAGAGTATTCTTATTGTTAACCTTTAACATATGCCATATGCTTATAGTCCGATATGGCTGATTTTAAATAAAGAAGAAATTAATTTTTACACAAGATTGATAAAAAGATCCTAAAAACAGAATCTGTTCTGTCGGCCAAACTGAAGGATTTTTAAAACTGGTAGAATCCATAAAGTTAATATTCGGTATAGTAAATCTAATTGGATTAAGTAACACCTCTTTAACAGTTTGGTTAATTTATTGCATGGAAAAATTTCGAGGTGGACTTCCTACTTTTTGAAAGTCCTGTCAAGAAGAAGGATGCACATAAATTAATAATAAAAAAACCATAAAAATTACCATTAAGTGGAAAAAGCGTAAAACGAAATTCAAAAGATCTTAAAACTCGAAGCGATCAGTGCGGTTGGCAACCGGTTTACAGTCCTGATTAAAAGACCCTTAAAACAATGGTATCCGTATTTGAATAAGACTAACGCTTTCTTGCCAATGTACGATAGCACGCACTGAGCGTTGACCAATTGAGCAGATGAGCGTCTATCGCGTCGTCGCTATGCGATTAGAAGTCAAATGTCATTGCACTTACATAGATATAGTAATTATGTAAAAAGCAAGCGATGTTGAGCCCATTTTAAATATTTATATATATAATATACAAAAAAGAATTGGTAATGTTTATTAATCTTGAAGACAACATTTTCCAAAAAATTAAAGCATAACTTGAGTTACTGTGCAATTGGAATAGTATGTATTCATAAGTTCATTGTCGCTCTGCCTGTTTGTTAATCATTGGTGCACCGACGGATCCCTAACAAGGCCCTGGCCTTGAAGCGATTAGCCCTCGTTTAAGTTATCATGAGCAGCATTCTACCAGACAAGGTATGTGCCAAACTGGTTAAAACCAAAATAGAGTATTTAGCTAAAAATAACAAGCTGAGATAGCTTCCAGATGAAAATACGACAGAAGTTGAACTAGCCAGAATGCGAACAGGGAAACCTCAACACAAGTCAGTCATATTTAATAAAAATCTCGAAATATTGGACAGGACAGGGTACTGTAGGCTAAGAAGTCCACTTAACAAAATAGTTATAATTCTTTAACAGAATGAGATTTAAAAAATAAATCAAAAATAGTTGAATTTGATGTAAATATTAATTTCTAAGGGAATTGTTTTTTTTTTTTTGGAAATTCACAATGTGAACTATAAATGCCTCGTTCTGTTTTCAGAAATAAATTTGCAGGTTTAAGATTGACAATGTTTTATGACTCGTAACAGATGATAGTAAAATACACAATACATGTGGTTGATCAGTTTATTTGAAATTGCTCATTATTTTGATTTATAAAATTGTTAACTGGTTTTGTAAGAAATGTAATACAAATTTAATGAGCACACATACTAATAAATGTATGTAAGTGCTAGTGCTACTATAATGTCTTCAATGTTATGTTAACTTTTTTTTTTTTAAGAAATGTTATATAAATGTAATATACATACATACTAATATGTGTATGTATGCATGTAGGCTATGTTGGCTTGCAAATATATATACTTCTAATATGTGTAACTGTTTTTATAAGAAATTTAATATAATTGTCAAATACATACATACTAATATATGTATGCATGTATGTAGGCTATGTTGGCTTGCAAATATATATGTATATATACTTCTAATATATGTAATTGTATAGTAACAAATATGCATGTAAATATTTATATATAAATCTAAAATCTTCTATAATTTGATTGCTGCTGATTATTATTTCCTCTTTGCTGGCGAAAATTTGAATGCCTTGGCCCATTATAATTATTACGTGGTTGAAAGTTAGAGTCCTGATGTCTTTGATTGTATGATGGTCTTTGATGGTAATTGTTTTGATTTGGATAATAGCCCCCTGAAATATATATAAAAAACAAATATTTTAATTGGTTAGAGTCGTGGGCCTCACTAGCTAGTAAACTTATATTAGGTATAACACTGTATATTATATCTTAATTAATAAATAAAATTAAAATTATAGTATATACTATACTAAAACGAAAAAATTTGAATCTTTGATGGGGTTTAAATACAACACGAGGTTAATCTTCCAATGCCATGGTACCGGTTAATAAAAACCTCCACTGTTTGTCTTTATTTATATATATACAAATTTGTATTTAAATAAACATACTTTTGTATGTATGTATACTTGATATAAACGAAAGGCTTCGACACGCGTCGCTGACTCCACGGTTAGTATGTACACTACCGCTCAACCGAATAGGACTACCATTTCTTTTTATAACTTTTTATTTACTTTAGGAAACGGAGGGTAAATGGCACATTGCTTAGATATTTGATACTTTCGTTCAGATGTCTATGATATCTTTGCTGAGCAATGTTTCATGAATCGTGATCCAATTTTGACAAGGTAAAAAATGTTTTCAAAATACTGTCCGCTTTACAGCTTAAACATTCTATTGCTTTCGGATAACTCAAAAAGAGTTGTGCCCACTTGTCAAAAATATATACTTTATGACCTATATCTATTACATAGATTAAAATTTGAAATTACCTTGATTTGAAGGATAGTTATTATAGTTTCCAGTATTCCTTTGATTATTTTGATATGAATAGCCTTGTCCATTGTCAAACCTTGGTGGTCTTATTCCGGCTGATAGCATCCGATGACCGCCTGCCGGCACGTAAGCCCTTTGTGTTTGGCCACCAAAACCTAAAGCAGTTAAATAAAATGATCAAAATATTAGATGCTACAAATAATAAGCAATTGACATAAATACCGTTTGTTTATTGATAAATAATGTTAAAAAAAATTCTTACTAGTCCGGCAGCGTTGGTTTTTGAAATGCAAACATTTTATTTCCCTTTAACAAAGTAGTTTGCATAACTGTTTTTCAACAACTTAAACTATTATGCTTAAAATAGTTTAAAACTAGTTATGAGCCAATTCTGACTAGATCCGGTTGTAAGTCCGACTAAATCCGGTTTACATGTTAAGCCTAAAAAAATATCCAATGACTTGGGGGAAAAATAAGTTTTGTGTATGTTATCCAAAACGTTTATAAAACACAGAAATGACATCCAATAATAATGAGAAATGTAAAATGCAATAGATCAAAACTTCTATTCGAGCCACATATCAGAGTTTAAACTTGTTCAAGCTTCGAGTAACGTATGCTTCTAACTCCGAAAGCTGCCGGGTGCTGAAAAAAGACTGCCTTTCTTTTCTCTAACTCAAAACTATCTTAACAGATATTTTCTCTTTACTTTGTAGGTAGGTATATATTTAAAAATGCTTGCTATTACCGATAACAGGTCCTTTTCTATGATCGTTGTCTTGTATGACTTGAGGGGGATCCACTGCTTTAGGAAGCCTTTTAGCTAGAAAAATATAGTCGTCATCATACATCGGATCTTTGAACGTTGTTGTGATAATGCTATTATCACTTATATCGGGCAAATCAGTTATTGGCGACTTCAAATGACTAGAATGACAAAAATGCATATTTATTTTAAACATCTGTTTTAAGATTTTAGATTTTAGTATAAATGTTATGTGTTGTACACCTTTTTTTTGTATTTTATTTGTACTTACCCATTAATTTTAGTGTTGAGTTTAGAAATTGAAATTGTTCCAGCCATTCCATCAAATGATATAACGCAGTCTTCATTTTCATCATTGTCGATTGCTTTGAACAGTTGATTGGCAGTCTTGTAATGAGGACTTTGATTACTCATGTATAGATTATTGTCCCCTCTTTTGTTACGTTTGACTGAAAAAAACGAGAAGTATGTTTCAATATATTAATTTAGAACTATTATTTAACCTACTGAAAGCTTTAACAAGTATTTGTCATAATAACTTTTATGTTTAATTCCATTTTCTAGGAATACATACTAAGAATATTAACGGTTTAAGGTTAAAATCAAATAAGCATAGAAATTTTGATAGTTCCCATTATCTCTTTACAGTAAAATACAACATGAGGCATTCAGTGTTGATATTACATTTTCATCATCATTAAAGCAATTGTGTCGGTTGTTGCTGGCAATTTGCATTTGAAGACGTTTGTCTTAAGGGTCTGCGTAACTTAGGAGGAATTCACTTTACATGTCATAAACAAGGGGAGTTGTACACCACAAGCTCTTAACAGTTCTACTTATTAGCTGCCTGTTTGCAAATTTAAATATTCGTAACGCGTAACAGCTACCTGATTACAATTGAGTGGTAATAGTTCGTTTTTAATTTATTTATTAACAAAAAATTAATTCCCATTTTTATTGCCATATATATGCATGTGCGCTCTAGCTTAAATATTTAATTATTTAATATGTATTATTATTATTTGTATCTTGTCTTTCACATCTAACAGGTCACTTTAGGCTATTGACCCAACCGTAATTTTTAGTTAAACAAGAACCGTTCAACGTTGACGGTCATTCGCTTTGGAAAATTCAAATTACTTTATTTGCATCCTTAATGGTGCATCTGTAACTATGAACGTTCAAAGTATAAGTTACTTGTAAAGAAATAAATTTATCATTTAGACAAACAACTTTTGAATTAACATATAATAAGATACAGTAACATTAACATGGGCATCTTGATTTATATACCTTAATGTATATAACTTACCTTCTTCGTCAGTTAATTGGTTATGAAGTGGTTTAAGGGCCTTGAATAGCCTTTTTTCATCAACAAATGGTAGCAAGGCAACTCCTTGCCAAGCAAACTTCTTTCCGTTAAGATCTATTTTAAAATCTTCGGGATAAAAATCAATGATGGTGGATTCCTGGAAAATAAAAGCATCGTAAATATGTATACATAAAAATGAAAAGAATGTAAGCAATATAAGTATATTATGCAAAAGTTAGATATGGCTTCAATTAGGGTTGTCAATATCCGGAAACTTTCGGAAAATACCCTGGCAATCTTCTTATACATTAAAAGCGATTAACAACGTCTACACCCAATTGGTTAGATCATTCGACCATTTGTTCGCACGCACATCTTTCTAATAGGTAACAAGCTTTTCCCTGTTCTAGCAGACAACTGTGTGTGAACTAAGCACCCATTTAGCCCTTTCATCTCATTAATTCCGAACAGGAATGAGTAAGAATGGTTTGTTAGCTCAACAAACAAGGTCATGTGTCAATAAATGAAATCCACTGCAACGCTTTGCAGACTCAGCCGAGAAAAATCTTCTACGGTCTCTAGCACTCTGATTGTTGAATGGCATTGCAGAGATCTAATTATGGTACGTGTTTTTTCAGTTTTGCTTATTTCATAGACCAGCTATCGCAGGTTTGATTCAATGTTTTAACAAGTCTAAATTCGAAACGATCTACCGGCTTTACATCATTACTGATTATATGTGTATTTAATTCAAAAAGAATTAGCCAACTAACCAAATCAAATATATAAAATCTTAAATCATTTTTAAATATACGTGAACTTACAAAGAAGTTTTTTACTTACAGGGTCGGACATAAGCTCTGCCCACGGTTCCGGAACATGTGAGCTACTAGCTGCGGGAAAAACACCCATCAACTGCTCCAAAGGATTAAACTAAAATGAAAGAAACAAAAATGTATAGTTGAATTATTATAGGCATTCAAGGATTCTATTATTTATATTATGATTTATTTGAAGCGGTTTTAAGGCAATTCATTTCATGCATATGCAAACATATGTCAGCGACTAAATGAAACTTGTCATAGAAAACGTGTAAAAAGTATATTGCTTTAAAAACGATTTAGTATTTTATCCTAGTATTTAGCTAAATATTTCATTTTCTTACCGGCTTTGTTCCTTTTTCGAATGTTGTAGATAGTCCCTGAATATTAACAAAGTCAGATGCAAACGGCGCATAATGGTAAGGAAAATACCAGTTCCAAGAAGCACAGCCTTGATAGTAATATTTCAAAACCCAACATAGTCCCCTAACATATTGGAGTGCAACAGCATAACGAAATTGAAGGTTCTCCTGAGATACGTCAAACTTAGATTCATAATATCTGTTTTTAAATCCATCCTCCCATAGACGAACTTCGTCGTTGTTCTCTTCTTCATCTTCATCTAAATTTGCAACTGCACTAGAACGTTTATTAGAGCCACCTTGTTCATTTGAGGCACCTCTTAAAGCAGATGCTTCCTGTTTATAGTTCATTATTAGGTTAGCTTTAGCATTATTGGGTCCAACTGCCTGAGGTCCAAAAACAGATTGATCCAAGGCTCTGTGATTATTATTTTCTCTTTTCTGCCTAGCCTTATATTGCTCCTCTCTTTTCTGTCGACTCTTGAATATTTGGTCCTCCATATTTCCGAGATCTGTCATAATCAATTGAACCCTGTCCAAATTTACGTCACCAGAGTCCGTCAAATATCCTTTAGTTTTATAAACGCATTTTTTATACAGCTCGACTAATCGGTCAACTGCTCCTTCCCGTATTTCCAAACTTGGTAAATGAGGTAAGAAATCGTTACCCACAAAAAAGCACATAAAGACCCAGTCGTCCAAAGCTCTCTCAAAGTCGTATGTGAACGGTAAATTGGGCATTTCCAAGGTTCTCTTAAGATACTCTCTTAAGACACTTAATCGAACAAATATAAATTTCACTTCTGCTCCAATCGGAACATCTGGAGTAAAACTAGTATTACTCGGCCCAACTGCACCAAGACCAACACATTTGTCCATTTCATGACCAAATCCATTGCATACGTCACATGGTCGTGGCTTATTCGGCAGAAATTCTTCACGAATTATAGTAAAGTTAGGCTCATGGGTTGCCAATCCCAGCATTATAAGATCTGCATCAGCACCGCAAAGAACATGGTGGGTGTTAGGATCATGGTCAGGTTGTGCACGTTGTTTGCGTATGTAATCCATTATTTTATGTTCTCCTTCTCCGGGCACATTGGCATCAGATAAAATAACTTTAATTCCTTTCCATGCTGGATTATTATTAAGGCGATCATGTATATAGTAATGTAGACATTTGCTTAATCTGTCCATAAAAGGTGTTCCTGGAGTAATACAGTTTGAGTCGAAATGTTCACCCTTTTCTTTCTCTGGTGGAAGTTTGCATCCTAAAATAAAATAAAGCAGGTAATGAAATCAATATAATACTTAAATTGGTGATCGGTGTTTACCAAGTTAATGTACAGTAAATAAAAAAACTATAGTTAGTCAGAAAAAGTCAATTGAGATTGTTAAATTGCAATTGAATACCATAAAATACTGCTTTGAAAACGATTTTGTAAAAATTGAAATGCAAAAACTTGCAGCAACAGCAAGTGCAGCCTGTTATCAAAATCGAATAAGACTCATCCTACAAATAATCAAAACGAATTCAGACTCAAAGTTGATTTCAATTCAATGTTATTTCATTTGCTGTTTAACTTACGGTTTGTTTTGTTGACATTAGTGATATGTTAAAAATGAAAAATAAAACACAAACTGTTATTCAGAAAAATAATATCAAAACCAATCAGATTGAATCAGACTAACACGCTTTAAAAACACGAAAGATCAGACTATGGTCAGCTGGCTTAAATTAATCACAAAGTGGAGTACCCTAATGAAAAATTATCGATAGACTTGTTCCAAAATGTTTTACACCACTGCCGATAAGGACAATCATTTACAAATTTGTTGTCGAATACATACATATGCGTTTGTGTACATACAACTCAAGCGTATGTATGTACATACAACTTACCTCGTGCTAAGAGCTCATCTCGAATGCGCTCAACTTCCATTCTTTTTTCAATCGTTTCTTTAGCAGCTCGAAACCTTCGAGATCTCTGTTGATTCATTTTTGCTCTGGGCGCAACTCCATCGATAGCCATATATAACACTTTTCTGGGACGGACAATGCCGAAAAGTCGGTCAATGCATTCAAAAATAGCGACCATCATCTCCTCTTCGTTTTTAGGGGCAGGCTTATCTTCAGGATGAGTGCAAGGATGTATTATGCCGTTCATATCCAGGTATAAGTTGTCAAATTCAATGCCATTGGGATTCGGTAAAGTCGAGTCTTCGTAGATGGTCTTGCCCGTCTCTACGTCTGTTTGCTACAATTTGGCAGTTAATAAGGAATGCATATTTGCGCAAATTTTCAGCTATACCTTGTTTTCGTTGCATTCTATAATAACGCATGGATACTTCTTGCTTAACCAGCGAAAGAATGCCGGTACTCCCATTATAAAATTAAGGAATATAAAAAGTTGTTCAGGTGTGACTTGTTTTTAGCGTGCATGTACATATGCAAATCAGAGATGGAAAACAGTCGGCGAGATTATCGATTACCGATGATTGTGTTGTTAATGTTGCCACTATCGATATATTCCATAACCGATAGTTGTTGCTAAGAGAAACGTGTATTCAATTTAATGCTGTGTTTCCACGGCAGGTTTCCTCGCTCGATAAAGTTTGAGCAATCGTGTTGTTTACATAACTTCTTTATTTAGTATAAAGGCCTGTCTCCAGCACTATGGAATTTTCTAATTATTCCTTGTGTGTGTGGAACGTAACTAAAACAATGTGACCATGTACCTATAACGTGATAAATCAGCTGCGTTTTGTAAACAGTTCCAATCGTTAGGGTTCAAATTATAAAAAAAATTCACTCTGTGTGATAAAAAAAAGTTAGAAAAGAAAACCTTTTTTTTTTTTAATTTGTATTAACCAAACTCACTTTTATGAAGAACTTTTCTGCAAGGGTACATATCTTCGGCACGCCGAAGACAATATTTCTTCCTTGTTTTTATATGAAGGAATTTTGACTTTCCGCGGTGCTGGATACCCGGTTTTAAGCCGAATTTCGTCTGTTGGCATGCGTCAAGTCCGCATAAACAGTGAAAATAAAAATGTAATATATTTTCTTTCATGGTATATCATCGAAAAATATTAAGGTCAATCTATATAGACGGTAAAACTTGTAACTACTGCGATCATTATTCTACCATTTTAAAATCAGGATGTAAAATAACAAGCTATGACACTTTATCCTAAAAAACTCGCAGATTAAGGCATCGCACTTTACGCCCACCATAATCGCATAATATTTAACCTGTGGTGAAAAATGTAAAAATTATGATTTATTATATAGGATTTTATTACATTCAATTAAAACGATTTACAAAAAATTATATTAATACAATGAAATAATACATTAGAGCATACATATGTGTTGGTTGTGTTTGCAAATGTATTTAAACCTACAACTTAAAAACAATACGATTGTATACTAAGAATATATATATATATGTATATGTGTATGTAAAAGCATTCCTATTATTTAATATAAATGCATATTTACTGTAAAACTTGCAGGCTCAAATTGAAAGCTGCTAGTAAAAATTTGCTTGTTTTTTTTGTATACTTAAGTATGTTTGTAATTTAATTTTGATTCGAATATATAAACATGAATATCCACGTTTCCAATGTTTAAATTTTGAACAATAGTTTCAACAGGTGGTTTCTTGCATTGGATCCGACTTTTGACAGCTGGCATAAAGAACTGTGGAAGCTTTAGAGTTATGCTTGGAAGAGTGAAAGTTGTCCTTCTTTTTAAAATACTCTCTATAATCTTTATTTTCCATTGTTTGTGTTGCTTTTGGTAGAGAGTCTATAGTTTGCGTGTGCTGATCGACAGTTTGAATAAGATTGCTTTTATTGCTTACATTGCAATCGCTTAATGAAAATTTAACAATCTTTCTAAGTGACATTTGACTCATTTGCTCGGATAGACGACGAATATTAAGCTGCAGTTCTCCTTTAGATTGTTTGGATATGGAAGAAAAGCTGTGTCTGTTCTGCAGTCTTTTCACATTTAGAAGGTTGGAATTAATGTTATCTGTATCTGTGGATTGATCTGGATTTACAATATAGTTTGGTTGAAAAGAAAGTGCTGTGATATTTTCATCGCAAACATTTCCAAAAGGATTTAGTAAAGTTCTACCTCTAGCGGGTGAAAAACTGGCAGACTTGGTTTGCGATCCTAGTTTTGGACTATAATTAATGGAAATATTGGAAATATTCAAAAAATGTGGAGAAGGAGGCGCCGACAGTACAAAATCATGTTCTCTTGAGATTTTCGGTGTCAGCATATCTGGCTGCAAATAATTATTTTTCTTTTTTGTTTCCAAACAAACTTCCCTTCTGGCGGTAGAAAAAGATTTTGCTTGTCCGTTCTGTGTTCTGTCTTGAAGACGTGCTGTTGTTGTTGTTGTTAAGTGAGAATCAATTGGTCGCTTAATCCAAGGATCGGTTGTATTCTTATCAACTTGCTGCAAGCTATCCACTTGCAACTCATTTTTCTTTGTCCATGGATCCATGGATGCAACATAGAGCAAAGAGCCTGTACTTCTTTTATTGCTTTCATACGGAAAATTTGTCTTTTTAATATCCAAGTTGTTTGGCGAAGTTTGCTCCGATTTACTAATTGTATATGTAAAATGGCGTCTATTATGATTGTCTCGAGCATCAAAAGAACGGCTCATTAATTGCGGGTTAACATCCAAAGAAATATTTGCATTTCCATAGCGTTTCTGTTGACGAAGTGGCGACCTTGCATTTCGAACTATTTTTTTAAGATTTAAATCACTCGCAGAGTTTTTTTCATAAGATTCTTGAGGAATTGATAGTAACTGATCAATGTTGTTATCTTTTCGATCCAGCGGCCTGAAATACGCGGATGTTGAAGATGAATTTGATTCATAAGATTTTTGAGAAATTGGTAGCAACTGATCAACATTATTATCTTTGCGATCCAGCGTCCTGAAATACAACGATGTTGAAGCTTGATCATTAACTGATGCAGAACTTTGGATGAATTCAAAGCACTTTGTTTCTTTTTGTCTTAGTGTCTCATCAAACTTGGGTGATTTGATACAACTGCATGGATACGTGGTTGTGATTCTTTCGCTTTCACAATAATAATATTTTTTAGCAGTCGGTTGTTTAGCACTTTGTAATTTGTTAGCAGATTGTTGTTGAGCTATTTTGTTGTTCATATACCGACCAGAAAGTTTATTTTGTTGAATATTTGGATATGAATGTGGATGCACCGGCGAATGAGGAGAGTGAATTGGGAGTGTGGGAGCTGCATTGTGTAGTGGCTTTATTAAATTGGCCACAATTGTCTCATCAGATCTTCTTTTATTGAGTGAGCTGTCTTCAAGCTGCCTGGTATCTATGTTCTCGTATCCTTTTAAAGAATTGATATCTGATAGCTGTGAAGATTGTTTTTGGGCTGCCAAAATGGAGCCCGATTTTTTTTGCTAGAGAAACTTTTCTGCAAGATCTTTGATTGAAATCGAACTGGATGCTGAAACACCTGAAATGAAGTGATATGTATTAGATATAACAATTATAAACGCTGTCAATTTTAAGTATATCTTCTTTAAACTCTTGTAAAAAGTATATAAATTTATATAATTTAAAAAACATATCGATCAGTTTCAGTCGATTAGAGTAAGAAATATAGTAATGGTTGTCAGTAACAAAGACATGAGAACAATACATTATGTAATGAAATATTATGGAATGAAAAGAAATATAAATGTCGTTTAAAAAGACTTTATTTTAAATTGCTTTACAAAAAACTAATTCTAATATATTTAAATAATTGTTTTGCGGTTGCAAATGTATTTAAGCCTAGACATACATTTTTACCTCTTAATTAATATGTATATTTAAATGCGTATTTACTCTAAAAGCAGCACTTTTTTATAACAACTGTTTATATAAATATTTATTGTTGTCTTAAAATTATATATTACTTATTTTGATTCGAATATATATTAAACGCAAAATATTCACGTCTCCTACATTTTAATTTCCGAACATCTATTTCAACGTTTGATTACAGCATCGGATCAGGCCTTTAATTTTATCGTTAGAGTTTGGGTTTAAAGATCGAGAGTTCATTGTGGAGATGCGAGAAAGTCTTTGCCGGAAGACAGTTAGATTTCCGATATTTTTTAGATTAAAAAATCTTTGATCTGTTATTAGAATTGTTCAGAAATTAGATTGGATAAATTAAATATTGAGAAAAATATTATTAAACAGTGGGATATTTTAGTTTCTATTTCGCGTAATTTGTCGGGATTTACATTACTTTTTAATTTCAGAACATGTGTACTTATTTTGTGTCTATGTATTTTTGGTTTTTAAAAACACCTTAAGTTTGACCTTTTGAACTTTACTCAAACTATATTTTTGAAATATAATATTTGTTGAACAATTAGATGGGGCAAATATAAAATTAACCGATCTTTCTTTAAGTTTTTAACATGCAAATTTTTATAATGAAGTCTTCTATGATTGTCTAGAGCTATAAAAGACAGTCTAAATGTTTGTTTCTGCTAAATTGTAATTAAAGGTTTTATTAATCGCCTAATCCTTACTATAATATTTGCTGCAGAATTTTTAATTATAACAATACGTGGCTGTTTTATTTTAAATTTTATTCTCATTAGATCTACCACATGGAATCATGGAATGGTTGTAAATCTTTCTTTATCACTTAATGAGGTTTTAAAATTCTTTATCATTAATGATTTTGCAACAGGCTGTTAAGCTATTTTATTATTTTCAATATGTATATCGATCTTAAATATTACTGTGCTTGATATTGGGATATGAATTTGAATGTACCGGCGAATGAGGAGACTGTGTTTAGAGTGTGGAAGTTGTATTGTGTTGTTGCCTTAAGGTGGTCACATCATCTCTTTTAATGTTTTAATATTGTATGTTGTGAGCTATTTCCAAGATGTTTGGTATCTACGGTTTCGCATCCTTGCGAGTTATTCAAATGTGATGGTTGTCAAGGTTTTTTTTGAGCTGCAGAATTTTTTGCTAGAGAAATTTTTCTGTAATATGTTTAATTGAATTCGAAGTGGAGGCTGAAATACCTGAAAAGAAGTGTATATGGATTAGATAGTATAAAAAGTAAGATTGCTTTAGTCGAGAATCGACTTTGATATTTAAGTATCAAATAATCACACAGCTCTTGATCAGTTTTAACTACCAATAAGTCCATATTTGATAATCATTAATCTTATCATATATTGAAGTAAGTATAATAACAAAAAAAATAAACAAGGAAACTGCATTTGGAATGCCGAAGATTAAATAAAATGTAGGATATAGAAATCTGATCATAATCAATATCTGATTGGTCGACTGATCGTTTTAATGGAGTTGTCATTGCAATTGGTGAAATCAGATATAAAAAACCACATTTTTATTTACTACCGTGCGGAACTATAGGTTATATATGAGTAATAATACAATTCGGTCAGTTTCTATATTCATATGTATGCACATCTTCAAATCTGAGAGATTGGTATGCATTAAAGCAGACAGCGGATATGACAAAAGCGGACATAACTTATCGACAAAGCTGAAATAATATTTTTTTTTATCAAATTCTTTTCTATTTCAATTATTGTGTCTCATCCCCATTGTTAAATTAAAGATCCTCATAGCGTTAACACCAGAAATTAAGATTTCGGAATAATAAAGTCATTGTAAAGTCGATAATAGAACATTAAATTTTGAAAAGATAAAGAAAGTTTAGATTACATATATAAAAGTGTTATTTTAAAGTAAAAAATTAACTTTTTTTGTTAGTTTTTTCTCTACATAGCATAAAAGATAACAAAATAATATAAAAGACAATAACATACAAAAAAATAATTTAGTTATTAAGTTTATATTAATTTTAAACTAAACATTTTATTATTATAACACATATGTATAAAGAGTTGATAATTTGTACACATAGTAATTGTTGTCTTCAGGATGTAAATGATATAACAACGCAGCAGCGCACAAGTCGATAAATGCAATAGCAAAATTAAAAGACTTGCGCTGCGAAATAGTATGCCATCCAATATATTATCCAGCTACAATTTTGGTTTTCCAAAACTGTTGAAATAGTTCGGAACAAAAAGATTAGTGTATGCAGCAAGAATAAACTTTTTTTCAAGAAATCTTAGGACTATAAATCACATTTTTTCAATGCATGACAAGAACATAAGTATAATATCACAAGGATTTTTTTATTTACCAACCTGCATAGTATTATAAATATATAGTTATATAAGTTTTCCGTTTAACGATAGAGTTGGGCACGAATTGCATTTGTCCACTGGAACCTAAAACGTAATTTCGATTTAATAATGATCAAACAAACATCATTGGGACTGTCCACATTTCCAAGTACTTTTCATTCAAATCGCAAGTATTTCACCTTTTAAATTTTGTTTGTTTTATTAATATTTTGGAACTCAAAAGAGCTAACAATTTAGGTTAAACTTATTTTGATCAGAATCGGAATTGGAAACAGGCCTTGAGTGTTTTAATATACATTACTTACCCGCAGTTTGTTTTTCATTTATCTTTCATTAGCACGCAGACCACACAGTATTTTAAAATATCTTGTCATTCCTATAACTTTATAATTATTATGCCGCAGTCGAAATGAGCATGTGACAGTTGCAACCACATAATGTTCAACATTTACTTTACTTCACATATGCAATATCATTTACTTTTTACGGTCGCATATCCTATGACATTTCTAGAAACTCACACCGCATTCATAGCAATAACAAACAACATTTGTAAACCACATTAAAGACGGAAATTAGACTATTATCTACTCCACATCGGTAGTACCGACTAGAACATAATAGAAAACATAGACACATTGATTTGTGTACATACTAAATACACTATACATGTATGATATATGAATGTACGTAGATACACAAGCAGCACTCACGATACAAGCAATGCAAACTTAAGGCTCATATAGCTATTCTACTGTGGCATTTGCATCAGCATGTCAACTGAGCTGGTTATTATTGTGTATATATGCATTGTATATATCTCTTTGCCATAGAGCATTTTTAATTATTACAACTAACAGCAAAAATATACCAAATGTATATTCGAAATTGGTTTTTAAAAATCTCAGACAAATTAAAAATATTTATAAGTTGTACAAAATAATAGAAATATATACTTAACATGTGAGCTTAAAATACCTAAAATTATTGTTTTGCTACTAACCATCATTATCATCTTGCTTATTGTTTTTGTTATTAGATTCATGTTCTGTCGCTGTTGATGTCGTCTGAGGTTTTTGACTATATTTCAAACTAGCTGCGACAGGGTTAGAATTTGTTGCACCATCAGAAGTATTGTTACAAACACCTCCCTCGACATTATTCTTTAATTGTCATTTGATGAGTTCCACGGAAAGAAATTTTCTCAATCGCTCATAGTATTGAGGATGCAATTCAACATCATTATGACCAGCGCCCTAAAAAAATAAAATTCAATTGAATAAGTTAGAATTTGAATCTATTAAAATAGTGAAAAGCAAAATATATATTTAATGAAATTATAGCTAATTTTTTTTTTTTTAGGAAATCTAGAAGCATGTAATATTCAAGAAAATATAGAATATGCATTACCTCTACCCAAAATGGTTCCACAGTCTTAGGACACCGCTCGTAAATACCAATTCCATGGGAAAAGTCAATGACCTCGTCGTCAGTTCCATGAATTACCAAAACGGGGGACTTTACTTTAGCGACCTTATCAATACTGTGTGTTTGAAATGATTAATTTTAAGAGCCTTATAAAAATTGGTTCACAATATGTTATCTTACCTTGGGAAGGCATCAAAAAACCATGTTCTCTTTGTGTTTCTAAACACAACTCTTAGGCCCGACATCAAAGGTGAATGAAGTATAACTGCACCAACTTCATGACGAGACGCTAAATCGACCGTTGGGACAGTTCCTATACTTTGTCCATATAATATTATGGTTTCGGGACTTATGTTTAACCTTTTAAAGAGCAACTTATAATAGAATATATGTACATATATATTTGGAGAGCATTGTTATATTACCTGGTACGCATTGCTTGCCAAGCAGCTTCGATATCCGCGTATAAATTCTTTTCAGAGGGTTTTCCACCACTCATCCCATAACCAGAATAATCATAGCCAAATATATTGCAATTGATTTGAGATCCAAGAGTGAGATAAAAGCTACTCATCTGACCCAAATCGACTGCATTGCCGTGAGAGAAGAGCAGTGTATATTTTGCATTCTTGCTGCATCGGACATAGGTGCAAGTGATCAAGTTGCCACGCGATGTTCGGGTAAAAAACGCCTCAATTTTTGATTTCTCACGTTCGGAGTATTGCCATTCAGCACGATCATAGAGCTGTAAATTGTATTTGATATTTGTGTCATCAGCTGGCGTCAATTTGTATGTTGGCTCAGGTGGCTGGAAAGCGAGTTTGGCAGCTATCGGTCCAGGACAAGGTGGGCAGCAAAACATGCAGCATAGCTCACTAATGCTAAACATTCTTATAGTTTACGTCTAATGCCAAATAATGGAATGTTAATGTTCTCAATTTTTAATTACAACACTTCACACTTTTGGTGAACAAAGAACAAACGGTAATTGTATGTTCGTACATTAATTATGAATTATTTAAAATGTGCAACTTGATTAATTTAACTAGAAGACGAACATAGCTGATTAACTACTTTAAAATGCAAAAGACTTAGTAAGAAAACATTCTTATGTGTTATTATAATTTTATCACTCTCACAACATTTACAAAGTGTAATGGCCGTATATGATACACATGCAAGTTGTGACGCTCTCGTTCCTTTTGGTTCAATAATCTAGATTTGTTTTACAATCGATATCTGGCAGCTCGCAGATCTGAATACCGTTGTCGACAGCATATCGCCTGTAAGATGACTTTTGGAACAACGGAATAGAACACACGGATTACCAAAACGTAATAAAACTTTAATATATTATATTGTTTATTTTGTCTGTTTTAAAATTCACATGCAATGATTATACAAAAATATATTTAAATGACAAATGTGTTCGACAGGAAAAGTAATCGACTTATCTTTTTGTGGAAGTTGTTATCGATGTGCCTATTAATGTGTTCTTGGTAATCAGTGCAACTGAAAACAAACTTAAAACATTTTTTATCGTTTGTGGACTATATTCTACGATTCGATAACTCTTCTTTAAAGTAGGAAATATTAAATATTAGTATTAGTAGGCAAACAGTGCTCTTGCACTCATTTTAGACTTGCCTTACACGGCTATACAATAAAAATCATATTTGTGGAGTTCGATTTATTTTACTGAGTAAAATTATATTTAATGTATCAAATATAAATGTGTCGCATACAATTATATTATTCATATTTAAGACTTGGCATTGTACTTTGAAATCCAGTTTAATCCTTCGACGGTTGTTGTCTTAGGTTTGTATTCACATCCAATAAAATCTTCACAGCCAAAAGTTTCGAGCGTTTCAAATATATAGTCATAATTTAGTTCACCTTGTGTATCTGGCTCATTTCGATTCGGTGCTTGAGCAATTTGAAAATGTCCAATAACATTCTTGTACTCCTCTAAGGTCTTTGTAAAATTTCCACATATATGCTGAAGATGGTATATGTCAACCATTAGTTTTATGTTGTTACTGTTGATTTGCTTCAATACTTCGGATGCTGCAAAATTAAATGTATGAACAAAAATATTTAATTAATTAACTGTTTTAGTTTAATTTTGTAAATCGAAACTTTTTAAACTTTTTTAATTTATAAATGAAAATGAAAATTTTACCTTTCAGGTAAGAGTTCATAAAGTAAGATGGAACGGCATATTTATTTATTGGTTCAATAACGCCTATCATATTATGCTGTTGTAAATTCTCGGATGCTTTTTTTAAATTTGCGGTATACGTTTTAAAATGATCACATTCCAATTTCTTACTAACAGTTCCGGCCATTAGGTGAATCCTGCAAAGAAATAAAAATACTATTTTTACAAGTAGTTGTAGTAAATGGTTATTATAACAACTTAAGCTGTCGATAGACTTTGGTACATCCTGAATATATGCATAGTTTTAAATATTGCCAGTAACACTCAGGTTAAGAAATTTGTTCCACACTTACTTCTTGCAGTTAACTGTTCTCGCAAATGATATGGTTTCATCCAATTGTATTTCAAACTTCGATTCTTCGCCTGGAATGCTTGCAGAACCAAACTTTAGCTCATCGTTCGTTTTATCTAAAATTAAATTAATTATATCAAATATGTATATATAGATATGTATATAATCTTTTAGAATAATTCCGTAGTTACTGAGTAATTTTGTTCGTCGGAATCAACACACTAAATAATAAATTTAATCACGCACAACATATTAGCTTGAATTTTGAATTTACATATATTTTTTTCCAACGTGCTGTTTCTGCGTCAGGAAAAGAATGCAAAATGGGAACGGAATTGTGGGAAATGGAACACCGTCGATTGTAAGCGGGCATCTCACACATCAATAGTTCTATTTGTTTCCGATAGACGGGTCGATTTTTTAACTGCTACTTTTGATAATTTGTCACAATAATCACTTAATGTGCCTGTCACTAATAACAGGTAAATAATTTCGTCCATCTCTAATTTACACCACAACATCTGACTGCTTACATATGTAGATATGTATATAAATGTAAACATTATTAATGTACATACATATGCACATATCTATATGATGTATGTGCGCATGCCCTAGTGTTTGATAAGCCTAATTTTGTAGATATGTAGATCACTTTGCAGCTTACCTATTGCAATGTTTATTAGACTGACAACTAATCCGGTATCCTTGATCGCCTGGGTAACTTCTTGAGTTTCTCCTTCTGGATATGGAATTTCTACCGCTGGGAATCCATGCTGATGCGCTAATTTAATCCTTTGCGCTATAGATACTGCCGATTCAGTAAAAAGAAAATTTAAATTTGCAGCAAATTTCAACGCCATGTTAAAAAGTCGACTTTCTGCTTTCAGCTCTGAACTGATAATGAATTAAAAAATCACCTTAAGCAAAGTCAAGTAGTTAACTAAGTGAATACAAGCATATGTACATACATATGTTATAGTTATTACTTATATGTATGTTAACATTTATATACTTATCTAATGCACATACATACATATTTTTGAAATACACCCATACATACATATATACGTATATGTACAGTGCGTGTCACTTTATTAAGTTCAGCATCTCCATTACAACTATGGCTATATCTCTGAATTTGTCTAGCAATCAAGAAGAGTTTGGTTTTAATTCAGGAAAATCTTAGGAATTTATAAATGTTTTGATAATTCATATATTCTCAGCCGGATAAGCAAAATTATAAGTTTTTTCCAATGTTTTCAAGTGTTGTAAAAGTACGTTAGTAAATTACTCATAGAAAGAATCTGGATCTGCGTATAATACACACGAATATACATAGCATGCGTACCAAGTTTGGTTTCACTAGCTCTTTTGTTCTCTTGACTGGCTTTTGATTCTGGTCAGGATCATATATACTTTACAAGATGGGAGATGTTTATGCAAAACTTTATTATTCCTTTTATATCCATGTTAAGGTACAGCGAAGAGTAAAATGATCTGATTACAAAAATCAAGAGCGTGTCGGCACAAAAATTTAATAAAGAGCAGATAAATGGAAGCCAAAGTATTTACAGCACTGCTTTATAAAAATCTACATGAGTTTATCATTGGCAAAAAATAAGGATAACGACCTATTTAACTTACATACATAGTACATTTATGCATCAACATTTATTATTTGCTGACCCAAAAAAGGGTTAAGCATTAACATGAAATTTTACTTATTTAAATAAGAATACATGAAATAAAACATACATTTTAGAATTTGGTTAAATGACCACTAAAATACATAGTCGTATATTCTTATTCACGATTGGAATATATTTTCTAATTTCAGATCAATTTTTTTGTAATTTGAAAGTTATGTTGTCCACAATAAGATGTTGTATGTGGTTAAAAGTTTTAACATATTTATTTCCGTACAAATCGCTGTTGTTCAATTTTGTATTTTAAATGCATGAAATACGTGCATATTTATATTATGTTTAGCTTTTATTGCAGTAAAATGTTTATAAATAATTGTCATTTATTTCAAAGTTCTCTTTCCTTTAATAACATTTGGTCGATTTCGAATGAATCCTTTGCGACGTTTTAAATTCTGAAATGAATTATGACATGTTTGTAAGATATGATTAGTCTTGAAATAGAATTGTTATAGAAATATTTACCTTCCTAGATACAAAGTTTGTTGGTGGAATTAGTCGATCTTTCGCCTTTAGAGATGGTCGATTAAACTCGTATGGCTTTTTAACTCTGTAAATCCGAACAAGCCAATGTTCTGTGGTATACGACTCTTCCAAATATGTAAGATCAAAATCTTTATTGCCTATGACAGCATTACGTGTACGATCATATCCAGAAGGACCCCTTAAATAAAACCACAAATGTTAAAACTGTCATGAAATATAAAAAATAACAATAATATTACCTGTAATCCAATTTCAGTTCACCAAAACGATAGTAACTTAGCTTGTACATCAGACAGTTGAGTAAGGCAGGAGCACCCTCGGCATCCACTCTAAACTCACCACGATCAGTAAAGAAATCGCTCTCTTTAATATCTTTGGGATGTTCTCCTTCAGCAATTCGTACCATCCATAGGAATTTGTTAATATCATCACCAGAATAGCCAATCACACCACCGAATATTACAAGCACATAGTCCACATCCAAAGATGTCATGATCTCATAAGATTTCTCTTCAGTGGATGACATAGCTTTACCAACTAACGCAATATGACTATTGTTCCAAGTATTATTATCAACTAATGTGGTTCTGTTTGCCATTCCGGCTATTTGGTATCCGTAATCCCACCACGACATTATACGTGCATCATCTGCGGTGTTTTGAGAAAGCCAGTAATACGCCTCCCTGAAGTCATCTAATATATTGCGTGATCTATAGCAATTGAAGTTGATTAGAATTATATTTATATTTAATATAAAGATTATAAGCAAATATAACTTACCCATCCTGACTATTGTGGAAAGCAAGCACAATTGAGGGACTGGAATAGGCATTACTGGTGACCCATGTACAATGAACAGCAAACATCATTAAAATCATCAAAACAGCCAAAATGACAATACTCTTTAAATTAGAACTAATTCCGCCTTCTTGCGTGGTATCATGTTTTGGACGATGCTTTAGTTTTCCAGCCTGTTAATATGATTAAATAGAGATTAAGATCAAGATGGGATAAAACCAGGTAGGAAAGATTCAGATTCAACAAAGATTCTGAAAAATTTATCAGAATCCTTTCCTAAATTATAAATAAATATGCATGAATTTACCTTATCGTACAGACTCTTCTTCTCCAATGATTCCTCTTGCTCCTCAGTTTCAGGCACTGGGTTTATAGCATTTGTCGTTCGCTTGGATGCGTCCTCCTGCAGAAAGACGTCCAAGAGTCCGGAGAATGCAACACCAGCGAGCATGCAGACAACTGGCGTTAGGGTCAACATCAAGCGAACCATGACACCAGCAAAGTAAACGGCACTTATCGCATAGAGGACGACAAAGACGCGTTCATCATTGACTTGCTTGATGCAATACCAGAGACCGACTGGGAATGCACAGACCAGGATGTGCAAGTCAAAGAAGAATGAGAACCACGTGGTGGGCTGA
The DNA here is from genome assembly GCA_949708635.1 of Hirtodrosophila cameraria. Taxonomy (NCBI): domain Eukaryota; kingdom Metazoa; phylum Arthropoda; class Insecta; order Diptera; family Drosophilidae; genus Hirtodrosophila; species Hirtodrosophila cameraria. Next base: position 60,496,412 of record OX453089.1, on the reverse strand, counting down.
TGTTCCGACACGGATGCAATAATGGGTATATGAATCTTAGCATATCCAGTATCCCAAAGCGAATAGAATCGTCCACTCCATGGCGCTACCACGCCCAGCACCGTTAGCACAACGACAGCTACGAAGACCAGCACAGCTGCGAGCAAGCCACCAACAATGAACAGTTTTTTAAACTCATGACGCGATAATACAGATTGCAAGTGTTTCAATGTGGCCACCGCCATTAGAAGAACGAAGACCCCCATTGCTGCCATATGTTCACTTGTGCGTATGGGCTGGAATCCAACGAAGGGTATTTGCATGGAGAATAGCAGTCCAAGTATGTAGAAGGTGCTGTAGCTGGTGAGAAGTCGTGGCGAGTATCGTCCCATTATGAGCAGCACAAAGACATGCAGTGGTATCAGATTGATGATAAACACGTATCCTCCCCATGCAGAAACCATGTAAAAGTAGGAAATGGCTGCACCAGCTGACCAGAATACGGAACCAGTTTTAACCGATCTCACCCACAAGAAGTATGTAAACTGGAGTGCAAATATGGCAATGCCTTCATTGTCATACGATCCGGCAACGGATCGGCTAATATAACCGGGCACAATTGCTATAAAACTGGCCGCAAATAAGCCAGCGCCGGGTGACCAAAGTTCCTTAGTCAACAAATAAGTTGATATGGATGTTAAGCCGCTGAAGACGGGTGCCAAGAATACACATATATCACGGATATGCACTGGAATGTTCAGCATGTGCAGTATATAATGGATGCCCCCAGAGGTTATCATCAATCCAGGGTACACAGTTCCACCAACAATGCGGCCAAGCGGATACCAGGCACGTTCATCAAACCAATTCAGAAACTTATACCAGCCATGTTCGACCATGTAGGCCGTTGCACGATAGTTGAACCATGGATCAAATTCGTGGATTATCGACTCGAAGCGTATGACGGCAAACAAACGTGATGAGAATCCGGCAATCCATGCAATTAATAGAACTGCAAATGTTATAAGGCTGCTGTAGCCAGCAACCTTACTGTTGAAAATTTTTGAGCTCCTATTCATTTTAGATACGAGCTATCCAGCTCTTTTATTGAATATAAATTCAATCTCCTATACCTCCAGAAAACTACTAAGACACGTAGCCTAAAAATATACCGGCGATTGCTGTGCGACCATTACACGTAATAGAGTTATCGATTAAAAGGAATAGTGGACTGTACGATTTGTACATAATGATGTGCACGCAAGTGAGGTATTCCATTTTTACACATTGCATCCGATAATTATGTACTGTTAAGAGTAAAAAATTAATTGTCCATGAAGATAAGCTTTTTTTTTTAACAATTTAATTACTTAACTTGCTGCATTAATGACTTATCAATGTGAAAGAATAACAATCATAATTTCATACTCACAATCAGAAAAGGAAAGTCAGAATATTATTGTGAATCTTAACAATAATCGATAAGGCTTCCATACTTAATTAAATTAAATTAATTAAAGCTTAAGCATATAAAATACTTAATTATTGTATATTTTGTGAATATCGTTAAGCAACACACAAAACTAAAATAGTAATTCTGTTCCATTCCACTATATTTTTTAGAGAATGCGTTCGCAGTCCGTTTATCGAGGTTATGCAATGTTTCCAAGTTGTTCAATATAAGCTGCGTCCATGTTTGCATTTGTTCCGACGACTTCATATTCATTGGAATTTATATCATTTTTGTTTTGGAGCCATTTTGCTTCGGTTGTCTGCGATTTGATGGTAACACAGCAAATAAATAAGAAGGATAAATCTGTCTTTAATTTATGTAAGATGTTCTTCGATCTGCTGGACCATATGAAGCTTTTGCACTTTTAAACTACTGTAAACAATTTTATCGATATCATGAAATTTTTTCTTTCTTCTATTAAATTCCATTAAATAAGTTATTTAACAAAGTTGGGATTCAATCAGCCGAAAACTGTTTTTTTTTTGTTTTATTATTTATAGGACCATAATGCCATGCTGCGGAAAATGCTATGCACCTAAAACGAATCAGCTGTGTTTTGTAGCCGTAAATTTGTTAAAGTTCAAATAAAATTAAAAAAAATGGTGACGGCATATATTGTTGCAAAAAAAATAGGAGGAAGCTTTCATATCTCTTTTTGATTTATGGTTTATGGTTTTGTCACTTCCAAAATAATTGTAAGCAATATACTCCTGAGCTGTGTATCAGCTGTTCTCTTAGTCCACACACGCTATCGATATGCCCACTATCGATATGAATCTGTTGATTTCGTTCAAGTTGCTGTATACAGAAGCCAGGAAAGCGTAATCTAAAAATTCCTGGCAGTTTTTACTCCCTGTTTTCATTAAAAATAGGGAAAAGAAAGTTATAAAGTTCTGCAAATATATGTAACGAGCAGAAGGAAACATTTGCGACAATATAAACTATATATATTCTTGATCAGCATCAACAGCAGAACTAGCCGAGTCCGTCTGTCTGCCCGTCTATATGAACGCGTCGATCCCACAGCCACAATTTTAAAGATATAACTTTCATTTTTGGTACACATATTTCTTTTATCAATGCTTAAAAGTTGCGATCGGGAAAGAAGCATCAAAGTTATTGACGAATCTATTTCCCCCGTCTCAGTAGGCAGAAACTACAGTTTGACAGGCACTGTACACTTTAAGTGTTGGGAGCATTTTTACTTGTTTTTATATATGAAGTTTGCCAGGCACTTCGACTTTCCTCGGTGCTGGATATCCGGCTTAAACTAAAAAAATCTTGGCACAGTTTTTTTTATATGAAGTTTGCCAGAAATTTTTAGTTCTCGCTGTGCTGGATACTCGGCTTTATCGAAAATAGTCAGCTTACCACCTTCGAATAAGAAAAATTGTCATAATTTATTTTAAAGTGACCTTCTCAAGAAAACATACATTCAAGTTCTTTTTTTATGACTACAATTTTTTATTCATTACAATAAAAAGCATTAATGCATATATTTACTAACAACCTTAAAGCTTTAGCTATTTGTGAACGCTTTTAATTCTCCAATCTAATAAGTCGTCTACACTGCATTCTTCACTAGAGCTAGACTCTAAATCTAAATCTATAGTTCGTTTTTCTTTGCGTTGCTTTTTTGCGAGAACATTTTTCTTATCATTTATTTTGATAAACCTCTTCCAGTTTTCAATCTGTTCGTCTATTTCTTTTAGATGTCTCTTAATATTTAAACTGTCCTGTTCTTCAGCTACTATAATATTGGATAATGTAGCCGCTTCTCTTATTTCTTTTTGAAACTTGTTCCACTCCGCATCTTGGTCACGATCAGTTCCAGTACTATTGACAGACTTTTCCTGATCAAAGAATTTATCGGGTAATATGCTAGCTGTATTTAGTTGAGACTGAGCAGTATGCTCCGAATCAACAATCGGCAGCTTAACAGCATCCTTGAGTGCAGTGGATTCTAAGGCTACAGGTGCTTTCTCCGGTATCTGCTCCGACTTTGTTGCGTGTGAGATTACAGAAGTAGTTTCAGCTTTGGTCGGCTGCCTTTTAGCGAGTTCCACAAATTGCTTGTGCTGTTTTGAGTTTAGGTGTACCTTCCAAACACTTGATTTGATGGGGATCCTGCACAGAATACAAGACAAATTACCTGCAGAATCATATGTATAGAAAAAGTTAAGAAAACCAAACATATTTTATTTCTGTTTTGTAGTAAAAACAGTAAAGCGATAAGAACTTGTGTTTACATGCACACATTTGTATGTTCATATAAACTACAGATGCATACACAGATGTATAAATGTGCGCGTTTTAAAAAGGATATTTGGCCAAGGGCGATTCCACTTTAATGAATTTGCTTTTTATTTCAGCTTTCCTCCGATTTTTAAAATTAGATTTCAATAAATCTTTACTCTTCTCCATTATAAACTATTACTTTACAATAGCGATGGCAGAAAACATCGATAGTAAAATCTCATATCGATAATGCGTTTTCGCTGGTCATGAGAAAATTATATTAGCCGTATTCCCTTTTCGAGTCACATTTTAACATTCATTTAAAAATCGATTTTTTTTTTGTGAGCAGGTTTTGCTTAATAATAATATAAAATATTGAAAGATAAATAAATATTGGTAAAAGTTTAACCATAATATTTTACAATAATGAAATCATCGTAATTAAAACGATATCAACTTTACTGAAATTAATATTTTCTACGATTTAATATCATTTTCTGGAAGTTGAATTTTCAAAACCACGCAAAATTTAAGTCAGCAGTTTTATTTTACAATGAATTTAAGAAAATAAACTTACAAACTCAATGTTATTACAAAAAACTTATTTGTGTCAACCAAACTAATAATGAGTATTTAATTGGTTTTCAATTCGAACATTGTCAGAAGTAGTCTGAACGGAGCAGTAATGATTTTAGTGAATATGATACATATCGAGATAACGGTAATGTCGATTTCGAATATCGATATATCGAATACTTATCACTTTATCTAATTGTTGATTCCTTTCATTTTATCTCTCTGCGAGCTCCATTAATCATTAGAAAATATAATAGGGAGTTTGAGCTGTTTTGTGTATGATAGATAAGCATTTTCAGAGTTTACCTCTGATTAATAACAATCGTAAACATGTGCAAAATGTAATTATAAAAGAAAAAATTGCATATGCATACATTTGTGTATCTATACGTAAAAATATACGTACGTATATGCAAATGCATGTGTATCCAAAATCTGAGCTCTGGTATACCAGAGGACGTGTGTACATACAAATATTTGTATGCATACATGTCTGTTTGATAAGTTGCAGAATGTTAAAATAGTTATTTGTTGAAATGAAAATAAATCGATAGCGAGATTCATATGTACATACATGCATTTAGATGTATGTGCATATGCTCGAATAGGTGTTTGATGGTTACATTTGCGTTTATTTGTAGGAAAACTCATAAATGTTCATACATTAATATGTATGGCTATATGTATATACGTACACACAATATCTTTGTATGTAAGTGTATATAATGGTTCAAAATAAGTTTATCTCCTGCGGTTTATATTTCCAAGGAGGTCGATAATTATGTCAATTTGTCGCTTGCGTTATCGTGCTCGTTTATTTGCTTTAATTCAATGCGAGTTGGTTTTTTACATACATACATACATATGTACTTACACAAAAATTATGTACCTTTGCGAAACAGCCAATTTGTGTTTTGCATGCTAGTAGTGTCCATGTACATATGTACTTATGCATCTAAGTACATACATATGTGTGTAAGTCGGTTCGTGTAGGTGTACACTGTACATACATATGTACGTTCGTGCAGACGTACATAGAGTTTTGTACCGTACTTTGCATAAATATAAGTAGACACGTATGTAGATGTGTATTTTTGCATATATGTACATTATTTACATTACGAACAAATACGCCGGTACAGCGCGTTAAGAGTATTTAATATTCGTTAGCAATATTTTCTACTGTGGTTTATGTTAAATATATCTTAAGAATATCGCTTTGCATTTAATTTAGGGGTAAGCTCACATAATCACATCGCAAAAACATGATAGGTACTTTTGCATAAAATCGTCGATCTCAAAGAGCTAGAATCACCAAATTTGGCATGCATGTTCCTGTGCCTTCCTGAGTACAGGGTGTTTCGTAGTCGGGTTCACTCGACTAGAAAATTTTTACTTGTTTCTTTTGCATGCACAAAGTTATCGGCAAGTACCGTTAAAAAAAGAGTCGTTCGTAAAAACAGTACTCCATCGTGTTCTCAATTCCGAAACCACATACTGCTCCCTGAGCAGTTTTCTGAGATGAACTTGTTATTGATACGTGGTCAGGGCAATGCACCAAATCAGCATATTTTTTTCTGCTTTTTTGTAAAAAGTTTAGTTAGTGATATAGCTCATGTGATAAAAGCACTTAAGAGCAATTATGAGATTTCTATTCATTCTATAATGTCCAATTGTCAGGCTTAAACGCTTTTCATTTGGCCCTGAATAAGAAGAATAAAATAAATACGACAAACAGCTGATTAAGTTTGCAAGAGATAAAGTCCAAAATATTTTTTCAAACTTATTCACACTTGTTCCATTGATGCTTATCGTTCCTCTGCGTGCTGACGGACCTATCGATTATCGCTTTGAGCTTCGCGATATATCGTGCAATTGCTCTCAGCCAAACCGAATACACTGAGTGTTTCTTTTTTCACTTATTCCTTCATTGAACTTCGCAAACAGTTTCACTCCTATTCATTCCCTTCACTGTTCACTACAATATCGTTCAAAGCAATTTGAATTTATTATATTTAGCGCGCTGCACTCGAAAATCTCTTTAGTCTTTATTTATAGTCTGAATGGAAATTATGTACTGAATTTATGAAGCTGGCAATTACCTAAACTATATGAACTTGGAAACGTTAGTTTTGTATTATCTTTAAAAAATTGGAGTGGATCACTAAAAAACTGAGGAGGTCTACACTTTGGTGAAATCCTTTCATTGGTGCGGCTTGTGGAATCATCTATTAAAATAATCTATTCTCTTTGATAGGATTTGAATTACAAATTGTTGACTTTATTTAATTCTTATGGATTAAATATTAGATCAATGTTTGTTTTTTTTTTGCGTTGTGTGAATGTAGGTAACTTACTCATTACTAGTCCAGTGAGAAGCTCACATGTATGATACGTTATTAAGTATCTTCGTTAGTTGTTGGATGTTTTGAAGATTTTGTGAGATTTTAACATCCTCGACTCGATTACTTGGTAGACTGGCATCTTCTTTCTTTCTCTTTTTTCTTTCCTCGTTTCCAGCTGGTAATGGATATCGGTTAGCTATGCGTTTAAAAGCAATGCATTCCTAGACTGCCAAAAGACAGTCACTACCGATGACTGGTGCCTTGCATTGTTCGCTTTTTTCTGCAGGAGATTTGCATGCTTTCTAAGATTTTCTCTGCTCAGCTTTTAACAAGGAATAACCAGCTATACTGCGTCCGAATACTGGACCTTGTTACAAGAATAACTGGCTTCTGGGGAATAATGTCCGTCTACAGAAGATATATAAATAAATATTATATTATAGTCTTTATTTTTAGTTGTGAAAATAATGGGCAATCATCAGTGCTGATTGTATGTTCATCCTAAGCCGAGTGTAGTATGTATATGAAAATTTGCATAACAAAATCTATAAAAGTTTGAGACGGGTTAACAAAATTTTGTAAAGATAAATATTTCATTAAAATTTGACTAATATATCAGTGTGTTTTAAAGACGCATAGTTATTGTTTCTTCGACATGAATCGCTGTAGTATATCCAGCAATCAGAATATGGTAGTGCTTAGAGTATATATATTTTTACCTTCTTGCAGATCTATCAATATGCTTCGGATTCCAGATGATGAATTTTCCGAGGACATTAAGGAATCTCCTCAAATTGAAAAGCTTCATCAAAAAGATATACCAGGAAAATCGCGATACCATATGCCAATGTCTCCAGATCTATGTACAGATCCGACTAAAGCTAATTGCTTTCAAAAAGGTGGATTTCTTAATAATCCATTACCATATGCTACCCATATCATAAAGTCTAGCTCACCAGCTTCAAGCATAGGAGAGTCAGTATTTGCTCCTGACTACGGAAATCAAATACAAGTACCTCAAGGTCAACAAATACATTCAATGGCACCCAGTGGTGACATTAACTTTTACAGTTTTCCCGATTTCATTTCTGAGCAAGAGAAAACCATTTTGTCAGACGCTGAAAAGATGCTACGCTCAAAAGAGAATGATATGTACAACACCGAATATAACCATATACATGATGTTTTTGCCGTACGAAAATATTATCACCCCCTATTTGCTCATGGTATATGTCGTTGGCCTGGTTGTGAAATGGATTTGGAAGACATTGCATCATTTGTAAAGTAAGTAGATAAATAAATACTTTTATACCAAAAACTATTTAGAGACATAAGCAAAGTACAATCCTTAAATGCTGCGGTCAACTGGTATAGTAAAGAGTAATTATCCAAAAGCGTAAAGGGTGTTCGCAAATAAAAATACCCCTCAGAATATGTACTAGGTCTTATAGTCCAGATTTGTTAACAATCAAAATATTTACAACTATAAATTATTATTTTTTTTTTTTAATTATTCTCACATTGGCAGGCACCTAAATACGGAGCATGGATTGGATGACCGATCTACAGCCCAAGCTCGGGTACAAATGCAAGTTGTTTCTCAGTTAGAATCGCACCTACAAAAGGAAAGAGATCGTTTGCAAGCTATGATGCACCATTTATACCTATCTAAACAGCTATTATCACCATCAAAAGCTGATCGAAAGGTAATTTTGCTATTGCTTATGCATTTTAAACTTACTTTTTGTCTTGGTTTTTTATTTAGCTACGAAATAGTTCTTTAAAATATAGCTAAAAATGTATATTGTAAATGTTTATTTATATTTATATTTTATTTTATAAAACCCTATAAGTTATTGAAATTTCAACCAAAAAACCAAACATTTTTTATAGGACGTTACAGGAAATGATCTTAATTTCTGCGGTGGATCAACGCCAATCGTGATTAACAATGTAGCTCGAGCTCTTTACCGATCACATTCTCCAAGCGCAGTCAATCATCCAATGGTAAACTCAACCAACTTATCCGCAATGAAAAAAAGAAATCATGAAAAGAATACCTTTTCCGTAACTGGCGGTAAGTGTAAGTCTAAGATTTATATCAAAATAATAACCTGTAAACATGTAAAAGTCAAGAAAGCTAGACTAGACTAAGACCGCATTTTAATAATAAAGTACTCTGTCTCACCTATTTTCAACAAGCAAGATCTTTTCAAAAACATTATGAGATAAACGTCATCGTCTAAATGCGTACTAAGTTTTGTTGAGTGTTCTAGGGTGTCCGTGATTTATAAGTTTGAATATACCAGTTGAACTACCCGTGGTGTGAGTGTTATCCTTTACTGTAGTGTTGTGAGTGTTTATGAAATTATTTGATGTAGATAATCCGAGTGCTAACCCTTTCAGATTGGCTGCTCAAACCTTTCAACACCAGGTACTACCCATGCGGTTTTATACTGTTCTTGTTGTCCTCAAATTTGTGTATTGCATTCGCGTTCATCGTATAATCTGAAAAAAATATTGCAGATCTGTCATAATTTTGAATATATCTATTTTTAGGCCTACCTTATATGCTAGAGAGAGCAGGACTTGATGTGCAACATGGTGAGTAAGGTATTAAAAGAACACAAACATATAATACAAATTCAAAGACTAAGTGTTTAGGTGAAACTCAAAAGTCGGTTTTAGCAAATTAAAGTTTATTTTGCTTTCGACTATTATCAAAAACTTATTAATTTGCATTATAATTTACAGAAATACAACGCAATAGAGAGTTTTATAAAAACGCTGATGTTCGTCCACCATTTACGTATGCTTCCCTTATCAGACAAGTAAGTAAACAGTTTATTACTCGGATTAATTTATATTAATTCTTATTAAGTTGTTATTATTAAGTTGTTAAAACAGATCATACTTTCCTAATTTGTTAAATATTAAATACTTAACAATAATTTTCTATATTTGATCTAGTCCATCATTGACTCTCCTGACAAGCAGCTGACTCTGAATGAAATATATAATTGGTTCCAGAACACGTTTTGTTACTTCCGAAGAAATGCAGCAACGTGGAAGGTAATTAACTATATATTTTAACGATAATAATGATAACTATCGTATTATAAGTAAATGGGTATTAATAATTAAATTAGAAGTATTATTATACACTTATTTTATGGTTACATTTATCTAGAGTTCTTTTAAAGTTGTAGACATGTGGCAAAATAATTGATTAGATTACGACTAAACTAACAAACTAAAGCATATTATTATTTTTTGTTTAGTTTGATTTTAATAATTAATATAAAACCGACTACCTCTATAGAATGCAGTACGCCACAATCTGTCTCTGCATAAATGCTTCATGCGTGTTGAGAATGTTAAAGGCGCAGTTTGGACTGTAGATGAAATTGAATTCTACAAAAGACGACCTCAACGCACAGCTGCTGTAGCTAATAATTTGGCAGGTGTTAAAAACTCAACGGACAATAATTTTTACATAGCATTAAACTTTGGGTATGTGGGAAATTGTCAAAACCTTTTTTCCCTACTCTTTTTTTTCAAAATTTACTATTTAAACATATACAAAATATCATAGCATATGTATATATGTATATTTTTTTTTTAACATTACAACTTAGCCATAAGAACTACGATTTTCGTAAATTAAGAACCAAGCTTTTTGGCTTACAATTTTTAATTCCAATAAGTTGAATAGACCGGTTTTATGAAACAGACAGAAGGATACCTTCTCTGACCTTATAAGGTGTATACATACATTATTTATGATTAATTGAAACATTACCTGGTGCACGCGAACATAAGCAAATTCCGTGAAGAACTCGATCAGACAGACAGACAGACAGGGCAGGGAATCGATTAAAAATATAAAAAATGCATGGACTTTATAGCGTCGAAAAAGATTTCTTTTGTCTGCTACATAAATTTATATATCGTCAGCAGAAAATTAAAAAAGCTGCTTAATTGTTGAACAATTTTAGTGACAGTAAATTGAAATAAATAAAAGACGTTGAAAAAATAAATTGAGGTAAGTAAACTGTTGTAAATGTAATTTAAACTTTTTAAATATGAATTTAATATTTCAGAATAAAAGTTATTTTATATTGCTGATAAGTCCCGACAAGCTAAGAAATGCAAAATAAGCAGTTCAGTATCGAAATGCATAGAATTGAGAACTTAAAATTGGTTACTACGGTCAGGACAAAACCCATATTCAGATAATAAAAATTACCATACGAAGTTTCATCAACTGCCTCTATATCTTTTCCATGAAAACAGAAAGGCTACGAAGATGACATATGTAAAAAACTTCAATATTGTTATAAAAAATAAAAAGAATAACTTAAAAGCTAAAAAAAAATCCCGCCCTTCAACAATGATAAATATTGAATATGTTATTAATCCTTAATTTGTTTGATATGTACAAAAATAAATGATTAAAACTTGCGTGAAAGAGCCTAGTGAAACGTTAAGAAATCTTATCGATGACATCATGTGTTTGATTCTGACTCTTTGTTAATGGTAGATACTATATTGACTCCTTCACTGGGGATGGTAATTCTGTATCTTATGTTCACAATGGACGATTTCTTGCGCCTTATGTCTGCGACTGGTAAGGGTTCCAATATGGGTCAAATTTTATAAGATATTTTTAAAGATTTTTACATAGCTGAATATAACTGACTTCCTATTACAAGCTAACAACTTTGAAAACAGGCACTCTAAGGGACGACCAGCCCGATCAAATAATATCTACAAAGTAGTCAAAATAGATATAATAATACTCATTGATGGATCGTTGGAGTCTTTTGAGCAAGGCATTTGGTACACAGAGAAAACGAAAGCTGGAAATAAAGATTTATGATTTATTTTTACGTCTAATGACTGCTTTTATTTTGCATTATGAGATTAATTATTCAGTTATCCAGGATCAAAAGTGGGCATTTTACCACAACTACTCAACTTACATTCTCGTTCTCATACATAAAACAATCTTAGCATCGCAATTTGTGCATAAACGACATGTAATCATACGGACCGCGATCGTATATAACTGATAAAAGACAGTTTATACATTCGTGTATGTGTATGTAAAGTAAGAGTAACATAAATTCTTTTTCCATATATTCATATCTGTATTTTGATAAGTATTATATAAGCGTAGCTTTCTCTTTCTCGTTCGTCAATGAGAGCCAATGTTGTCTTGCTTACTTAGTTTAATTTTAATAAATAAGACTCCACAATATGGTAATTATCTTAAGCCCTGTACCTATAAAATGATTCAAATGTTTATACCGAGGTTTTTCAGCTGTTTATAACGGTCAGAATGAGGACCCTCCGAGGAAGTAAAGAGTTATTTAGAAGCCTAGCAAATATAAAGCATACAAAAATCATTGTACAACTTTTCTATTCGGTAAAAGCTTATTCATTCTGTTTTCAAGAATATCGTACTCAAATTGTTTCCTGTCGTTTCTAGCTTAGTTTCTGTATTTCATGTGTTCTGGGGGTAGCATAAAAAAAGCTTCAAAATATCAATAAATTTTATATATTTTGCAAATTTGTGGTACGTGTCAGACAACTTTTAGCTTTACAGTCCGTGATCGCATTAATACAGACATACGGGCTAACCAACTGACTGTTTGACAAGTCGGCTATATCCTCGAAAATTCATGCTGTTCAAGAATAAAAATGTATTCCGTTTAAAAGCACAAATGCCTCCTTTGTCTTTTACATACAGTTGAACAACTTTGAAGTAATCTTTTTACCCATATTAATGGGTACAGGGCATAAGATGGAACACATAAAAATACTTAAGTAATACTAAATGCTTATTAAAGACTAAAATAATTTTAAATTGTGGAATGATAATATAACTAACCAATATATTTTATACATATTTTATTCCATTATTCATAAATTGCATCTACTTTTTCTTCTATTACAATTTAATCGCTTCTAAAACCATTTTTTCGGATATTCGTTATATGATAATAAAAAAAAATTAAATGAAACAATTGCATGAAACTGTAGAATGCAATTAGAACAAATTTATCTTTACATAAATGTTTTGTACGTTACGAAGATGACTTTGGCTCTTTTTGGATGGTTGATGACAATGAATTCATTAAAAGACGTCATTTATCTAGGGGCCGTCCTCGCAAATATGAGCCATCTTCATCGCCAAATTCCAATCAGTCGGAATGCGCCATTCCAGCTGATAAGAACTCTTGTGATAATTGCAATCAGCACTGTACTAATATAGCTAGCGATCCAGAAACCAGAGTAGAAATTAATGATATCAGCGAAATGAGTGAGAAAAGTAGTTATAACTTTTGCAATGGAAACCGAACCAAAAAAGAAAAGAAAGTTAATGTAGATGAAAGTATATATGTAAGTGATTGCTTAAGCAGAAGTTCCAACACTATTACGAATTCGGAACCATTAGTTTCCGTAAATAATGATTTTATTAATATCGATGATGGTTCGGCAACAATGTTTCAAAGAAATGTAAATAATTTTTACCATTAGTCGCACTACAATAGAATACTACATAATTACATGCATTGCTGTTTATTCATTGGGGAAGAATAATTCATGAATATTAATATTTATAGAGCTCAACAACTCTTTAGTTTGGATTCGACATATTTATGCTAACAATTAGATCAATAGTTTAGTGAAATGTAAGCATATAAATAAAATCAAAAGGTACAATGTATATTTTTTCCATGTTTTAAATGAAAATTTACTTTAAACAAATTCAGAATAAACATTATCAGGCAATATAAATATTACTTTTTTTTCTCTTTATAATACAAGCATTGTTCTTTTACAATCAAACAAAAATATTTATTTGTCGGCATGACGCAAAGTGGTGCCAAATCCCCTTAAAAGCAAAACGAAAGATCGAAAATTGGTTAACGTCTTCGGCAATCCCGCCGAATATAAATGTTGAAGAAGATGGTAGTTCCAAATCTTCGGAAAACTAAATGTTTAATTATCAATTTATTACCTTCAAAGTTCAAGGATCAAAGTGAAATCTGTTTATTGATTTTGGGCTAGCTTAAGGGATGTGGCACCACTTTGCGCCTTAGTAATACACTTCCAATGCAAACCTAAACGGTATCAACCGTTTATCCGGTTTAGCCTCTGATATTTATTATATTCAATTATTATTATATTAAATTTTTTATAATTATATATATAAAAAAATGATGTATTTTTGTATTATATACAAACAAATCTATACTTTCTTTTCTGATATTTAATATATTTCTGACTCCTACGAGCTGCACACTAGGCGTGGAAAAATTCAAGGCAGCTGGGATCCACGGCGTTTTGGTTGCTGACTGCCCCTTTTTAATGAAATATTTTCCTAAGTTTATTTTTCCTTTATTAATTGTCAACTCGATCATTGCAGGTACTGTCCCCTTTTATCTTTCGTATCTGAGATTACTTCTTATGGAGCCCACAGCAACAATCCAACGAACAGGATAAAAACGAAAGGTGCCTTTTGGCAAAGTAAGTTCTTAGCATTGCACCAATAAAATTAACATGATTTATCTTTTTTACATTTTGCACTTATTCTCCAAGTTAACATACATATACACATTGTCTAATTGCATTGTTTTCCCCCTAGGTCAATTTTTTTTTATCACAACGACAACCCTTACCATCACAAGTTTGCTTTGAAAATCTTTGAAATCAATCGGAGGACTGATGATTCGTCGTATACCAACACAACCTTTAAAACATCATTCAACAAATAGTTTTTATAAATATTTTCCTAATTTAAATCAAACAACATAAAATTATTAAAAAAATGTAAAAATAATCATTTGGCAGCGGTTCGATTCACGGTTAAGAATTACACAGTTTTATGTGAACATTATTATGAATACAGTTTGTTTTTCTTATTATTATTTTCATATAATAGAAATAAAATTAAAATGAATTAATTTATATAATTTTGAAGCTCCACGAAGGATAACGTTGGATCATTATTTTCAAACATTGTTCTATTATTGTCCAATAAATATCCTTTAAACTTGGTACATTGTTCAATTCTCGTGTCCAACATCAGAAGCTGTTGTACCTTAGGGTGCGATAATCCAAAAAACATTTCACCCTTCGCTTTAAATGGAACCTTAGCACTTTCTTTCATAGTGCCCTGTATGCAATTTAGGAGTTCTTGATGACAAATGTTAGCAGTTTCTCCGAAGAACACTCCATCCAAATCGTTATCAGGAATTAATTGAAATTGTGGAACTCCGGCATTGTTTAGAATTTTACATGTAAATACACATTTCTTTCTTGGATCTTTGGGATGTGCATATATTCTCGTTGCCACATACCCAACAGGATATATCCAGTTAGTCGTATGAAAGTTGTGATTTGCTGGTATAATATCGCCAATTGTGTGTATAAGGATGTTGTTTAGTTTTAAAGGGAACAAAGAGATTTTCTGCTGCCCTTTATCTTTCGGTTTGTTTTCGTTTCGCTTTTCAACCATACCGTTCTGCTTTTCAACATTTTTCTTTGTAAGATCGCGACTCTCGTTCAATAATGAATTTTGTGAATTTGCACCTTTGTCGAGTCCTTCATAAAACATCAGTTTTTCAATTAAGGTTAGCCTTTCCGAACGTGCTGCTGCTAATTCTGCTTGTAAAAAGCAAAGTTCATCAACAACAGAGGCGTTTTCCTAAATAAAAATAAGCATATTGTTAGTTATCTTTCTATTTGAATATAGAATATTTTACAAATGTTTTATTGACAATATTTCATCAAGATAATCTTTAAACCCAAAGAACAGACATATGCTAATACAATATGTTGTTCAAGTTCCCTGATATTTGGAGTAGGTACATTAAATACTTTTCTAAGATTGTTTAATTAACAATTTTACCGTTCTGTAGACTTCTTATTAAAGTCCTGAAGGACAGGAACTCTTAGCCGTAGCAAACCCATATTCTAAAATTGCCCATAGTTTAATCAACTTAGGGAAGGCACAAAAATTTATTAAATTTTGTTATTGTGCATCGCGTAAGAAAGAACAGCTGTTTTGCACGACTTTTTTTCCACCAGACACTCCATTCCAACATCTTCCATTTGTATACTTGTATTTGTTCGGCGTTTTAGTTTATCATATTGCTGTTTATAATCTTTCTTCTTTTCTTTCATGTCTAGCATAATTGGTAACCAGGTTTAACAATTTTATTCTATAAATTTTGTGAGATGCAAAATTCAGACTTATCGAGTAATCGATATTACTTTAAGCAAATAAGGGAACTCATTTTGGTAAAATGCGGTCATACCTATCGATAAGATATAAGCTACAAATCAAATTTAAAATTAAATTTTATTTAGTTTTAATCAAAAGTGAGCTCATTTTGAATAACTGAGATTATTATTTTTTTTTGCTCTGTTTGTATTGCTGTGCTGACACACTACATTTTTTACTTTGAGTGGCGCCTAAATTAAAATTGCCGCTGATTTCAAATGGTGGCATATAATCGATTGTCGCAAAATATGTGCTAAAAATGATGTTCGACCAATCGATTTTCTTGTACATCCCTATTAAACCATACATTTGCTGTTTAAACAATACAAAAATATATTTAAAATGCCAGTCAGTGAGATGGCTTTTTCTGAAGAGCAATTAGGCAAGAAGTTTGACCGGTGTATATCGGATACAATTGTTAAAGGAAGTAAGTATTTTCTGTTATGTAATATAACATGCCAAGGTGCACACATGGACATGCATACGTGCATATGTATGTAGTGAAAACACATGATTACCCAACTGACAACAGCTACATGCGTGCGTAAATATTGAAAACAAGTTAAAATAAATTAGTCCTACAAACAATACATTGAATGTTGTAGGTGGATACATTGTTATATCATTCTTGTATGTATGTATGTACGTACAGTGACCGGCTAAGTTGTGCTATACGTGCATACATACAAACATACAGTCACTCCCAGCTGATTTCAACCAGCATACGTTTCAACCAAGTATAATTCTATTTCTTTTTCTCAGTTTTTAAAAGTTGGAAATTAAGTATATTGGTACTGTGAACTATCTGTCTGTATTTCCGTCCGTCAGTACAAACTCTTCATTTTTTCAAATCCATTATTCTAGTAGAATTCAATTTGTTTAAGTATTTGTCGTTATCAATAATTGGCAGACAAAAGCTAATCATTTTTATTTCATCCACCATTGAATAGGTGGTTATATGAAATATTACCATATGTAGAAAATAAAATCTGGAATGTTTTAAAAATAGCTACTCGCTAGTTTCTAAACTGTTTAGGGTTTGCTATGACCCATTTTGATCAGTACATGATATAGGTTGAGATTTTGAAAAGATGACGACCAATCCCGATTATCACTTAAAAGCTGTTTGCGGTCTAAGGAGATCCAAATCTAATCAAAAAAAAAATATATGTGCATTTTCATAACAGAATACTAGCTGGGACTACTAACTAGAAAATATTGTGGTCTAATCTATCTATCTTTAAGAATAGTAAAAATTTGATTTTACATTATGAATTAATAATATTATTCGCTTGCAAATCTAGTTTACTTGAATTTCGATATCTTATTTTATTAAAATTAAACCTAAGCTGTTACGGTCTTTTGAGTCGAGGTAGGTTGAAAAGTAATTGGGTGGCAAAATGGGGTTGGAAAATTCCAACGTATTGGTGTTCCTTTGTACTCTGTATATTTTTAACAGACAGGCGTATAAAATTTCCGCAGGTTTGTCGTTTGAGGTTGGCTGGTAAGGACACTTTCAGAGGTTGGCTGGTATGGACACTTTTCAGAGGTTTCGGTTGAAACTTTTTACACAGCATTGAAAATGAAATTTCAATATTCGAGGCCACCAGTCACCAAGGGATACCCTGAAATGAGAGCGCCAACAATTTAATAAGTTGTGTCAGTCTTGTGGAAAGATTAAACGCCATTTGATTTATTTCAATTCCTTTTACAAAATAATGCAGCTTTTAAAGTTTATAAAATACTCAATTCTCTTTTTATTTACAGCTGGCGGTCTTGTTATTGGAACGGTTGCGTCCTTATTGTTTTTTAAAAGACGTGTGTGGCCTGCTTGGCTGGGCACTGGATTCGGCGTTGGTGTGGCATACAGTACCTGCGAAAAAAACTTAAACTCCGCAAAATGAATGTTATTGCATAGTCCGTATATGTATAATAAAATAAAACAAGAAATTTAATTGAATAATGTTGTACGAACTTTTTTGAATTAAAAGTTGGTCATTTTTATTGAACCCAAAGTGTAGCAGTAAGAGCTGATGCATCTCGAATAATTTTCGGTTTTAAAACAGACGCTTTATAAATTAAGTATAGCTATTTTAAGTAGCACAGCTGCTCACTTTAGTAGTAAACTTTTTAAATATGTTTTCAAATTATTATTGTATGGCTATTTAACCCCTATTGGGGCATGGCCTGATGCACAATAAGCCTCAACGCGTCCCTATTTTGCGCGTGTCTTCTCCAGTTGGATACACCAAGGGCTGACAGGGCTTCTGTTACTTGGTCCTGCCAACGTGTCCGGGATCTTCATCTCCTACGTACAAGGTGACGTAGCCAATGAAGACGCTGCATGTTCACTCGACTCACTATGTCAACATCTTTGCACAGCTCATCGTTCACCTGATACGACAGGTGGTAGTTTTCAAATGCATAAACAAATAATTGTGTTCGTGCAATGCCTGTTTTGCCATAGTGTAACTAAATTTCTCACTCCGCCTCTCAATTCAGCGAACCCTTATATTCTTCATACTTTTGTAGCTCGAGTCACCAGACTTCGGCACGTCGAATGTAACTTTTCTATCTTAATAATAATGCAGAGTTCTTACTTAAAATTTTAAAATGAAAGCTATTTGACATTCACGGAGAACGCAGACAACACTGATAACGAAATTCAATTATTATTAATATACAGTAATTTAATTACAAAATTTTGTTTAATTTAAAAAAATACAAACACAAAACTTTTTTCTTGAAGTGTTTTGTTTTTTTTTTTTAAATTTGAATACAAATAGTTTATGAACGTTATATAAAAATTAAATAAAAATATATTGAAACTTATTTTTCCATCTTACGATATAAGTTGTCATCTTTAATCGGTTGAGCTTAGTACAGATTGAGTCTTGCCATTTGGAATTGGCATGCAAGTTGAGTAAGTAGGAAAAAAGGAAAAAAAAATGATTAACATACTATATACATCCACACATCCATTTTCAGTTTTATACAAAAACTTAAATTGGCAACAGAATAATAAATACAAACTTTAACAAGTAACAACGTTGCAGTCGGGCTCACCCGGCTGCGATATAGTCTGTTTTCTGTACTTATATTAAATAAAATTCTTTTAAAGACTACTTATATATATATGCTACGAACTAGAACGCTGCAAACGCCCAAAGCAGAGCGAGACGCGTACTTGTCGAAATGATCGCTCGTTTTCTGGGGCGGGTGTGGGCGTGGCAAAATTGTTTTTCTCCAATCTATCGAAGAGTTCAAATGAAGTCATACTGCAAAATTTGGGGTTTCTTGCTATAAGGGTGTAGGTGATACAGGTTTAGCTCATATGCGAGGGCGGTAGTGGGCGTGGCATTTTTTTTTTTGCCAGGTCGGTCAAGGGAGTGGTCACTAGTCTTTATGTCAAATTTGGTTACTCTAGCTGTAAAACTGTGGAAGATATAGGTTTTTGCGGTTTGTGGGGGAAGGGGTGGGGGTGGGGGGGAGATCTTGACATTTTGTCTTTCTATGGTATATACCAACATGTATACCAAGTTTGGTTGCTCTAGCTTCAAAACTGTGGAAAAAGCCTGCGTTCATACAGACGGACAGACGGACGGACGGACAGACGGACATTTCACAAACCCAATATACTCTTTTTTTCCATTTTGGAAAACAGAGTATAAAAATGTTACTTGGTTTTTTTCTTTGACCAAAAATTGTCAATTTCTATTTAAACAAAACCTAATTTAGAACTTTAGCAGAGTTGCATTTACAAAGTTACTTCACTTGAATGTGTGAGTTGTTTTTGGGCTTGTACGCGTATGTGTGAGTATGTCAGAGAACACGATTGACAATGCAGATATTAGTTATTCTTCTTTAAACTTACCTAATACGGCTGTTCCAAAAAAATCTAGATCACTGATTACGAACAACAAAGAAAAAACAAGTAAGAACGTTGCAGTCAGGCTCACCCGACTGCAATATACTCTGTTTTCTGTTTACTGGGGCGGGGGTGGGCGTGTCAAAATTTTTTTCTCCAAACTATCGATGAGATCAAAAGTATTCATACTGCAAAATTTGGGGTTTCTAGCTATAAGGGTGTAGGAGATACAGATTTTGCTCATTTGCAGGGGCGGTAGTGGGCGTGGCATTTTTTTTTTTACAGATCGGTCGAGAATGTCATCAGTAGTCTTCATGCCAAATTTGGTGACTCTAGCTGCAAATCTGCAGAAGATATAGATTTTTGCGGTTTGTGGGGGAAGGGGTGGGGGTGGGGGGGAAATCTTGACACTTTGTCTGCCTATGGTATATACCAACATGTACACCAAGTTTGGTTGCTCTAGCTTCAAAACTGTGGAAAAAACCTGCGTTCATACGGACAGACGGACAGACGGACATTTCACAAACCCAATATACTCTTTTTTTCCATTTTGGAAAACAGAGTATAATTACTAACCTTCAAAATACCAAATGACATATATACTATGGTGGGTGTCTAAATCTCTAGAGATTTGGTTTCAGTTGGTTTTGCAAGGACATAGAGTTGTCAGCAAAAAACTTTTAAAATTTGTTGCCCCCCCAAGTTTAACAAATGGTATGGCAACTCTTAAATTTACAAGCCGAAGACTTTTCTGTGAAACAAGTTAGCATCCCCTATGTTTGGTTGCTGAAAGTTAGTGCAGTTTTTTCATCGAGTTTTTGTAAGTTAAATAATAAATAACCTAAGCAAATCAAATGTTTATAAAATATAATGCAGGTAGTTAAAAAAAAAAACAGTACATTTTGCATAATAAATATTGTTTTTATTTTTAAAATTGATTTTGGTGGTGTTGATGGAGTTTCGAAACCAACCGAAAGAGGAGTTTTTGGCTATAAATTGGTTGAAAATAAATTGAAATAGTTTCAGTGACTCTACCTTAAGTCAGAAAACTTAACAACTCAAAAGATTTGACCACCGACTGTTTTTAAAAGCGAATGAAAAGGCAAAATCAACCGAAAATCTCTATTGTCTTCGGCGACACCACCGATATTCTTAAAAAGTATAAAAAGTCGAGTCGATTTCTGCTCATTTAAAAGACGTATAGGTTATGGAATGGAACTTACTAGAAATGAAAACGGGTAAGGAAATTCAAACCATCGCGCGCATCCCGAATCAGAAATTTATAGTCCCGTACCGACCGCTCGCCTTTCTTATATTATACGAAGATTAAGTAATTTTTAGTTTTTTATTTTTCTTACTGCCAATTATTTTTAGTGTCCTCCATAGAAAATGTTATAGCCGTGAATATAAAATGTACTACCAATACGAACAAATTTATTTACATGCTAATTAAGACAAAAAACACTTTATGTTTTGCGGAACCCGCAAAGATTTTCAGGACCCGCGTAAATTTTGGGTACATCAAGACATCCCGCCAAGTCCGCACGTTTTATAATCCTTTCCCTTCCCGCAACTTTTTGCGGAGTCTACGATCCCGTCTCTAGTCTGTAGTGATTAGCAGAGGGTAGGAGCTGGAAGCATGGCAATGTGGTCTAAACAAGCTCATATAAAGTACCATCTTCGAACAAATTTGTGTCCCAATCTTCAACAGAAAAAACTTTAGTCATCAAACTGCGTTAGAATTGCATTTGATTTTTTAAAGAGATTATTATTCAGGGTGGGAAATTGAGCACAATTGGAGTTTTTTTGTGAATCTTTCATTGCCAGATAAATGAATAATTTTACTATTAATCTCATTTGAGTATTCATTATTGAGTTCTAAAAATTTGTCTTGTAAATTGCTTATTTCGCCCACTGTGCGCTGCTTAAGGCCCGCAGCTCGTATGTGCACTTATGCATGTGCAGACATAAATGTATGTGACTATGGATGTGTTTTAGGATTCTTTAGGCCTGGCTACAAAGTGTGTATCTCCCAGTTACTTCTTGAGTACCGTTGTTTTAAAAATAAATGCATATACATACATATACTACATAGTTGTTGTTCGTTGACAGGGGTTTTGTATTTTAAAACTTAGTAATTAGACACATTTTTCTGTAGTCAAGCACCTTTAGATGCAGCTTTCTTACGGATTTCATATTTCATTTAAGCGTATTTCTGGCTAAAGTCGTCCGTTACTAATCAGCGATTAATTTAATCGTGGGTTCAACCTGAATTGTGTACACGTGTCTTCAGCCACGTGCGTAAAGTTGAGGGTAAGTATATATATTTGGCTAGCGCGTTGCTAACGATTTTGATTTTTATGCATCCATTGTTGTATGGCCCAATCATTTTACTTAGTGCTTAACGACAATACCAGACGTTTCAAATAAATTGTATTTTAAGGGATGGCAATGTGTGAATAAATATTTGTTTAATAATTTGATGCACCGTTCAGATCAAGAACAATGGAAACCCGAAAAACACACGTGCACGTAAAGCTACATTTTACTAAAGGTGAGACAGATTAAATTCTAATCTCTGATTCTGTTCAAATATACTATAAACATTTGTTTTTGTTTGTACAATATAGTATTGCTTTATGATATATGCTCTGCAGGAATCTAATTTTGGCTATTTAGATGGCTATTGTATTACAAATTTAATGTGTTCACATATGACAGATATTAAATAGTACAGTTGTATGGAACTAAAAGTTTGTATAAAATTAAGTATTATTCGCTTGGTTTCATTTCTTATCTTGGACTAAAATTAAGTTTTAAAAAACAAGTCAAAGGTTTATGGTGTTGATGTTATTGTTTATAACACAACTAAAGTAAATAAGCTAATAAAGTACTTTTTTAAGTACCTACACAGTTTGATTTTGTTGTGAAAAGATGAGATAAGTTAGAATTGCAATAGCAAGCGACATTCCAGTCTGAAAAAAATTGAAATTAATTACAGTATTTGGTTGGATGGTTACATTTTATGGCCATTAAAATTGTGCAGCTAAGCAAATTATGATGCAGATACTTAAGAGTGTTGCAAATTTACATATTGCCACAAAAAATGAGAAATGAAGGAATTTTTTAAATTATATATTAAAGCAGATTGGTTGGTACACAGTTAAATACTTGAACTTGAATTTAAATAACACCTGGGTTAAGGGAATATGTGGAGAACTAAGCTAGAGTACTTAGAACTACAGATTTTTACTCCCTGTTCCCATTAAAAATGGGAAAAAGGGAGCTATAAAGTACTGCAAATGTGTGGAACATGCAGAAGGAGGCATTTCCGACTATGTAAACAATATATATTTTTAAGCTACATCAACAGCCGAGTCGATTAAGCCATATTCGTCTGTCTGTCCGTCTGACTGTCTGTATG
Source organism: Hirtodrosophila cameraria (assembly GCA_949708635.1). NCBI lineage: Eukaryota > Metazoa > Arthropoda > Insecta > Diptera > Drosophilidae > Hirtodrosophila > Hirtodrosophila cameraria. The sequence goes on along the minus strand of OX453089.1, from coordinate 60,473,171 downwards.
AACAAACAGATCTCAGAGACTATAAGAGCTAGAGACACCAATCTTGGCATGTAGGTTCCTGTATACCATACGTAGATCAAGTTTATTACAAATTTCGGATGCACCCCCCGTACCTCCGCAAACAGAAAAAAACTCCCACAGCCACAATTTTAAAGATAAAGCATTGTTTTTTGGTACACATATATTGTATATGAATGTTGATCAGCTGTGTAAATTTCAACACGATCGGATAAATAGCACCAAAGTTATGGAAGAATCTATTACCCCCATCTCAGCAGGCAGAAACAACAGTTTGACAAGCAGTTTACGAGTTAAGTGCACTGCTTGCTTGTGTTGCCGCTGAACTGCTTGAAATGCAAGTTGGGAGCAGGGAGTCTCGTAGATTAAACATACATGTGTACCAAAAATTAAAGCTTTATCTTTAAAATTGTGGCTGTGGGAGTCTTTTGCGATTTGCGGGGGTGCGGGGGGGTGCATCCGAAATTTGAAATAAACTTGATCTGCGTATGGTATACACGAACCTGCATGCCAAGTTTGGTGTCTCTAGCTCTTATAGTCTCTGAGATCGACGCGTTCATACAGACGGACAGACGGACAGACAGACAGACAGACGGACATGGCTAGTTCGTCTCGGCTGTTGATCCTGATCAAGAATATATATAGTTTATATAGTCGGAAGTGCCTCATTCTGTCTGTTACACACATTTGCAGTACTTTACAACTCCCTTTTTCCCATTTTTAATGGGAACAGGGAGTAAAAAGTTTAACAAATACATAAATGTACAGTTCGCTGACTAGTTGTTTCAAATATAACAACTTTTATATTATTTTAAAGGTTATTTAATATTTGAATAGAAAAATTGTACGGTATCAAAAATTTTGAATATTCTTAAAGGTGCCTATCGGAGATAGATAGATAACTTTACTAATTTTCAGTTAAACCCTATACAAACCTTAAATCAATCAATTATACGGTTAAATTTGAACTTTTGTGTGTGTCCGCCGGTGTAAAGGTAACCTTTTTGAATTTACACGTGCTGATTGCTCAATTCCCAGCGCCGCCGGAAACTTACTGTTGATTATGAACTGCGATTCAAAAATTTGTTGTGAAAAATATGCATCACGCATATACTGAAATTGAAGATGATTTATGCTCAGCAAGTAAAATTGGCTGTGAAATTCAAGTCAATATGGAACTGCCAAGAACTGTGACTTTTCGACAGCACGTTTACTAACATCATCTGTTTTGTTGAGAAAGGTGTACTTTTGTTTATTGAAAGTGTCTTTGAAACGAAGGCGTTGAGTTGAGAATACGCCTGCATGTTTGTTACTTGCACTTCACTCTACAAACATGTTAAAATTTACATAAACGGAATTCAAACTACATGCTGTGCAGTCTTATGATTATTATTGCCTAACCGGATTTGTATGCAAAAGTGGCAGAGTTATTGTACAACTTGTGGAATGGAAAATGTTAATGTCAAAGAGTTGTCGGAACTGGAGCATTGCGACACTTACTCTCAAACCATTCAAATGTGGTATGTACCTCTGAGCATTTGAATAGCAATAACTTGTAGCACTTTATAGCGAGTTAAGACTTGGATGTAGTTAACTTAACCTTTAATTATAAACAATAAACAAAACTGATTTTATTTTTTAATTTTGTTACTTAAATTTATTTATTTTCAGATCTGAGAATGGAATACGCATATAAAGAAATTAACTACAAACAATATCTGAGCATATGGAATAAGAAATTTTGAGTTAAATTAGTTCCTGTTAATATCCTTAAAGAAAGCAAGTAAGCGTAGAAAGCTTTTAAATGATTCTTAAACCGCTATTCACTGTTATCAGTTTGATTCCTTTTCTGTGGGAGAGTTGGTGTAGCAATAGTTTTGTTTTGTAGGAAGTCAAAAGCTGTAATTAAGTTTGTTGGATTTAAGCTTAACTCTAGGTTAAAGTTGTGGAATATATATATTATTTTCCTGGTATACGGAAGTTGACTAGAGCGTGTTTTAAAGCTTAAAGCTTAAAGTTGAAAATGTGATGGCTTAAACTTAGAGAGTGTTGAGAAAAGTTGCTTTAATAAGGGACAGACATTGCACAAACCCAACATATTCATGATCTCTTTAGAAACTGTATTATCGTTTTCAGCTGATAGATATGGGAGCCTTATGATCTAATGGTCCGATATTGATTAGTTAATCAAACTAGTGAAAGAACATTAAGACTTGGAACTGGGAAGTTTGGTCAAGACGTTTGTAAAAAGTAAAAGATTTGTATGCATCCACTTAGTTTACGGGCGTTCCTACAATATCTATAAAATCAGCTTGACAAACGATATAAGTATTTGTTTTAGAGATCCTTTCCGATCCCGGCCGTCCCGAGAATTTTTAAGGGTATCCCATAGTTTCCGAATCTATCCCCAACAACTGGCACCCGCGGTATACCCGTACATTGCCTGTAGTTAAAAAAATGACTTGATAAAAAACTCTATACAAAATCTGCTCGTCCCGTTTTCGTACAACGATTCCGGCCGTCCCGGGCTTTTTCAATATTTATTGCGGCTCTCAAATCCCATCCAAGCTCCTAAAATAATCTTTTTGGTATGAGGCATCCTGCGACAATCTAAAATTTTAGAATTTGTTTCAATCCTCTACATCCCCAACACAATTTTTGGCGATTTCGTTCTCGATCTTATCACCACTTTGTACAGATAGGTCTCTCTGCTGCGGCCAGCAAGCCTGCTGATTCTGATTATTATATCAATCAGGAGTCATGGGAACGTTCGATCGGTTCTTGAAGATTTTTCGCTAACATGGCATTCAATAGCGCTCTTTGCGAGCAGTCCAGAAGTTCATCAGCATTCAGTTGCGGGAATATAATAGTGATTTGAAATTTGAAGATCTTTAACAATACATAATTTCATTTTAAATATCCCATTATTGTTGCTCAATTTATGTCACAATTATATCGACTCTGGACTAGAATATTCATGCTTGTTTTATATAAAGTTTCTCATTTCATGAGCAATTTGCTTGAGGTAGAAATACATTTTATAACATAAATAAAAATGTTCCCATCCATTCGGATGGATGAAATGAAGTTCATGCTCTCAGCACGACATAAGTTTTCAGTTGAATGATTATGTTAGCTACGATCTTCAGACAAATTAAAATATACAGAAAGAGCAATCAAGAGCATGAATAATCACCCCTAAAAGTAAGAATAAAATACTTAAACAGTTGGAGATATAATGCCAATATGACTTTTTAATACAATGTGTACTCTGTGTATAAAAATGCCACATAAAAATGATTCGTTCTTTTAATCGTGGATACATATTTAATTTGATTTCTTTGATACGATTACTCAAAAACGTATACAGACATACGGACAGACATATCCAGATCGACGCGGCTGTTAATTCTGACCAAGAATTTATACACTATATATATGCCTTTATGCATATTATATACTTTTGCGGTGGTTTTTACACATCTTTCACCTATTTTTGATGGGTACTAGTTGCATATACGGTTAACACATTTAGTACAAATGTACCGAAAATGGTACATTATTTAGTGGTTGGTACTATTTTACAAAATGGAAGATTTTCTATAGTATTATTATATTAATCAAAATTGTGAAAAGTACATAAGGTTTTGTTAATCGTCCAATATAACATTGAAAGTATTTCTGAGCCAAAAAAAAATCAAAACTGTAATAACAGCTGAGAAAATGAGAAATTTCCGATCCAATTTATTTGAGTTTTTCTATATCTAAGTATAAAGAAGTGAACTTAACCGCATTTTATTACGTAGAGAAGCTTAACTGCATATAATTTAATAGAAATAAAAACTGAGCATCAAAAATGTTGGTAATTTTTTATCGTTAATAATACAACATTGTTATTATTATGGCTGTAAACATCAAATGTTAATTGAAGCAATTTAGCATCAATCTTTCATGGCTTTAATTGATATACAAAACATATCATGACTCTATTGAAACCGTGTTCACTCTGAAAGGCTTAAAAACGAATATGCATACATACATATATTATACACATAATAATTTAAAGTCTTAAATAACATACTTCAGCCTTTTTAGATGTCATCTTTACAATGCGACATAATTGCTTGTGGTGAAGGTTCTCTGAATCAAAGTACAAGAGCCACTTGGTATTGTCCTAACAACGATGAGGCTGTTGGATTTGCTTATAACCTATGCAGCGCCTTTGAGCACCTTTGAGCACCTGCAACCCTAGTGACCACGAGCAGACCTGAACCAAGAGGTGCGTGATAAGTCCCTAGCTCTACAAACAGTTGTATTCCAGTTTTCTACCTTCCTGTTCACTGATATGTGTCAAGTAACGCTATTATAGAAAAGATTCGATACATTGTTTTTTGTTTTTTATTTCTTATTTGACGCCCGCGTCAACTTTTAATATTGTAAGCACAAATTACGTCGCTTTAAAAACATTTGTGAATATTTTCCCATTAATATCACTAAAATTAAATTAAATTTGACACATACATCCCAAAACCGAACAATTATAAATAAACTTTTAAACTTTATCAAAACTTTAACTTGTTACCTAGTTAAAGCTTAGTTAATTAGAGCTCAACGAACTTCAATGCAGAGCTGTTTTTCCATTTAACAACGCATTTAACTTTGTTAGGCTTACAAATTTTCAATTTCAACAACAATGCTCCGAGACAGCCAAGTAAGATTCCAACTAAGCCAGACCCTAACTAAACCAAGCAGACAACAACTAAGCCCTGTTACACATTAATAAAGCCACTCATCAAGCGGGAGCACACTCATCCAGTTCAAGGACTTTGGCAACCACAATGCATTTTAATGCTTAAACAGAAACAGTAACAGATACTACTTTAGTACCTTTAATAATGATATACATCTTACGGACACTGCGTCTGTATTCAGTTGAGAAAAACTCTGTCTTTATCGATGTTATCAATTTTAAATAAGAAACAATCCCATAAAAGTATAAAAGTATTAAAAGGGATATATGAAATATCCATAGTCCTGTACAACTGTGCGTATGAACACAATTGTATCTACTCTATTATAGCTAGAGTAACTTACATTTTACAATTTTTTTGGTACAGCCACGTCCACCCCCGACCCTGTATTTTTGCAAACGCCCATATCTCACAAATTTTTAAAGGTAGTCGCCAAGTTTGACGTGAGGTCTGTTAATGACCCCCTTGACAAATTGTACCAACAAAATTTTGCAACGCCCACCCCCGCCCCTTCAAATGACCATACTCTGACTCGTATGTATCTCTCACAGCTTTCCGGTAGAATCACGAAATTTGATATGAGGGCACGACTGCCATCGCATATAAGTAAATGGAAACAGACTGCAAACATGAGTATACTGGTGTCGGGAGCTTCCGACTGAAAAGTTCTTACTTCGTCATTAAATGTACTATATATGTTAGTAAATATGAAGTCAATAAAAAACAAGAAAGAAAAGCTGCTTTTGGCGCTGCAAAAATATTCAAGTGTCCTCGTGTACTATATAGTACATATAATTCTCATGCAGCTCATTTTTTTACTGATTGTTCTTATGGCAGCTATAAGCTCGTTTGCCACACTTGGTACAAATGTACCAAAACTGGTACAGTGCTTAGTCGTTGGTACATTGGGCTTTTATTTACATCATGTGTCAATTAAAAATGGGTAAAAGTGGGTAATAAGTAGTAGGAGGCTATATAAAGTACATATATTCTTGATCAGCATCAACAGCCAAGTCTATTGGGATTTTTGCTATCTGTCCGTATGAAGGCTGTAATTTCAGAGACCATAAGAGCTAAAGATACGAATCTTGGCATGAGGTTCCTGTATAACGCAGATCAATTTTATTTCATAGCTCAGATACTCCCCACACTTTGGCATATGGAAAAAGCTCCCACAGTCACAATTCTAAAGATACAGCCTTGACATTTGGTATACATACTTCTTTTATAAATTTTCGACCGGTTATTCCTATGGTGGTTATATTTTAACGGGTCCAATGGGTCCGTTTCTGACATCCATCAGTTAGAAGCACCTGTGCATCATCAAGATAGCTTAACACTAAGAGACTAGTTCGCAAGGAAAACGACAGACAGACAGACCCACAACTGTTCAGGAATAGGATAAATTAAAATCATGTGACTTCTGGCTGCATGCATTAAGGTCAAAGCTACCAGCTGTTTTAATCTGTTTTTCAGGACCAACTTGGAAATTGTACGTACGAGTCGTAAAAGATTAATGGCCCAATTCAGTATACTACTATATTTTCATAGTAAACAATCATCTCTGAATACATTTTGACTAATTTATGCCTGTCGAAAACATCTAATGTGTTGCTTGAAGCGTCCAGCCATATAAATTGGTTCATAGATAAAATATTGTGGTCATCCCTTAGTGGTCGCCCCACACAACTTTCTAGCTGTGAATGAATATTTGACACCCAGCTACGACAGCTTATTGACGCTGGTCAGATGGCTTATTATGCAAAACCTTAACTTAAGACTATAGTCAATACTTAGCTGAAGTTGCGCTGTAAAATCTTTGTTTTCATAAACTAAACCTTATACTATACATATGCAGAGAAAACTTATTTTTTCTCTTTCCTAACAATTTCACATATTTAACTTTACATGTAGGATCAAAAAATACTTATACCCTTAAAGTTGCACAAAAGTTCATATTATGTACAAGTCAGAAGCAGACGAAGGCTTTATACGCACAACTTTATTAGTATTTACCCTATTTATTCATTTGATTGCGTACAGGATTCAATTATAAGGGTACGCATTTAACAAAGACCTTAACATAATAGCATTAATACTTAAAAAAGCGCAGCTCTTGACCAATTTTTTAAGGTTGAGGTATTTTTGTTCACAATTTATCATTTGATTGCACAAAACTAACCGTGAAGTTGAACCACTTATCCAGCAAATATTTTCTATCGTGGAAGTGACTTCCGGGGTAGCCCCGACTCTTAAGTCCTAACTTCCTTACAACTATAAAATTTAAACGTAAGCTATTGATCTCTTAAGTTGTAGAGAATTAATAATAAACATTTATAATTATAATCTAAAGCAAATTGGAAAAGCACTTAGGAATTCTTAATTGATGTACTAAATCTCAGTAGTAAAAGTGGTATGAAGTTCATAATTATTTAAATCAAATATTAGTGCTTTAATTATTTTGTGCTTACCTCTCTTTTTTTCATTCAAATAACTAGACTTGTTTCAACTGTATTTAAACTGCATATCCTTTTTAACTTTTTCTTTGTATGTATTAAATTAGGTGTGGATTACAAACATACATATCCTACATATACGAATACGAATATGTACCTATTTATATTGTCTGCTCATGCATCATGTTTCTATTTCATACCCGCGTGCTTGTCTGCAATGTGGTAAATCGTATGGGGGCGGTCCTTACAACTGACCAATCAGATCTCTGGAACGCCACTTTAGACTTTTGCTCCGCCCATCTTTGTGTTGAAAGAACGCCCATTGTGTGGGGTCTGTTCGATTGTTAAATAAAACATTTTGGGTCATATACGAGTGTGTAGTTTGTAAGTATGTTATATTCGATAATATATTTGCACTGAAATTTGCCATAACGCAAAGTTGTAAGTAGTTGAGTTTAATTAATACAAAAAAATAGCGTTGGACACTGACAAATATGGTAAAATCGTGCAATCGTTTGAAGGTTGCTTTCCTCTGCTCCGCCATAGACCATCGTTTCTTAAATAACTTCTGTTTTTACTATCAGATTGCTATGGAACTCATAGACTAACCCAATGTTAGCTGAATGTTTACCAAATGCTAGGGCTTTTATTTAAAGTTGCGGGTGCAATTTTTTTTTCAAATCCACTAAAGGGTTAATGGGTTAACTAAGTTATTTAAAATAAATACTCTTTCGTAGATTTTTAAATTCAAGTGTTTTATGACCTTTTAATTTGCTTACATTTGTAAAGTGTTTTGGTAAAACATATCTCGCTGTTTTTACTCCCTGTTCCCATTAAAAATGGGTAAAATGAGTTTTAAAGTGCTGCAAATGTATGTAACAGGCAGAAGACATATACATTTCCGACTTTATTAGAGTAAATTATAAAATATTATTAGAGTAAAAATAAAAATATAAAATTATTAGAGTACCTATTTCCCCAGTCTCAGAAGGCAGGAACAACAGTTTGACAGGGACTTCAAATATAAAGTGCGCTGCTTGCTTACATTGCAGCTGCTCTGCTTGAAAAACAATTACCGCACTGCTTGAAATCCACTGCTTGTATGTGTTATTGAATACAAAGATGTTGTTTTGATTTTCAGAGTTAGGTACAGGAAGTTTCGTAGTCGGGCCCTCTCGACTAGAGCAATCTTACTTTTTTTGTTTAAAAACTAAATTTAATATGGATGTCAGATTAATGTTTAAATCAGCTTTTTTAAAAATATACAACTTTCTCCTGAAAGGATAGCCACTTGACCTTTTAAATATATATACCATCTACATATGAAGCCACATTGAACATATTTTGATCTGTTTGTTTTAAATAACATTTATACACCCATTGTAAATGGGTAAAAGGGGGAAAAAAATGCACTTGACACTTTCTCTGCCTCTGGTATATACAAACTTATAAACCAAGATTGGTGGTCCTAGCTTCAAACCTGACAGACAACATTTTGACAAACCCAATTACTCTATTTTATTTTTTTCTTCAAAAAATTAAAAAAAAGAGTGTAATGTGGTCTTTTTATGAGAAAATATACTACAAACTGCTGTATGGTAAATTCGTTTTAGACAATAAGGGTGTGGAAAATCTACAGATTAGGAGCTACAAAGTAAGTTTTCTTAAGTCCTTGTTTCCTGGTGGTGTTTTCCAGTACTTTGGCATTAGCAGAGCCTAGGGAGTGACTACAAACATTAGTTTGACCCTTTGCTTTGATTTGCTTCGACTCCTACAAATGAATCTGCATATTTTTTACTCCCTGTTCCCATTAAAAATGGGAAAAAGGGAGTTATAAAGTACTGCAAATGTGTGTAACAGGCAGAAGGAGGCATTTCCGACTATATAAACTATATATATTATTGATCAGGATCAACAGCAGAGATGACCTAGCCATGTCCGTCTGTCTGTCTGTATGAACTCGTCGATCTCAGAGACTATAAGAGCTAGAGACACCAAACTTGGCATGCAGGTTCCTGTATACCATACGCAGATCAAGTTTCGGATGCACCCCCCCGCACCCCCGCAAATCGCAAAAGACTGACACAGCCACAATTCTAAAGATAAGGCTTTGATTTTTGGTACACATATATGTTGTATCAATGTTGATCAGCTGTGTAAATTTCAACACGATCGGATAAATAGCACCAAAGTTATGGAAGAATCTATTACGGCCGTCTCAGCTGGCAGAAACAACAGTTTGACATGCACTTTACAAGTTAAGTGCGCTGCTTGCTTGTGTTGCCGCTGAACAGCTTGAAATGCAAGTTGGGAGCAGGGAGTCTCGTAGTCGGGCATACTCGACTAGAGCATTCTTACTTGTTTTAAGCTGGTTGTGTTGCTCCATCCTACTTCAAAAACGGTATTTATCCACTGTTAGAAGAAAGGTTCGTTTTTGTATACTCACGTTTTCGTATTTTAGCAGGCAGATCGCAATTTCGTTTAAATAAACATCTACTGAGTTTGCGGTGATTAGACGATCTGTAACATCCCTTCTTGCCAGGACATTTTTTAAATTATCTCACAATCACGCTGTTTCATTCATTCGTCTTCATTCATTCTTCCGCTGTTTTCTGTTACGAATACTTTCGACTGAAATATGCTGGTTACCAGATCAGCTAATTTAACGACAGCTTTGGTTTTGGCTTTGTACTGTGAAATTGCGTTCCGACAACCGCATCCATTTTGTTTTCGTCTGTAAAACAATTAGTTGTAAAAAAAAGAGTTTTACGTTACACTTTTGTTTTCAGCAATTTCAAGTTTCTTATGTGGTTTCCAAGTTGCATGCATTTAATTAAAATCATCTGACTGTAGCATAAAGGAACGAATATAGCCGCTCATTCTAGCTATATCCTTGAATTGAAGGGTATGTCTCCAACACTTTTGATCATCAGCAAAATCGCACTTCTGCAAGCAATGTCCGTCCGTATGTCTGCCGGTCAGTTTTTATGCAAAAAAGTTTCTTCTTCTTTTTGCTGCAGATTGTAGATATATGCTCAGATAGGAACGATCTTGCCTATTCAGAGTTTGTTCATTATCTATGATTGTTAAAAGATGTTATCAATATAGGATGAAATATATATCAAGCTTTTTACTGCCTGTTCCCATTAAAAATGGGAATAAGGGAGTTATAAAGTACTGCGAATGTATGTAACAAAAAGAAGGAGGCATTTCCGTCTATACAAAGTATATATATTCTGGATCAGCATCAAAAGCCAAGACGATGGAGCCATGTCCGTCTGTCCGTATGAACGCGTCGAAATTGCAGACTATCAGAGCTAAGGACACCAAGCTTGGCATGAAGGTTTCAGTATACCAGCAGATCAAATTTATTTCAAATTTTGGGTACACACCCCCTCACCACCACAAATTGAATACAATACTACAATACGCACAGCCAAAGTCACCATTTTGAAGATACACATATATCTTGTGTCAATGTTGATCAGCTGCGTAAATTTCATTACGATCGGATAATAAACATCAAAGTGATTGAAGATATAGTTCCACCTGTGTCAGCAGGCAGAAACAACAGTTTGACAGGCACTTTAAAGTTAAGTGCGCTGAAAAAGGGCAAAAGGGAGTTATGAAGTATTGCAAATGTATGTATCTAGGCAGAAAGAGGCATTTTCGACTATATAAAGTATATATATTCTGGATCAGCATCAATAGCCGTATCGAACTAGCCATGTCCGTCTGTCTGTCAGTCCGTCTGTATGAACGAGTCGATCTCAGAGACTTTAAGAGCTAGACACACGAAACTTGGCATGTAGTTTCCTGTGAAGGTTCCTGTGTACGCAGATCAAGTTTATTTAAAATATGGGGACACCCCCTCGAAGCCCCGCAATTCACATAAAACTCCCACAGACACAATTTTAAGCTCAGCAATTGCCAGTTTTATTACACATTTTTTTTTAATATTAAATTTAATCAAAATTGGCCTAAATTAAGAAATTTTATAGTTTTCTTACGAACAATCGATCGAAATTTAAATCTTGTTCGAACACATTTTCTCCTCGGCATGCCGACGGTCAATTTTTTCATGTTTTTTGCATTTAAAACTCATTTGCCAATAATTCCGCTATCATGTTTGCTGTCTAGTATCCCTTCTAAGATATATGCGATATTTCGATCAGTTTGGGCGGGTTACATTATTAATATATTTTGGTAAAGATAAGAGAGGCGTAAGATCTGTTCCTCCGGCCCAGCCGAAATAAAAGGATCGGTATCATTTCTTTAAGAATCAATTTTAAAGAGTGTCTAACGTGTGTCTAATATTCAAATTGATAACTGCGAATATCAAATTGATAATAATATCATTATAAAAGAAATATATCATATTGATACCAGCAAGTATTAAATTAATTAAAAAATAAATAAGAATTAGTGGCATTTGAAAAATCTAAAAATTTCAAATTGATTCCTAAAAAGTATAATTCTTATGATTCTCTTTCATTTTTTTGGGTGTGGGTGTCCTCAAGTCCGGGTAGTTAAGAAGTATGTATGCATCACAAGTTTCTCTGATTTTGCTTTTTGTATGAACTTGTAAGCATGTGCATTGATTGGTCTTTGTGGTTGGATTCGCAACCTCCAAAACCATATTTCCAACAAATGTTTCAGTGTTGTCAGCACAATTGAGTCTATGCTTATTGGCTTGTACGAGTATGTTTGCGGCAGCACGTGACTCCTTGAGCAGGAGCACAATTTGTGCCTTCTATTACGCCACCAAACACACTCCCGAAACGGGCTTCAAACAGGAAGTGTAGCCATTTTATGACAATCTGTGCTGCGTGCGGGTCTTATTGCGTATAAGGCCAGATGATTTCTGTACAACCAGTAAAATTTGAATTGAGAAGAGTGCATTCCCTGCTGTTTTTCGTCAAACGTTTTCTTCCGAATTGAGTTGACTCTGTACGGTTCGCTGGGTCGAAAGCGGCTTCTGAAATTTCGGTTTTTCTCTATGCCAATATATAAGCTGTGGCTGCACAGCTGCTTCGTTCTACTTTACTCTACGGAAAATAGTTTTTTAAATAACTACAATGTTTTCTATGCATTCAAATCAATGCTGCATATTATAAATTGTGGTTGCATATCGATTTTATTAAAAAATTTTGAACCAGCGGTCTTTGTTAGATCGATCCGACTGTTGATACTGATTAAAAATATATATCAACTTATGTCGTCTCCAGTTTTTAGTATTAATGGAATTCTGAAAGTAGTCTTACATAACATCAATTTTGAAGTAATCAAATCGAAGCCCTTGGCGTGTAATCCATTAAAATACAAAACATCTTACTCTTCATTTATAACTGATCATTTATTGCTTGATTTAATTGCAATACAATATTCTGACTGCACTTTCAACCTTTCAACCATAACCTACGCACGTTGCTTTTCCCTGCTCCATTTTCAAATTTCACTTGCTTCTTTTGATTCCAGAGAGCGTGTGTCAATATTGTTGTTATCTCGTTTATCTGCCCTCTCAACACATTTGACTTCCTCATATCGGAAAATTTTCATCAGTCTAATTTAATTATTATTATGAAATATTGCGTTTTGCTGTCCACTTACGCGTTTGATGATAAGTGTTGTCTTTTAACCAAAATTTCATTATGCAAATGTCATCGCAACAAGCGCATTAAAATTAAAAGCCGTTGTTCAAGATTCCCGCCGCCTTCTCATGAGTTTATTTTACGACTGACCCACGAATAAAATTTTACTTAAACTGAGTTGATACAATTGCCATAGTAACAATAAACAAGGGAAACAAATATCTAATGGGTGCCGCAAATTTGATACCAGATATTTAAGGGTAGCTGCACAATTTACATAGCAATCTAATTTTAATCAAAATCTGAGTACATAGAGTTCTTTTACTATGTTTTAATAAATTCCAATTGCACATTACAATTTGCACAAGAAACAAAATAAACAGGGTATTATTGCCTTTTCACGAAATGTAGGAGACGTCTTCGATCTCATGAAGCATAGTATATATTCTTCATCAGCGTCATCAGCCCAGTTGAACTAGCCAGGGTCGTCTGTCCCTTCGTTCATCTGCTGTCTGTTTATATGCGAACTTGTCTCTCAGATTTAAAGGTATCTTAAAAAAACTTACTTCAGGTAATCCATGTGGCACAATCGGTCGGATCAGACCAAAACTGCCATAGGAACGGGTGGTCGAAAATTTTGTTTTTATACTCTTTTTTTAACTTTTTTGAAAAAAAAGGAAAAAAGAGTATATTGGGTTTGTGAAATGTCCGTCTGTCCGTCCGTCTGTCCGTCTGTCCGTCTGTCTGTATGAACGCAGGTTTTTTCCACAATTTTGAAGCTAGAGCAACCAAACTTGGTATACATGTTGGTATATACCATAGGCAGACAAAGTGTCAAGATCTCCCCCCCACCCCCACCCCTTCCCCCACAAACCGCAAAAACCTATATCTTCCACAGTTTTATAGCTAGAGTAACCAAATTTGGCACAAGGGCTACTTATCACATCCTTCATTGATCTGGCAAAAAAAATTCGGCCACGCCCACCCCCGCCCCCACAAATAGGCAAAGTCTGTATGTCCCCCACCCCTTTAGCTAGAATCACCAAATTTTGCAGGTTGACTTCTATTGTCCTATTAAATAGATTGGATAAAAATATTTTTGCCACGCCCACCCCCGCCATTGCAATCAAGCAATGTTTGTTTCTCCCAAACCTGTAGAACAGGCCCAACCAAATTTTAATTGATGGCAAAACTTTAAAGATTTGAGCAGAAATTCAATTGCCACGCCCACTGACTCCGCAAAGAGGCGAAAAAAAGAGTATATCGCAGTCGGGTGCATCCGACTGCAACGTTCTTACTTGTTCTAGATAACTTTCCCAAATTTACCAATTCTGAGTTTTAGCATTATTTTAACACATTTGGAAAATTTTATCAAAATCGTATCACAATATCTTATAGCTGTCATTGGAACAATCTGTTGAACAATTAGTTTTTGTATGAAAAACTTTTTTGTTTCTCAGGCTCTTTTCATTAAACTTACCTTTTTTGCTTTTAAGTATGTTCTGGTCATGCAGACTAAATTTTATAAAAATCTTATCTTATAGCTGTCATTCAAATGAAAAATTCTTACTTTTTTAATTGTTAATTTTCTCATCAATTACATTTCAAAACTATAGTTGACAAAAAACTAATTTGTATGTAACTACTGTTTTTAGCCTCTTTTTGTATATTTTGTTAAATGAAAATTTTACAGAGAAAATACTTTAGCAAAGATTCCCCGATGATTTAAAACATACGAAATGCATAAAATACCTTTCATCCATTTATGTTTGTCAAATATAAATATTTAATATTATATTTACTTAACACCACATGAACAATCGGCGATTACTGAGTTATAATTTTCTTAATTTTTGTTCTGTTATAAAAAAAATTAACAATAATTGATAAAATTATTAGCATATTACTAAAATTGTTTCTAAAGAGCAAATATGTATAGGTACCAAAAATCTTGTTTAGAGAATATAGTTTCTAAGAAAAAATTGTTAAATAGCAATTAAATCTGTGCCATTAATAAGTGCGATTTATTATTTTATAATATTTAAAAAATAATTTTTGTTCCGGTAACACCTACTTTGATAATTACGTAAAGGTTGATTAATTAAATCAGCACGCAATAAAGCCGTAAGCATTTTGCAATTACGGCAGTCTGATTTCGAACTTATTTTTACTAATTTAAGCATACATTAAAATTTAATATATTTTAGCGATTATTTAAATATTATTTTTAAAAATTGTTAAGTTTTTGTAATTTGGTGTCATGCATGTTCTGCTACAAATACGTCATAAATTAAACAGCTTAAATTCATTTTTATTTTCAATCAGTTCTGACTGATGTTTAAACCACAGAAGTTATGCGTCGGAACAGAAGAACTTATTATGTACTAGGATATGGCCCATGTTAAACTTCATGAGTTTGAATGCCTAATTTGAAATGTTTGACGGGTTGAATTCATCATATGTATCGATTGAGTGTTAAGTATACACATACATACCCTACATACTTGTTCTTGTTTGAGATAGGGTACGCCTCTGTTTTTCGGTTTCCAATGAAAATTATACAAATACTGTCCACCCAGACTCGTCAGAAAACTTCTAAACGATTTCGAGTTGGTACTTGTGAAGAGTACGCGGACGCATTGTTGCGTTGTGTGAAAATACAGGCTTAGCAAGCATTTCCATTGTTAGGCGTGACAGTGAGGGGAAATTTAACAATTTAAGAATGCATTTAACATTCCTAAACTAATTCCAAATATGCGACCTCAAGCTGCAAAAGCTGCATGGGGGATGAAACGAACTGGGTTCTCATTGGTAGGATATGCGTGCAAAGAGAGACGCAGCAACGTTGTATGCCATGACTATGTCGTTCTCTTTCAGACCCATTCGCAATGGCTGCTGCATTCTGTAAAGTGAGTGAGACAAGTATGGTTTAAAGAAGGCCGGCATTATAACAGTAGTTGAAAAGCAAGTTAGCTGTGAATTGAGTTTCCAGCCCACCGTTATTTTGTGTGCTTTGTGATTGGTTGGCAGTTGTTAAAATGAATAGGCAATATTTTTATGTTTGTTTTGTTCAACGAAGTGTGTAGCCAGTACCAACAGTACAGAGTTATCGTTAATAGGAAAAACTTATTCGAGGGCTATCCAGAAGCCATCTGAGGAGTACTCGTCAGTACTGTTCAGACCTCTTATTTCATTTGACGGAATCGTGTCGAGTGGATATTCATAATAAATTCACTGACGTGGGCTTAGATGTCTTTAAATTTACATACATATATTGTGCAGCAGAAACAAAAATTTCGGTGTTTCATATTCTTAGTGCTTCATCAAAATATAAGTTAATGGCTCTAAAATATTGCTTAGACTTAAGCCAATGTTGGTGGTAAAAATTACCAAAACACATACCATCTGGCTTAACATTAGTTCAATGAATAATGAATAATGAATGATAATTAAAATTATAATTAGACAACCCAAGTGAAATGCAAATACAAATAATATTATTGTTTACAATTACAATTCTTTATGAAATATTGAATATTTAAAAGTGCGTTACAAAAATGAATCAAGTAAGAATTATTCTGAGCAATATGAAAGTTCTTCAATGGACAACAAACAAAATTGTTTATAATTTATTTAAATAAGTTAATGGTACAACAATGATACAACTTCTGGCTTCTACTGTTACTTATTATATTTTAACTACGTCATCTTTTGTGCTGTGCTATGTTGTATACATTCACAAATTGGACATATACCCTTTATTTGTATTAAATTTCTAGAGAATATTATGGTATTGTCACGTATTGTGTAACCTGAGTAGGGCTTACACGATCCAAAGTCCGTCGGTCTGTCTATTCAACTGTACTTTTATAATCAAACTAGTCTCACAATATTGATACTACATGATGCAAGCAGCACTCTTAGTTGGAAGTGTAATTCTTATAAGAAAATCTTTATAGATTTTTAAAGTTATCTACAGCAGATGGCTTTGTGTAATAGTACTTTATTACAACTAATACTTTTATTAAAATACGCAAGTTTAATTTATACATTTATTGTATTCCTCCCAAGTGAACTTTTAGTTCTTGTGTTTATCATATCAGGTTACTTTTACAGGTAACCTAGGAACGGTCGGTCAACAGTAGTTTTTTTGATCACTTTCTAGTGTTTATCGGATTTTTAAGAATAGATTTGTTAACGTTTAGATATATATTATTTATTTCATATATAAGCCGATATTCCTTTCTTTATTTATATCTTGCTACTTAGACGGGCTCTAATAGCTGCTAAGTATTTTAGTTAAAAGGAAATTTGAACGAAAAATGTATTATAGTAATTACATGTATCGGAATTACATTTGCAGTCCCAGCAACCGTCAAGAAAGCAACCGAATTCCGTGAAAGCTTAAGCTTTTTGATAGATGATAGTTGATGGCTTATAACTTGGTTATAGTTAAAGAATAATAATAGTAGGTCTGAGTACCTGTTATGATTTTAAAACATATGACCACATTACTCAAGTACTGTTAGTTTTAGCCATGGAGCAACCTAATAATAAAAACTCTCGACAATGTCTTTGCCTTTTGAAGATAATTAGCTTAATATTTACGCAACACAAATTACCAGGAAATCTTGATTAGTTATAAAAGGAAGTATTCCTCTATACAAATACAAAGATTATGATACAATTGGGAAAGCTCTTATTAAAAGGTTTTATTCAGTTTGAATAATAGCATTTATTAAAAAAATATTTTGAGAAATGGCTGTAGCCATTCTATTTTCGTGTTTGTAAACCAACGTTTATTTAATTTGCATTCAACCCCCCATTCAGCTATTTACTCCTAGATCATATTTTCTTGTTATTTAAAAGAACATTTGTAAAAATTTTTGTTGAAGTTTTTAAGAAGATATAGATTGACATGTTACAAAGCAAAAACTTTTTTATGTGTATTTATATATTGTCGATATTCGACCGATCGTTTCTATGGCAGTAACTTATAGCGAGTATTCATTAAGGTCGCAAAGAGAAAATGACGAAGTTCATATAAAAACAAGAGCAGCTTTGTTTAAATAAATGCCAGTCGCTGGTTCTTAAAAGAAAGGATTGCTGTAAAAATGTTTACGTTTATGAAAACGTGTCAGCTTTGCTTATTGTTATAAAGTGGGAAAACCATAACAATTTGTATTTAAATATTTATTGTAAGTGGATAGAGAAATAAATTAAGCCCTTGCCATAACTGAGTAGTGTTTACTCAAACTGCATAGTTTTCGTTCTATGCCTAGAAAAGTTTATCAACTTAATTTTCTTAATTTTTTGGTTTGCTTGACAAACTCAAAGTATCGCTGTTCCAAAATAGATTCTCTAATGACATTTAAATATACGAGCTCAATTTAAGGTTAGTTGGAGCTAGTGTTAATATTATAGGGTCGAAATGACCCTCTGTGTGCATAAATTTGAACTATGAAAACGCAAGAATGGACTAGATATCTAGATTATGTTCTGAATAAACTTGGAATGTTGTTTTATAGCTTTGAGTGATCGAACAGTTTCAAACTTGTTATCTTTACAAAATTATTTTTGTGTAAAAAACAGTTAATAAGTTTTACTTAACCATCGCTAATTATGCGTAGTGCATAAGTAAATTCTAGTTTATTTTGTTTACTTATAAATGAAATTTTGTTTCTTAAGTTAAGTACGCGTGTTCTTCGGGGCACCGAAAGATGCTTTTCGTTTCATCTAGACTTTGAAATACTGTTCATTACTTTTTAAATTTTTAGCAATGTCATTAACAAACATTTATCTCTTTTAATTTGCAGATTTATTGTATTTGAAGTGATCGTTAAAAACAAAAATATTTTCGTATGTCAGCGACAAACTTAATTGATTCACCATTTAATGAAAGGCGGTGCTTCCGAGCTTTACCTGGCGAGGAGGAGATTAATTTGGGTAATGAAGCAGATTTGGTAATGAGTTTATCCCAAAAAGACATACTTATACCATCAGCGGCTTCCCAGCAGCATCATTTGGAACCACTCTCAAAACATAATATTAACGATACATCGACACAACACACGGTTTCTGCTGCAGCCGCTGTAGCGGTTGCACATCACCATCATAGTTTATCTAGTATCCAACATCTACAGAATCTGCATAGCCAACATCAGAGTACTCTGTTTAACAACAACCACTCAACACCATTTAGTGTGACCGATATTCTAAGTCCAATAGAGGAATCGTATCGTAAACTGGAAATAAACGGTAATCCACCGTCTCCGTTTCGGTAAGTTGAATATTTTGAACAATTTATTTATCAAGCACAATGTATGAAATAATGAATTGGTCTACTACCTATCTATATATCTATGAATATAATTTTTGTCCGATCAGGTTCAAACTCATTTTCAAAGCTATTGGCAGAAAACAATTTGACAGGGGAACTTTAACCCATGGTAGGAATATGAGAGGATAACTCTGACTCTGTTAATGCTTGCTTAATCACCTAAACACAAGAAATAATTAATTTTGTAAATCACCGATTTGGAAAAGTTCACACCACGGGCGAAAAATTGATGGAAAACTGTTGTAGAAAACTTTTTGCCATCATACATCATGGCTCAGTTGCAAAGCTCTACTTAAAAAATCGTTGCGCGTGTGTAGTGAATATATGTACACAAGCATCAAGCGTATCTGCACCCTAAATATTGAAAATCATTTATATATAATGTTCATATTTAAAGATACAGCAATAAACAGGTTACCAAGTTTGATAAAAGTACTCCGAAGCTTTAAAAATACTCTGCCCAATAAGATTTGCTTTTTGGCCCTTACGTTATTGTCGCGCTTAAAACTCGATGTATTCGAAATACTTAACATTTGGTTAAATCAAAGGGTTTTAAAACAATTAGGTAAAAGATTAAAATGCTAGATGGAAAAACTAATCCAGACTTATCTCAAGGCCATTGTGTAATCACATATGTATGTCACTGTGGAAGGCAGTCCACGCTAGTGACGAAGCATCACGAAGTGTGCAAAAGGCGACTAGCATTATATATAGCAAGAATGAAATATTTGCTGTGAGTGTCGGATCAGATCGAGCTATATACCGATCGAAAGGTATTACTTTAACTAAGAAAATTGCATACTCATATAAACATACAACAAACACATGAATTGCATGTCTTCCTTTAGTAGGTATATAAGCCGAGTTTGAGTGCCCTAACTTAAAAGCTCTGAAAAGTTGCGTGCGTACGAACAGACAGACAGACGGACATTTTTACCAATGAAGTGTTTTGTCAACTTTTGAAAAAAGTATAAAAATGTTAAATGCTTTCAACAATTCTAATTTATTTTGTGTCAACTTATTCATATTTTAATTGCACCCGGGGGCTGACTATATTCCTTTTTCATTCTATTAACATTTTACCTTGTTATTAATATAAATATTTTGATTGGTGTTATAAATATTTTTAAAAAAGTCTTTGATTTCATTAACCAAAATTGGTCCGGTTTGCTCATGCTTAACAATCTCTGCATTCAACATTCTCTACTTTATTGATTCGATTAGCTATTGACATTTCTCAGCTTTTGAGTGGCAAATTGACGCTTGCTTAAAATTTATTTTTGATTTGTTTGCGTTTGAAATTTACGAGACAACAATTCTTTTAAGCTCGCACGTTTAAACTAAGTTAATCCAATGTTTATGAGACATAAACAACGTCTTGTTTTATGTGTTAGACATTATTTTCAAAATTATCGATTCGTATAAGGATTGCATTAAATTTAAAAAAGCTTCTTTTAAGTATTGTTAACCGTTTTATATTTTTATATATCTTAATATCTTCTTTCCAAGTTCATGAGGATTGATTAAAGTTTTTTTTTTCTATATTTTATTATTGATTCGAACACGAGTGGTCTGCACTTCAACCCACCAGCTGTTTGAAAGAAATGTTTTTCCTGAAGTTGTTAGCAAATATGTTATTCTAATGTTGCTTATTACTTAAAGAACATTTATAGACTTTCTATTTATACAATAAATGACCGCCAGACATATTTGTTTACGTACGAACCCTAACTACTTAAAGTCCATCATTCATACCAGAACATCAGTTTATTAAATATATTATCATGAGTAAGAAGGCTTCGAAATAGCCCACAAAGTATCAAGAAATAAGGTCTCTACAGATGATAAAGCACACATTGGAATGAGTTTTACAATATTATAGAAACACTGCTCAGTTTCTATTTACCAACATAGCAACTGTACTTACGACTTAAAAGTGCATTTTCATTAAATGGAAGATAAATAAATACCAACAAAACTTGTTGGTGTTATAAGCATAAACTTAATAACTGCGTTTCTTGTAAACTACATTATGAGAAATGTTATGTTGTTATGATTTAAAAGTGATTTGAGCTCGACAGATTACCCCAAAAGACTTCAATGCCTAAGTACAAGTTTATAGGGTTAGTTTTTATATAGAACAATTGTCTAGATGTCTGTATGGACGCGTTGATCTCAAAGACTATTAGAATTCTTGTATGCTAAGATTTTGAATAATATACTATTAGTAGTTCAAGTATTTTAAAGGGTTGTTTATTTATGGTGAAAATTTAAATTTTTTCTAAAGCTTACAATTTGCAGCAACTGCTCATGTGCATGTATGTATATGTGGGTATAAGGGTATGTGTATATGTGAGTACGCATATGTATGAATATGTGTTCAGCGATTTCTAAACTACGTTTTCAAGTACTCTCGACAAGAGTATTCATATTTGTTTAGAATGCATTTTTCGATTCAGCGTGCGAATTTATATACCATACAAATGTAACAACTGCTACTTTTGTAATATTTTTTAATAATTGATAAACTATGTGTTTTAAATTTACTAATTTCAGATCCAATTCAAGTGGCAGTAGTATTAATTCCCCCGGAACAATCAGCACTTCAGCAATGGCGAATCCTTACGCTATGGGATCATTGTATCATAGTCCAGGAGTCCAAAGCTATTGCGGACCCACAGATAACTTGTCCTTAGCGGGACATTACACTGACATGAGAGGCTCCGCGTCATGGTATGGATCAACAGCAAATGATCCCAGATTTGCAAGTACGTAGAAAACATAATACAATATAAATTAGATATTTTAGGGGTTACCTAAAATAAATACTCAACAAAATACTTCTTTAATATGGTAATCAATACTAAATTACAATCATCTCACCTAATGATGAAAATATATTTAGCAAAAAGAGACATTGCTTCAAGATTGAGAGACTAGTTTCTATAGAAACGGACGAACTGACATATACACCTTTCTATTCTGATACAGCTCAAATAAAGGGGGTCCCAATAAAAACGCAGTTCTTAATTTATAAAAAAAAGCGGGGATGTCTGCCGAATGTGCTACGAGACTCCCGCCTCCCAACTTGCACTTCAAGCAGTTCCGCGGCAACTCAAGCAAGCAACGTACTTAACTTGTCCAGTGCCCGTCAAACTGTTGCTTCTGCCTGCTGAGACAGGGGCAAGTAAATTATTCAGCAACTTTGGTGTTTTTTCTCCGATGGTAATGAAATTTACGCAGTTGATCAACATTGATAAAAAATATTTGTGTACCAAAGAGTAAAGCTGTATATTCAAAATGGTGGCTTTGGGAGTGCGTGTTATAGTATGATATTCAATTTGCGGGGTGCGTGAGGGTATGCCCAAAAATTTGCATAAACTTTATCTGCGTATGGTATACAGGAACCCATATGCCAAGTTTGGTGTCTCTAGCTCTTATAGTCTCTGAGATCGACGCGATCATACGGACAGACGCACAGACAGACAGACAGACAGACGAACAGATAGACAGACAGACGGATATGGCTATACCGACTCGGCTGTTGATGCTGGTGAAGAATACATATAGTTTAAATAGTCGGAAATGGCTCCGGCCTGTTACATACATTTGCAGTACTTTATATCTCCCTTTTCCACATTTTTAACGGGCACAGGGAGTAAAAATTACATGGGGTTTGAAACTATTCGAATTTTCAAGTTCATGATAAAATTTCAAGAAAAATTTGTAATAAAGGGCATAGAACCGAGCAGCTGTTTTCGAAAGGTTTACTGAATGAATATTGTGTATAAAATTTGATGATATATTGATAAGACGTTAGCTTTCGTTACAATCTGTGACAGGAATTTCAAGCTTTAACTATTTGAACAATTTACCATTTTTCAAATTAGCTCATCTACCAGCGCTAACTACTAGCGCTAACTGTAGAAGTAACTCATACCAGCTTTAGGTTTACAACTACAAATTGTTCTAGCTACCTTTTTGGCTTCTGCTTCTATGTTGTGTTTAATGGCTGTTTTATGCTGTTTAAATTTTGGCTTTATGTCCAGGTGTATGCTGAGTTTGTAGTGGGACGTCTTTGTGCTCATCAAAATATTTTTGTTTGGTGGGGGGCGTGTTTGTTGTCATTTTAGGACGTCAAACAACAGAGAACGGTGTTGAACGCTAAGTAATTATATTTGTTGTAATTAATTTTAAAAGCAAAGAAGAAGCTGTTTGTTGCGTCCAGAAGTTACTATGGTTACTATGTATATGATGTAAATGTAAAATTTGAATGGGAACTGGAACTTCATCAAGTTGTATAAAATACAAGGTGTAGCTAGTGAATTTTGTAAAAATATTTGTAGATTTTACATATAAAAACACCAGTATCAATCGACATCTGCTATAAAAGCTATTTGATACGATTATCAATTCTTAAAGCCGAGAAAATTTGAAGCTACAAAATATTGTGAGAAGCATCCATCCCAAATTTGATTACTATAGCATATAAATATTTCAATAATTTTACAGTAAAGCTCATAATAATACTTAATTGTTGTCACCTAAGACAGCATTTTGATAAAGGCAAAAATGAAATACGTAGATTGACAGTCAGACGGACACTGCACAAATCACATAAACTCGTTTTATACCCTTGCGGCGGGTATTATAATATTGTTGCGAAACGTGTAACATATTGAAAGAGTCTTTACCATTTCCATATTATTATTTTTAATGTACACTACGTTGAGCTGCGTTATGTCCTATTCGAGTCCGAGTTTGATTAAATTTAATAAAACAAGACACGAATATAATGGTAAATATTACCTTTGTGAGTTTTATCCAAAAATCTTCATATGGAAAGCGATCTAAAACGGCACCCAAAATAATTATTTGAAGCAATTTTTATGAATATAGAATAAATCATAATCTAGAATATGTCATAAGGAGACAGACCAGCTGTTGATCCTAATCAAATATAACTACATATTTACATATGTACATAAAATTGCATAAATAAAATTGCACAACTGATTTATACCTGATTTTTGCACATAAGTATAAATATCGAGGGTATAAATATGTACGGATTGGGAATATATTACAGAAACGTCATAAATGTGAAGAAAAAAAAAATTAATAATCATCTTTTCATTTCTAAAATAAACAATGACAACAAAATAATGTAAAATCAATTATTCTCACGCATACCTTTTCATTTTTAGAAAAATACAGCATTAAAAAGAGTCTACATTGATTGCGTGACTCAGCAATAATTGTCATTTATGAATATCTTTACTTAAAAGTAAAGCAAACAGTTTCAAGTACTTAGCATGAACTTTAGTTTTCTGTTTGTGCTTCGATGAGGTTATGTGTCCACAACAATTTCCTAAATATACACACATTTACATACTTACGCATATTTATGCATTCATCTATGTATGTATGTGTACATTTATGTTAAATATTGTAACTGTAGTTGTAGACTACGGAATAATCAGAAATTCAGAACTCCAATCAAGCAATTACGCTGAATCCAAGATTTTGTTTTATTTTAAGTATGATTGCGGAGTAGGATATTTCTTCAGGTCCTGACATCAATTTGTTTTATATAAATATTATTTTAGGCAAACAATGATTTTCCACAGTTAATAATTATAAGGTAGCAGCAATAAATTCTTTTCCTACACTTCAGATTTTTCAATTTGCCTTTTAATACCCTAAAAGCATTAGCTTGATCTTCATATACTTGCATATGCCTTTACTTTAAAATATCTTTTTCAATTTGTGACACATATTTTCTGACCCTAAATCAACAACTCATACATAGCTTACGTCTTTTTAAAAAGTGAAACTTTAAAATGTTTAAATTTCATACAGTACGGAATGCGAAATCCCAATCCCAATCTCTCTTGATATTTACTCTCTCGGGGACTAGAAGTCCCCATCGTGGGCGACACACTGTTCCAAGGTTCCTACGATCAGATCATCCTAAAGCCAGCAAAGATTGAGTGAGAGTAGAACCAACAAGCAAGAGGAATGAGCAAAAATTCAAGTTGATTGTAATTCCCTCATAGAAATAATTGTTAAGAAAATGGAAAGAGACTGAAGTGTCTTTTTTTTCTCTTGTCCAATACACCTTTAATATATTCAGGCATGCTCTCGTTTCCGACTACTTAAAATTAACTTAAAAAACGTTATCTGTTTGTTTTTCCATTTTCAAATGAAAAAGCATTTGTTTACATATGATGTTTAACCGTTTTATGCAAATTTTAAACTTTGTTTTAAGATGAAGCACATATAAGCATTAAAAGACTTATTTTTACAAATAATTTGAGACCAGCAAGTATGCCTTACCCGTCCCACACAAATCTCTGATCTAAGCTACTGTTTGTCATACATTTAAAGACTTATTAAACTCATTACATGTCTTAAAATATGGTTAAGTTACCTATTTAATGTTAACAACTTTTGCTTTCAGTATCACGGCTTATGAGTACATCAGCCAGTGGATCGATGGGTCACATGGGCAACATGAGTGGTTTGGCTGCGTGTAGTGTGGGTGATGCAAAACCATTACAATTCCCTTTGGCTCAAAGGCGAAAGCGAAGAGTGCTTTTTACACAAGCTCAGGTTAGTAAAATCTTAAAATTAATTTTGAAGTTAAGTTATATGTTATTAAAGCGATTGGATTGCATTCTATTTTCTAGTCTACAGTTTAATTATAACACAGTGATACAGGTTGTTTCAAAAGTAATTTTCCGTTAAAAAGATACTAAGTTACTAAGTTACTTACTCAGAACATATTAACCCCGTGTAATTTTAACATGGTGTCCGTCCGTCTTCCTTTCAGTCCATATGTATTTTATATACAAATCTCATAGTTAGTGTGGAAACAAAGTACATAATATTTTGATAAATCTTGGTAAACTTCTGTGTGGTGCAGAAAGTAAATGGCTATGTTAATTTAAAATTTAGCATTAAACTGAATCTAACTAGGTGTTATATCATATAAGAAGCGGAACTAAATACTTCTTTTTTTTTGTTAATAATATTAAATTTACCAGAATAAAAAGATATCGATTTTGCATCCACATTTTACCGATATAACCCAAATACCCTGTCAACTGATTTACCTTTTTTTATTGATCGAAAATTTATGAATAAATAACTTGGAATATATCCAGAAGGTATTGTAATTTTGTTGAGAAATATGTTACGTATTGCAGAAAGCAATACCAACCGAGTAAGGTATTGTTGATCAACAGTATAAATATCGGAACCATGAAGATCTGATCTTTGTGTCATTTAGCAGTTATTTGTATAGTTTGGTTTTACTTGATCAAACAGTGGTTCTATATCATACTTACCTGTTCGTATGTATATTACTACAAATGATTTTGAGGATAACTAAATATCCACTTTCATACGTGTTAGTTTTACAGATATATTATCAAATCTGTGTCGATTTGCAATGCAAATGCAACACCTGTATCAACGTGTAGACATGGCTCAAATATTAAAATATTAGAGATGAATAATACAGAACTGTAAGCGTAATATCTGTTTACATCTGCATTGATGCGAAAGCACTTACATTTATAAATATAAATTATGAACGCAACCAATATTTATTGAGTGGGTGAAATGTACTTAACGTACCTTAATAACAAATTTAGTGTCTATAGATCTTACAATTTATACAGTTGATTAGACAAATGAAAAAACGAACAGAAACGAAGAAAACACAAACTAAGTAAATAATATATATATTGTTCAATATTGAACATGTCTACTCAGATCAAGTTTATTTTCTAAACTTTCCTTCCAAAGTTGACTAAAAGATGTATGCAATTACAATTTTTGTTATCAAAGCCTAAGGATCTTATAACAATCCCATTATCTTGTAACAATCGTTTAAGGACGGATACGTTTACATATTAATAAGCTTGTTTTTTTTTTTTGTACGTATGTGTTCGAAATCAAATCAAAATATTTGAACTCCTGTGCACTTATCAGATCATTTTTACCTATCGTCCTTACAAAATAGAATAATAATCAAATGGTTTTTTGACTAGTATGAAAAATAAATTTTATCGTCAAATTCTTTCAGGTTTATTTTTTTAACTTGCTACTTTAAAAACAAGTAAGAATACTCTAGTCGACTTTGCCCGACTACGAGACTCCCTGCTCCCAACTTGCATTTCAAGCAGTTCAGCGGCAACACAAGCAAGCAGCGTACTCAACTTGCACAGTGAATGTCAAACTGCTGTTTCTGCCTGCTGAGACAGGGGAAATAAGTTTTTCCATAACTTTGGTGCTATTTATCCGATCGTGTTGAAATTGACACATCCGAAAGACATTGATTAAACATACATGTGTACCAAAAATTAAAGCTCTATCTTTAAAATTGTGGCTGTGGGAGTCTTTTGCGATTTGCAGGGGTGCGGGGGGGTGCATCCGAAATTTGAAATAAACTTGATCTGCGTATGGCATACAGGAACCTACATGCCAAGTTTGGTGTCTCTAGCTTATGTAGTCTCCGAGATCTGTGTGTTCACAGACAGACGGACAGACGGACAGACAGACAGACAGACAGACAGACAGACAGACAGACAGACAGACAGACAGACAGACAGACAGACAGACAGACAGACGGACAGACAGACAGACAGACGGGCATGGCTAGATCGTCACGGCTGTTGATGCTGATCAAGAATATATATAGTTTATATAGTCGGAAATGTCTCCTTCTGCCTGTTACACACATTTGCAGTACTTTTTCCCATTTTTAATGGGAACAGGGAGTAACAACCATCGTAGCAAACACTCTTTTATTCTGATTATCTGTTGATTATACAAGAAAGTAATTTTTGTTGATCATTGCTAAGTCATCATCTTTATAAAGTAGTTTGATAGCTTTCAAACTAGGAATCATAGACAAATACAGTATATACACTACTATTCGTTGGAATTTGGTTATAAAAACAAATACGTTTATCAAATATCAACCAACATTTTTCGTTGCAGCTGTTTGATATAGTAGTCCCATCCATAGAGGCTGGATGTAGGTACTATGTACATTGTACATGCATATTGTAACAACAATATAACAAATAATTTGTGCGAATTTAATGAAATTTAGCCAAATATCACAATGCAACGCACAGTTGCTTAAATTGGCCAGCATCAATATAAGACTTCTTACTTCAAAACTCTCTAATCGATCTATGCCAGCTTTTTGAAATAGTTATCCGATCCGGTCGTTTCCATATACTCCATGCAACGAAAAGTAATAAACTGTACCACATGGTACAGCTCAGTCTTTTTATTGCAAGGATTATATATGTACATACCAAATGTGGTGCCAAGTGGTACAGATCCTTTTTTTTCGTTGCAGCTTTTAAATTCAGAGACTAGTTCGCATAGAAACAGACAGGCAGACGAAAGCCGGACAGACGTATTCGGCCTCCTTCAATGTGTTACACATTTCGTGACTAAATTGTAATACTCTCTGCAAGGGTATTTAATACTCGACATTGGCCAATGGAGTTTGCTGATGAACCACAGTGCGTATTGTATAACAATTGTGTCAATTTCTATGTTATAATTGCAATATGAACAAAAGTTAGTTATTATGTTATATTAGCCAGAAACAATATCATCTTCGCCTTTCACCTTTTCTTCTAAATTAAATACGGTTTTCTAAAGTATAAAATATTGATCTATATAGTTTTTCTTCATTGTGCTAAAGGTTAAATAACCTAGAATATTAATTTGATTGCACGAATTATAAATCTGATCTTAACCTTTGTTTTGTCAACAATTAAATAATTGACTAAACTAAAGTTTAAAAGTTTTTATAGAATCGATTTGGAACATCTCATTCCAATACAGTCTGTGCAAATATTAGTGAAAGTAGAGAAAATTTCTAAATCTATTTAAAGCAGATTTCTATATCACACATCTGAGACCTTCCGTGTTAAACTCAATCGACAAAATTCGATTTTCGATTGTTATTGTAATATTTAAAGGGCGCGTGCCCTTAATCTCAAATAAATTAAACACCACCCTTGGATAGAATTGAACTGTGGCTCAATTTGTTGGCCTTGTGTGAAAAGACTGGTAGGAGTGTAACCCTTCTTAACACCCTGTACTTGTGTGTTATCGATAATGCCTTCATTATGTATATGCACATTTAAGCATATATGTGAGTTGAAATGCACATTTAGAGAACTCAAACTTCTCTAGGCGAATACTGCCAACTAGAGCTATAGTTTCAATCGAATTTTATACAAATAATAATAATGCATAGTCAATAAAAAGTAAGAAAACTTGCCAAATAGACAGACCATGGCAAGGTTGATACTGATCAGGAATATATACTCGAGAAGGTCCTTTTGTCTGTTAAATAACTTTTCCCAACTTTGTTACACCCTTATAAATCATTCAAAAAGTGCATAGGTTAGGTCAGGAAAACAACAGCAGCAAAGGTTTTGAAACTGTCTA
Organism: Hirtodrosophila cameraria; assembly: GCA_949708635.1. Classification (NCBI taxonomy): domain Eukaryota; kingdom Metazoa; phylum Arthropoda; class Insecta; order Diptera; family Drosophilidae; genus Hirtodrosophila; species Hirtodrosophila cameraria. The sequence continues at coordinate 60,443,524 of OX453089.1, read as the reverse complement.
AAGTAAGATGTGTTTAAAGCACCGTATAATAACGGTAACAGCGTATTTTGAAGTGATTCTATAGAGGAGGTCTTTCAATATTTTAGACAGAGAAACAGTTAAGCAAACAAGCTTATACCAACTTTTTTATTATAACATAAATCACCTTCATAAAAATATGGGCAGACCTCTATAAAATGCTTTTGTTTTTGCAAATGCACATTCATCTATATATACCTACATACAGTTACATTTATACTTATACATACATACAATGTACATTCAACGGTAGTGTTTGTCGAACGGCATACGCAAACACACATTTGTACAATGTAAATATACTCTCAAAAAGGTATTTATATTTGTTAAAGACTTGGGGCTTTAAGTGTATTGTAAATATCAAATTCGTTTTTCATTATAGCGTCTTAAATATTTGAATTGAATTTTGCTGAAATTTGTCTGATACACATAAATACTACATACAATACAATACTACATTTGTAAGTTTGTCTGTTTGTTCATACATACTACGAGTGCACGCATACTAAATAAGCTTTAGTTCTTTCTTGATTTTGAGATATGAAAGCTGGTGACAAGTCCGGACGGTCCCAGCAAAATCTTTGAGGGGTGTTTGAACCGGTATGAGTTTTAGCAACTGGGGGATTCTGTGGAATCATTTGACCAACACAAAAATCCCAACGGCCCCTAAAAATGCTCTCGAATATTGAAATTAAAAAAAAAAAATTAAATTGTAAATATGTAATATATTAAACTAAACATGCAATTTTATTTTTCACTAAATCAACAGCTTTGAAACTTATACTCTATTCCTAAAAGCAAAGAAGAGTATATTGAGTTTGTGTCTGTCCTATTAAACATAATTTGTTCAATCCTTTTCTTTCTTTCTAAGCACTTACCCAGCTTTTAAAGTTTAATAAAATATATATAAATTATGTTGAATTTCCACAAATACATAGATTAGAAATAAGCTATAGGCTCAGGCACAGTTTTTTAAAACAGAATAAAAAGGAGCTTTAATGTTAAATGTGAAACTCAAATGAAAAGTGATCGACCGAGCAGAAGTCAAGTTAATTTGCGCAGGCTTAGCTAAAATCAAAAAAGTAAAAGCAAAGAGCAATGCAGACAAAAAAAAGTTAAGCCCCTGTTCTTAAGCGTTGCGTGTGGACCACCAATTCGTATTTTACTACAGTATGCACCACCATTGGCGACCCATATCTATGTAAATGCTGTGTGAGAATACCCCGGATACCAGCGATTTATATTTGCATTCTTCGCCTTAATCTCTTGGCTCTTAATTGCTCATGTTCAATTGGAATGATTGTGTTTGAGTGAAGCGTGTGTGTTTATACTCTATTCCGTAAATGGGAAATGGAGTGATTTAAGTTTGTGCAATCTGCGACTGTTTTTTTGTTTTTAATATATCGCCAAGTTTGATGTGTGGACTTAATGATGAGTTATTTTAAAGATATGACCATAAATTTGTATAAAAAGAGACTATAAACAGAGTATACTGCATTCGGGTGCTGCAACGTTCTTACTTGTTATAAGCTGTAATAAATGAAATCGAGAAAAAGTGTTTCACGCCTTCGACACTATAAGAAATATATTTGTACTTGCTTAAGATCGACAGACGAACATCAGTCACTCCCTCATAGGGACTATTATGATATTAGGGTATCATGACATGGTCACGAAATGTGTAACAGAAACAATCGGTTGAAAACTCAATTATTGAACAAAAACTTTTTTTCAAGGTTTCATATTTAAAATCTGCAATTCTAGGTTTAAATGCTGTCATTTGAGAATCATATTCTTGTATAAAAAGTCTTTTTTTTTCATTTAGTTTTCGTGGAAACAATTATACCTACTAGACTATCTTCTCTTTTTTTTTTCTTTTTTTTTATAATTTTACCCCCTTCATAAATGTACGTATATATTTGTGCATGTCATCTTTGTATCTTGAAAATTTCATAGCGATCGGATAATAAAAACAGAAGTTATTCATGAATTTATTGTCTCTAGTGCGGAGCAGAGAGAAAAGCAGCGCTGCACCAACTTGCAGCAGGTTGTGAAGCATATATTTGTATGCTTATTATACATACATAGATAGATATGTATGTGGGTGTGACTTGTACATATGCAAATATGTTGGGGGCACTTCAGAGTTGCATACGGAGCATCTACTAGTCGAGCACTCTCGACTAGAGACTTCTTAGTTGATAATATTCCACGTTTTAATGATCATAAAAATGTATACTATAATTTTGTTTAAGGTTTATGAGCTCGAAAGAAGATTCAAGCAACAACGATATTTGTCGGCCCCCGAGAGAGAACACTTAGCGAGTCTTATACATTTGACGCCCACACAAGTAAGAAAATTAAACATGTTTCCCTTTTTATATTTCATTTTATAAGTATTTTGCCTCAAATCTACATATTACAATAGATCAAGTGCTTTTTTTATGAGTCTAGTATAATTTATTTTAAAGTCTTAAAGGTTACAATAAATAAACCTTTATTTTTAGAAAACATAATTAGCTTAAATAATTTTCTTTATGTATATACAATTTTTTTAAAACTATGTACAGTGATAACGGAAGGAAGAGAACTGAAGGTTATATTTTATTCTATTATTTCAATCATACAATTTTGGAGACAACATATTTATGTATGTAGTATGTAAACACAGACACAGATCAAGTTTATTTGAAATTTTGGTTGTCTCTCATCGCATCAGCCTATATCAATAGAAGATAATTACAAACATTAATTTATAGCGCTTGATCAGCAGAAAAACTTGATCCCTGTTCAATCATATTTACATTTGTTATGATCTGTCTGCTTCGTCAATCATGTTACTTGAGCTTGTATAGTACAAATAGAACGCTTTCTCGAAGTGGTACTGATACTCACAGCTGTTCTTGTATATCGAGAAACTTGTTATAATTTTATTTAATGATTATGCGCGATTATTTGTTAGAAAAGGAAAGTTGTTTAATAAAAAAGAATAGATACCCTTGTTGAAATGATTTTTAAACTCATTTTATCTGTTCCGGCAACAAATGTAAGCTTTTAAGCCAAGTTCAATTAACCTAGCTTTCAAACTGATAGAATATATAAACAGAAAGCCATACATTGCTTTATACACTAGGCTCGTCGTTCTAAACAAGAATATTTTGTGTCAGATATTTATCTTTCAATAACTAGAATACCATCTGCACAATTCAAGACGACTTTCCATAGAAAATGTTTTTATTCCCTTTTGCTTGAAGCTTTTTAAAGACCATGGCAGAATGACTTGGCGAAGAACAAGTTGACTCGAAAACAGTTGTAAAAATTTAAACAAAATGAAAATGACTCTGAGACGTTTTACGGCTTGATATGTAAACAAAGGTGTTGGCATCATAATGTTTCACTATATTCAGCAAAATCAATATAACCTATAATTTTCTTATGAGATTGATCATGGATCAACAAGTTTCTGCTTAACGTTCATTAAATGAACTTCATTTACTTTTACGAATCTTTAAGGTCCTTTTCATGCTAAATATGCAGTGTTTGGACTTGTAACTTTTTAAAATAGTCAAGTCACTCAAGTCACTGACTTATCTTGATTAAACAATGAACGACGATTACTCGGTCATTTTGGAAGGTAGATCAATTTACAGACTTATGTTGGTTTGGGTGAATATGGGTTCACCTGTAAGAAAGCATTTGAAAGCAGAAAAACTTGACCTATATTTCTTTTGTGCTTAACATATCGAATAACGAACATATCGAATAACGAACATTGACAATCAATACACACGGAATCAAAATAGTTAGTTATTCTACATCCTGGCAAACTATTAAGTATTCCCTTTTGCATATTTAGAATTTTGCATATCAGTTGAAAACTATTTTAAGTTTAAACAATGAAAAACTGTTGCTATCTGAATAAGTAATCGAAATTTAGAATTGAATGAAACAAGATAAGACTGACAAATGTCCTTAGTGTGCAGGCTTGCTTGAGTGCTCACAAAGAAAGTGTTTCGATGGAACAATGAAAATAGTAGACCCGATAATACAAACATTTGTGAAAGCATTTAATTTTAGAGATAATGTTTGCATTAGTTAACAAATAAGGCGTGGTGATGACAATAACCTACACTTTAAATAAGTATAATATAATTGTCATTAGGTTAAGCAATTACTGTACTGACAACAGCTACGGGGTGTGACGTGTTATAACAATAAAAATATTTGAATTGTGTATTGTCACCCTCGAGTTTTATTATCTGGAAATTTTATACAAAGACTACCCACCTAAACAGGAGTGGTGATTACCTTAGAATAAAGCATCTCCCGAGCACATTGAAACTGAGTGTGTGTGGACAGCAGTGGCATGTTTTTGAAAGATAAAAACGCATTAATGAACAATGCGAAAAAATAATATATTTAAACTCACCCCCAAAAATTTGTATTGAAATATGGTCATTGTTTGATCATGCTCTTCGCTATAAAAGGGTCTTGGGGTATTGGTATTGTGTTCAATGCAAAAGTGTTTCGTATAGTAAAATAATCTAACTTATGAAGCGGAATACACATCCCCTTTATGTAGCATGTAAGTACTTTCTACCTACTTGTGTTTACTTGCATTTGCCCATTCTGAAGAGAGCGCATTGACTATGATGATAAAAAGGAAAACCACAGAAAGGAACTTATTTTCATTATGATTCTTGATTATAATTCATTTTATAAAAAACTCACTCAATTGTGATCTGTTTTCTATTGATTAGGCTGTACGCCTAACGATTTTGCGGTTCACTGAAACACTTATTAGTTCATTCTCGTTGGTCAGTTCAATTTATTGTATTGCATTTGGCATTTTATGAGGGTGCGCGATAGATTGGTATTAAAGCCAATTATTGGATAAGAGAATCCTTACATGGTGTTTGGAACATACATACATACAAGTAGAGGCAAGTGTGATTTAATTATACTATTTGTGGAAGTTGTCTAAACTAAACGATAAACAGTACACTAAAAAACTAAATATACATAAATACCAAATTTAGTTGCTCTACGTCTTTATAGGTATACTATGTACATTGTACAATCTTGCTAGTTTTGGTTTCCAACTTCAGAAAGATATTGTGAAAGTGAACTTCCCTTAAATGTTTCCATTATTACTTTTGACAACTTTGAAAAACTTGCTTACATTTAAATTTGCTATATTAACCGCAATAAGTATGTTTTGAACATTGAAAAGAATTTCAATTCCGCAAAATGTTGCCGAAAGTGGAATCCGGAACAGGCCTGAATGTATCTAAAGCGACGAGGGTAACTCAACGATACAGCTACTACATTTACCACCCCCGTAATTGGTTTTCTAGACACACACAAACACGCATAACTTAAAATTCATTGAGTTGAAAAATGTGATTACATGCGTGTTAAACACGACTTTGTAAGAATAACAAGACTTAAAAAAACAACAGGTTTTTTATTATAAATGAAAAGAAATAAAATTTAGAAAACTAAGGTAAATTATTATTATTATTGTACACGAATTTATTTAAGAATAGCATTCGTTTTTATGCAACCCTTTTGCACTCGTTTGTAGTCAATAAATATTTAATATACTATATGTATAACATTGAAATAAATTTCTTATTTTCAGGTAAAAATATGGTTTCAAAACCATCGATACAAATGCAAGAGGCAAGCAAAGGAAAAGGCAATGGCTGAACAAAATCAACATAATCAGGTAATGAAACGAAATTAGAGAAAACATGTTCAACGTTTTTCCGACTTTAGTATTTCATATGTGACAGCTAATTTTGAACATAGCTGGTTCACAGCTGGCTCCCAGATCGGAAATTGGTAAAGGCAACTTTGTTAGGTTACATCAGACAGTATGAACATTGTTATTCCAGTGCTACCCGACAAATTCTTGTTAGATATGATAACAAATTTTGAAAACATTAGGCGCCAACCAGAGCGCCATTTTCAGTGCCGCATAAACCCATTGATTCTTATATACAATACTTTCGCCTATAAATTTGTTTAGTAGAAAGACACTTTATACGAAAGTCTTAGTTTTAGCTTATCACAGTACTCTGCTATACGACTTGTTCTCGGAGCCGTCTGCATTTCATTGAAGAGGGTACGTGTCTTCTCATGAATCCCTTCTGAATGAATGTTTGTGCTCTTAGTCTGCGCAGTATTGCATCACTGGGCTCCATGGTTGGGTTCGCACCCTTCATAAAGTTTATCGAGTGTTTATAGTAGAAAATGGTAAGGCTGACTGCATAAGTTAGTTTGGGCAACAACGCGTTGCTTTTCGTCCTTTAAGTCACGAACATGGAATTCTAGACTTTTCCCTTATTCTTAAACAATGTTTATATAATATTTTCAAATTTTTTTGTGATCATCACGAAATATATTACGTCTCTCATTCAAACCAACTTTACAGATTACCCTAAGATAAGCATGAAATGCGAAATAATCAATGCTTAAATTAAAATTTATTTTCAGTCTGCAAGTTCGCCAAGGCGGGTTGCGGTCCCAGTTTTAGTGAAGGATGGAAAACCGTGCTCAGGAGCAAGCAGTTCAGCACAGCCCCAATCGCATACGAATAGCTCAACAAATTCTGGCAACAACAGCAATAATAGCAATGGAAATGCAAATGGGGGAACTGGAGCCAGTGCAGTTTCTGCCAATGTGCCGAGTGGCCTAAATCTCATCCCAGGAGATGCACCTAACTCACACTCACCTGATACATCTTCATCTCTGATAGCAAGTTATGGTGGGACAGTTGGAGGTTCCAATGCTTCTATGTTACAGCAACCCTGCAATAATGCTCTTATGTCTAATAGTTTAGCTATGGCATATCGAAACCAAAATAATTTTATTTCGAATGGTCATCAGCAACAATGTGGAGGCTATTTGCCATTGCAAGGAAGAGCATGGTAAAAGTATCATAGATCTAACATATGTATATCAGTTATATTCTTTCGGTTCTGTTGAAGTGTACTCAATTCAGTTATGTGTGTATATCAGCTGATATATTATAAGAAGTTTTAAAATAGATGCAGCGATATTTGATTTGAATTTCATAAAATGAAATTTTTGCTTTATATAATAGCAATAGTAAATAAGGTCTTAACAAAATATACATACAGGTCTCCAAAAAACCTTAAAACAAAACACACACAAAATAAACAAAAATTATAAGTAATACTTAAGTGTATATATTTATAGGTCAATGTATTATACAATAAACTGTAAACTTAAATGTGTTCAAATGTATTCTAAATTTTGCGTTCATATATGAATTTTTACAGTTACAAAGGTTATAATTTATATTCTCGGAGTGTGTGTTTTGGGAAGCCTACATCAGGTCTAAAGTACTCTTCAACACATTAATAGTCACATATCGATTTCTTGCGGTACGGATATGATATTTAAACGTATATGTTTAATTATATAAAGATAAGTTCAAAAAAGTATTTCTAAATAAGTTTTGTCGACTAAAAAATATGTTCAAAGTCTTGTTACGAACTTTAAATAAGCAACAGTCGTTTCGGAAGTTAATGTCAATTGTCATAATTTTAATTTTTAGCTTTGCAGAAAGATAAAACGTAAGTAAAAGTTGATTATTACCTATTACTATGTTATTGAGATTTTAAAAAAGAGTTTAATATTGCACAATTTTGCAACATATTTCATGATGGGCTTTTAACTGAAAGACTACCCATATCAGAGACCGGCAGCGGTGGTTGTTTACAGCACAACTAGTGTACTCGCTCAAAATGCGGTGGCGGTACTCAAACACCGCCTAGTAAGCGGTTGCGGTGTTGGCACACCGCCCAAAATATGAGTGCGGCACATACACTTAAAAAAAATACCCGGTGATAAAACACACTGTAATATAAACATATGTAAACATACAGTAGCAACTGTATGTCATCCAAAGCTTTGTGCCTAAGTCTTTATTGCGATCCTGTCACATTTCAGCAAAAATGATTATTTTTTGGCAAAAAATTAAAAAATACCCGCAAAAATCTAAATGAGTACGGACCACCAACGAGCACTGGTTCGGGTTCTCCTGACTGTACAGAACTACAGGACCCGTGAACCAGCCCTACAAGCCGCACACGCTCAACGCTCAAAAACAGAGGAGGTAAAGTAGGCGGAGTCAAGGTTAAGGCTTGAGTAAATTTATTGGCGGCCAGAGGCACGTATTTACATATATCACTCTAGTATATGGTAGCTTATGGCTTATGACTTTAATAGTGCGAAGATTCCCTTATCATAATGCTTACAATGATTACAGTTATATCCTAAAAGTATATGTCTGTCTTAGTCTAATGCATGCACAGTGAATGAGCTGATCATGCGAGCTTTTGTGGCACGCGCTCAGCGCGTGTGCTGATCATGAGCTTTTATGGTTTGTGTCTAGGATACTTGACTTAGACACAGAGATTTGGATGACATATAGTTGCTACTGTATGTTTACATATGTTTATATTACAGAGGAGTGTTTTAAAGTAAAACACATACACAATTTTACAAATAGATTTTCTAAAATGTTACTACGATTATTAGTGTAAAATACTTACAAATCTTCAAGTTGAAAATGGCGGGGTCTATTCTGATTTTAGGCAAATAATTCTTTTGCAACTTTTCTTAGAATTGTGCACAGATTCCGTTTTTCACTGACGCTTGAATTGAGCCACCTTAATATACATACATACAACAATGCTAAGTAAAAACTTTTTGAAACAGCAGACCGCCAATGTCTAATTGCAACATGTGGTAGATATAGGACACAGAAACACACGCCAATCGCTTCAGTTTTAAAAAATATAACGGCTGTGCGCAAGGCTTTGCGTGACAGCTGAAGTGCTCAAAGGTTGACTTTGCGGGTCGGGCGCCATTTTTATACTTTTCAAACCACTTGAATTGCCGAGACCGCACAACATGCTACCACTTATGCCGCAAGTTGCGTTACTGGACCATTTGTCGTAGTTGATATTAAGGGTTGTCGTCTGACAGAAATAATGCAGGGATAATACAGTCGATACTGGAATAAAATAGTCTATTTGGTTACAGATTATTGCTATACACTTTGAGACTCAATGAGCTGATCTTATACCTTGAGGTGCCCATAAAAAATGTCGGCATTTGATGTGGTGTAGGAAATAATTCTCGATTTCCGCCAGTCCCAGCATGCGCGATGTGACTTCAATGACTCCAATTGGATAAAATCCCACTATGTATGTGCTAAACAGTTGGATGTTAGTAAAATAATAAAGTATAAAAGTATATATAAAATAATTCATGCCATTTGCACGAAAACACCAAATGAAGCTTAATCGCTGGTTAAGTGCCCTAGGCTGTCCAAGGAATTCGTTCAAAGAATTGTTAATAAAATCTTAGCTATCTGTGCAGACTAAAAAGCGCACTTTTCTTATACACTTACATAAATGTACATTTAAAATAACTTTTTCTTTAAATAGATGAGATTAACACAAGGTCTTGTCAGTCAATTAAATGCATTAGTCAAGAATATTTTTAATTCATTCTAACTGTTGAAAACCTTTATTAATAAACTTTTTTATGTTTCGTTACTATTTCCTCAAAAATACACTACCTTGACAGCTTGACAAGCATTTTGCTGGTTGCAGTCGATGACTTTGCTGCCTTATAAATCGATTACTTAGATATTTTTGGCTTCTTATATCGATAAGATCGATGCTATCATATGTTTTCAAATCATTCTTTCCTAGAATAAAATTGTATATGGTATGCCAGCGATAACTGAAATAGTATATCAAAGTGTATTAAAAGGTGTTGTTAAACAAAACAGGCCATTAACTAAATAGACATATATATAAAAATATGAATTTATTAGTTTTAACCAAACGTTAATTTCAACTGAAATTTAACAAAAAATAAAATGCAAGCAAGTTATTCACAATCGGTGGCTGCAACAATATAAATATATTTAAGTCAAGACAAGATGTAAAACGCTTGAAATAAAACACATATACCATTTTTAAAGGGATCAAATTAAGAGCTAGCCAACCGGCACTTTAATCGGTAATCGGAAAAGCCGGTCACACTAATGCAAGCAAAATACTCGATAGCTCTACCTCATCGATAAGAAACAATTGAATCTATCGATAGTGCCATCGATTGTGTGTCAGCTCTAATAGCACACGTTTGCGTAAAGGAAAATATGGATGTTCCTCAGGTAATAGGCTTTTTGTATGAAATTAATCAAATTATAACGCGTTTCTTTGCAGCTGTCGAGTGCCCTGCGCGATTTGCCAAACAGGGTTCTAAATGTTCCCGTAGAAGAACGCCTGTCACTCTTTCAAAATGTTTCAGCAGTGCTCGGAAATCCCGGTAAGTGTGCAACTAATGTACGTATGTGTGTACACAGATACATAGATACATATGCTCATGTGCATGCGTATGTCTGTATATATGTTTATATTCAGTTGGATTATTAAATAAATAAATATCGATATATGATTCGTAGGTGCCACGAATGAAACACACTTTACTTTTGCCTTTTCAGCTTATTTATTGCTTGCTGATATGTTTTGCAATTGTTATTAACAATAAATAAAGCATGTACTGGTTGCTTTGACAGTTTTAGTTGCACTTTAAGTCGAAAAAGGCATAACTAAAAGTATTGTGGTTAAGCTGAATTATTAAGCTTATCTTGATTTATAGGAAAATACTACGGCGATTCAGTTTATATACAAATTATACTTTAAAATAGTGTATTGAAGGTGACGATTAGCAGGGAGTCTTTCAAGAAATTCCAACCGGTCATCCTCTCATTGATAGAAAAGTTTAAATGACTTTGTAGGTTTTATGGTTGTTCACCAAAAATGCCAATAAAGAGAACTCAATCCTTCTAAAATTAACTGAATACAAGCAGTAGAATATATGTATGTGCATATTAACCACAACGTCCAAAACAGCAATTTTACTAACGCATATTTCTAAAATTCTCTTATATTCCTGTTTTAAATTAAAGGGTTTAGTACACTTGCATTTGATCAACTATTTCCTTAACTTGCTATTAAATACGGATTTAATTTGACTTTAAAGCCATCAAAACAATTTGAAAATTTTTAGGTAATTCAACTCCGCAAACTATTTCCGAAAGTTTATGTCGGAACAGGTCTGATAGCAAACGATCATACAGTTGATTTTGAATATCACGTATAAACACATACATATAAATTGGCATATGATAATTAAGCTAGTGCACTAATTCAACACACTTGAAATTCGAATCTGAAACAAAATTGTGTCATACCACATTTGAGCAAAAACATGTTGATGAGCTTTTAATGTTTGCTTATACAATAAGTTGATTTACACAACTAGCTGTTGGTATCAGTATCACCTGAAACGGAGCTTACCAAGACTATATGACAGCCTATCAGTCGCGTTCTAGATAAAACAATTACAACATTACAGTAGAAAGCTGCCAACTTTATAATGAATTTGCATTGTATATGACAAACTTTCAAATGTCTATAATAAAACTTATTCTAGGGTGGTTCAAGTTGTAGAAATCTGAATGAAGCATTTACAGAGTAGTAAGTCAAAAAGAAGCCAGAGAGAGGCTAGTAGAAACAGACTAGAATAGAATAGTTATTGTATTTGACAACAAATTCAGTTAATATGCTAAAGCATGGCTTACACCTTTATTGTAATAATACTATATAACTTAAATTTGATTTTGTTTGTTTTTATCTCATTTCAGGTGTAAATTCAGCCATTATTCGAGGCATTTGCAAAGTGATTGGCACAACAATATCCAAGTACAAGGATCCTCCATCTCAACTCCTAGTTCGAAAGCTTATTTGTGATCTTTTAAATGCCCATCATGATTTAACTATAGAGCATATGCTAAATGTTTTTAAAACACTATTGGCGAAAGAACTACCATCGGCGCCTGCTCATAAATCATGCAGAGCTGCTGTTGTAGCCCTAGGATGGGTGTGTTTGCTATACAAAAACACAAATCTAGACTCAAATATTTACAAAACAGAAAAATCTAGGTTCATTGAATACCAGTCGTTGTTATATCAAACTACTCTGATGGCTCAAAATCCACGTGTTACTGAAACAGCAACAAAGATAATATTTGATCTATGGGAGAATAACAAAGTTTTTGATGAAACAATGGTAACATTGTTTCAATTGGATGCAACATCGAATGTCACAATAATGATAATGATGATGATACGTTACGAGACAGAACACAATCAGTCGAGTATACTGAAAACGAATAAGATTAAAGTTGTGGAATACTTTGTAAAAAGTATGATTTTATGTAAAACCAAGCCGGAAAAATCATTTATAACAGCTTGTCGACCATTATTGTCAACACTTGAGGACTCAGAATTCAACACATACATCTATAACGATCTAAAAAAGTCCATTCTACGAAGTCCTGAAAATACTTTAGAAAGTGTTGGATTAATTTTTGATCTTATTAACATCGATTGTAGCCGTTACGCTAGTCATGTTGGAACTGTTCTAATCAAAAATTTGTACAGCAAAGGAGAAATCGCTCGCCGTGAATCATTGGAGTCCTTGAAGAATCTATCGCAGAAATGTTCGGATAGCAACGTTATTAAGGAACTGTTGGAACTTATTTTTGCAGTTTTAAATGGATCGGATGGAAAAATAAATGTTGTGGAGTATAGAATTAACTTGTTGCAGGTAATTTACTATCCTTTATTCTATAAAATATATATATATTTTTTTAAATCATCTCTTAGCAACAGAAAGTTCTAATAGACAGCGTGAAAAATATGGGGGAAATCTAAAATTAAAGAAATCTCCTCAGCTATAAACGATTGTATACAAATACATGTGTGTACTTACAATATTGTTTTTAATTTCAGGGTGCTGGCTTCTTAAGCTTCAACAAGGTACATGCGGACAATTTACATGATGTACTAAACAGGGCTGTGGATCTGTTCTGGAAAGCGCTGGAGACTGAGTCACAGGAAAAGGTGATTTGCTGCACACTGGAAATGTTTGCTTTGTGGTCAGGAAAGTTTGAAAACGAGCTTCCCAGTACTGTAGTAAACATTTTCAAAACTGGCATTGAACACAAAAACACAAATCAAATCATCCGACAAAGCTATCTGGAATGGCTTCTGGCGTCGATACAGAATGTGGAAATCAAAAACCCAAGCAATATTGTACCGGCTTTGTATAGCTTATATACAAAAGCACTACAAAATGCTTCGCAAGTTTCTAACATTTCGGAAGCAGCATGTATTGCCTGTCTTTTGTTGGTTTTGGAAAAACCATCAGAAATGCAATCATTTTTCTGGAACTCCATTTTTGATATGAGTAAGCAATATTTTGTAAATGAAAAGTTTTTAACAACAGCAGCAGCGGAAACATTATGCCACATTTCATTTATGGCTAAGATCTTATTTAAATCATATTTAGATCAAATTAAGGGTCCTGTAGAACTATTGCATCGTGCATTACTAAACAATCTATGTAGCAGCTCAAGTAAAGTAAGAAACTATACCAAAGGACAAGTTACACAAATCATAAAAAGTGCAGATGGCGTAGATTTTGTTAAAGTTGCTCTTAAAGAATATATCAAACTAATCAACACTGCGAAAATACAATATGAAGTCGAGAACTGTAACGATCAAATCGGTACTCCAAGTCAAGCATTTGTAGATGCGTTGGAGGTCCTATGTTCCCTAGAAAATGTCCCACACGGAGATACCCATGAGTTGACTATACTATTGTTAGATATTGCCAATTATCCTGCAATAGTTTGCAATAATCCAACTTTTTGGGAAACAACTATTCAAGAAAATTTCCATTTAAAACCTGCACAATTTATTTTGAACAACAAAGACAAAATAATTGAGAAGTATATAGAACAATTTAAAATTTGTCCAGTTTACGAAAACACAGTTTCTTCATTAGTACGAATCAATCCACAGATAATAGTGTCAGACATTGTAACGAGAATTAAAACCTATCTAAATGATGAAAGCAACTTTTCTGTTAGTAACGAAGAGTTCTTAACATTCATGACACCAGATGGAGAATTATACGATAAGAGTGTAATACCACATGCTGATTCACAATATGCAACTGCTGGAGTTAAACGAGAAAACAAGGTTTATAGCTATAAAGAGCAGCTGGAAGAAATTCAATTGCGTCGTGAAATTGATGAAAAGCGTCAGAAGGAAGGAAAATCCAAGACCGTCAAATTAACACAAAAACAACAAGAGTTAATTAAAAATCAAGCGGAAAAGGAAATGCGTATTAGATTACGTGTTCAAACAATGTATGAGAAATTGAAGTGCACCATAAGTTTGTTCAAAGCTTCTTGTCTTGGAAATGAAGATCATATTGCATTAAATTTTCATACATTATTGGACGATATCCTACGAGCGACTAATAGCCCTCTGAGTGCTGAACTTTTGACCGATCTGTACTATTTCCTACATAAAATGTGTTTCAAAACTCGTGCAGACTTGGGACGTACAATTGCCATCGCAACAATTAGACTTCAAAAACCATCGTGCATTTTAAAAGAGGAATGGAATGCTCAAGGCTTGACCGACAATATCACGGATATAATATCAAATCTGAAAAAGCATGTGCTTATTGATTCAAACATATTGGATTCACAATCCTTTTCCTATGCTTTCGAGTTCCTCAAACGTGCAATCACTTTTCTTAATAGTAAAACACATGAGGAATTAATATTAACAAGCATAAAACTGATCGAAACGCATGTTCAAGACAAAAATGATATTACTGATGACTGCAATCATCCAAAGTATTTGCCAAGGCTGGGTATGTTTGAAATCTTACTGTATTTGATACAAAACAACACTAAGGCAATTCAAACCGAAGCTGTAAACGCTCTTTTGGATGTAGCATCCGTTTCATCTGGTGGTGAAATCTATGCTACCCCAGATAACCATATTATAGCATTATTTATGGATGCTCTGCAGAGTAATAGAGATATCATAAGAGATGTAGCCTTACGGGCAGTTACAATCATGATTTGGTCAATAATTGATCATTTAAAAACTGACGATAAATTGGAAAAGCAAATAGTCGCAAGATTATGGATAGCCAAATTTGATGTCTCCCCTGAAATTAGAATACTTGCCGTGGATCTTTGGGATTCGGCTGATTTCCCCTTTCCAGAATTTAACGATATTATCAATGATATCACGCATCCAGAATTGTGCATACAGAAAGCATCCGCGGAGTCTTTAACACCTCTAATAATAAATGATAAAAGTCTATTGAAATGTGGACTAAAGAGAATGCTGGCCATTTATAATGAAAAACTTACATTGATCCCTCCAAAACTGGATAAGTTTGATCGTGAAATTGAACCCGCTTCCGATCAGTGGAAGCCTCGACGGGGTGTCGCAATTGCAATATCTCAAATTGCACAGTTTTTATCCATTGAAGATATTAATTACTTAATGCAATTTATGGTATCCCATGGTCTGGGTGACCGAGAGGAAATTGTGCACAAGGAAATGTTAGCCGCTGCATTGAAGATAGTTGACTTACATGGTAAAGAAACAATTATAAGCTTATTACCAGTGTTTGAAGATTTTCTTGATAAAGCACCCAAATCTCAAAGTTTTGATAATATACGTCAAGCTGTTGTTATTTTAATGGGTTCCTTGGCACGTCATTTGGAAAAGGATGATAAACGCATTGATCCAATTGTCAAACGCTTAATAACTGCCCTCTCAACACCATCGCAACAAGTTCAGGAAGCAGTATCAAATTGCTTGCCACATCTAATGCCATCTGTTAAAGAGGAAGCTCCAGGAATGATTAAGAAACTATTGCAACAATTGTCCAAATCCGATAAATATGGAGAAAGACGAGGTGCTGCGTATGGAATTGCTGGCATTGTGAAAGGACTTGGCATTTTATCGCTTAAACAGCTGGACATAATGTCAAAGCTAACCACATATATACAAGACAAGAAGAATTATAGAAGTCGTGAAGGTGCTCTTTTTGCATTTGAAGTCTTGTGTACCACACTTGGCCGCTTGTTTGAGCCATACATCGTCCATGTTCTACCGCATTTGTTACAATGCTTCGGCGACTCATCACAATACGTTCGACAAGCTGCTGATGATACTGCCAAGGTGGTAATGGGAAAGCTGTCCGCTCATGGTGTTAAATTGGTGCTGCCATCTCTGTTGGATGCGCTTGATGAAGACTCGTGGAGAACTAAAACTGCTTCTGTTGAACTATTGGGTGCCATGGCCTTTTGCGCACCAAAACAGCTATCATCTTGTTTGCCCAGCATTGTTCCAAAGCTAATTGAAGTTCTTGGTGATTCGCATACCAAAGTACAGGAGGCTGGTGCAGATGCTTTGAAAGTGATTGGATCTGTTATAAAAAATCCGGAAATTCAGGCAATTGTTCCTGTTTTATTGCATGCATTGGAGGATCCTTCAAATAGCACATCGCTGTGTCTTCAAAGCTTGTTGAAAACCAAGTTCATTCATTTCATAGATGCACCATCTTTAGCTCTTATAATGCCAGTTGTTCAAAGAGCATTTATGGATCGATCAACAGAAACAAGAAAAATGGCTGCGCAAATCATTGGCAACATGTACTCGCTCACAGATCAAAAGGATTTGACACCATATCTACCCAGTATCATTCCTGGTTTGAAGTCATCATTGCTCGATCCCGTTCCCGAAGTTCGAGCAGTATCTGCACGTGCACTTGGTGCTATGGTAAAAGGAATGGGCGAAACCTCATTTGAAGATTTACTGCCATGGTTGATGCAAACTCTAACATCAGAGTCAAGCAGTGTGGATCGTAGTGGCGCAGCTCAAGGACTTTCTGAGGTTGTTGGAGGACTAGGTGTGGAGAAAATGCATAAACTTATGCCCGAAATAATTTCTACCGCAGAGCGCACTGATATTGCTCCGCACGTAAAGGATGGTTATATCATGATGTTTATATATATGCCTGGCGCATTCCCCGAAGAATTTACACCATACATCGGACAAATAATTAATCCTATACTCAAGGCATTAGCTGATGAAAGTGAGTATGTACGCGATACAGCGCTAAGAGCTGGACAACGTATTGTTAACTTATATGCAGAAACTGCAGTAGCACTCTTGCTGCCAGAGTTAGAAAAGGGCTTATTTGATGAGAACTGGAGAATACGTTATAGTTCCGTACAATTACTTGGAGATCTATTATATCGCATATCTGGTGTATCTGGCAAAATGACAACAGAAACAGCTAGTGAAGATGACAATTTTGGCACAGAACAATCCCATACAGCCATCATTCGGTTCTTGGGTGACGAGCGTCGTAATAGAGTCTTATCTGGTCTTTACATGGGACGAAGTGACGTCTCCTTAATGGTTCGTCAATCAGCATTGCATGTTTGGAAAATCGTTGTTACAAATACTCCACGAACTCTAAGAGAGATTCTACCAACACTGTTCGGTTTGTTGCTAGGCTGTTTAGCCAGTACTAGTTATGATAAACGTCAAGTCGCCGCAAGAACCTTGGGAGATTTAGTTCGCAAACTTGGCGAGCGGGTTTTACCTGAAATTATTCCAATTTTGGAAAGTGGATTAAATTCGGAGCATGCAGACCAGAGACAAGGTGTTTGCATTGGTTTATCTGAGATAATGGCTTCAACGTCTAAGGAAATGGTTTTAACATTCGTGCACAGCCTGGTTCCAACCGTACGCAAAGCCCTGGCAGATCCTTTACCCGAAGTGCGTGAAGCAGCTGCAAAAACATTCGAATCTTTGCATACCACCGTGGGCTCCCGAGCACTGGATGATATTCTACCTTTCATGCTCGATAATCTCAACAATCCAGATCCAGAAATAGCAGAGAATACATTGGATGGCTTACGTCAAGTAATGTCTATAAAGTCAAGGGTCGTATTGCCATACCTTGTTCCGCAGTTAACTGCACAGCCCGTGAACACAAAAGCCCTATCCATATTGGTATCGGTTGCTGGTGATGCTTTAACAAAATACCTACCAAAAATTCTATCAGCATTGTTGGAAGCCTTGTCGCAATCACATGGTACAGCCAATGAAAGTCAAGAATTGGAATACTGTCAGACAGTTATATTATCTGTAACTGATGAAGTTGGAGTTCGCACTATAATGGATACTCTAATGGTATCAGCAAAGTCGGAGGACATGTGCACCCGTAAATCGTCAGCCAGTTTACTCTCTGCGTTCTGCATTCACTCCCCCGGAGATTATTCGCAATATATTCCTCAACTTCTTCGTTCCTTGCTGCGATTGATGGCTGACAACGATAAGGGCATAATTCAAAAAGCTTGGGAGGCATTAAATGCTGTTATCAAGGGCTTAAATCCTGCTCAACAAATTGGTTACGTAACCGATGTACGCCAAGCAGTTAGATTTGCTGCCAGCGATTTGAAGGAGCCGGAATTGCCAGGTTTTTGCTTACCCAAGGGAATCACACCTTTATTGCCCGTTTTCCGAGAAGCTATATTAAATGGATTACCTGAAGAAAAAGAGAACGCCGCTCAAGGACTTGGTGAAGTTATTTTCCTAACTAGCGCAAATTCCTTGCAGCCATCTGTCGTACATATTACTGGACCATTGATTCGTATATTAGGAGACCGATTCAACTCTGGTGTAAAAGCAGCAGTTTTAGAAACCTTGGCTATTCTGCTCCACAAAGTTGGTGTTATATTGAAACAATTTTTACCACAGCTTCAAACCACATTCTTGAAAGCCCTACATGATCAAAATAGAACCGTGCGCATGAAGGCAGGCAAGGCATTGTCGGAATTAGTTGCAATTCATTCTAGAGCTGATCCGTTGTTTAATGAAATTCATAATGGTATCAAAACTTCGGAGGATTCGGCTATAAGGGAAACAATGTTGCATGCGCTGCGTAGCATTATTACTCCATCGGGCGAAAAGATGTCTGATCCAATCAAAAAACAAGTATTTTCGACATTGTTAACTTTTATTGGACATCAGGAGGATAATACTCGAAATGCTGTTGGTGGTTGCTTAGGAGCTATGCTAAAGTATATGCCAGCTGCACAAGTTAGCGATTTGTTAAACAATTACATACTTGCTGAGAATTCTGAAGACCAATTTACTAAACATGGTTACACAGTTATATTGTTTGTTGCATTGAAGGAGTGTCCTAAAGAAATTTTATCATCAAATTTCGCCGATAGAGTTATTGGTAATATATTAGTTAATATCGTATCGGACAAAGTGCCCATTGCAAGTAATGCTGTGCGAGCTGCTACATATCTTTTAGAACACAAACTTGTCGTTAAAGAGGATCTTCCCAACAATGTTATAGTGGCATTAGCTAGATCAATGAACCATAGTAGTAATGACGTAAAGCAGCTAGTTGCAAAGAGTTGTATTCATCTTTCTAAAAATCTAACTGCTGATCAAATACATCTAGATATTTTGAAGACATTAGTTCCAACGCTTGTTAACGGCACTAAAGAGAAAAATGGCTATGTGAAGTCCAACTCAGAATTAGCTCTAATATCAATACTGAGGCTAAGATCCGATGAAACAACATTTAAAAAGACCTGCGAAGTCTTGGAAACTGGCGCAAAGGACTCATTAAATGATGTAGTCACAAAAGTTTTAAAGAGAGTCGTAGCTCAAGCGCCAGTGAAGGAAGAAGATTTAGACGATACATTACAAGCTTGAGTATAACCACTTAAATGTAAATTCATTGATATCTTTTTATATACAAATAAAAAAGCATATTGTTACAAACGTAAGAGCATGTATTTTATTAATACATATTTGTCAACTTATTAAATAAATCATAAACATCCAAACTTTAGTATTTTTGCATATTTGGGTCCTGACAGTCGGCTCACTCTTAGACTTTATAAAGTTATATATGGTACATATGTATTTTATGGTAAGACGAGTCTTTTTTTCAAACACTTAGTTATCTTTAGAACTATTGTCAGTTCTATACTTCATGAAACATATTACTAGCACAGAAATTTGTATATAAAAAACGTGTACAAAAAGTATTGAAATGGGTGAACTTGTTTTAAATATTTTAGTGCGTTTTATGCTGCCATTTACATTAATATTGGGTAAGTTATGTAATACTTTTGCTATGGACAGTAGCCTAATTACAACAATTCATGTTCAAACGCAGCATCCTTATCGCGACCTATCGCCCTATCAATGGTATATTTATTGTTTTTTTTTGCAACACCTTGGCTGTTGCAAAATAAAAGTCCATCACAATATACTCATTTAAGAAGATCTTTGATATTTATAATTATATCGAGTGCATTATTTGCTGTAATTCATTTGCTGCTTAACTGTGTGAATATATTGTATCCATTTTTGGATTCATTTGAGGGTAAAAATGTCATACCTCATATTGGTTTCGTCAATTTTAAGAAAATGGAGTAAGTACAACTAGAAAATTGTTGTGTCTTCAATTAAATGTTTTTGTTTTTCATTTCGCAGAGCTTTTGCAATAGTGCACTGGGTTCTACCAGATCTAATGGTAACAATTACAGCTGTGATTGTGCTCGTCGTTGTGATAGTATCTGATAAGAAGGAACGAAAATCAATACTATCTGAAAAGTCGGAAATCGATGATAATCCAAATGCCAACTTAAAGTATGCAGACATGAACCGTCTTCTGATAATTGCTTATATACGAACTGTTTTAAAAACATGTAAATATATTCCATTTGTCACATATACATTAAGAAATACTAATCACTTTTATTGCAGCACCGATATTTTCACTGATTGTGCTCTATATTACAGCTGTCTTGAGACCATCATTACTTGGTATGCTATATTTTCTTTTGTTCATTGTGGTGGGCACATATTGGGCTTTATATCGACAGATGCATTGGTAATTTTTATAAAATATTGAAGTCAATTTTTAAACAACAATCACAATTATTTTCACACAGCGGTATACATTACCCACTAACCGCGATTGTAATAGCTTTAACATTACAAATAACTTGCTTTGTTTCATATCAAATGTCAATTGTACAAAGCCTTTTACACAGCGACTCGATGTGGGCACGGTAAGTTTTTCATTCATTTTATAAAGGTCCAAATTAATTTGGTGACAATTATCAGGATTATGGGGTTTGAACCCTTATTACAATTAAATACTCATAATTTGGTATTTGAGCTTAATCCTAAAATAGGCGTTAACGCATATCTAAGTCCAATTGCAATGATGTGGGCCTATTTTGTAATAACACTCACTATATTACACCATGGCCGATTCAAGTCCATTTTTACTTCAATGCGTATGAAAATTGATCCAAAACACACGAAGACACCACCTGAAAGTGTGAATTCGATTCCTGAGTATCCTGTAGCTGCTAACCTTGAGGCACCATCCGCTCTGGAGCAATTTTTTTACATGATTATTGATATAACATCATTTATATATAAAAATAGCTATATTCTACTCAACATAATTATGATGGCAAGTATAAAAATCAGTTTCTTTTGTTTATAAAATAACGCAGATAACATCGGAATTCCGGAGATAATCCGAAGATCCTGTTTAAAAATTTATATCGAAAATTTTTTATATTATAGATCTGGTCCATTATCTATCATAGCTGGTTAACCTTTGTGTTGCTCATTTGGGCCAATATCCTGTGGATGATACCGAATCAGCGACGCTCTATGATGCGATCAAGTTTCTTTGTTGTCATGTACGCCGAGTTTCTCATTATTACACAGTATATATATGGAATGAATTTGAATGAATCAGAGTTACCAACAAAAGTATATATATTGAATTTTACATACAAATGTTTCTGGTATAATAGATAACTCTTTTTTTCCCCATAGGTATACGGCATAAATCTTGAACAAGTTGGATTTCACCATCCTCAAAATAGAGGTGTACAGCCATACATTCCACTGACAGTTCAGACCATATTTCTATTTATATTTTGGATTACATCACATCAGTACTTTAAAGAGAAAGCCGAAGATAAAGAAAGTGACCTATTGTTTCATATATTTGGACCACGTTATTCAAGATCTGCACACTCATTGTTTGAAAAATCAAGGGCACCCCGCGCAATCATGTTTATATTCGAAAGTATTTCGAATTTTATCACACGCATCTGGATGTGGATGTTGATATTTTTAATATTTCTTTGTGCTATGGTTGATCAAGCTATGACTGGATTTCGCATTTGTTACATGTCGTTATTTCTGCTCTTTCTAATGGTTTTTCAAATGTCTTTACAGCTATGGATACGATTTTTATATGGATATTGGATATTTGTCATATTCTATGCAATGACAATATTAACTATTATCTATACATATCAATTTGACTCTTTTGACGTTTATTGGCATACGTTTTTATATATTCAACCCACTTTGTAAGTCGAAGCAATGACCTTAGTAATCATCTTTAAATCAATGCTTTTTCTTAGACAAAATGATATTGGCCTGCGTCGTTATGAAACAAAAGATCTATTTCTGCATTTGCTAATACCGACATTAACAGTCATTTTTACGGTCGTCCAAATTCATTATTTCCATCGACGATTTATGCAATCAGTACGTCAACCAAAGCCAACAAATCGAACACAATCGAGAATGAACCCTAGTATATTTGGTAATACTCTACGATCTGTTAGTCAACCAAGAAGCTTTTGGAAATCATTCTTTAATGCAAGCAACAGAAAAATACGATCCAAATTTCGGCGTTGGTTTCAACCTAGCAAACTAGTTGTTTGGCGATTTCTTGAAATGCACATGATTAAGGCAGTTATATTCACGACCTTCACCTGTGCTATTTCAGAGATATCCTGTTTTAATGTTATCCTTGTAACGTTATCATTAGCAAGTGTTTGTGTAAATCGCTTTTGCCGACGTGTTATTTTTCGCATTGTCACATTTTGGGTGTCCATTTTGATACTGATGAAAATGATCTTCCAGATCAAATATTTGGATGCTGAACACTATAATTATATATGTGTAAGAAACATAAATATTTTAAAGTCTATATCGAAATTACGAAAACTCATTTTTAGGAGAACAACACGGTTAACTTAGCGGAATGGATGGGTTTGCACAAAACAGATCAGATGTGGGGCTCATTATTACGCTATATTTCGCCATATATTATATACATGATCATTACAACAATGCATGGAGTAGTTAAGCTACGGGACCATTTAATACGATACTCAATAGGCGAGTTAAAGGATCGCAAAACTCTATTTCCTCACACAGCTCGCAAGGACGCTGAACGTAATTTTCCCAGTCTATTAAAATATCTGCTTAACTTTGGATACTTTAAGTTTGGAATAGAAATCACGTTAATTGCATTGGTATCAACTATTGTCCATAGACGTGATGTACTTGCGGTAACATATGCATTTTGGCTTATAATTCTACTTTGTATGAATCGTGTTCAATGTGCACGTGTTTGGTATATGTTCCAGTTGTATTTTGTGCTCTCAATATTTGTGCAGTACTTGTATTTAATACATTTTCCTCCAAATCTATGTAATGGTAAGTACAGACATACCACAGTTAAACCAAGCCCTAATATCAAATTATTTCAGATGAAGGAACAGAGCACTTCAAGGATAACCAGACTTTACAAGCACTCATCAATCATTACATAAGGTCTAAACTAATGCTAGATTTCATTGTGCTTCTATTGATTGCACGTCAGCGGAAGGCCTTCAAGGCAGAAATGCGCCAATTGAATAATTTATTATATCAAGGTGGCGACAACAGAGACATTGTTCACAATATTGCTAAGTTGGGTCATGTTTACTTCAAAAATCCAACGCATGATTTTTGCTCTTTCGTACGTAACTATTCTGATGTTTTCAAGACTATAATATTCTGTAGCTTTCTCTGGATAACGCTAGCAATTGTATTTCTGGGCGGCGTATGCAGCATGGATATGTTATCATTGGGCTATTTGCTATTCGCTTTAGTATTTATGCTTCAAGGCTCCGAAGTATATTTACAGAACATTTATTATATCATATGTCGATGGAATATTCTTATTGCTTTTAATGTTTTTAATATTGTGATGAAAGCCTGCATTATAGTATTTGGAAACGTATTAGAGATCAAAGACAAGCAAGATTATCAAAGTTTGTTCGCTGTTATGCAATACAATCAATCAATAACACCACCTGAAATTAATGAACAAACTGATGCAGATGAGAGGTACAACTATGGGCCCAACAGTTTGATCTTCGAGAACACCCTAGTATGGCACGCGATCATTTTTGCATTTGTCATCTTTCAAAGTCGCATATTTCGATCATACTATTTTTGTCATATAATAATGGATACGCAGGCTAATACAGTTCTGGCATCGCGGTAAGTACTAAGCATATGTGTATACTAGTTGTATACAATTTCATTCATAACTGCACTAGGCAAATCAACTAAGAACGTTGCAGTCGGAATCACCCGACCGCGATATACTCTGTGTTCTGTACGTTTAATAAAATAAATTTTTGTAAAGGCTACTTATATACTTATAAACTGTCCTTAAACTTACGTAAAGTGAGTTTGACTGAGTTATCTTGAAAAACAAAAAAGTTGTTCGTACAAAAGCTTATGTTCAACCGGTTGATCCTATGGCAGCTGTATTATATAGTGGCCCGATCTGGCCGATCTTAGCACTTTATCTGTTTATGGTATATACCAACATCTATACCAAGTTAGGTTGGTCTAGCTTCAAAATTGTGGAAAAGACCTGCGTTCATACAGACGGACGGACGGACAAACATTTAACAGACCGAATATACTCTTTTTTTTTTCATTTTGGAAAACAGAGTATAAAATTGAAGACAAAAATTTGTTTACAGTAGCTTAGTTTCTACAGTTAGTCATAATACAAAGTTAATCATAATAAATAGAGCAAAAAACAAAAATGAAAAGTTTTTCCTATTTAAACTTAATTTGCGACCGTTTAGATATAGTCGCCCGATGTTCGTTAAACTTAATCAATATGTGTGGAACCTAATAACATTGGGAGCTACTGAATTTGATAAATAATTATTTATAATTCATTTTTAGTATGTTTATCATAACCGATTATCATAAATATAATTTATTTTATTTTTCTCATGAAATTTTTTCGCAGTGGTGCTGCTGTTATTGAAAACTTGCATTATAAACAAATTTACGACCGACGTGAATGCGAGAGTAATGTGCTGGAGAACGTGAAGGCGAAGATGGAGCTTATTAAGGCTAACAACATTAAAAGCTATAAAAGTAAGTCTAGTTGTCAGTCCTTTTTAAACTATTATATTGTTTTTGTTATAGAGGTGCGTGGGAGATCGCGTTACACTGCTACTTCGGATGATCGGGGCTCGCAAGACATGAGCACAGCTACGTCTCAGATAAGATCCATAAGAATGAAGATGCATTCAATATATTCGCCACTGCCAAAAAAGCGGGATTTGCGGCTTCATCCGCATGCCGTTCGTACTGGTGATTACTACATGTTCGAGGAACCAGATGTTGACGAACCGCTTTTGTACGAGGAGTATGATTTTCTAGAAAATGAGGACATGCTTACCCGACAAATGATTGCAGCCGTAAATAACAGTTGGTTTTGTATTAAAAACAGAAATACTTAATTTGTTCAATTATTAGTCTAAAGCAAAAAGAGCTCGGGATGGAAATCGCAATGCTGATAATACCGACGAATATTATAGCTCCGATGATGAAATTGACTTTGAAACGCATCCGCTTGTTAAACTAACGTCGGAATTAATAATACTCGTGACGTTTCGATTATACCGTTTATCACGTAACTATCGTTTTGTACACAAAGTACTTTCGGCAGAGAAAAAAACGTTACAGGACATTAGTACAATGAATCGCCTTGGATTGGTTAATACGGCAGCGATGTTTAGCTTTTTGAATCAATCTCTTTTCAAGTGAGGTTTAAACGCAGAAGGTGTTATGATTTGTTTATTCTTGTTTTTATTTTAAATTTAGTAAACAAGTCGACCCTAGCAACCAAGCGAGAGATTCGAATCCAGCCACGGTATCTAAGAGCGAAGACTTCACCACTCTCGATCATAATAATTTTGTACAAATGTTGATTTCATTATATTATGCATTAATTGCAAATTCGGAGGTGATATGCTATTTGGCTGTATTTGTCAATCAGGCGGCCAACTCCTCTGTAATTTCATTACCATTACCGTTCCTTGTCCTTTACTGGGGTGCTCTTACATTACCTCGTCCAACAAAAACATTCTGGGTTACTCTTATCAGCTACACGTTGGCGATGATCTTTTTAAAGTGCATAATTCATCAAAAGATCGTGCTTGACAAAAAGCTCACAAAAGTAGCCCAGACGACGGACTTTGAGCTATTCGTAAAGCATGGCACAGCGGTTTATGATCTTCTCCTTCTGGTGGTGTTATTTTGGCATCGCTATATGCTAAAGAAGCAAGGTATCTGGAACATACCGCGATTGCCAACTGATCCGATCCCACTAAGTTGTAAGTTTATTTATACTTTCATAAACGTGGAAGACATTATAAAGTCACTCTCTTAAGATAACAAACCATTCAGTAAAGATCGACTGGCTGATATACTTAAACGATTGAGGTATATATTTTTAAAATTTATTTGTTTACTTATAACCTGATTTATTTGAAATGATTAAAGGGAAGAGTCCGGTGCTGATCGTAGGGAACAAACCATACGAGAAATGGAATTTGAACGAGACGTAGACGACTTATTACGTCCTGGATTAGAAAATAAATATGTTTACCAAAACATTGAATCAGAGTACTATCGATTAGCTATGGAACGTTTAGAGTAAGTTGAATAGTATATAAATGCTACTACTCGTGAGAAAAAAAAAATATTTTAATAATCCACAGAAAAGATGGAGGACTTTGTAACCGCATTCAGAAATTCTTTCTTGCCTTGCTTCATAAAGCACGACTGTCAACTGATGTATACACATTACTGTTCTTATGTGATTTTGTCAATTTCTTTGTCTTGCTATTCGGATTCCCTAAATTTGTGGTAAGTTTAAGCATTTATCCAATCGAACTTATCTTTAAATAGAATGAACAATTGGCATTTCGTTTGAAAATATGAAAACAAAATCAAAAACCGATTCGGAATGAAAAGTTATCGGAAATGGGAATAGATCTAAGTGACTTACTACAATCTTTAACCTCCTTAGGAGCGAGCGGTCGAGAATTACTTTTTTCTATCTATTTCTTCCTTGTTATTTAATTATATTACTTTTTAATTTTTGATAAGATAATCTTATTTAAATGTTCTGTAAATTACAGTATCGTCACAAATATAGCGCAAGTGTTCTGGAGACTTATATACAAGGAAATAAGGTGCCGTTCAGTTTTCTATTTATGCTCGTGGTGCAATTCGCAACAATTGTAGCAGAACGTGCAATATACTTACGAAAAGCTTTGGTGGTCAAAATTGTGTTTCATTTCGGAACGGTTATTGGAGTACACATTTGGATGTTCTTCTTAGTGCCATATGTAACGGCGCATAGTTTTGGAGCGACCGCACCAACTATATTCTATCTGATTAAATGCCTTCATATGCTATTGTCGGCCTATCAGATGCGCTGTGGTTACCCGAGGCGAATTCTGGGAAATATATTTACGAAACGTTACTCCATGGTTAACTACGTTGCATTTAAAGTGTAAGTTATATTGTCAGAAATAGTTTATTATTTTAAAATAATATATTTTTAGATATATGGAAATACCATTTCTCTATATACTACGAACAATGCTGGATTGGTTATGCATCGATACCACGCTTACGGTCATGGAATGGATCAAAATGGAAGATATTTTTCAATCGGTATTTATTGTGCGTTGCTATCGACAAATGGACTCGGATTTTCCAGTTATGCGTGGAGAGCCTAAGGCATTTTATGCAAAATTTTTAATCGGAGGCACCATTATATTAATATTGATAGCACTTATTTGGAGCCCACTATTTCTTTTTGCATTGGTTGGAACCGTGGGTAAACCAAATGTTCCTAACAGAGCTGATATATCCGTTAAAATTGGACATTACGAACCTATTTATGTTTCCCAAAGCTATTCGGGCATTCATCAGTTTACTAAAGATGAATATGCGTCGCTACATAAAAGTTTTGATTATGATATATATGCCACCGATCACATTACGATATATGATGCAGTGGATATTACAGCAGTTAAGTTTGATGCCAACTCAATAACATTGTGGAATATGTCACCACCTGATAAAATACGTTTGCTTAATGATTTGAAAAGCGGTAAGATAAGTATAACTTCAATATATTCAAAACTATACGCAGACTGATTTATTTACAGGCAGGACATTGGATATTCGCATACTATTATCATTCAATTGTGGCAGTATGTCGACTAAAGTCTCTTATGAAACAACCTACACCTTGACGAAGAATAAGGAATTGACTCGAGAAATGTTCATAAGAGCTTTGTCGGATGACAAAAACACAGAAAAAGTCGTTGTGCCAGATATATTACCAAAATTTATTACAATTCAGAAAATGCAGGTCTATTTTAAGTTTATAAAGGATTTCGATGGTTCGTATGAGATTGGTCTTATACATATATAGTATAATATTTTAAATAACTTTTAATTTATTGTCCACATAAAAAGTAAAATTGGCAGTTTATGTTTTCTATTCCAAAACGGATTTGTATGTTAGCTTATGTAGCATATTTACAATACCTACAAATTTGAAAATCTAATACTTAACACCTTAAAAAGTAAGAATCCTCAAGTCAAAAGAACTGGCTAAGAGATGCTCCGTACAATGATATACATAGATAATATTTGATTTAATTAAACTATTCAATAACATCAATTCCATTTAGATACGAATCTGTCATCGATTTGTTTTTAATTAAGCTAGAAGTATTGAGTATCTCTCGATCAAGCATTCTTTCTGATTAAAGGATTTACATAGCTTTTAAATTAGAAAATTTAAATACGTTAATTTAATTTATAAGAATAATAACTTTATGACAGGTCAATATAAGCGCCCAATAATATTGCAAAAGAATCAAGGTGATGGTAAAGTTTGGTGGAATGTGCATGATTACTGCGATGACAAGTTCTATAAAAATATTCTGTCTAGTCTACCTTCCAGTGACTGCGATGGTGGCATAGTTATGTATATTTTCAATGATAAATCATTTCCTTCCACTATGAGCTTCTTTGAAAAAACTGGGTAAGCCTTCAGTGACTAATATTTAACAGCCTTGTAGAATGTCTACAAACTAAACAAAATATTCCATTCAAAGTCTTCAAAAAATGTCTATTGAGAAACTTTTACATAAAAACCCAAGCTTATATTAGAAAGACAACTTTATACATAATTGCTTACTCTATCTCAGTCTGACGATTTTAACTGTTCTGTCTTGATTTAATCTATTTATATTTAGGATCATTGGTCTCTACACAACATGTGTTTATGTAGTCTCCCGAGTAATACGATCACTTATAGCCAACAACCATCGAAGAATAATGTTTGAGGACCTGCCATTTGTAGACCGTATACTTAAGCTATGCAACGATATCTACTTAGTTCGGGAGACAAAGGAATATCGGTTGGAAGAAGATTTGTATGCTAAACTCATCTTTCTCTATAGATCACCGGAGACTCTTATTAAATGGACTCGATACAAAGAAGATTTTGTAGATGATGATCAGGATATTCGTTCAGAAATCAGTTTAGATAATATGCCTCCAGCTCCGGGAGATGACCGAAATGAACCACCACCGGGTCAACCTCCGGCCCAACCACCACCTCCCCCATAGACATAAACTAGAATTTAAATAAAAACAAGTTGTTCAGTTGTTTGGATTATGTACAGTGCTGTTACAATTTTCTAAAACTAAATAAAAACAAGTTGTTGATTATAAACGAAATTTTTGAGTTTTCTGTTCTTAACTGAATTCATAAGCAAACTAAGCCGATTGTAACCACTTGCAGCAGAATACTTTCTTTGCATGCTGACGCTTGTGGCAAATTGCATAACATAAGTCAGATTGATAGTTTTAGTTTTTTTTATGTATAATAATAAATTTAATCTTAAATACGGAAGAAACTTTTCACTGATATTGTTTATTGTTGGATGGACTTCCAAAACTAAAACTGTTTCCTGGATCTCCGAGAGCAGCTGGGTCCTCAGTTGGTGGGGAAGGATTTTTGAATTGTTCAGCAGATATTCTTGTGAATAATATTCCAACACCTTCAATAAGAGCCAATAAAACACCTCCTATTATTGCACTTCCAGCCATGGCAGGAACACCTGTGAACATAAAATATTAAATAAATATTGATATTTCTGTTAAGTACTAACTTTATAAATTAATCAAAGTTTGAAAGTGATTTAGTTTTTATATGACTCACCGTTTCTGGCTGCTAAGATACCTCCGGTGGCAGCACCGCTGATTATCGAGTTCCAAGGATCTTCCTTTTTGCGAAAGTGTACTAAGGTACAGTCAATTGTACTGAACATTCCTCCCCAAACAGCAAAATTTCCCGCTATCACAGGTGACCGGGTCTTTATTGCGGCCATACTACCGATCTATAAAAAGTGTTTTAATTAGGTAAATTAATATACATATATAAAAGTAACGGTGTATGTGTCTTTTTGTATGTAATTTGTAATCATTGGATCTATCATCATACAATTTGCACTTTTATTAGGGCAAAATCATGGTCCATGGTTGTTTTTAGTAATTAGTAAAACTAGATTGATAGCTACATTGGTCATCTTTGTAAAGTTAATATAGAGAAAATACAAATTTGTATTGCAGCTTTATTTGGGATAGGCGTTTTGAAGCACTTGGCAACCAAAACTTTCAGAGGGTTGAAAAAGGGGGGGCAACTGTTGCCTGACCTTAAGTACAACTTTTCTCCGAGTTAAAGCTTATTTTGAAATGCCTCACAAAGGCGCCAAATAGGTGGCAAGGTCAAATGTGCAAAATTTATGTTTTGATAGGATTATCACTGAAATTGTTCTAAAAACACGAAAACTAAATGACACGTATTTCACCATATAAGATTTAATTTTATAATAGCATTTCTTGGTGTGGACAACGCCGGGTGTCAGCTGTTCGTATGTATGTGTACATACATATTTACATATACGCATATGTACATGTAATAGCTTTAGCTTATCAAACACAAAGTATAACATACAGACACTTTACGTAAGTGTTTTTACTGAATGCAAGGAAACAGTACATGCATATACAAATACGTTTACATACCATTCTTCTGCTCCATCCTGATGGAGCGTTACGGAAGCCTTTGATTGCTTGGAAAACACCACCCCCTATGCAACCCATTGCAAAGGCGCCTCCACAATCGTCCACAATCCGGTACGGGCATGGCTCACGTGCATATTCTTCCATTATTATGCTCGTTCTCTATTGGAAAAACGATTTATATTATTAATTAAATAAATAAATAATAAATTTTAGCAGAGCGCACATGTTATTTAACACACAGCAATACGCCAAAGGTAAAATAGCCGATATTCGATAGATCAATCTACTAATCGATTAGTCGTTCACTGTTCAAAACGTTCATGTGAACACGTGCGCCAAGTTAGCATCGGTGAATTTTTGGACTTAGCGTCGATTTGTTCCCGTGATTTTGGCACTGTTTGTAAATAATAATAAAAATTAATGTAAACACAAAATGAAAAATTTAAATGCAGTATTGTAGAAAATGCAGAGATCTCAGACCCATACAAAATTGACCAAAATCATAACCACTCATTTTCTTTGCTTATACCTCTTTTCACCGACCAGGTGAGGAAATGCACGGTATACAAAATTAAAGATTGATCTTTAAGGAAGCTATTAAAACAAAAGTTTATCAACATTTATGGATTCGTTTTCGAGAAATAAGGCAATGAATCTATCCCCTTCTACTAGCTCCAATGCAGATTGTTAGTTCATCACTGAATCACATATGAACCAAATGTGGCAGCACTTTTTGGCGCAATTCATAATTTCTAGACCGACTGCTGTATTGCACGGTCAATTTTCAGATTGAGAAAAGAAATAAAAATTATTGAGAAAATTGACCTAGAAAGTTAGCGTCGATCGAGTACATACAAATATGCAACCATGTTAAATTTTACATGCATTTTAAGCCGATTTCTAGATGGGGTGCAGTATTGCACGGTTAATTTTTAGATTAAGCAAAATTAATAAATAAATAAAATTATTCACATTTATTATTAAAAATTGTTGCTCATATCAGTGATCAGCGTACTGTTTTGTACCAGTTGATTCGATATTTCGCAGCAACAGTAAACAGTTACCTCAAATATTTTAAACAAGTAACGGTTACTTGTATATTGCTCATCCCTTGCTTTGTTAGCGCACGTTGTTTTTTTGTTTTAAGACAATTGAATACAATTTAAATCATTTAAAAATGAGTAATAATGCAAAAGCAGCCAAAGATAAACTGCGCGAGATGAATTGCGAGTTCAATCCGCTCTCCCGCTGCGATGGTTCTGTCATGTATAGCCAGGGTTGGTACCGATAGTTAACTTGTGCTAGAATGCCGGCTAAGAGATATACTTTATTTTTAGGCGCCACAGTTATTGTTGCGGCTGTGCTGGGACCCATTGAGGTAAAGACACAGAATCTAAGCATTGATAGTAGCTACTTGGAGTGCAACTATCGCCCCAAGGCGGGCTTGCCACAGGTGAAAGAGCGCATACGGGAAGCAACCATAAGAGATGTACTAGATCTGGCGCTGCTGAGCGAAGCCTATCCGCGGTCAAAAATGTCTGTGCAGCTGCAGGAGCTGGAGGACCGTGGCAGCGTAGGTATTAAATGTAGCAATAACAGACTTACCAACTAAACCAATTACTTTTTAGATAGATGCGTGCGCCTTGAATGCAGCCTGTCTGGCCCTGCTAATTAGTGGCCTGCCCTTGAAGTACAGCTTTGCAGCAGTGCACTGCATCATTAACGAACAGGGAGAGTTTGTGCTTGATCCGGAACAAAGCGAAACGAATCATCTACAAGCCAGCTTTACATTTGCCTTTGACTCTATCGATGGCAATCTGCTGTTGGTGCAAGCAAAGGGCCCCCACAAGATTGCCCAGTTCAATGATATCGAATGCATTTGTCGTGCGGCCAGCGCTGAAATCTTCGAATTCTATCGTAGTCATATATCTAAATATCATGGCCAGAGTGCGGAACAAGCCGCTACGACAAACGATGGCTCCAGCGAACTGCCCATGGAAACGTGATGTAAAATACATACTTAAGTTTGATTAAAACTGGCTAGAACCTTTTATTTTGTACACACTTGACTTGTTCCACTATTGTAATAAGCACCAATGCTGCTCATGTGCAGCGGCATGCCCTTCAGTACTTGGGAATTGGACTCCACAATACGTGCGACCACAAAATCGCCTACGCCGATGTCCTTTACGCTGTCTTTAGCCTGTGCCGTAGGCAGACTGGCGGCGGGAACAATAACCTTAATGTTGGCATCATTGCGTCCAAACCAGTGATTATCGGAACGTTTACTCTTGCCCTCAATCAGTATGAGCTGCTGCTGACCTTCAAAGCGTTTGTGCAATTCCGTAGCACCTACACGGAATGACTGCACCATGCGCTGCAGTCGAGCAGTCTTTACCGCTGCCGGCACATCATCCGCATAGCGTCTGTGGGCTGTTGTTTTCTCTCGCATGCTATAGGCAAACAGAAATGCAACATTATAGCGCACAGTGTCGATGAGCGTAATGGTGTCCTCGAATTCGTCATCCGTTTCACCGCAGAATCCGCAAATGAAGTCACTGGACAGACCCACATCGGGCAGAATTTCTCGTATGTGCGCCAGCAGCTGTAAGTATGCTTCGCGTGTGTAACCACGTCGCATGCGGGATAGCACGGCGGTGTTGCCCGACTGAGCGGGCAGATGGAGCTGCTTGCAGACATTGGGATAGTCGCGAATGACGCGGAGCACTTCGTCGGAGAAGTCTTTAGGATGCGGCGATGTGAAACGAATGCGCATTTCAGGCACAGCTTCGGCCACGCTCTGCAGCAGCACTGAGAATGGTAGTCCGCCTGTTCTGGGTTTGTATACTGTGCTGAATCCAAGCGCCATGTTACCAACGTCTTTGGACACTTGCTCGGCGCTTCTGTCTCTATACGAGTTGACATTTTGTCCCAGCAGGGTCACTTCCTTGACGCCCTGCGCCTGCAGCGTCTGAACTTCACGCACGATGGACTCGAGGGGGCGGGAACGTTCACGGCCGCGTGTAAAGGGCACAATGCAATAGGAGCACATATTGTCACAGCCGCGCATGATGGATACGAACGCTGTGGGCGAATCCGAATTCAGTCGCACGGGCATGACATCCGCATAGGTTTCATCCAGCGAGAGCAGCACATTGATGGCCGAGTTACCGTAATGGCGTGCAACGGCCAAGAGTCTCGGTAGATCTTTGTAGCTGTCTGGACCAGCTATGACATCTACGCACTGCTCCTGCTCGAGCAGTCGCTCCTTCAAACGCTCCGCCATGCAGCCCAGCAGCGTCAATTGCAGCGGCTGCCGTTTGGTGCCGCGTCGTTCCTTCAACGCCCGCAAATGCCGCAACCGATTCCAGATCTTTTGCTCGGCCCCATCACGCACCGCACAGGTCACCAGCATGACAACGTCGGCGCTCGCAATGTCCTCGCTGCGCTGATAGCCATGCTCCTGCATTATGCTCCACACCACCTCCGTATCATTGGTGTTCATCTGGCAGCCGTAGACTTCAAAATGCACACGACGCCCCTGACCATTATAGTCAATTGCATTCAAATAGGGTATATTATTATCAACCACTTGGGAACCGTCATTATCAATTAGGGTTCGCTTGGGTTTCACCGTAAAAAAGTCCTTGAGACCGGGTCCGCCTGCTATGCGTTCCACAAATGTTTCACGTGCGCTGCTCTGGCTTGCTTTATTTGTTGTTGTTTGTGTAGTTGCAGCAGCTGCTGTGGCTGCGGCAGCATTACTTTGATTGCGCCAACTATGACGCAGACAGCTGCTCAGCACTTTCCAGCGGAGCTTCATTGCGGTTTTATACAAAACATTCGTTTTGTTTAGGAAAATTACGTCATTAGGCACAAGGCGAGCGCAAAAGACAGCTGATTTTTTGAGTGTAAAAGAGGAAGAAATGGAAAATGGTAAATTTGGTAATGTTTCGTTTCAGGTACCTCAAGTGAAACCGAGAGAAAGCACCAAAACACTTGCTTTTGGGCTCTAAATATTCGGAATAATACTAGGAACTCAAAACTAGGCTCGAAATAACAGCTGAACAGCTGATTTAAATTCGGCGAAAAAAGAAGAAGATCGGACGCAACAGCTGTGTGTATTTTGGCTATTTTCGTGGCTAGTTCTGGCTATTTAAAAAAAAAGTCAGATCTGCAAATTTAACAGATTTATTATTTTTCAAATATTGCGGGCTTTTAACAGAGAAATTATAAGCCTCTGTTAGAAAAATGTTAAAAACAACAACATAATCACGGCAGAAATTCCAGGAAAAAATGCGTTTTTTCGTTTTCAATTTTGAGATTTTTTCGAACATTTGTTTTTTTGATGCAGTTCGATTCGAAACAGCATAAAATGGCATGTGAGTAAAAAAAGTTGTTCTAGAGGGCTAGTTTAGTGGCAAATAAACAAAAACCGAAGTTACCGAAGGACATGCTTTCACAAATAGCAAAATTAAAGCGTACAAGAGGTCGATTTTAAGTCTTTGGACAAAAATCAAAATTAGATCATGAAATTTCCTATTCATACATTATTCATTATATTTCAAGATCCACCCCCAAAACCATAAAATTCCGCAAAATAGCTCAAAAATGGCCAAATCGTCAAAAAAAAACTAGCTATTTTCTGTTGATCGTGAAGTTGGCAGCGGCCCCAGCGATCAAAAAATTTGGTTTTGGGCTCAAAACAAAAAGAGTGCTCCAAAAAATCTGGTTTTGGTCTCAAAAATGCGGAAAAATTCTACGATTACAAAACTGGGACCGGAGACTGGCGGGAAATGGTAATAAAAATCCAATTTAAGTTTTGTCAATGTTGATGTTAACAGTTTTGTAATTATCTGTTAAATTTGGAGGCACTTCGAACAATTGTTCATAGATGGCGCAGTAGACTTCGTTCGTTGAGTTTGTGAAACATCCAGTCAACTTAAATACCACAAAACAAAACGTCAGAAGGCACATCCTTCGTTAGTACCAATAACAGACGTTGAGCTTAAATTTGGAAGCGTAGTACAAAAAGTAGCCGTCGTAAAAATAAACTTAAAAATTTGTTTATTTTAACTCAAAACCAACCAATGACAAATATCTAGAAATTTCCGTGACACCACTGTATGTTCAAGGGTGTTCGGTTGGTTTTCAAATCTCCTAAATAACTGTAGGTTTCACAATAGTTTGATAGATTTATTTTTTGCGAACTTATTTTTCCGGAAACATACGGGGGTGTCACAGAAATCTGTTCAAACCGAATTCCAATCGAATACTAATTCTTAGGTGTCACAGAAATCTCTTTGGGTTGCATTAATAATAATCTGCATTTATTTTTATTAACATTTTATTGGATACAGTTATTAATTTTGCATTTTACAATAGGTAAAATCTCTAGAGATTTCTGTGATACCCCCGAAGAATTGGTATTCGGCTGGAATTCGGTTGGAAGAGCTTTCCGTGACACCCCGGTTTGTTATAAAAAAAAGCTTGCAAAAATTAAATCTCTCAAACTACTGTGAAACCTACGGTTTTCCAGGAGATTTGTAAGCCAACCGAAGCCAAAATCTCTAGAGATACCCGTGACACTGCCGAACACGACTGTAATCGGAATCACAAACACCAATCCATTACAATTCCGAAAAGGATAACAATATTACTTAAATTTTTAGCACTAGGTGTCGCTTCGTTCGTATTTAAAGTTTTCATTCACAGATGGCGTCTACAGAAAAGTAAAGCTATTGAAGAATTTACTCCGAAGAGGATGGCGTCAAAAAAATCTCTTTCGGTTGATTTAAAATCTCTCATGTTTTCTCAAACGATCTAGGTATTGTCAACTGTTCCCGCACACGAATCAACCTGTACCCAGCACAGCTTTTGACGATTTGACCACTTTTGATTTTATTTGCGGAATTTTATGGTTTTGGCGGTGGATCTTGAAATAAAATGAATATTGTATGAATAGGAAATTTCATGATGTAATTTTGATTTTTGTCCAAAGACTTAAAATCGACCTCTTGTACGCTTTAATTTTGCTGTTTGTGAACGCATGTCCTTTGGTAACGTCGGTTTTTGTTTGTTTGCCACTAAACTAGCGGCCTTCTAGAACAACTTTTTTTACTCACATGCCATTTTATGCTATTTCGAATCGAACTGCATCCAAAAAAACAAATGTTCGAATAAATCGCATTTTTTCCTGGAATTTTCTGCGGCGATTTTGTTGTTGTTTTTAACATTTTTCTAACAGAGGCTTAACATTTCTCTGTTAAAAGCCCGCCAAAATACACACAGCTGTTGCGTCCGCTCTTCTTCTTTTTTCGCCGAATTTAAATCAGCTGTTGTATATTGAAACGACGAGTTATAGCTAGATCAATTTAAAGTATTTAAGCTGATGGAGCCTTTTGTTATAATTGTAAACGGATTTAAATAAACAGGTATGCTCATGAACTTTAGGTAGCGATAACCGCCAAAATCGAATACTCGTAAAAGAACATCTGTTGGATTAACCCCAAATGAACCAGTTACCTAATAAACTACCTAAGACTATAAGCGAAATTCCAATAAAAGGACAGTATTCTGTTCAGGGATAACTATTACAAACTGAACAATTGACGAACACACATTAATATTGAATATTCCAAACGTTAAAAAAATTCAAAGAGAAAATGGAAATTTGCCGCGCCTGTATGAATTGTTCTGTGAGCTTAGTGAATATATTCACCGATCGGCCCTTGCCTGATTATCAATATAGTCTGGCGGATGTAGTAAACGAGTTCGTCGAGTTCAAGATAGAGTACGATGATAAACTTCCTCAGAAGATGTGCCTGTCATGCAGTTTAAGTGCTCAAAACGCGTTCAGATTTAAGCACATGTTCGAGCAAAGCTATATGCTACTTATGAAAAATAAAAGAGATGTCAAAGTTGATCGTGTTTTAGACTATAACATAAAACAGAATTGGAAGACGAGTCAAGTGGCGCAAAAAGCTACTCCCAGCTCGGATATAATCATCGCTACTTTGGAACGAAACTTGGTTAATAAAATCGAACAGGAGTTGGACGACGACAGTGTTGTGTCAGAAAACACTACAACAAATGAGCATTTTAAAGCCAGCTCGGATGAGACTAACCAGGAGCAAAAGGAGGACGACTTCATACAGGAAATATCCAGCTCGGAAGACCAGGATTCTAAAGGTAAAAGTGACATTGCGAGTAGCGATGACGAAATCGAATCTAATGACTTGTTCTACAACATAGACGATTTCTTTGAAATGGACTTGGACGACGAGATGGAGCACTTGGAGAGGTTTCAGTCGAAGGACGAGCAGTCAACAAATAACTCAAAAACGAGTCCCATCTCGCAAATTGGAAATCGAACAAGAAATCGTCCACATAAATGTGACCACTGCCCAAATGACTATATAAACAGAAAGGATCTCAGCTACCATATGCTAAACCACACTGGCGAGCGCCCGTATAAATGTTTAAACTGCCCAAAGGAATTTAAAACCAACTCACATCTCAAGAGACACAATTATATTCACACTGGCGAACGGCCCTTTGAATGTTCCCACTGCCCAAGTGACTTTAGGACTAGCTGGAACCTCAAAAAGCATGTCAAGCTCAAACACAAGGACAAACGGTGATCGAAGTATTCCCAATGCCAATCAGTACAGAACTAAAGATCCACATCTTAAGATCCACAACTTAAGATCCACAACTTAAAGCCCACACTGGTGAGCGCTACAGGAACGTTCTGCATATCATCAGAAAGGTACTCTTAAGAGCTGTTAGACTTAGTTTGACATTACCGTAAGACAGTCAGTTAAAAAGTTATTTAATAATTAAATTTTAATTGAAAATGCGACTGAAGATTTTTAATTAAGCCATTCAATTTTCGTAAATACAACACTTTTAGCTTGCATTTACACCAACTAGAAATTGACGATTACCTTTCACAATTGGCATCGATGCAGTGCAGTTTTTAACTATGCTAGTTAAGGTTGGCGAAGCTACGTTCTGAATTGCAGAGATATGCAAAAACTCGATTGGCCTTATTGACCCAGGTAGCCTTAAGTGCTTAACCGGTTTTAATCAACAGTTACGCTGATGAAGGGTAGGTAACCGCCAAAATCTGAGACTCGTAAAAGAACATCTGTTGGATTAACTCCAAATGAGCCAGTTACCTAATAAACTACCTAAGACTATATGTGAAATTATATTAAAAGGACAGTCTTCTCTTCAGGGATATGTAGTACAAACTGAACAATCGGGGAATACACATTAAATTTAAATGTTATAAAAATTCAAACAGAAAATGGAAATTTGCCGCGCTTGCATGAACTGTTCAGTTAGCTTAGTGAATATATTCTCCGAGCAACCTTTTCCTGATTATCAATATAGTTTGGCGGATGTAGTAAACGAGTTCGTCGAGTTCAAGATAGAGTACGATGATAAACTTCCTCAGAAGATGTGCCTGTCATGCAGTTTAAGTGCTCAAAACGCGTTCAGATTTAAGCACATGTTCGAGCAAAGCTATAAGCTACTTATGAAAAATAAAAGGGATGGCAAAGTTGATCGTGATATAAAACAGAATTGGAAGACGAGTCAAGTGGTGCAAAAAAATGCTCACAGCTCGGATATAATCATCGCTACTTTGGAACGAAACTTGGTTAATAAAATTGAACAGGAGTTGGAGGACAGTGTTGTGTCAGAAAACACTACAACAAATGAGCATTTTAAAACCAGCTCGGATGAGACTTACCAGGAGCAAAAGGAGGACGACTTCATACAGGATATATCCAGTTCGGAAGACCAGGATTCTAAAGGTAAAAGTGACATGGCGAGGAACATCAGCAGCAGTAACGATAGGCATGAGGAAATCGAATCTAATTACATGGAGAGGTTTCAGTCGAACGACGTGCAGGAGAACATGCTTTCAACAAATAGCTTAAAAGCGAGTCTCGTTTCGCACACTGGAAATCGAACAAGAAAACGTCCACACGAATGTGACCTTTGCCCAAATACCTATATAAACAGAAAGGATCTCAGCTACCACATGCTAAATCACACTGGCGAGCGCCCATATAAATGTTCAACGTGTCCATCGGCATTTAAAATCAAATCACATCTCAAGAAACACATCTTTATGCATACTGGCGTACGTCCCTTTGAATGTTCCCACTGCCTAAATTCCTTTAGGACTAACTGGAATCTCAAAGAGCACGTCAAGCTCAAACACAAGGACAAACGGTGATCGAAGTATTCCCAATGCCAATCAGTACAGAACTAAAGATCGGCAACTTAAGATCCACAACTTAAAACCCACACTGGTGAGCGCTACAGGAACGTTCTACATATCATTAGGAGGGTACTCTTAAGAGCTGTTAGACTTAGCCTGACATTATCATAAATAACTTAGTTAAAAAACTATTTAATGATTCAATTTTTAATGAAAATGCGACTGAGGATTTTGCTAAAATGTATACGTATTTCGTGTATACAACGCTTTTGTCTTGCATTTACGCCAAGTAAATTTATAACCGTTTTTCGACTTTTCTTTGCCCACTTTTCCGCGGAAAATACCTATTGCTCACCAGGAAATTGGTGAATCCTTTTGACGACTTGTGTTTTTCGCCATTGGCATCGATGCAGTGCAGTTTTTAACTATGCTACTTAAGGTTGGCGGAGTTAAATTCTATATTGCGGAGATATGCAAAAACTCGTCTGGCTTTATTGATACAGGTAGCTTTAGGTTCTCAACCGGTTTTATTCAACAGGTATGCTGATAAACTGTAGGTAGCGATAACCGCCAAAATCGAATACTCGTAAAAGAACATCTGTTGGATTAACCCCAAATGAGCCAGTTACCTAATAACCTACCTAAGACGATAAGCGAAATTCCAATAAAAGGAAAGCATTTTCTTCAGGGATAAGTAGTACAAACTGAACAATTGACGAATACACATTGAATAATCCAAACGATAAGAAAATTTGAACAGAAAATGGAAATTTGCCGCGCTTGCATGAACTGTTCAGTTAGTTTAGTGAATATATTCTCCGAACAACCTTTGCCCGATTATCAATATAGCCTGGCGGATGTAGTTAACGAGTTCGTCGAGTTCAAGATAGAGAATGATGATAAACTTCCTCAGAAGATGTGCCTGTCATGCAGTTT
Source organism: Hirtodrosophila cameraria (assembly GCA_949708635.1). NCBI lineage: Eukaryota > Metazoa > Arthropoda > Insecta > Diptera > Drosophilidae > Hirtodrosophila > Hirtodrosophila cameraria. The sequence goes on along the minus strand of OX453089.1, from coordinate 60,401,974 downwards.
AAGTGCTCAAAACGCGTTCAGATTTAAGCACATGTTCGAGCAAAGCTATATGCTACTTATGAAAAATAAAAGAGATGTCAAAGTTGATTGTGTTTTAGACGATAACAAAAAACAGAATTCGAAGACGAGTCAAGTGGTTCAAAAAAATACTACCAGCTCGGATATAATCATCGCTACTTTGGAACGAAACTTGGTTAACAAAATCGAACAAGAGTTGGAGGACGACAGTGTTGTGTCAAAAAACACTACTACAAATGAGCATTTGAAAACCAGCTGGGATGAGACTAACCAGGAGCAAAAGGATGCCGACGTCATATATGAAATTTCCAGTTCGGAAGATCAGGAGTCTGAAAGTGAAAGTGATATGGCGAGTAACATCAGCAGCAGCATCGATAGGCACGAGGAAATCGCATCGAATGACTGGTATGACAAAAGAGATATAAACAGCTCCATATCCATGGAGAAAGATTTCCTTGGATTCAATTTGGACGACGAGAAGGAGCAAAAGGAGAGCTATCAGTCGATGGACTTGCAGAAGAACATCTTTCCAAAAAGTAGCTCAAACGCAAGTTGCAACCAAATAAGGAAACGTCCACATAAATGTGACCAGTGCCCAAAGACCTATATAAACAGAAAGGGTCTTAGATACCACAAGCACGCCCATACTGGTGAACGTCCATATCAATGTTCAAAGTGCCCATCGGCATTTAAAACCAGTACACATCTCAAGAAACACAACTATGTGCACACTGGCGAACGTCCTTTTCAATGTTCTTATTGCTCAAATGGCTTTACAAGTAGCTGGAATCTCAAGGAACATATCCAGCACAATCATAATGACGAATGCTGAACGAAGTGCCAATCAGTATATAACTTAAGATCCATATAAACACCCACACTAAAACTTCTGATTCTGCTTACTAGGATGTGAAGAAATAGTTTCTCCAATACGCTTTGGTGGTTTTTATTCCATCCCAGTTAATTAACATTGATTAAAACAGTATGTGTGCCATGAGGCTTTTCTTTTTAGTTTAAAATGAACTTGATTTGCTCATGGAACCTAAACAAGTTTTTCTTATCTTTAAGTTGTTGATGCTGATTAAGAATATACAAATATATGGTAATTTTAAGGATTTATGTTCTTTGAGCATACCTAGTAATTATGAGATTAGATATACATGTTCTTTGTAAGTGCCTATGCATAAAATGCTAATTAAATTGTAATGCAGTCAAAATCAAATGAAAATAAATGAATGTATTTATTATTACAAATTTAATGTATCTTAGTTTGACTTCGAAATACAAGCAAATACACAAACGGCCCACACATTTGGAGGACAAGAAATGATCCGACCTCATTATGAGCTTATCGTGGTCGACTTAATAATGCACAGACAAGAAGATACTGCATATAACCAGTGCATATCAGCCAAGTCCAAGCCGTTGACGTTTTGTGGCTTTGTGGCCCAATAACTGAATAATTGCGTCAACTAACCGTAAATGTGCGCATAAATAGGAGTTCAACTGTCCAAATGACTTGCAAGTTGTCAATGTGGATAGATACATGGCTCATTCATATGTGTACACTGAGAGAAATCCTTAATCATAATTATACTCTGTTTTCCAAAATGGAAAAAAAGAGTATATTGGGTTTGTGAAATGTCCGTCTGTCCGTCTGTCTGTCCGTCTGTCTGTCCGTCTGTCTGTCCGTCTGTCCGTCCGTCTGTATGAACGCAGGTTTTTTCCACAATTTTGAAGCTAGAGCAACCAAACTTGGTATACATGTTGGTATATACCATAGGCAGACAAAGTGTCCCCACCCCCACCCCTTCCCCTACAAACCGCAAAAACCTATATCTTCCACAGTTTTACAGCTAGAGTAACCAAATTTGACATAAAGACTAGTGACCACACCCTTGACCGACCTGCAAAAAAAATAATATGCCACGCCCACTACCACCCCCGCAAATGAGCTAAACCTGTATCTCCTACACCCTTATAGCTAGAAACCCCAAATTTTGCAATATGACTCCATTTGAACTCTTCGATAGATTGGAGAAAAAAATTTTTACGTACAGAAAACAGAGTATATCGCAGTCGGGTGAGCCCGACTGCAACGTTCTTACTTGTTTTTAACAATTATTTGTGCATATTCTAAGACATTTATGATTTAGAGAGAGAGAGAGACAAATACTAGGCAGTATTCATTCTTAGCTTAATTAATTATGCATTATGTGTACCAATTTTGCGTAACAAAATTTAGAACTTCATGATCCTTGGTTCGATTTCAGACATAGCTTGTGCATAACTCATGCCAAAAATGTATGAATTCAGCATAGAGTTCGCTCAGTGTAGTTAATCAAGATTCAGTTTATGCTTAGCTCTCACACAACTTAAACTTATAGTGCATAATATATGCGAGGAGTTCTCTCACTGCACATCCACATAGATACGATATAAGAGCAGGTGGCTGGAGGGGCGGAACACTTACAAGCAAAAATATTTTAATGAAAATGAAATGAAAATTCCACTTTTCGCCAAAAGAATTTCGTAATTACAGCGAAAAAATTCTGTAATTAAATTCATGAAGTTTTCGGCTTGGCGCAGCGAAGCGTTTGCTGTTTTTCGGTGCTAGGACTCCAGGGTCCCAGGATCCCAAATATATCTCTAAGTGGGTTCCAGTGTGTATGTACTTGGGTGTGTGCATGTGTGTGTGTGTGTGTGTGTGTTTGTTTGTGTGTACCACTCTGACCGCCTTGTTGGTTAAGCATTTTCTTGTATTTTGTCGGCACTTTTCCGCTAAAGTTATTTTCGCTTCAGCAGCAGCTGCTATAAATCTTAGCTCCGAAGTTTTACTGCTCCAGTGCTCCATGGAGGCGGCACGTTGTCCGCCTGTGGACGTGGGTGTTAGTGGAGCCAAGCAGCTTACGCTTATGTCGTCTTTCCGAATCTCTACTCATTCGGCATGCGGAAAAGACGTACTTTTTTTTTTTTAAAAAACCTTGTCAATAATTCAGTTTCGCAAGTTATGTTTGTGCTTCTCATATTTACGTTGTTATAGCAATTAATCCGACAATTTGGCACATAAACACGCACTAGACGAGCTCAGAGCTTGTAACTGTATTCCTAATCACAACACTGAATTCAATTATTTGTTAGTAGAGAAAGGAATATATGAAAAATGGCTGCAAAATAGAAATACTTTCGAATGTAACTAAAAATCTTTGGCTTCTAAGCAACTAGCTTGGCTATCCGGAAAATTCCACCGGTCCCGAAATTTATGTAGGTTTCCAAAAAAGTTAAATATACTCGTATAATTTGTAAAATTGTGCTACTCATGTTTCATTTTTGTTAGATTTGTAGCCAAAGATAAAGAGAAAATGTATTGAAAATGGTAGAAAAAAGGGAAGTAAATTGAATTGAATTTCCGACTTTCCCTTGCTTTGAAAACCATAATTCTAATTTCTGGAAAGATCCAGTAATTAGAATGTTTTTGAATTTTTTAAAATTTTTCAAATGTTTATAATTTTGGATTTAAATTTTGGTTTTACCTTACATAATGAAAACAAAACAAAAGTGAAAATATATTATAACTGAAGCAATTCCTTAATAGCAAACTGATTTCAGACCTTCAGACAGGAGAATTTAAAAAAAATCTAAAGAAAACACGCTCAATCTTCTCTCCGGAAACTTAGCTAAGGCTTCATACATGCTTAGCATGGTATTCTAAAAGTCAATCTTGCCCATTCAAAGTATACATTGATGTTTTTACGCTCAATATAACATATTTATATTTACCATAAATCGAAAATTAAGTTTTACTTTCACTATTTACATATTTGCATGCCAACTTTCATGGTCGACCATCTGTGTGCCAATTGGCTTACTCCAAATGGCCAAAATTGAAGGGCAAGTCCACAAGGCTACTTACCAACTACTTCTCCTGCTCCTGGCGTTCGAAAGCAACCAAAAACGACACTTTTAGGCGCCATAACGTGGGCGCACGCATAATGATCCCCTGAATGGCTCAATGGGTAACGGTGGCCTTAAAAAGCATACAAAGTTTGCTTACAGATTTCCATTTTCGAAAAGCATACTTCGTCTGCCGTCTTTCCCTGCCCTCAGGAGGCGGCTGTGTTGCGCTGTTGGGTTATAGAAAACTGTGCTTGGGATTGGGGGATTTTGGGTTGGTTGGGTTGGATGGGGCAGAATGACTGCACAGCGGTGTTAACGGCACTGCTGAGAGTAATTCGCTATTCAAAACAAAGGAATGGAAAAAAAGTAACCCAATGTTAATAGAAAATGGTTTGCTGTTGTCGTCGTCGTCGTCGTCATCGTTGCTATTGTCGTTAAATTGAAATTGTCGCGCAAATAAAAATTTGCATATTTTAGCATTGATTTTGTTTTGCTCTACAGTAGTCGCTTTGTGAGGCCCTTGGGATACGCGTCGTATGCGCAATGCTTGAATGCAGTCAATAAATTAAGCAAAATCGCAAAAATTGCTCAAATTAATTACAGAAGAGTGCATAAAACACACAAAAGCTATGCCCAGACACTAAACTATGCTATGGACCCACAGAGACTGAAAGGAGTCTCATGCACTGAGGCCTCATTACTGGCTGCCAGTTCCAGTTGTTGTCTATAGTAAATCCTGACGCTGTCACAATAAAATCCACTCAAGCTAAACATACGTCAGCAGTGACGAGAAGGAGGTCGAGACCAAGAACTATGCTCATCCCATCTTTGACTCTGGGTTCGGCTCCAAGGCAAGTCCCACAAATTTATGCCCTGGTCAGGACGAGCATGAAAAAAAAGCGGTGTCCCTGTCAGTGACTCGAAGGCGCAGGGTGTGTAATACAAAACGGCTCATTGATTTATTTACGAGCTCAACTGATGTGCCCTCAGCCTATCCTTAGTTGCAACAGTGGTCCAGGCAGCGCGTTGAAATGCTGCAACACAGTACTGCAGTTAAAAGTCTAAAAAGGTTTTCAAAAACTTTGCCAATTCATCGAAAAAACTAGCAGTTTAAAACTTCTTTAAAATTAATTGCACACTCAAAAAATAGATTGTCAAATTTACTTAAAGAGTAGCTTGATTACAATCTTATTAGACATATTTTGAAAAAATCAACGAAATCTTGTCTTAAGAAATAAAGCGAATTTTAAAAGTCTCTTCTTAAGAGTTTTTGTTTACAGTTTTGGAAGAAGAGACTAGTTTTTAAAATTTTAAAATTGTTTTTAAGTAATATGATGATGATATGATGAATAATAATTGCATACAATCTTGTAAGTCATGTTTTTAAAACATCTATGAAAATAATATAAAGCTATTATAAGTTTAATGCCTAATTATAACTAGATACCCTTGAGTTTGACAAAATCAAACTAATTCGAAATTATATAAAGTCCTTTTTAGATAATTATCATATTCTTCGTTATCTTATGTATATATTGTAAATCAAAACCATTTGAGTTATCTGCAACATTTGCAGTTACTTTATAACTTTTGTGTAACCTTATAACTTTTTATAAAATAGCGTTTGCTGTTTCAAAATTCAAAGTGAACTCTCTTTAAATCATGCAAGTTCGAATATAATCACTAAACTTGATAAAAAGAAAAGGATGTCTTGAAAAAACTTAATTAAAGTGCATTTCTTTGAAAAATCTGGTTTAAGATGCCATTTTCGAAAAAACCAATTATAACAAAAACCCAATAAAAAGGCTTATTGTTCTATTGTTTAGAAATTTTAAAATGATGTATTAAAGTCTCATAAGCTCTACTGTTCGTTTGGTTTTTTGGCTCCACTGTGCTATAGTTCACATCCATCTCCAACTCCAACTCCAACTTATTTCCATTCTCATACAGAATTTCATCGTCGCTGTCTTTTGCTGTGCATTGTGACTTACATAAAGTGTACTCGACTTGGTCGTGGACTCATTTGGGCGCAGGACCGTAGATCTTTTAGAGCAATGGCTTTTGACACTCAATATGCCTGCTGCTGCTGTTGCCGCTGATGCAAGGCGTTTCAATATTTATGCACCCTGAGCAGTCAGGCAACAGTCCTGCAGCTTTAAAAGGGTGTGTTTTGCTGGCCGCGTTGTTTGCTGGTTATTTTCATTGTCACGTGGCGGTAATTACCGGTGTCGCCAGGCAGACACACAGACAGATAGACAGACACTCGTATGTAGATACGTGCAACGCAAACAGAACGCAGGACATGGCTTTGAACTGCACGCCAGTCAACACTCGAAGGCTCAGCAGGCTACCCCGTAGGCACCCCACAGATCTTCCCGCCCCACGCCTCATGTTGCTGTGTCGCGTCGCGACGCGCTTTACAATTTCAATTCATTGAATTTTAACGGCGCCTACAACAAAAACGCAGCCGCGTCAGTTGCATGCGTCTGTGCCCCTGCAGCTGCCCGCGTGTGCAGTGGCGTGTCTAGTGGGGGGTTTTAGGGGTTCAAGCACCCCTCCCACACGAGTAATATATTTGCAGTAAAGAGGTAAACATTTACATTAAACAAACGAACAACTTTGGAATGTAGGCTAAAATTTTAATAGTAGATACATACTTATATAAGAGTTTTTTGTGAGTTTTAAAATAAAAGTTATGAAATAAGAGATATTAAAAAACTAAGTTACAGCTTTGTTTTTTTAATTAATAAAATATAGTTAACATAATTCTTATTAGTGATGTATTTCTATAGCTCAAAACTTAAGAGTTAATTATCATTTTTATTCATAAAAATTAATTGTGTAACCTATTTCACTTGTTGAAAACTTGAAAATTATACAAATTTTTTGATGTATTCCACAATTTTGTAGTAAATTATCTTCACTTGTTTTAAAATAACGAAATAATTCTTATTCTCGGTCTCTTAGTAACTATAGCCCCTCCTAGAAGTCAATTCCTAGCACCGCCACTGCGCGTGTGTGTTAACCAAAGTTTGTAAAACGCTGTGTGCAACATTTGGCGAGTGTCCTGCTTCCTGCTGACTGCCAATTGGCAACTGGCAACTGGCAGACTCAGACTGCAGGCGGCCGACCGTTGCCTTTGTCAATAACCATTGTCCATTGGGTGTAGGTCGTTGGCTGCTGCTGCTGCTGCTACTGCTGGTTGCTGACTCCTGGCTGCATTTTCTGGCTGGAGTTGGAGAGACACAGTAGCGCCCTGATATTAAAACGTGTTTTATCACGCGCCGCCATTTCGCGGCCGGGTATTCATTCCAATTGCGGCCAGATTGCACTTTTCAAGTGCCTGTTAATGCACTTTTGGCCACTGCGCTCTTGGCCAAGTTAAAGCTGCGGCCGTTTAGCTATTTTCAGCATTTTCTAGCAGCAATTCAAATTAGAAAAACGAGCTGAAAGTGTCAACAAAAAGCAAAAAGGGTTGATGAGTTCCTGTGCAGCATTCCAAACAGCAGCTGCTGTTTGTCCTTTGCCGCCATTTTGTGCGTGCCAATGTTGTCCTACTCCCTGCTCCACTCACACTGTCTCCCTCTCTCTGTGTGTGTGTGTCTGTGTGTCTGTGTGTGTGTGTCTGTGTGTGTGTGTGCTGTGTCTCTGTGTGTTTGTTACATTTTCGTTTTGCAATTTCATTAAATTCCAGCATCCGCCATAAATCTTCCACTCTTCAGCACGGCTTCTGTGCTTTGAAGCGATAAAGGTACGTCTGGCTGTGTGATGGCTGCCCCCAAAATGCCAAAAGCAACAACAACAACAGCAACAGCAACAACAACATTACCAGCATTGGTTTTATATTGGGGCACATACATACACTCATACACAAAATGGCCGTTGAAGTGGTTGAAAGCGATTACGTTGAATACCAAAGGTTTGATGTGTGCGTGTGTGTATGTGTGTGTGTGTGTGTCCCGTTACTGTTTAAATGTTGTATGAATGAGCTTTTTGGGGAACAGGCTGGACAAGCAGCATGGGTATACAAGTTATATGGGGGTTTTGCCTTTTTTGGGGTTTTGGTCTCGAGCTGCTCAAAAAGTTGTTGTGCAGTGTAAAACATAAACATGGGTTAGTTACACTTACACATGGCCTATTAACTTCTGAAGTTGGCTCTAAAGATATCAAGTGTCAAGCAATTTAAGTTCTGCCATAAACATATTATAACAAAACATCATTATATAACATCAACTTTAAGATTATCTATATTCATTTTGTCTATTTAGTTGTTGTTCAATCTGCTTGATTTCTAAACACTTGAGTTGTATGCTTGTTTAAGGACCTTCTTTAAGATAACTAAATAACAACAGCTTACCCTTGCCAATCCTTTAGCAAAGCAGGCAAATCACAAGTTTGCTCAGCAGCAGGACACTGGAAAACGCAGCTGCTTTGCTGCTACTGCTACTTATTAAATTGAAATCCTTGCTTCAAGTCGCTGCTGCTGCAGTTGAAAATTTTGCAACCGCAGAGCAAATTTTTATTTTATTTTCATTTTACGCTTTCTCTGCCAACTTTGGCCCAGCGGAAATTAAAGAAGTACTCGTTCACATTTCAATACGCTTTACATTTTTTAAAGTATACTAAAATATGGCTTATTTTTCTGTTCTATTTAATTGGATTTCTATTAGCTATGCTTTTTGTGCATGTTTATTTCCTTATATTAAAGGCATAGGGACTTGACCTATTTATTTCATTTAATATTTTAACATATACATTGAATCTCATAAAATTTTTGGTGAATAAGGGCGGATGAAGAAACGGATGAACAGACAGACACACACATATGTTGGTTAAGAAATATATATTATAAAAGTAACACATCAGCCGCACAAACTTCATGCTTCAAATGAATCAATCCAAAAAATGTCAAAAAATATATTGATAAAAATTTCGAAAATCAGGAAATAAATTTGTAATCGTTTTTAAACTGCTTGAAGTATAAGTAATGATCTGCTTGCTGCTTTTATGTGTATTTTATTATTATTATGTTATTTGTATATGAATTCGTAGCTTTTAGAATTTCTGAGTTGGATACGCTCAACTGTAGTCGAGTTCGCTCAATTCGTCTCACTCTCAAAAATTCTTACTTTAAATCTCAAATTTATCCAACTTTTTAAACTACCATTTACATATATCCCTATAATCATTCTGATACTATGAAATATATGTAGTTATGCAGGTCAGTCAAGGTTTACTTTGGTTAGGTACAATTTGTATAGCTCTCAGCTTGAATACTTGCTTCTTCTTTATTATAAAACAAACACACATTTTGAATAAACTTTCTTTGATAAGAGCATTTGGTATTCGACTATTGCCGACACTTTAATTTGAGCTCTCATTTTATAACGCTACTTTCTATATAAATATTTTTTGAAATTTGTTCCTTCTGCTGCCGGTTGACAATTTTATAAGCCATCGTTGTCTCTGCTGTTCCCGACTGTCTTTGCCTCTGTCTCTGCCGCTGCCGCTGCTTCGGTCGCTTGTGCTGGTACTGCGCGTGGCGCTATAATTGAATGTCTCAGGTGTTTTGTCAGACATTGCTTAAGCCTTTTCCAGGATTTTCTTCTATGGCAACGTGCGGCAGGGTCCCAATGATACGCAGACGTGCAGCAAATGATAGCGTTCTTTAAAGCGCTTAAAGTGTTGCATGCTTTATTTTAGAATGGTAGGGGGGGGGGGGGGGTGAATTGGAGTAAGGGGGGAAGTGGGGTCAGCTGGCATGGGTTGGGTCGCGTGTGACATTCAAATCCGCGCTGTTTCACTGCCTGAGCTGCCTAATTAAAACATTCATCTTCATTTTCACCTTTTGCCTAATTAATTCACACAAAAATCAACTAAATTAATATGAAAAGAGCCAAAGAAGCTGCCAAGTTGCTGACCAGGTACCTCCTCACACCACCCCATGCCACATTTTTCCCACTCTCTCTCTCTCTTTCTCTTACTCGTCCCTATTTCTGTTGTTGCTTTTCGGACGCTAACGAGAATTAATGGTTTGCAGTGTGGCACACAATTACGACAACGAAAATCTTAGGTAAGCAGCAAAATTGTCACCACGCGCTGGAAAAACCTAAGCTACATAATTGGCTTTCTCTCTCTGTGTGTGTGTGTGTGTGTGTGGAACAGTGCGGGGTTGACGGTGTTAGCGGCTGACAGGGGTTGGCTGGCAGTGTCAAAAACTGCTCAATTTACGTGTCGTGAAATTAATTTATGCCCAATGCAATAACCTCGGCAATGTCAATAAAATACATTACAAGTGCGAATATATCCTTCGAAGCTGGCCGAGATTGGTGTGAGAGTCCTAAATGCTGCCTTGACTTTGCTGCCTAATTGTGCTCTGTCAATTTGAAATTAAAATTGTATGCTACACACACACACAAAGGCACACACACACACACAAAGACACACATGAGCGTAGGTGTAAGAAATGCGCCTTGCGAAAAATTTCCATAATTTAACGATCTATATGCAAGTAGCGCAATTGAAGCGTAATTAGACTTTGGCACTCACTCACACAAACATACACACACACACACACATACACTTACTCACACACACACACATACGTTCACAAAATTGGCTATCGTCTGTGTTGTGAGCTGCTGGCGCTAATTGGTTTCTGGTCAGCAGCATCGGAGCAGCTACCGTCGCCATCTTTGCCAGCGATGGCTTTCAGCGGATGCCAATTAAAAACGTGCGCACATTATGCTTTATTGACTACTCACTCCCCTATGATCCATGGACGTAGGCAGGATCTCCTTTATGGGGATGTTCGGTATTCGAATTGAAGCAAGTCGATCATCAAAATAACTAAAACTTAAGTTGTATCGATTCGATCTGAACTATTTCGAATGGTCTTTGAATGGAATTGTTGAACTATATACTCCGTATAATTAAGATGCTTCAGTTCGTTCAGTTTATTTCATTTCCCGTCTCTCTGTCTTATGTAGACATCCGTTAAACATTCAAGTTTAAAGTAATCCAAAGTTTCAACAATTTTGAAGAAACAATAAGTTCTTTTTTCCGAAATGGAACTAAAGAAAATATAATTAATTTTATCCGAAAAGGAACTAAAAAATGATTAGTTATGTTATTCGGAAACGAACTAAAGAAACTCTGAGATTCTTTATCCAAAAAAGGAACTAAGAAAATGATTAGTTCTTTTATGCGGAAACGAACTAAGAAAACTATTAGTTTATATATCTGAAAAGGAACTAAAGGAAAGTTTAGTAATTCTATCCGACAAGGAAGAAAAGGAACTATTAGTTCCTTTATCAGGAAAGGAATTAAAAGAAAGATGAGTTCTTTTAACAAGAAATTAAGTACTAAACTATATCCGCAAAAGGATTTAGAATGTCCAATTTTATCTCAAAAATATATGAACACTTTAGACCTGCAAAACTGTCGCATGCGTTCCACTCGATAGTTTCTATTGTCGATTATCGGCACCATCGAACTATCGATAGCTTAAACATACTCATAAGATCGATAATTCATAATTTTTAACTTTCGAAGAATACATAACATTAAACAGATATTAGAATATATTTTATTTTAAAAGTTATAATTTTAGAAGTTCAGGATATTTTGAGTTTTTAAAGATAAACAAAATAATGACTTACTTTTCAAAAATATAAATTTACAAACAAATATCTTGGCTATTTTTTTGTAAAGCAATTAGAGTATTGAGAAATGTAAATTTTGAAGTTCCCAAATTTAGTTTTCCGACTATTTAAGACTATATAAGACTATTTAAACACACTTTTAACTAACATAATTCAATCATATTCGATTGAAAGATATTTTGCATATTATTACATTTTGAAAATGTATCTATCACAAGTTCAAGGGGGGCAACTGCCTGACTTGCCCACCCCTTAACTACGCCCATGATGAACATCTATAGCATTCGAGGCAAACAAAAACTGAATGGGTCGATCCCCCTTGTTACCTGTTCCATTGCGTTTGTGATGTGGGCGTGCCTTTTAGCAATAATAACGTCCTCTGTTGGCCATAAAACAAATCATGCAACTTTATGGTCACCTTACCAATACCTACAATTGTCCACTGCGAACTTTATCTTTTTATATGCAGCATTATTGCCACAGATTAGACACGGGATTTGGTACATTGTACGCATATACGAGTATGTATCTGTATCTGTATCTGTTTCTGTTCCATGTTCCATTGCTGAATATGCCTTGACCACTTTTTTTTTCTCGTCCTGTCTTTCTTTTTTTCGATTGCCAGCAGAACGAATTAAATATGACCATTTGTATAATGGCCAAAACTCGAACTCACCATGCGATGCTCGTATCTAGTAGTAATATGTGGGCAGCTGGCAATGGGTAGTGAAGTGGCTGAGGGGAAGTGGGGGGGTTTCATTTCACATTGGAATACATATTTGTTATTCTGTGGCCACAGCCGAATGCAAAATGCATGACATTTTCTGTTTAATTTTCAGTTCGGTAAGTTCTCGGGCTTAACTCTGGCTCTGGACAGCAGGGACGTCGACGGCGACAGAAAGTGCGAGCCTTTAGGCTATTCAGGATTTTAGAGATATGCATAGCATTTGTACATAGGCCTGCCATAAAGTTTGCTAGAGTTCTGGCCTTTTTGTGAAGGCTATCTGTTTGGTTTTTAAAATCGTTTTCACACAATAAAGTGCTCGGTTTTGTTTGCTGTAAAGTGAAGTTGAAGGAATGTAAGAGAAAGGTATGACTTAGAAATTATACGTAATTATTAAGTTAACATATTATATAAAAATCGGAGAAGTTTCTTTTATACTCATACTTTTTCTTTTATCTGTTTTAGTTTCTTAGAATATTGGACGCCTCAAATCTCAATCCATATTAAAGTAGTTTCATTTCTGGGTAATTACAAATTTACTTTTTCTACTCTTCCAGATTTGAAGAAAAAAAATAAAAAAATTTAACAAAATTGTTCCACTATATTTTAGAGTTGCCTTAGCAACAATCGGAAAACTAAACTTATCCACTATTAGTTTTTTGTCATTCTCATTAAATTTGATCAAAATCGAGCGACTGTATCTTATAGGTTCCATAGGAACAATCTGACGGAATGTGAGATGTTGAATAAAAATATTATATTATATATTGTTATGTTCCACCCATGTGTACCAAGTTTGATAAAAATCGATACAAATTTTAAAATTCTGTTTAAATCTTAGAGTTAAAGAAAATGCCTTTTTTATTTACGGTATACCTTTTCGTCGTATATAATAATTTTTCTTGTTTTTTTATGAATAAATTAAACACTGCTACCATTTTATCATTTACTTGTTATTCCAACGAGTCCTTTAAGGAAAAACTCGAAGCAAACACATACATCTTTAGATTCAAAAAACTGTGCACATGTGCGAAGAAAACGGAGACAACAGGCGAAAGTAAATTAGAAGCCAACTGTGAGTGTCTGTACATACAATGTATACAATTGTGAGAAGGAAAGAGAAAGCTCGAATGTACGAGCAAGACAGAAAATCAGACAAAGTGTGGACTGCTCTGCTCCTGTGTGGGTCGCGCTGATTGCGGATGCTCTGCTTGGGCACCAGTGTGCGGCATTTTATTTCGCATTAAGAGATTAAGATCAAAATTAAAATTTAAATTACAACGCGACATGCAGCGTGACATTCGCTACTTTTATTCTGTGTGTGTGATAGTGTTGTATGGTACTGTTCAGTGCAAGTTCGATTGAACTATTTAACAAATTGAATGAACAAATTGTAGTCCTGATTGTAGTTCACATAGTTCGACCCTTCTTTTTTGTTTTATTATAGCATTTGAACGAAATAAACGACTGAACGATCAAAAGAAACAAATGAACGAAGCAATTGAACGGAGCAGTTGAACGAAGCACTTGAACGAAACAGTTGAACGAAACAGTTGAACGAACTGCAGGATTGAATGAAAGTGAAGGATTCAACAAACTATATATTTGAAGCAACTAAACAACTGAACGTGCAATGGACTTGAATGTCTAAACAAACTAAAATGCCCCTGTTTATACAGAGCTTCGAAATTCATGAATTTAACCGCAGAGAAAAATATTGAAAGTGGCAGTAAAATTTAAAAATATCAGATTATTGTTCTATTTAAGAATACTGAGGAGTTCTTATTCTAAAACCGGCTTATAAAAAGCTCTATTGGCATTGATATTTTTATATTTTATCACCTTTTTACTCCCTGTTCCCATTAAAAATGGGAAAAAGGGAGTTATAAAGTACTGCAAATGTATGTAACAGGCAGAAGGAGACATTTCCGACTATATAAACTATATATATTGATCAGCATCAACAGCCGAGTCCATATAGCCATGTCCGTCTGTCTGTCCGTCCGTCTGTATGAACGCGTCGATGTCAGAGACTATAAGAGCTAGAGACACCAAACTTGGCATGAAGGTTCCTGAATACCATACGCAGATCAAGTTTATTTCAAATTTCGGATGCACCCCCCGCACCCCCGTAAATCGCAAAAGACTTCCACAGCCACAATTTTAAAGATAAAGCTTTAATTTTTGGTACACATGTATGTTTAATTAACACGATCGGATAAATAGCACAAAAGTTATAGAAAAATCTATTACGCCCGTCTCAGTTGGCAGCAACAACAGTTTGACAAGCAGTTTACGAGTTAAGTGCACTGCTTGTTTGTGTTGCCGCTGAACTGCTTGAAATGCAAGTTGGGAGCAGGGAGTCTCGTAGTCGGGCACACTCGAGTAGAGTATTCTTACTTGTTTACAACTGTTTATTGTTGTTTTTTGAAATGGTGGAGTTAACAGACTTTTGAGCGTAGAAAATGTTTATATATGCTGAGAAATCATAGTAAACTTTGGTGTTTTGTAAAACTCACGTATTTGGTTTTCTATACATACATACATGTCACACAAAAAGCGTTACAGTTGTAATAAGAATCGGAACAGAATCGATTTTGAACCGACTCGAGTGGCTATTTGAATCGGTTCCTTACCGATAACCTTTCAACTAACTCCATAAATAGCAGTTTATTGAATTATGATAAACGTCGTATATATCATCAATTAGTTTCACTATAATCTTAAACATTTTTGGAAAAGTCGAAAAGCTTCAACTAACAAAAAAAAAATTTAAAAAAAAAACTATTCACAAAAAATTGAACTATTGATTCAATTCAACAATTTATTCAAATGAACTACAATGTACAACTCTAATGTGTACATATGTGTGTGTGTGGGCTGTTGCCTTAAATTGTTGCAATATTTTGGCACTTTAGTTCAGGTTGAAGATTCAGTCGCCTATTCAGTTGCGAAACGTTGCAAGATGCCTTAATTAATTAATTGGCATGTCAGACCAACGCAGCGTTTACAGTAGCTTTAGCTGTGGATGGAGATGTGGATGAGAATGTGGATGTGGCAGTATATATAGCAGGAAGTAGAAGCATCAGCTAGAGAATGACTGACAACTTAATTGGCTCTGTTTGAAAAACTTGCCATTAACAAGCTGAAGTCGCTTGCAGAGCATAACGTACAAATATATAGCATAAATATTTCGCGGTTATAGAACAGATATACATGTTGAGAAGACGTCTTAAAATTAAAGAGGGCCAAAAATATTGTTGCTGATGCTGCCGCTGCTGCTGCCGTTGATTGACTTTAAACAAAAGTTTAAACAATGCCAACAACAGCAGCCGCACCTGGCTTACCTCCAAGGCCCCTGGCCATGGCCAGGACTATATGGCTGCAAGTGACGCAGCTAGCTGAAACGAAACGAAACAAAACTGCAAAATTCAACAAAAAAACATAAAAGCCCTAGAAAAATTTATGAGCACTCAAGTTGATTCAATTTAAAATTTTTCGCCTCTAACTCCATAACCCCAACTCGGCTGCTGCCGTCATCAGCAGCAGCGGCAGCAACAGCAGCAGCAGCAACAGCCACAAAATGTGACGCTGACATCTCATTTTTTTAATTAGGCTAAGCCCATGCCTAAAGCCAAGTTGCCAACTGTGCCTGGTTGCTAATTGTGCAGGGCGGTGAGCTGAAGCGGGAGCAACAGCAGCAGCAGCAGGAGCAGCAGCAGAAACTGAAGCTGAAGCGGCTTCTGGTCCTGAGCACTGTTTCCGTTGCTCTGGTCAGGTCACAGGTCTGCTAGTAAACAATGCAAAACTTTTTTTGCCCTGTTGCTGCTGTTGTTGTTATTATTGTTGGTACTTTGCTTGCAAGCAAAAAAAAGAAAAAATAAATACAAAAATAAAAACGACGACAACAGCAACAAAACTGCAGCGTGCCCAAAAGTTTTGCGCCTTTTTGAGTGGCATCAATTTTGACATTTACCTGCAGCGTGGCAAAGTTTTCAATGCCTCGCTTCTCTAGCCTAACTAGTTGGCTTTGCTTAAGCCGATTCCACAATGAATTTATATGCCAGCACTTGCAGTCCAACTACACACAGAAACACACACACACACACACATACACATGTGCTTCTCTGTGTTGCCATTATAGCTTTGTTCACGACAGATCTGCTTGCTTTACAAAGTCGAAAACGGCAAACTATTCCTTATATTTGAACCGAATACATAAAGTTATGTTAAATATTAAAGATAATTTTCTTCAGTGGTATTTTGAATTAATAAGTTTCTTTCCTTTCAAATTAAAAAAAATGACGTTTATTTGAAATCCTTAAAAATATGGCAAATGTTGATGATATAATGATTCAATCATGTCTTATCTAAAGACTCCAGAAATGTTGATTAAACAGCCCTGTTCCAAAGTTTGTGCGTTTTTGAAAAGAAAAAACGAATTAATTCAAAACGATTTGCAATTGACTGTTTTGTTTTCAGATCGCATTTGATTCGATTTCTCCTTTTTGAAATCCAGTTTGAACACGAGTTTTGATAGCAATAAGTCTACTTAGTTTTCATAGAGTCACGTTTTCTGGCACGTTTCTGTTCAAATTTTGTTGGCAGTTTTTTCAAATAATGCTATAAATGTAATTTAGGTTCGATTTTCTTTTTATATTTATTTCTTGATTATAGTCATATATATATAGGGCATGCCGACCTTACCAGGAATGGATGGAGCTTACAGTGGGAATATGTTAAACTACAATCTAATAAATAAACTAACTAACCGTAATGAGATAACAAATATAAGAAAGTTCGGATTAAGAATTTGTTATTTGAATATCATGTGTGAAAACGTAAAAGCATAACGTTTTGAGGAATTCAGAACAGCAAACAATTTCGTCACAGCAATCTTTGAACGTAATCGGAATCCAGAACAGGTCTTCAAAAGTGAGTTATGACTTTAAAGCAAAAATAATAAACATTTCGTTGGATATATTTCAAAACATTTTTAAATTATTTTTTGTTATTGGATTTTTAAGTTACGATAGCACTATAATTCAATAGATTTCATGTTTAATTTATCGGTTAATCCTTAAAATTGTTATTTACATATATCCAACAAAACGTGAATGAGAAATTAAATCGAAATTTCTGCGTCAGCCAATAAATTCTACTTATATAGCAATATTTTGATATTTTAGCAATATTTTAGCTATGTTTTGTTAATCGATAGTTGGCAACACTGATGCACACACACACACATTAGCTTTAAATCCTTTTTGCATAACACATTTCGTTGCAAAATGCTGCAAAAACTTTTTTGATATAGAAAATCATAGCAGCGCCTTGGCGTATGCAATGGAAAAATTATAAAAGTCAGTGCGGCCAGGATGTGTCCGGATGTGTGTCTGCAAAAATAACAATTACTTGTGTATGTATGTGTATGTTATGGGTGTGTAAGTGTGTGTGAGCCAGAAAGTTTTTGGCGCAATGGCACGGAAGTTGCAGGCGGGTGGTGCACTGTGGGTGGCACAGATATAGAGAGAGAGTGATAGAGGGGGGATGGGTGATCACATGCATGTGGAAAGAAAAGTGCAAAAACTCAACCGGGGCATTAAAGATGCCATAACTGAGTGTTGCTGGCTGTGTTGTGTGCCCGGCCGTCAAAAGTTTGTTAAGTAAAACCTCATGTGCATCTAATTAAAAATATAAAAAACTTTATTTTAAAGCCGCCAAAGAAAACTTTGTCGCCAACGGAAACGAGCTTGTGTATGCCTGTATTTGTATGTGTGTGTTTGTGTGTGTATGTATTATTGTTTATGCAGCCAGGAAGCAAGGCGCTAAGTGTGTGTATGTGTGTGCTGTGGAATATTCAAAACTTGTTGGCAGGTTTATCAGAACGAATGTGAAAAAAGGATTTTTGCAAATGAGCTTCCAAATTGGCATAACTTTGTGTGCAGAGAACTTTTGCAAATTCGCATGTTTAATTAGCTCGATGGCAAGTTTTTCTGCCATAAGATAGGTGCATATATTTAATGAAGTTTATTTAAATAGCACAAGGAAGATAAATTTTAACTGTTTACTAAGTATTGCGTTAATCATCAAAAAACAAAGCTGTTTGCCAGAAACCTCGGTCCTGAATTGTTACAATCTATGTTTCTGTTAATGATGCTCAAAAGCTAGATTGTATTTGAGACAAATTTTCCAAGAAGAAACTATCAAACTTCAGGGTAAAAAGTATTTAATAAATGTAAAAAGAAAGCATATCCTTATCCTTGTCGAAGATGCCACATATCACAACTACCAAATAAGAATCTTATCGTATAACCAATACCAAAACTTTATCCCTTTTATGAGCGATTGCCAAAGATGTGTCTGACGGAAACTTGGCAAAAGTTTTAAATAATTGTTGCCTAACAAAGATGTCATCCTAAGTCAAATAACCAACTCAATTACATTAATTTCAGCTTCCTCAAACGAAATATTATATTTCCTTATACTATTCGATCTATGAGTTTTAAAAACAAATCATTCATTCAAACACTTTTTAATTGTGTATGCTGGAAACAATGCAACCCCTTAAGTATCCCTTTGTGCCAATGACAGCAACAACAGCGCACAAAACGCATTTGATGGGCGCAGCTGTCTTGCCAGAAACGCCCACATCTACTACAAAACAGGATACGAGTATAGGGATCTCAAAACAGCCACCAGCTACAAGTCAAGAGCTTAATGGTTTGTCTGTGACACACACGAAATGCTCAAACAAAAGCAACAACCAAAATTTGTACAGAAAACTAACCAGGCTCGAGCACAGGGCTCAGACCCGGTCTCGGCAGAAAAGCAGAAAACCCAAAAACGGTAGTCGGAGAATAGCTCCACTGACAGCCACAGCCGCAGCCGTTTTGACTGACTGGCTCTGACTTCGACTTGTGCGTCTCCAGCTCGTCCTGATGTCATTAATGCAACTGGCACAGGCACAGGAGGCGGTGGTCGCCTTAAACCCTGAGCAACGAAAATGCTTTGCATTTGTGCTGGGCGCTGGACGCATGTGATATCAGGCAACCCAATCCAATGCTAACCCCATCGCGGTGAACAAACAGAGCCAGAGTACAAAAAATAACAAACGAGCACAACATGAGCTGAAAATAAGATTTTTGAGTCATTTCGTTTTGTTGCGTTTATGTTTGCTGTGGCTGCCTTTGGTCCTTGCTGCAGCCTGTGCTGTCGTCGTCATCGTCGTCTGGCTGGCTGGCTGGCTGCCTGACTGGCCTGCTGCTTGCCTGACTCTGTGCTTCACTGGCTGATGTATTCATGAAATCGTGTGATTAATGGCTCGCACAACATTTGCACACACTACCCGGCCATGGGGCAATGCCAGTTTGTGTGCTTCTTCTCCTGGCCTGGCCTGGCTTGGCTTGGCTTGGCTGGTGTTTCCAGCTACCACTGCTCGACATGCGGCGTATCTGTCTGAGTGCAGATAAACATGCCAGTCCCCTACTCCATAAACCCCAATCTCACATAGCAAATGCTGTGCATGCAAAACGAGCAAAGAGCAAACGAGTAACGAGCAGCGAGCTGCGAGCGACAAAAACAACGAAAGGACGAAGGACGAATGTTCTCAACGTTGGTCACAAAAATTTTCCGCCTCTGCGCGTTTGCCTGCCATTTTATCTGAGCCGCATGAGGCGTTGAAATTAACGAACATCCTGGCGCGCCTGGCGACAAAACAAAAATGCGACGTAATTAAAGCGAATTTAATTGCTTTATCCTTTGCAGAGCTACTACCCACAACCCGCAGCATTGGCGCCTATAACTATGCTATAATCTTTGACACTTTTATTGCGGCTCTAAAAGTTATTAAGTTGATTTAATAAGCAACTTGGACAATAACAACAACAACAAGCGGGACTGTTTAGCATTTTAGAGTTTTATCTAAATTTCGAAAACCCAAAGAATTTGATCGTCTTGGCATTCGGAACGTGGCTTTAATTAACTCATTTTTCATTGGAATTGCCAGCGGCAGCGGCAGCAGCAACAGCGGCAGCAGCAGCGGTAATACTTAGGTAATCTTATCTGCCAACTAGAGTACAAAAACCATAGCATGCTTGCGGGCGCTGCAGCAACCATCACTCATCATGGCCCAAGCCTTTGTCTTCCTTTGAATTGCGAGACGCTGATAAGCGGTCTGCGCGACGAGGCTACCATCCTTCGAGTTAGTAACTGTGCTGCTTTCTTGGCTTATCAGTTTTCATTTGAATTTGAATTTAAAATTGAAATTAAATTGACTTTGGATTTTCGTTCAAAATTATGCGTTGCTGCGTAGTACAAGAGGCTTAGCTGGCAAAAATATCGATAGTTTATGAATAACAAATATCCATATATCCTAGCAGAACTTATTTTAATCAGAACTAAACTATGTAAGCTATAATAATCAATTGATGAGTTTTGTTAAGTTGGGTTTTAAGACAATAAAGTTTCTCATAAAAAAGCTCGTTTTTTAACAGACTGATAAAGTGAACTTATTTTCAGCTCCGAGTTATGCAAAAATAAGATTCTGATTCAAGTTTCATTATGACAGATTTAAAGTTGAGAGACTAATTTTCATAGGACAAAGCTGTTCGGTTCGGAGACTTATCCTTCAACAGTTTAATTTAAAATAGCCTCTTCAATTTTACAAAAGAAGATTTTCTATTTATTTGTTCACCATTCCTGCCAATTTAAGATACATATTTGTCAAGGATCAACCTACATACAGAAGAGTAAGTATTGCTAATTGGTTTTTTGTTTCAGAAAATAGTTTGTTTTCTTTGATTCGCAAACACTTGGTAACATTATTTAACTTTTTTCTGGTATTTGCCGAACACATCGAAAAATTATACTTAAAAGAAAAACCATCGATACTATCGAAAGTGGCATTTGCCAACTGTGCCCTCCACTCTCCAAGGATTTAACCTCGCCACCATAATAACCACAAAATGTAGAAAACAACTCGCGCCGCACTTTCAATTATGTAGGATGTAATTTACTTTATGGACTTATCTGGCAAAACAGCAATTTCGTTTGTAACATTAAGCATAATTTTATGATGCCAGGCAAGTTGAAGTGAAAGTCCTATAAAGCGTCCATTGACAGCAACAACGATGCTTCCCTGAGGCTGAGGCTCTGCCAAACAGCAATGACAAGAAAAACAGAATCAACAACAAAGTTCTTTCATTTTTAATCAAGTTGGAAGTCGAAGTTTTTGCATGCCCGGTGTTCAGTTCTCAGTTCTCAGTGCTCGGGATTCACATCGTCAACGTCTTGACAATGGCTGTCATTTAGTTGGGTCAAAGGTAAATGCGTACAAGCCACACAGCAGACTTTAAGCCAGACACTTTTTATGGCCGAAACGTTGGCGCAAACAAAAACCTCAAAATTGCAGATTTAATTTTATTTTATTGCACTTTTGTTCGTTGGCAAGAAAATTGTTTCTTTATACGTTTTCCAAGTGTCGGACAGTTTTGTCTTTGCTTCCTTCATTGACTTGGCATGTGAATGCCATTTTGTATCCTTGATTTTAAATGCAAAAAGAAACAGGTTAAAAATGCAATTTAAATTGTTTGTATGTAGTAAAACTGAGTGAAAAACATTTTAAGGTACCTATGCTAAAGTATTTAAGTTTCGATTTTTGTAACAAAGCTGATACCGGAACTAAAAACTTGTAAATCCATTCTTGGGACTTAAGAACTCCTGTTTGAAACAAAATCAAATATTGGTTACATACCTAGAATTTTTCTGAGATTTATAAAATCAGCGGCAACGCAAGCAAGCAGCGCACTTTACTTGTCCAGTGCCTGTCAAACTGTTGTTTCTGCCTGCTGAGAAATAAACTTGAAATAAACTTGGTCAGTGTATGCCTGCATGCCAAGTCTGGTGTCTCTAGCTCTTATAGTCTCCGAGATCTGTGTGTTCATACGGACAGACGGACAGACAGACAGACGGACATTGCAAGTTCGTCTCGGCTGTTGATACTGACCAAGAATATATATACTTTATATAGTCGGAAATGCCTCCTTCTGCCTGTTACACACATTTGCAGTACTTTATAACTCTATTTTTTCTCCATTTTTAATGGGAACATTTTGTATTGTTTTAAAAATATGTAGATATTGAAGTTAGTGATGCATTGTTTCTATTTGTATACTTATTTTGGTTGAACCCGTATTTCATTTTGTATGTAGTGAATATAAAGGTATTTTATAGCATTTTTAAGCCACATTATTAATCATGCAGCTAATCCACGGTATATAAGCTGATGTGTTATTGCCATCGGTCATCAAATGTAGAAATGAAGAGAACGTTAATGCTTATATTTCTGCTGGGCATTTTAACCCTAATACAAGGCAGAACAACTTAAAATGGTGACTTGGAATCGGATTGGGCGTACTTCAATGAGCAGGAGGAGATCAGCAAGGAGAAAATTATGACACTGAATATATTGAAGATACAGAACTGAAGTCCTATATTGATTTTGGTGTACTTATTGTGGACTATGGCACTACGCCTGAATTCCAAGACTATTGGATTATTAAAACCTCACTGGGCTTTTCATGGGGAGAAGAAGGTTACATGAGATTGGCGCGTAATAAGGGAAATCTTTGTGGCATTACTAACAGGGCATACTATCCTGTACTCCATTATGTTATAGTAGTCCGATCTGGCCGATTCTAACATATGTTCTGCTTGCAGATAGAATTGAAATAAGATGATAAAAGAAAACGGAATTAGTCGGTCAGTACATTCAGTCCTTACTAAAACCATTTGAGAATTATAAGTGACAATCTAAAAAATCGTTTACTCTTTGTGATTTCGATTATATTAGACAGATACAGATGACATCTTCTAAATTGGGAAATATTTGTTATATAAAGATTGAAAGTTTCCTAATTTGAGAAAAAAGTTCAAATAATCTAAAGATGCTGTTTAAGAAAATAAATATTCAACAGGGTTGGACTGTTTTAAGGAAAGCTCATTTTCTTGGCTTCAACCTCAATTTTGTAACGATTATATCGAAATGAGAGATTGAGAATCTGCGAAAGTTTGTAAGGTCAGCAGTTTTAGAAAATTAATTAATCTATGTTTTTAGTATATATCAATTCCTTAAGTCCATTCTTAATCAAACATAATAGTTTGAGGATCCTTTTCTTATTGTTTGTAAATTATGTAAACATATTATTTATTTATTTTTTTACTTTTGGATTGCTCAGCGAATTGTGCCTGCAAACAATGATGTCTCATTAATAAACATAAGCAACAAATTGCTAAAAACAAAGAAAAAATCAAAATCAAAACCAAAACCAAAACCATTTACAACTTCAGTGAGCAACATAAAAAGGCGAATGACTTTGGGGAAACGCATTTTGTGCTATAATATTTGTAATCAAACGCAGTCATAATAATCAAGTCGTAAAAAACAAATCCATTTTCGCGCTTGAATGAATTGAAAGAGAATGGCAAGAGTCAGACAACAACAACAACAACAACAAACAAGAGTAAAAACAATAATAGTATTGGCGACAAGCAACAACATTTTTACACCTTTTGCAGCAACAGCGGCAGCCAAAAAGGATCAAGGATAACGACAACAACGACACTGACACTCGATAATAATAACCGTATAGACTTCACATTGTTTTAGCCAACAAAAAACCAAAAAATAAGTAGAACATGGCCATAAAAAAACAAATAGCTCAATGACTCAGGCGGAGTTTTATGAGCTGTGTTCAGTTCAAATGGAATATCTTAAGATCTGGCGCAAGGATAACCTGTAAATATTTGCGCATTATTTAACACTTGGCAAGGCAATGACAAATCGGACAAAACCAAAGCATTAAATGGCTGTAAAAATCAAAACAGAAAATGCTGTAAATTATAATGTAATAGAAATATAATAAGTGAGTTCATCTCAAACATCGTTAAAACGGCAAACTCGTAAAATTTCAGCCAGGAAGCAAGCATCAAATGAAAACCTCGACGCTAGTTTTCACACCAAGAAGGAACGGCTTGTAGACTGTAATAAGGAAAGGGGGAGTGGGAATTGAGGAGTGGAGATTGGGGATTGTGGTTTGGGGAGCTGGCATCATTACACTTGAGTGTTTTACAACTTCCGTTAAGTTTTTGCCGGGGCCATAAAGCGTAATCTTCATGTTTTTATTACAAGGATGGTCGCCAGTTCGCCCAGGCAGATGTGTGTGTGTGTGTGTGTGTGTGTGTGTGTGTCGTCAATGGAGCATCGAGGACATCAAATTGACAGCTCCTTGGAGTCGTAAAACTCGACGGACTACTGTACGTACATATGTTGATGATGTTGGCAATGGGGGTAATCATTGTCACCGGCTAAACAATTAAATTGAGGTTAGAATGAAACATAAAAAGCGCATAAAAGGACTATAAACCCCTAGGCAGACCAGACAAAGTGACGGCCAGCGATGCGAACTCCACGATGTCGTCAACGCATCGTAAACGTTTTAAGCTACAGTTTATTTTCATTTCGAAAGGATAACAACACCAACACCAACAACAACAATAATAACAATAACAACATGACCTGTGTACGATCTGTGGCCTCGTAAAACTTGGTGATAAGACACTCGCCGTTGGTAATGATAATAAAATTATAATTTCGACTCTACATATGCTGCCCCCAAAGTGTCTATGTCATTGTTGGATGATTCCTGCTTTCGGTCTAGTCCCTGTGCCTGTTTATGAGCTCTTTCTCGCCCTTCACTTAAGCACTTCACTTTGGCATCTCGCTTTTAAGGCTCTTTGCCATGTGAGAAATTGTAAATTGCGCTAATAAGCATTTAAAATTAACTAAATGCTCCACTCTTGAGCCAAAGTTGATGACTTGGCCTTTGGTCTGGGGTCTTCTTGTGGGTCTGATTCTACTTGTGGCTCTCATTTTGGGTCTGTGCGTATTGCTATTTCGCTGTTATATAAAATGTGAAGAGTCTTTTTCTGTCATTAAGTGGATAAGAGATGCGTTTTTCATGTTTGTTTTGCAGCAGTTAAATCTTTGGGGCATGTGGCATCTTTTGATAGCAGTCATCAAGTAATGGATTGGCCATTACAATTGACTTTTCAAAGTGCAATTAGGCACTTGATAGTTTTTATGCTCGTCTGCATTTCTTTAAGTGTAAATTGGGGAATATTTGATTAATTATTTTCTATATCTTCACACCGTATTTAAATGAAATTGTCACGTTCATATAGCATTCGTATAAGCAGCTCTGAAGTGTCAAAGAGCTTAGGCCGGTCGTGGGAAACACATGAAAGAAAAGTATCTTTGGCCTGGGTTTCCCCAATTCTCGCAATAAATGTTGGATTTTTTTTATTTTTTCTTTTATTCTTTTGAAGTCTATGCACTCACAGTTCATTTTAAATTAAAATCTTATTTTTAATGATAAATTCATTTAACATTTTTATACTTTAATTTTAATTTTTGTAGATTTTAAATTTTATCTGTGTCAAATATTAGTCGACATTAAATTTGGTACAAATTGTATTACTATAAAGTGTATTTATTCTCGATCCGCATCAATTGTCCGTTCGTCCATCTATCAATTTTAAAGCTATTTTGATGAAACTTGGTACAAATGCTTCGCTTTACTGCAGGTAGCACAAATGTCAGACTCGGCTGGATTGAACTACAATAACATATAACTGGCATAGGAACGATAGGTCGAAAAATTTGTATTTGAAAACATAAAAATTCTGAGTTTTAGCATAATTTACACTTGCTTATAAAATTTCATCAAAATCCAACCAATAAGTATATTATATAGGTGCCTAAGGAACAATATGTTGAAATAGGAACAATTCTACAAAAATCTTTGGTGTTACTTAAGATAACTCAACCAAACTTCCTCTTTCTATCTTTAAACATGTTCTATACATGCTCAGACAATTTCATCAAAATCGAAACACTGTATCTTAAAGCTGCCATAGGAACAATCAGTTGAAAAATTAGTTTCTATATGAAAATCTCCTTTTGTTTCTCAAGCTAACTTAACCAAATTTGCCTATTTAGTATTTCCTTGTCATGCTGGCCAAAATCAGTCGACTTTTATCTTTTTTTTGGTGCAGGATATAAAATTTGAATTGTTTTTTATGCAGATATCTAAGCCCGATTCGCCACATGAAACTTTAGTTTTACATTACATGTGTATATTGTAGTTTAATCAAACTTGATCAAAATCGGTCGACTATATCTAACAGCTAATATACAAAAATTACAAATGCTAAATTTTTATATGAACAACATTTTAACAAGTGTATGAATCTTCTTCAATTCTGAACTAACTTTCCGTAGTAGTATAATTTTGTTATTTTAATAAACATTTTGAAACATTTATGGTTTTAAATTAAAATAGTACTAAATGTGTTTTTGAGTATTCGACTTTAAGCTTAATTTAAATTGCTGTAAAACTGGCAGAAAAAGGCAATGAGTAGATATGCTCATACTCACGAGTACTTAGCCACATACGCACACACCCCCATAAAGAGACGATTACTTCCGCCATTTTCTATGATGAATTGCTACTTTTGCTTAACACACACACACACACACACAGAGTCCAAGTTACACACAAGCACACCCATTAGGCAACAGAGAGAAGATGCGCAGACATCCATCCAGAAACAGGGGCCAAGGCAGTTAGCGACACACAGAGCAACATATACACGGAGTCCTGTATCTGTAGATACACATTTATCCAGTCGTCGACGGCGTTGACAGCGCCAACGCCAGCAGAAAAAGCGCAGGACGAAAAGGACGCCACTGTGGCAATGTAAAGCAGGTGAACTCGAGGCAAGCTGCGCAGCTTTGTTGTTGTTGCTTTAGCTGTAGCTGGCAGCAATTGGTGGCAAAACACTGAAAGGACACAGGAAGTGCACTTTGCCAGCACACACACACACACAGGCATACACACATACGAAACAGGACACCCTTCGCCGTCATTGGGGTGCTTTTGCCGCTTATTTATGCCTGGCAATCATAAAGCGCGCCCCAAACTCTCACTCACACATATACACATGCTGTCTCTGCACCCCCCCCCGCACCGTAAGAGAGAGTGCAGGTTATGGCTTTCTATAACTCAGGTTCTGTTGTCGTGCTGCCTCTTTCTGGCCAACAGCAGCAGCTGCGTCGCCGTCGCCGCCAGCGTCGTCGTCGGCGTCTGTTGCTGATGTATTCCATACAAATTGCAAGTTTTAGTGCTTTTATTTTTCGGCACTCTGCCGGCAAAAGAATCATCCATCAATGGCATTACGTACAAGGACAGAAGCCAGCAGACGCGAATGCTTTTTGAGTGCTGCTGACGTTATTGTGTCGCAGACGCAGACGCAACCAATACACCCATAAAAAAAGGACACACACACACACACAGGATAACAACCCCGTTCAGCTAAAAGCGCTTAAGGCATGCGGCGAAATTTGTAATTTTTTTGATATTTTTTTTTATTCGCTGCAAAACAAAAAGAAAGCAAATGAAAAACAGGCAGACTCTTATGCTCTGCTAGCTCGCTCTCTTTCTTTAGTTGAATGCTGCGCTCTCTCTCTCTCTCTCTCTCTCTCTTAATAGCATAAAATATTGTTGTCCTTGAACAATTTACTTTTATTTTATTTTTATTGCCTACATTGCGGCGCTGCCTGCACATGTGTGTGTGTGTGTGTGTGTGTGTGTTTGTTTTGGTGTCTGCATTGTTGTTGTGCCGCGTTTTTGGCTTCATTAAATTTATGTTGCAACCAAGCGTGCCCCCTTTTATATAACGCCTACCCTGCGCCTAGTTGCACGTGCCGCGTTGCCGTAAAACAGATCGTAAAAGTTTATTACTTGCGGCTTGCTGTTTGTATGTGTGTCGCTGTTGCTGTTGTTCTTGTTGTTGTTGTTGCTGCTGCCGCTGCCGCTGTTGTCGCTGTCAGCTGTCAAATTGAATTTGTTTATATTGCCAACAGCAGTAACAACAACAACAACAACAACAACAACAACGAGGCCACAGCCGCCAGTCAGCTCCAACAGGTTTCATTTTCACTTGCGGAAATCATTGCGTCATGCTGATATTTTGTATTTTAACGCCTCTCATACCGCGTCCCCCCTTTTTACCGCTCGGCCTGTCATGCTCAGCTTTGTGTTTAGGCTGCAAAGTCGATTTTTGTTGGTTTAGGTCAGTTAGTTTTTGGCTTTGACAGCTCAAAGTCGAGGTCAACTTTTGTATGCCCATCATCAGTTTGGCGTGTCTGTGTCCTGTCAGTGTTTCTGCCTGTCTCTCTGTCTCTGTGTGTGTGTGACTATATTTATGTGTCCGCTGGTCGAGACGCGTCCCAATGCCCAATGCCCAATGCGACGCGCCCTTGTCAGTGTCCAAATATAAAAAATCGATTTTATTATAGCCGTTTTGTCTGCCATCCTATATAGATTTTCTGTCAGCTGCGATATTGCCTTTTGTCTGACTCTTGTTCAACTTCTGGCTTTGACAGCCTTAAATTTTAGCCTGCTTCACTTGTTTAGGTAAGCCTTTTTAAAGCCTGAAAGTGAAAGCTTTGCGTATGCGTTATGTGCCTTTAACAGGCCCATATGAATAGAAAATGTATTGGACTTTGAACTTTGGACTTTGAATGGCGTTTAAATATACCTATATTTTTTTTTGTTAACTAACATACTGCTTAAATATAAATTAGGAAATTTAGAAAAAATTCTCTCTTCTACAAAAGTTTGCCTGTTCTATATTACGGTTCTAATCGAATTTAGTGAAATGGAAACGAAGAACGCACCTCTATATGGTTAACTAACTGTTCTATAATTTAATTACGAGAAATTTGATCGTAATCGGAATGTAGAACAGGCCTGTAATCGTCAAATGTTATGTTGTTGGCTTATCACTTGCATCAAAACTATTAAGTAAATACTTATTTGTAACATATTTTTTCAATTTCTATATCGCTTTTATTATAACAAAAAGCAGTCATAGGAAAGATCACCTTTTTAAGATAATTTAAAGTTTTAGAATAATCTATGCATTTTGACATAATTCCATCCAAATAAAACTCCTATCTCATGACAAACTCTTTTGATTTTCCATAAATCTCAACAAAACTTAACAATTGATTGTTTTTTTAAACTATAAATAAAATATTTTTCTAAATTTAGGAACAAATGGTTACAAGGGTATTTAGCTGATTTTTCTTGTTTGTGTTCAAGGTTTAGATCATAGCATTCTATATTTGTAATTTGTTTGATCTGGTTAGGTTTAAACAGGTTTTGGTATTGATTAATTTTCGTACCATTAAATTTTGTTAATAAGAACAAATACGTAAGCAAACATTTGTATTATATATTTGAAACAAATGTCTGCACAATAAGTATAATAAGCTTAAATTCAACTAATTAATAAATTTGTTCAAGTTTTAGCCAAAAATGCTTTCAAGGTCAAATTGGTTATTTGTTGTGCACTACGAATAATGCTGCAAAAGAAAATATAGAAAAAAATAAACAAATTATAATAAACAAATTATTATAAATTATAATTATAATAAATAAAAAGCTCAAACAATAAAGCTCATCAGATAGCGTCATGCTGTGAGAATCGAAAGCTTGTTAAAGCTCTCTCAGCATGAAAAATGCACGCAAATGGAATTAATAAGTAGAATTTCTAGTCAAGTTAGTCTACATCGAATTCTGAGAGCTCAGTATGCAAAATGTTGTCGAGGCAGTTAAACAGGCAGAGAGCGATCTGCGTTCAGATTGTACAAGCAGAGAGAGCGCTTGCCACAAAAGTATGTATTATATACAATAAATATGTACATATATACAGTAAATATATAGTTTATTGTAAAACTGATTTTACAGGGCGCATCAGCTGCGGATTCAACGTCTTTAGAACAGGCGAAACCTTACTCGGAGCTACCCGGTCCCAGTAAATTCAATTTTGTACGTTCTTTTTTGCCTGGTGGTAAGTTATCAAGAGAGCTTTTGAAAGCACTTAAGCTTCTTAGATTATTCTCTGTATCAGTATCTCTTTCTCTATTTTGTTTTATTATGATTTGTTATTAATCATTATTTACAGGTCGTTATAAAAATGTACCCACACACGAAATGTTTTTGGATCTTAGACGACGTTTTGGAGATATCTTTCGCATGCCCGGTGTTTCCGGCACGGATATTGTGATCACCATGAATCCGGTTGACTATGAGCTTATCTTTCGAAATGAAGGTCAATATCCGTACCGGCGAAGTTTTCAGACCATGGATTATTACAAAAAGGTGCATAGACGGGATATATTCGAAGGTCTTGATGGATTAACTTCGGGGTAAGTTGTGCTAAGAAATAGAGATAGAATTGAGTATGGGAATTGCATATGAATGAAAAAGTTCTTTCTATTAAAGAACCCCGGAACGCAGAATTGAGATAGGAAAATGTATTTTGATTTTCTAGTAGTTAAAAACTCTATGTCTTTTTTAATTTTAAAAGTAATGGACCTGCCTGGAGTAAGATGCGAACAGCTGTTAATCCCATTCTGCTGCAGCCCCGCAATGCAAAGTTGTATGTGAATAATCTGCTGGATGTGAATGAGGAGTTTATAGATCGGTAAGTTTTGAGAGCTTTAAAAGTATAATCGACAAAATTTTGATCATTTTGGTGTAGCATACGTGCCATAAGGGATCCCATTTCTCATGAGATGCCCGATGACTTTGTCGAGGACATACGACATTTAGTCCTGGAATCCATTGGCTCTGTAGCGCTCAATTCTCGACTCGGTTTGCTGGGTGAGAACCGGAATAGCGAGGAGGCGAAGCAGTTGATTAACGCACTAGGGGCGATAATGGAGCTTAGTTTTCAGCTGGACATATTGCCAGCCGTTTGGAAGTATTTGCCAGTACCCAAGTTTAAGGAACTTATGCGTTCCTTGGACACAATTACGGACATTTCTAGTGCGCACATTCAGCATGCACTTCAGCGCATTGAGGAAGATGCCAAGGCTGGACGTCTGAGCACTGAAGTTGGTCAGGAGACGAGCATACTGGAGAAGCTGGCGCGTATCGATCGCAAAACAGCTGTGATAATTGCGATGGATCTATTCTTTGCTGGCACGGATCCAGTAAGTAAACCGGATTTAAACCGAAAAAATGTGAAATTTATGTGATATTTTTGCAATCTTTGGTTTTACTTCTAGACCCTGGTCACTCTAGCTGGCACTCTGATGAGTCTAGCCAAGAGTCCCACACAGCAGGCACGCTTGCTGGAGGAGATTAAGGGTATAATGCCTGAGAAAAATTCTCCGTTGACCATGGATAATATGACGCGGTTGCCATATCTGCGTGCCTGCATCAAGGAAGGCATTCGCATGTATCCGATTGGTCCTGGAACTTTGCGTCGCATGCCCCATGATGTGGTGCTTAGTGGCTATCGCGTCGTTGCCGGCACGGATGTGGGCATGTCTTCCAACTATCAGATGGCCAATTTGGAGCAGTATGTGCCCCGTGTACGCGAGTTTCTGCCCGAGCGCTGGCTTCGCGATGACTCCAACTCCAATCTAGTGGGCGATACGGCCACGCCCTTTATGTATTTGCCTTTTGGCTTTGGTCCGCGCGCCTGCGCTGGAAAACGCATTGTGGACATGATGCTGGAGATTGCCATTGCCAGGCTGGTGCGCAACTTTGAGATTGGCTTCGATTATCCTATTGAGAACGCATTCAAAACCGATTTCTTTGTGAAGCCCAACATACCGTTTAAGTTTAAATTTGTAGAGCGCTCTCTGTAACATGATATCTTCAATATATATGCCAAAGGAATGCTGCTGAGCACCCTCAGACAACTTTCAAGGATTCCGGGCGTTCGCATCTGTTCTCACCCCCAAGTGTTCTCTTCAGCTGAGCATAACAACAACAATAGCAGCCACTTGACTCAATTGATTTTGGTCGCTGCCCCACAAAAATAGCGACGCCTCCTGTGAGCTGAGCAAGTGAAGTGCACTTGTCTGTGCCCGCAAAGGAACAAACACTTTACTGGACGTGTGTGTGTGTGTGTGTGTGTTTGTGTGGGTGTGTGTTTGTGACATGGCAAAGCATCCACTCTTTACATGTATAATAATCATCTAAAAGATGTTGAAGATTGTGTATAAAGAAAACACAACACGAAATGTGGACCGCCTAAGGGTCTATCTGTAACGATTTACTTATTGATAGAGCATATAATTAGTGCAATTCATGTATTTAAGTCAGATCTTCTCTTTTATGTTTCTACTTTTGCACTACAAATACTACTACTTTCTAACAACTCTTATTATCTACTACAATTATTATGATCTTCTACTACTATTATCTACTACTTGTACAATATACTTCGCTTAAAACAGTGGATCTTCCCGTTTTGCTGCCATCAACACTTATGAGCTTGGGTAGGAGCTTAACAATGCTTTTAATCTCAATACGGAGTTAAACACGGCGGAGGAGGTTGATAAAGCCGTTGAAACCTTTATTACAAAAGGCCAAAGAAGCAGCTCAAACTGCGGCTCCAGCAGGTGCACTTCCCGGTAACAATTATTTATTTAGCTGAAGTGTTGAATTATTATTATTATTATTTTTAGTGGAGCAAGAGAATTTTTTTATTTAATGCCACGTGCCGCGCCTCTTAAAAACAGCTGTTTGTTTTTTTGGCTATTTTCGTAGCTAGTTCTGGCTACATATATAAAAAAAGCCAGATCTGCAAATTTAACAGAAATTGTATTATTTTTCAAAAATTGTGGGCTTTTAACAGAGAAATGTTAAGCCTCTGTTAGAAAAATGTTAAAAAGAACAACAAAATCGCGGCAGAAAGTTCCAGGAAAAAATGCCGTTGTTCGTTTTCAATTTTGCGATTTTTTCGAACATTTGTTCTTTTGATGCAGTTCGATTCGAAACAGCATAAAATGGCATGTGAGTAAAAAAAGTTGTTCTAGAGGCCCGCTAGTTTAGTGGCAAATAAGCAAAAGCCGAAGATACCGAAGGACATGCGTTCACAAACAGCAAAATTAAAGCGTAAAAGAGAGCGATTTCAAGTCTTTGGACAAAAATCAAAATTAGATAATGAAATTTCCTATTCATACATTATTCATTTTATTTCAAGATCCACCCCCAAAACCATAAAATTCCGCAAAATAGATCAAAAATGGCAAAATTGTCAAAAACTGTTAAGCGATTAAAAAACTAGCTATTTTTTGCTGCTTCTGATCTTCGGAAGCAGGAAGAATTCTTGGTAAAATTCATAGCATACTTTGGGGCTGCCTTCAAAAAGTGGTTTGCGACTCGGCTTCGAGCAGAAAAAAAACGATATCTAAAATTGAAAATTGATTGGAAAATATATGTCAATACAATGTTTGTATTGGTTTGAGTTAATAAAAAAAGATAATCTTCGATAATCCCTTGAAGAAAAATGTGAAAACTTAATTTTCGACCAAAGTTTCTATGACAACTTGGCCAACATGTGTCCCAATAATAAAATAGAGTACCTACTAGTGAGTTTGGTTGAGATATTTGTATAAACAAAAAAGTTTTTCAGGCAACAACTCATATTTTAAACGATTGTTTCTAAGGCAGCTATATGATATAGTCGTCTGATTTTATAGCAAATTTGATCATCATAACAAAAACGTCGCTTAAACTCAAAATGGGCAAGTTTTGTTAAGCCAACTAGAGAAACAAAAAAGTTTTTTTATGCCAGACATTTTTCAACAGATTATTCCCATGGCAGCTATATATAATGGTCGGATTTTTATGGAATTTTGTCAGTATAATGCTAAAACTTAAAGTTGAGCAACAAAATTTTCGACCGATCATTCCTACGACAGCTTTAGTCATGGCCTGTTTCACTCGGCTGCTAATGCTGATCATTGTGAGCACTTTGTTAATAGTGTATATATCTTGTTTATAAACAAGTAAGAACGTTGCATTCGGGTTCTCCCGACTGCGACATAGTCTGATTTCTGTACTTTTAATAAATTAAATTTTTATAAAGACTACTTATATACTTAAAAACTGTCCTTAAAATTAGGTAAAGTGAATTTGGTTGAGTTATCTTGAAAAACCAAAAAGTTTTTCATACAAAAACTTATTTTTCAACCGATCGTTTCTATGACAGCTGGTCCGATCTGGCCGATCTTAACACTTTGTTTGCCTATGGTATATGCCAACATATATACCAAGTTTGGTTGCTCTAGGTTCAAAACTGTGGAAAAAACTTGCGTTCATACAGACGGACGGACGAACATTTCACAAACCCTCTTAAATTTATATCAAGTTTACTGAAAAAATACTCCTTGTCAGTGGACATAATAAAGAATTCATCGAGTTTTGTTGTTGTTGTTGTTGTTGCGTTCTTTGCACTTCGTTATCGGAACAACAAATAAATGCGCCGGCATAAATAATGCAAAAGTATTCATTTTGACATCGAATAGACAAAGTTGCATTGCCCATCCTTGTTTGCTGTTTGGTCCTGCTGCCACCATTTATGTAACCATTCTGCTCATGGCTCTCCACAGTTGTTGCTATACTCTCATACTTGGTCGGAACTTGGACATTCCGGGTCTTATCTGTGCGCCGTTCGCTGTTGGTTGGTAACGCAGCTCTCGTATGTCCTGCATTTTATGCTACTTTCCGTTGTAGTCGTCGTCTTGTGCATTATTAAAACGATGTCCTGGTGGCGCTGCTACAGTCTTGGAGGAGCCTCCACAGCCGAGCGGCAGCACTTGAAATGTCAATGCTGGCCATTGCAGTGCATAAAGTTTTATCGTGAGAAGGCAAGAACTGCTTGTGGAGCCTGACGTCTGAAGTCTGAAGTCTGAACTTTGCACACCAGGACGATGTCAGACAAACAAAATGAATGGAATTCATTATTGTATGGGTAGGCAGGCCCTTAAAGCTGCTGCTAAATTGAAAATGCATGTCAAATATCACACACAAATCACGACCGAGCTGCAACTTGATTGCAACATTATTTTGTTGCCTGTTCTTAGGCGGGCCAGCAAGCATTTGCACTTTATGACATGCAGCCCCCTATAAACTGAGCAATTAGACATGTACAATACACACATAAGCACACACACACACATTTGAATACATAAGTTTATATAAGAGTTGTACATTGTAGCTCAATTGAACATCATTGTTGGCGAATCAAATCGGGTTGTTACAGATATTTGTTTGTTTCAAAATAATTCAAAGTGAATTTCAGTTATTCGGTGTTCAGACAATTCTTTTTCCTGTTTTTAAGACGAGCGGGTTGCTTGCATGATCCCGATATTCCTATGGATCCCGACATTGCTTGCGGACTACAAAATTCTCACTGTCTCAAATTATAAAAAAATAAACAAATAATCATTATATGCAGTCCCTGCGAATTAGTTAAACAAAACTCGGGAACATAGTTCTTTCAGTCAGCTCTTTTGTTGAGTAGTTCGATTGAACTTATGCTGAAATATTCGATGCAACTCCGATATGTTGCATGGGGGCACATGTTGCAACATCTTGACAATTAGAATTCGGCTTTTGCATTGAACTTTGACCAGCCATCAAGGCTCCAGCCTGTGACATGACATGGTCGTCCATTGCCAAGCTGCCAATTTGCAGTGGGCGAAAGGAGGGGCGTGGCAAACGGAGCACGTCTAATGATGGCATACATAACCTGAATGCCGCCTGCCGCTTGCCAAAACTCATTGTGTGCACGCCCATGAGCAGGAAGAGGACCAGGACCAGGCCCAGCGTCTCGTCCTGTAACTGGTGCTGTACTCTGTTCCTAGTGGCTTGTGCCTTGTGCCTGATGCCTGGTCTCTGGTCCCTGGTCCTTGGTCCCTTGCAAGTGTCATGTCAGAACGCACTCGGTTTGCTTGTCAATTTCGCAGCTGGGCGTGGCCGTGCATGGGCACGAGCATGACTTGAGCCCCAGTGCCAGGCATTAGCATGTAAAAGGCAAAGTTTAAAGAAAAAAATAAAACAACATTGCAGCGCAGGACAATCAGCAGACAGCTCCCCCCACTCCCACTCCCACTTCCCACTCCCACTTACACTCCCACAAAAACACACACACACCCAGGCTGCGACCCGCCCTGACAGGCGTCCATGATTAATGGTTGTCAATGGCATGCTGTTGTTGTTGTTGTTGTTGTTGCTGCTGCTGTATCCTGACTTGGCTGCATATAAAAAGTAATTTTGTTATTTTAAGAAAGCGCAAAGGACTAGGGCTTTCTCTCTTTTCAAGGAAATTGATTCGGCGTCGCATGCGGCGCACTTTTTTTTTTTTCTTTTTTTTCCAGACCGTTGCCACAGGAATTCCCCAACTGTCTGAAAGTCGCGCAATTTCGCAACCTTTTGCACCCCGCCAAGATACTACACCCCCAACCCCTGCCATAGACTGTGTTAATGGCATTGGAGGGCAACAGACGAAAGCAGCAAATTTAATTTATTATTTTGAAAAGCAAAGCATTTCTAATCGAATTGTATTCTAAATACGCGACGCATACCAAATTGAAAAATTGAAAAATTGTCCCCGATTGCCATTGTTGTTGTTGTTCTGCTTGTTGTATATGTATATCGCTTGGCTGACTGTTAGTTAAAAAATTTGAATTGTTTGCTCGGTGTATTGCTTGACTGCTTACAGAACAGAATTGAATTGTGGTTATCAGATTGTTGACATTAATGATGTGCCTGTGCATGGAACTTAAGATTAGATTATTGAGTATTATGAAGAAGTACTTGTAATCGAAGTAAGCGTAGGTCATTGTGTAGGTTAGCTATTGATTGACTTTTATAGAATAGCCTTTAATAATTTGCACAAAATGTAATTTTAAATTAGTATTGAGTGACATTAAAAAGCTTATAATAATTATTAAGATTGATTTATATCCAAGTATGCAGTAGCTTATGTTTATGCGTTAGTTGTTGTCGTCTAAATAATATTGTTCTGTTTAACATATACAGCTGAGAGTCAATCAAAACATTCTTTAAAATTAAATTAAATTAATTTTATTTTTAAATGTTATTTTTAATGATAAGTCTATTTAAAATATTTATACTTTAATATTTATACAAACACATATGTAACATATATACCAAGTTTGGTTGCTCTAGCTTCAAAACTGTGAAAAAGAACTGCGCTCATACAGAAAGACGGACGGACGGACATTTGACAAACCTCTTCTTTTTTTTTTAAAAATTAAAAATAGAGTATAAAAAACGATTGTAGCATACATTTCTAACTTTAAAGGCCAATTCGTCTAATTTTTCTAGGACTCTTGCATGATTTGCATGGTTTTGCAAAACAAAACGCTTGTTTAGACGATGCAAGATGAAACTTTACACCTACATTTAAGAGTTCCTGTTGTTTTCAATTCTTCCCAATTGTAGAAAATTCCACATAAAAGATGATTATAGCAGTAAGAGGCTAAGTTATATTTTTATTATTATTTTAAAGCACGTGTTATACAAATGAGATCAAAATAAAGAAAAAAAGATTTTAGTACTGATGCTTGGCTTATGTGAAGCTCATAAAAGCCTTATTTGGCTTATGCTGTATGCTTTCCACTTTGTGTCATATCAGAATCTCACCCGTATAATATTATCTTAGGAGGGTGCAACAATAGTAACAGCATACAAATGTTGTTGCTGCTGTTTCGTATATATTTTTATTAATTTTCCAAATGAATTCCTGACAAAGACAGAAGGACAGACACAATGTCAGACAACAACAAAATAAAAAGGATTTCGCAAAAAATGAGGGCAGCCATTTGGCGAGATGTCAGCGTCCAAATTTTTGGTAGAAGCAGCCCGCTTTTTTTGTTGTAGTCTTTGGGTAACTGTTGGCGACATTATTACGTTATATGCTTTACGCCATAAATGTGCTGTTACGTCATGTTGGCCCCAGTCCGGTGCCCCTTTATAAAAAAAGAAAAAAAAAACAAATCGTAGCAAAACAAAGCTGAATGTCTTGCATGCTGGGTATCATCATTGTTATGTGAATGTGACGACTTTTTGAGTTCCGTTACGCTGATGTGTTTCCGTTTCCTGTTTTATGCAGAACTCCGTGCGCTTTGTTGCTGCTGTTTTTTTATAACAAGGATATGCATACATATAATATCAGCAGCAACAAAACGGCCTGACAATTTTACGCCAAGTTGATTTGCAGTCGACAGCTGAGTTGCTCTTCCTTTTTGGCTCAACTGTTGTTGGTGTTGTTGTTGTTGTTGTAGCCGTGCATCCTCAATTTCCTTTTTATGTTATTTTAATTTTATGTTATTGTTATGACACAATGAAAATAAAATTGAATTGACACTGAAGGATCTCGGCTGCGCCCATGCCTCTGATAAGTAAGACCCTCCCGTCTGTCTGTGTATGTGGGTGAGTCTGTGATGTTCTGTTCGTGTGTGTGTGTGTATGTGCGACTGTTGCCATTGACGTTTTTATTGCCCGGTCACAGGATATTCAAATGGGGCCATAAGTGTGGTTAAAGCGCTTCGCTCGCTTGGCTAAATCTCAATTGCAATAAGAACTTTCAATTTTCAATGCTGCCAGCTGACGGCGTGACCTATTTCGAACCCTGGTTCTGTAACCCCTCGCAATGTGCTTTTGGCTTTGGCTTGACAATCTTATTTGTCGCACAGGTTCAAAACAATATCATAAAGTAATTTATATGCCAGCACTTGGACCAGCGGCATGGGCGTGCCACGTGATGATATATGGGCGAAATGGCTTTTTAATGACAACGACGACAACAGCAGCTTGTACAAATTACAAACACACATACACAATGGAGAGAGACAGAGACAGAGTGAGAGAGAGAGAGAGAGAGAGAGAAAGAGAGAGAGAGAGAGAGAGAGAGAGAGTGTGTACGTGTGTTAGGGTTGTGGGGCTTTTGTGCTGTGATTGACCAGACACCGCCTTGCACGCCCACCGTTAATTTTGATTGTCTTTTGGGGGGCTGCTTGATAAATGGGTCACACGTACGAGTCTCTAATAGATGGCTGTTGTGACGGCGACTTCATCAAAAGCTGTGGCCGCTTTAAGGCCAATACGGACTGGCCAATGACCAAGAACCAGGCACCATTGATGGGCATGAGATTTTGCTGTTTAAATATTCATTTAGCCAGGACTCGAACCGCGCGCAAATCCGCTTGCAAGGACGAGGGCTACTCAGACTCTGAACTCCAACTCCAGCTCTCATTCAGACTCTGACTCTGCGGCTGTTGTGTTGGCTTTGCGCAGATAAGAGAATTGTCCTGTCAACTGGAATGATATATGCGCCAGCGCATTCAAATTGGGCTAACAGACAAACCATGCCACCGTGCCACCAACCAGCTGGGCAACCGGGCAATGGCATCGCTTGATTCTAGGGGCTGCTCGGGCTGCTCCAACCGGGCGGATGTGTTTTTCTCGCACATCAGCGTGCGTTTCCTATGATAGTCGTCTGGCAGCCTGCCTCCTGCCTCCTGCCACTTGCCTCCAGCCTCACTTTCCCATTTTCTTTTCATACATTCATATATGGCATGTATTTTCTTTTTTTTCTCATATTTTTTTGGTTTTCCTTCATTTATGTTTTCTTTTTTTGAGCGGGTTTGTCGAGTTGAAAAATTGGTGTGAAAATTCAAAAGGAGTTTTTGGCGAGTGTCTGTGTGGGGTGTTGCAAAATTACTTCGTGTGTAAAATTATGCGAATTGCGTACCGGCGAGAAAGTAAAAAAAAACACATAACGAAAACAGTAAAGTTAAAAGTAAAACGCGCAAAAAAAAGGTGAGCGCATATTCATGCACGTAGTTGGTAAGGGTGGCGCAAGGGGTTGACACTTGGGGTAGGGGTGGTTTGGAAAATTCGCCCTGCTGCTTGGCATCTCACTTTTATTGCATTTCAACACTTGCGTATGCGCGCATGCAAAATTTCTCATAATAAATGTAATAAATAAAAATGTGAGTTGAAATGTGACAGTTTCTGCAAAAAAAAAAAAGAAAAGAAAAAAGAAAGTAGAAACAGCAAGAATAAATACAGTTTTGAAATGAAAGTGTGGAATTGGATGCTGTATGTGTATGTGTTTGATAATGCTACGCGTGACAGTAAAACAGCTGCCTTGATATGCCAGGCTTATAAGTTATTAACGTGGCTTAGATGGAAATGGAAATGCGTTTCCATACATTATTCGAAAAACTCTTAAAGCTTTCTCTTGTACCAGTCGACCATTATAGCGTAAAAAGAAATCCTTTTATAATATGCATAACACAAGCATATTGCTGGCAACAATATGATACTCTGCCCACAGGATAATGAAACTCTAGAAGACATTGTTGTCATTTAAACCGTACTCTGCTTTGTTAACTAATCAATAATTACATCATTTTATTATTATTATTATATTAAGACCATGATACCATATGATGATGAAAACCTATTGGACAAATTCGCATCGTAAAACAACTGACAATTATTTTTTAAAAGTTTCTAAAATGTTTTAAATGATTTAATAATCAAATTAAAATTGGATTAACTTTAAAAGTTAATTCGAAAATGGAAGTATTCCTTTTAGAAGAATAAAGTTTATATATGTGCTTATATATAATGTTTTCAATGCCTTTTTACTCCCTGCTCCCTTAAAAATGGGAAAAAGGGAGTTGTAAAGTACTGCAAACGTGTGTAACAGGCAGCAGGAGGCATTTCCGACTATATAAAGTATATATATTATTGATCAGCATCAACAGCCGAAACGAACAAGCCATGTCCGTCTGTCTGTCCGTCTGTCCGTATGAACACACAGATCTCGGAGACTATAAGAGCTAGAGACACCAAACTTATATACCATACGCAGATCAAGTTTATTTCAAATTTCGGATGCACACCCCCGCACCCCTGCAAATCGACTCCCACAGCCAGAATTTAAAAGATAAAGCTTTGATTTTTGGTACACATACATATATGTTGTAACAATGTTGATCAGCTAAGTAAATTTCATCACGATCGGATAAAAGCACCAAAGTTATGAAAGAATATATTACCCCCGTCTCAGCAGGCAGAAACAACAGTTTGACAGGAACTGGACACGTTAAGTGCGCTGCTTGCTTGTGTTGTCGCTGAACTGCTTGAAATGCAAGTTGGGAGCAGGGAGTCTCGTAGTCGGGCACACTCGACTAGAGTATTCTTACTTGTTCTATTTTAATTTGCTACCGTTTTAAGTTTTTCTTTCTTTCTTACACTTTACAATGATACAGACTTGAAAAATTTCCTGATTAAGTATGAAATTACTATATTTATCAACCTAGTTAAATTCTCTAGTACTTTCCAAGATATTACAGGACTAAAAGATCTTAATACAATAACTTGGTTCATCAACTCATTTTTCGATGTGACGAAATTATATAGACAGTTAACTGTACCTTTGTACCTTTACATAAAAAAGATTGTTATAATATGTATATAATATTAATAGTTATTATAGTATTGTATTATTTCTGATATAATGATTTATGGATCAACAATATCAGCAAGTATCGCGCACTCATGATTAACGTTCAAATATGTCTACTCAATTTAGTTAATTTGTTGAATTCCCGCCCTTTTTTTTATCCCCTGCTTCACTGTCTATTAACTTACATGCTGTCAAATTTGTCAAACTAAATGCGTAGTATGAACAAAAGCAACAACAGCAACAACAACAACAACTCTTTCCAAACAGCAATCAATGAGCCAAGAACTGAAAAAAAGGCACAGACATCAAAATCGTTTAATGCAAAATCAGCACAAAAATGTTCAACGCAACGAAAAGCAGCGTCATCAGTTACAAGACAGGAACAACAACAACAACAACAATAACACCAACAACAGACACGAGAACAACGACAATGAAATAATTGACGCCATTGACGCCATTTTTAGTATGAGTCGGATCTTGGAATAGGGACAGGGACATGGAGTATAGCCCGCAACAACATTCTTTGAGAATTGAGCTCATTATGGCATCACGACTGCCATGCCACGCCCCCATTAGTGTAAAAAGCATGCTTCACGCCCACTTCGGTGTACGACCATGCCGGAAAGTCAAAGTAAGCGCCTGGTCAGGCATTTGTGGGGAGGGGGGCGAAAATGGGCGGGAGGTCATTGCACAGGAACTGTTTGAGAAGAGGTAGCTGCTTAACGATTTGAAATAGTGCCAAAGATGAGAAACTACGAGTGTGTGCAAGTATGCTCTAGTGATGGTAAACAATCGATGACACTATCGATTGTACTTTTTTGAAGTCACTGTAGATGTAACTTTTGAAATTATTGATATAAGTACTCTTTTATACGACTATCGGGAGATTTTTCAGCTATCGATGCCAACATAGAGTATATCGACAGTTTTATATTATCTTCACTTTCGATGTTTTGTTCAATGTATCGATAATGAAATTTTCATAATATTCCGCAAATATGGTATTCCATAGCAAATGTTTTGATTATTTTATACATATGTTGATCGTTTTAGTTGTCTATCAAAACTATCGAGTGGCGCAACTTACGTTAATTTGCAGTTCTAGAAAACTTGTTTTGTGATTTTGGTCTGCGACAGCGAAATGAGCGCCAAAGAATGTTGTTGCTTAGGCATGAGATTGATGCCAGCATCCATTTGAGTGCTGCTTAGGTGCCACAGGCGAGCATATCGAGCGATGGCAGGACTCAGGACTCAGGGCTTAGGACTCGTCGTTGTGCAAGTTGGCTGGCTGCTCTTTGGGGCGTTCAGGCTGAATAAATGGGTGTAAAGGGCAAACAAAATGATTAATTGCTCTGAGCTTTGATCGCCTGCATGCACATAACAACAGCAGCAACAGCAACAACAGCAGAGATGGAAAGGATATGCACAACAAAGGGTGCAAAGGATGTGAATGTAAATGTTGATGTAGTTGTTGTTGTTGTTGCTGGCAGGAGGGCTTGGCTTTAGTCCGCTAGCACCGGCGTTATAACAGAACGACTTTGCTTCCGTTTGAATAAACAAACACGGAAATGTAACCCTCGCATTTGCAGCCAGCAGCCAGCAGCCAGCAGCGACAGCCTGAGCTGCAGACAACAGGAGCTGTACAGGACAAAAAGGATGCTTACAAACTATTGCTGACCAAATGGCCAGCGGCTAGGCAGCTGCTTCTGTTCCTGCTCCGACTTCGACTCCCACTTGCACTCCCACTTGCACTCCCACTTCTAACTGCGAATACGCAAAGTATCACTCAACAACAAAGCGGCAAGCGTCGCGTTTTATCCTTCAAAATCCTCTAATGAGAAGGGTTGCGAATTTTGCTGTGGTCGCTGCTGTCTCTGATAACGT
The DNA here is from genome assembly GCA_949708635.1 of Hirtodrosophila cameraria. Taxonomy (NCBI): domain Eukaryota; kingdom Metazoa; phylum Arthropoda; class Insecta; order Diptera; family Drosophilidae; genus Hirtodrosophila; species Hirtodrosophila cameraria. Next base: position 60,358,342 of record OX453089.1, on the reverse strand, counting down.
GGCCAGCACTGGCCAAGCACCGGACGGATAAAAGGATAATGCGGGTCTGCTCAGTTCATTCTATATCTATCTCTCTGTGTGTGTGTAATGTAGCATGGCAGGATGCCCATTCGGCCGACTGTTTGTTTTAAAATTACATAAAAATTGCTGTGTATTTAAAAAAAGGATTTTAAGGATCAGGCTGCTCAAAGTGGAATATGAAACGTACATTTTTACTGCACATATTTTCAGCTGGCCTCGTAAACTAGTAAGAGTCAGGTTCATGCATCCTCAAGCATCCTGAGCAAAAGAAAAACAAAAATTTAATGAAAAACGTTGCGCCCATAAACATTAAGAAATTTTAGTCCGCCTTCGAAGCCTCTGTCCCCCTTACCCGCCCCTTTTTCACCCGACTCATGCTACGACCCGACGATAAGCAGACAAATCGCTGAGAAAAATACGCAATTTAAATGCATAACACACACAGGACATGCCTAATGCCAATAATAGAAAAGGAAATCCCGTCACAAATCCTCCGAAGGCAACGTTCCGAGTATGAGAAAAAAAATTATGTAGCTATATGGAACACACTCACACACACACACACACACACACACTCGTATGTTGGCTAGAGTAAAAGACGTTAGAAAATATAGAAAGTAATCTTGCACAGACATTGGAACACACGGCTTCGTCCTGGCAACCACCTTTGGCGACATTTTGTTGCAGATTAAGTTCTATTCGCACATGGCTGACTTGAAATACGATATACGCACACACACACATGCTTCGAATCATATCTGTATACAGCTCTCTCTCTATGTGTGTATGTGTGGTTGGCTCAAAGTAATTGGGACATCCTGCGAGCATATAAAGTGGATATAAAGTAGCAAAAATCGGCCTTAAGGCACAACATCGCACCGGTTCTGGCATTTTTATGCGTTCAAATGTCGTCGTGCTTCATCCGATGCCCCTCCCTTAAACCTTAACCACCCCACCCATCCTGCCTACAACTATAGCCCAAACCCAAAGCATGCCTGTCGGTTTGCTTGGAATTATTACAATTTCATGCTTCTTTTTTATTTGTTGTCGCGTGGAGCTTATGATTTCTGATATATGACATGGGGCCAAGTTCAAGTTGCAGCTTTCCTTGAAATATATTAATAAAATTTTCGCACATGTGTGTGTTTCTCTGAACTCAAATTGAAAACGTACAAATGTCTTTACTTATTATATAAGTACATACAGTTATATAGGCATTATTGATGTCTATTTTTAGTTAGATTAGTAACGTACTAGGCAAAACTTAATATAAAGTATTAATGAGAGCTCATGAATGGAGTTGAGAACATTTTCATACCAAATTTAATAATATACAGTTTTTAAATTTATGACAAGTATTTATAATAGTAGGTATGTTTAAAATTTAATATCAATAGGGTTGGAAATTGTAGTTCAATTGAAAGATAGAAAGGGAGTATAAAACAGAGACTATTGAGCAAATGAATTGTCCATCTACCTGTCTGTCCGTACGTTCGAGTGAACGCAATTTTTATCCATCCAGATCTGTAACGACAATAAAATAAAATACTTTATCTTGAATATAATTTCCTTGTCTGGTAACGTAATTGTTATTAGTTTAAAAATAAACAAGTTAGAATGCTTTAGTCGAGTGTGCCCTACTACGAGACTCCCTGCTCCCAACTTGCATTTCAAGCAATTCAGCGGCAACACAAGCAAGCAGCGTACTTAACTTGACCAGTGCATGTCAAACTGTTCTTTCTGCATGCTGAGCATATAGTGGGGAATGCCAACTTCTGACTCTTACATACATTTGCAGTACTTTAACTGTAACTGCCTTTTTCCCATTTTTATTGAGACAGGCAGTAAAAAGTCGAGCCGAACAAGTCATATCTGTTCGTCTGCATATGTGTTAGTCCGTCCGTCTGTTTCAGTCTCTAAGTTTGAAGCTGTGTGATCATATGAATTAGTTATACTCTTTGCACAGTTTGTGCTGGTCCTGTAAAGGACCAATGTCAACGCAGATGTAACTAATGTAAAAGGAGTCAACACGGCATTAAAAAATAAAATAAATAAGATATTATTGCATTATTGACTGCAATATCGTAGCTAATTTGAGGTGTTACTTACCCCTTGCTGCGTTGGAACCAGTTGAGAATTCTAAGCGCTTCAAGTGGAAGAAGTGGTTTGTTATGTGTGATTTGTTGCCGTGTCATGGTATCCAGCTTCGAAGAGTGCTATGTTAGCACCCTTTCAACTACATAGTGATCCATAGTTGGCTTTTTGTTGTGCCGATGGCTTTGTCCAGCACACGAGACGAAACTATCGATTGAGCTACCATTAATAGTATTATATCATTAATGGAATTGCATTTGTTTTATATTTATCTATTTCTTTGCTTTGTCTCTTCAGTATCTATAAAAGGGGAATCCATCCGCTTATGGAGCTTAATGACAATTGTATTTGTTGCTGCTGTTGCTGCTGATGGTTTCATTGCAGCAAATGCCAATATGGGAGTTAAGGATTGGCCAATGCAAGGTAAATACATCTGTATGTATGTATGTATGTATGTATGTATAATGCAATACGAGTACAATAGATGGCATTTTTATCACATGTAAAACAACAATGAAAGCAAAATGCAATTGCTGAGCATCTGGCAACACCACAAGCCTCCAATCCCGGTAAAGCCACCAGACCCAATCCCAGATCCGCTGTCCTGGCAGTCCTGGAACAGAAGCCATTTGTCAAATGCGTCGCCATCGTTGGCGGTGGCGGCGGCGGCAGCAGCAGCAGAGGCAGTGGCAGCGGCAGCGGAGGCATCAGCAAATGCGCGGACGCTGAGCCGCAGATAAAACCGTTCGGAAAGCACAAAACAAACATCAAACAGGCAAACAAAAAGTACAACAACAGCAAATACAACAACATCAACAAGAACAACAAAACATGCGCGTGCATGAATATCAAATGCGACACGCAGACAACAACAGCAACAGCAGCAACAACAACAACAACAACAAAAGGATGCGTAGCAATATTTTTCACGCGCCGCACAGCGATATAGAGATAGAGAGACAGAGAGAGATGGGGAGAGTGAGCGAGAAAGGGAGGGATATTCAGAGGACTTGCTGGCATATCCTTGCACCATAATGGGATTATGGCCGATTAATGCATTGACATGTAACGATTTTCGATTGAATTTATCGTTTTTCGGCTGCTCGAGTCATTTTATTCATTTACGCCCACACGTATGCAACGATATTTGCACGCACGCACACACACACACACACACACATTAACATTCACATATGTGTGTACACAATGAGCACATGTGTGCCGCTGCGGGTGTTAGAAAACAAAAGCGGCATTGAGACAAGCTAACAGACAACACAAAACACAAAACAGACAAAAGCACAATATGCAAAACAAAACTAGCGCCAAATGTTGACAATTCTTTATAGAAACCAACAAGCAACACTTTTGTATACACTGTAAATAAGTTTAGTGGCTTATCAAAACTTGTTGAAAATATATCGATGATCGATTTCTTTCGTCTTTCGATTTTTTTAATTAGTGGTCAATTCTTAAAGGAAAAGAATCGCATCAGCAGTATTTCTGTAAACTACTTATTCAAAAACTGTGCCAAACGACTGTCTACAACGACAACTTGAAACGGTTTCAGAAAAGAGTCAGCTATGCTATTTTAATCACTGTAATCCTGAACTTTAATCGAATTGAAACTAGTAACTGGAAACTAATAATAATATTATATAAAAAGTAATATTTGCTATTCCGATTCAAAGTACAAGAAACTTTTTCCCTCGTTCTATTCAAACCTGTTTTACTAACTAAGATACATATCTATAACACTTTTCGGATCTTATATTCTTACTTTGACATTCTTTTTCATACAAAACTTACGTAATGCAATTTTTTTTCCCATAGACTTTGAAGTTTTTTCCATTGTCACCTATCTAATTTATAGATATGATTTAATGTATGTTTGTATTTAGAACGTATATTATTCAATTTTGTGGCTCCTATTTAAATTGTACCTATTAATTCTTACTAACTTTTTGATCTGATTAGCTTTTTCTGGGTTTTTCCCAATCCATGCAATAATCGTTGGACAATTTCATTAAAGTTTTATGTAAAACTAGATTGTAATGCTTAATTCATTTTAAAAATAATATTTTTTATTTCTATACTTTTTTGTTTTGTTTAAATAAATAATAAATAAATGAATAATTTTTTTTTAAAATTAAAACAAATTAATATTAATTAAAACAAATTAAAATGTAAAAATTACCGCTCTTAACGCAAACGATGTTTATTATAGTAATAAATATATTTTAAACATAGATTCTAAAGACTTGGTGTCATAAAGAGCATTGACCGAATGAAGTACTCTATATAAATTGCAGCTACTTGTTGTTGTTGATGTTATTGTTGTTGCTGCTGCTGTTGTTGTTGTTGCTGGCATTGTTTGGCTCACTTTTTAGGCAATTAAAACTAACAATGAGACGGAGGCCGGGCAAAAGACAAAAGACAAAAGAGTCGCCGATGAGCAACGCCGGCTGTGATTAACACATGTAAGCGGCGCAGTTGGCGAGCACTGTCAGGGGATGCAGGATTTGCAGTAGCAGCAGGAGCTGGAACGGTGGAAGGATATGGCAGCACATGTGACTGTGTGCCCGGGGTTTGACTTTATCAATTGAGCGTCATAAGCTTGTCCAGGGTTGCTTTGGTGGTTGCTGGCTCGTTTTTGTTGCAACTGTCGCCAGTGGCGTCGATTAAGTCGTAATTAGATTTAAGGATATGGCACCAGCGGCCCAGCAAGATGATGAATTTCACTCACTCGCATTCTTAGTGTGCGAGTGCACCCCACGGGGCCAGAGACACAGCCCTTGGACTGCAAGGGGAATGGCAAAATGAGCAATCCACAGCAATCGGAGCCGGCGGCCGGGCAGCTTATGGCATGTTGTGCGACCTTATCAGCAGGAGCAGTAGTGGTTGTCTGGGCAGGAAGAAGGACGTGGAGGGCGAGGGAACTAGGACCAACCCCTGCCGGCGCTGGCGCGTGTGTTAATCAGCGTAATGGTACGTTAGTCCTGGCTCACATGGGTGGGGCAGAGATGGCCTGCTGGTGGCCCATAAGCTTGGGCCCGATTTCTTGAACTTGCTTGCGCATTATTAGCAGCGAACGAAGAGTATCCTTTGTGTCCTTGCTGGTGGCACTATTAGTGTGTCTGTCTGTCCGTCTGTCACTGGATTTATTGCAATCATTAATCTTATTTGCCCCAGCATCCGCCGCACAACCACCACCCAACTAACCCACCCCACTCCACGCATGTTGCACTTGTTTTCTCTCAGTTCTTATTAAATTTTTGCTTTGATTTTATTAATTTGACCTTTGTGCGTCGACTGGCGAACATATTTTCATTATGCAGTCCGAGTCGCCTCTCTTGATTAACGTCTGCCAGAGATTCTTAATGTTTCACATGCTTTAGCTTATAATTGCTCAACACTTCAACGAGAGAGCTCGTCCCTGTCCCCCGAACCTGTCTCAGTCCAATAGTATTTGAACTGACTTCTGGCCATTAATCATGCCAAGTTGCAGCAACTTTTGGCTAGTCTTTTTCACAAGCTGCATTTGGAAGAAATCTAGGACATTTCGTAGTTCTACTGTTCGGTATTTCAAAAGACGAGCATTCTAATTGAAAACAACATTTTATAGCTCAATTAACTTTTCCTCAACAAATTGTAATTATTTCAATATTTTTAATGAATTATACTTTATTCTATGTACGTTGTTGTTCGCCCAAAAAAAAGTATTTGATGAGTGTCTGCCTGATATGCAACTTAACACAAGTCATAATATAATAGCTTACATTAAAATGGATTAAAATCTATCAAAAACAAGTAAAAATACTCTAGTCGAGTGTGCCCGACTACGAGACTCCCTGCTCCCAACTTGCATTTCAAGCAGTTCAGCGGCAACACAAGCAAGCAGTGCACTTAACTCGTAAGCTGCTTGTCAAACCGTTGTTGCTGCCAGCTGAGACGGGCGTAATAGATTCTTCTATAACTTTTGTGCTATTTATCGTGTTGAAATTTACACATCCGAAAGACATTGATTAAACATACATGTGTACCAAAAATTAAAGCTTTATCTTTAAAATTGTGGCTGTGGGAGTCTTTTGCGATTTGCGGGGGTGCGGGGGGGTGCATCCGAAATTTGAAATAAACTTGATCTGCGTATGGTATACAGGAACCTTCATGCCAAGTTTGGTGTCTCTAGCTCTTATAGTCTCTGAGATCTGTGTGTTCATACGGACAGACGGACAGACAGACGGACATGGCTAGTTCGTCTCGGCTGTTGATCCTGATCAAGAATATATATAGTTTATATAGTCGGAAATGCCTCCTTCTGTCTGTTACACACATTTTCAGTACTTTATAACTCCCTTTTTCCTATTTTTAATGGGAACAAGGAGTAAAAAGCGCTTAGAATTCTCAACTCTCTTGCATTGAAAACCTTTCGAAACGGTGTTAGTTCGAAATTAAAATCTTGTTATATCATATTTTTTCTTATTTTTTCTGAAACCGATACTATTGTGGCTACTTCGGAGTTCAGTTCGTCAGCGCCAACCACCCGGGACATATATTGTCTGGCAAAAATCAGACGGACAGGAGGTCATCTCATTGGTCTTTTTCAGGACCGCCAAAAACAATCCAAAGAGTTTAACTATTTCTTATAACGTCACAGCTTAAAACTTAGAAATTTAAACCTAATACTTCGAGAATAGTTCGAATAGAAACAGACTTACGGACGCACGGACAGACATACAGACGAACAGACTTGAATTCGGCTCGGCTGTTGATTTTGATTTGAATTCCTCTGCCAGTACTTGCTGATAAAGAGCTGCAAAAAAAGAACATATTTTTTTGTTATTCTAATTTCTGAACAGCTAAATTAATTTGGAAATTTTGAGTTTCTGGGCTACGTCTCATATCATCTTAACATATTTTGGAGGTAAGTAAGCTAAGCGAAATTTGTTTTCGGTATTCACTTTAGTTTTTGTTAATTCAACGTAATCAACGATTCACAATTAAGCACAAATCGCACAAAGTGAAAACTAATTCATACATGGCTATAATTCTAGTCATATGTGGATCATTCTGTGTATTCGCAGAAAACGGAAGTAGTACGGTTAATATAAAAACATTAGTTACATTTCATTATTATAAGTATCGGAGCAATTCGACGAACATTGTAGAAGCAAAGACATGAAAATAGTGATACTGCAAGAGATACTTTCCCAACTTCATTTAATAGATTATTCCAATGTTGCATTAATTGAAGAATTAAGAAGCTGCAAAAAGTATTGTTCTCCTAACAGTTGGATATTCCTTGGAAGTACTTCGGGTGCCAATCCCGTGTACGGTGTGATCATGACACAGCTGGACCCGGCTGTACAGTGGTTCAGAACGGATCAATGGTGAAGTGGATTTTTATAGGGATTGGGCTAATTATCGTCAGGGATTATAGGTATTATTTCGATTAATAATATTTAAAGGATGTGGTAATTTTTTACCTTTACGTCAAAAACAATCGTTAACAGCCAAGTCTGTTAGCGCTTACAGCACTGTTAACGTTAACAGCACTGGGATTGCATGCATTTAAAACAACTTTAAATTAAGTTTTCTTAATTAGTTTTGAAAGAGAAAGAACTTCGCCAAAGAATTTAACCTTTTTAAGTATTTCCTCATTTTTGAAAATCAAAACCAGATGTTTAGGATCTATTTTGGCTTGGAGGGTGTCAAGTTAAGTCAAGTTGCTGTTGACAGTATTGTTAAAGTTAAAACTGTATAAAGGATATCTCTGTTTAAATTTCGAATCATACATAATATGCCCAACCTGGGTAACAAATAGATATGTACATATACATATTGTGTGTTTATTTGCATTAACGTATATATGTCTAGATATATATATATATATATATATAGTTTTTTATGCACATGTGAAATGTATTTACAATTGGTTTGTGATTATAAAAGCGTATCGCGCGTCATGACGTGTGCAAACATTAAATGGCGTCGTAACAGGCTCCCAGCCAACCCCCGCACAGTATAGCATTGAACCCAGTTGCCATACGCACGGATATATGATGCGTATCTGTGAGATACATTCCATATAAATACAACAAGAGCAATATATAGCTGGGTAGCCTTTATATTTTAACAGCAGACAACAAACATTACACGCATCGCTGTGTGTGTGTGCGTGTGTATGCATGTGTGTATGTGTGTGTGTGTGCCAAATGTGCGTGTAATTGCAAATTCAATGAATTGTTTACATTTCTTTGCGCTTGTTGGCGTCACAAACTCCCGCCCTCTCTCCGCCCCCTCACTTTAGCTTTTCGGCCCACTCAACTCCAGCTGGTCATGTTTTGTTCTTTTTATGCCATGTTTTTTTTGTTGTTCGTTGTTGTTTTGTTGCTGATTTCATTTATAATTCGTGTGCAAAATTAAATTAAAGCCAACTGACAGGCAGCAACAAGAACAACAACAACAACAACAATAACAATTGAAGTCGAACCTCCCGCCGGCTGGGCATTGCGTTTTAGCTGGCAATCATTTCCATTAGCCATGGCAGCCAGCAAATTTCACATAATTCACAACTGGAAAATTGCTGTCAGTTGCGCCAAGAAGAAAATTTGAGCTGAGTTGAGTCGAGTCGAGTCGAGCCTTGCATGGCATGGCTACGGCACGCATGCATCAAAGTGCAACAACAACAATTTGGCCAAGACAGCGCACTACAACAAAAGGCTAATTGCAATTTGACTGCGTTTACAAAAAGTTTTTGCAGCCGCGCTTTCCAAATTGCTTTTTTGCTATGCATAATTTAACTTTTTTGACTTTCGATTTAGAGAAAACACGAAAACACGGAAACACGAGAACCCACCAAAAAAAAAAGCAACACCAAAGAAAAGCTCAAATTCTTTTTGACACTGACAGCATGAAACGCAATTTTCCAACACACAAATGTCAGCTAGTTGTTTCACAATCGAAAAACGTTTTGATATTGGGCAAGTTTTGCTTTCTTAATAATTTGTTGCAATTTGCCGCACGCGTCAAATTAACTGGCGCCTGGGAAAAAGGACATATGCAAGTTGTAGATGACTAAATAAGTTGCAACATGAAGCATTCTATATATATCTATATAAAGTCAGCTCCCAGGGGCTCCAGTTGCCGTTGTCTTGCCTATTGTCAGGGGCACAGCAAGCGAACCCTTTGCTGATTCATTCATCATTCATCATATTAAGTGTTTTATTACATTTTGTGCCCCAGTGTGTCGACTCAAATCCCATTACGGTAATTAAATCACATCTATATGAAAATTATATAATTATAACTCATATATACACACACACACACACACACATAAGTTCATATGCGCAAGTCTATAAACATATTAAATATAATTTACTTAATGTCAACCCTGAGAGTCCTTTTTAAAATGCCAGTAAATGAAATTCAACACTTTGTCAATTAGTGTGCCAGGGTTCCAGATTCCAAAAGTCTGCAATAGCAGCTTATATAACCAAGTTGAAAGTTCAAAGGGTGACTAAGCGGTTCTCTACTCTATAGATATGGTTATGAGAACGCGTTCAGACTGACCCTAAGCCACCCTTAAGCGAGTCCTTCACATATATTTGCACAAATTTTGATTTGCGCGACATTTCGACGTCCAAAGTTCCCCAAAGGATTTCCACATTAACATTGGTAATTAGAAGTAATTTTCTGAAGGGGAAAATAGCGCCAAGCAAAAGCAATCACAAAGCAAAGTTTCTTTTTTATTTGGTTTTTGTTTTTGTTTTTGTTCTTGGCCAACATACGAAAACATTAATCAAGTGGGGATTGCTAAGAATGTGGCTAAAGTTACAATGCGAATTGAAATGGAAACCTTTCATTAATTAAGCACAACAATTTTGAATAGAATTTGAATTTATATAGAATTATATTTAATATTTTCACTTTATTTCTAAGATCTAGTTTTTGGCAAATGCCGATTTATGTCATTATACAGATGCTCAAAAGCCCGATTGCATAATAGGCAAAGTCTGCGTTATTTTTACCAAAAAGATCAGTTGCTGGAAAATTTGTGTTTAAGCTTTGCCGATATTATGATAAGAGACTTACGAATAACTAATGATATACAAATATTAACTTTAAATTTGGAATTTACTGAAATATAGAATTTGTAACATTGATATGTATAATGTGTATAACAAGTTTCTCAAACTTAATGGAGGATGAGTGAAATACCTTAGATTTCTAGGCTATTGTGCAACAAATTTGGCTGACACTTGGTGCACACTCATCTGCACCATTATATTTAAATACAACTATTGCTTCTTAAGTGTAAGAACTTACCTGACGCCTGAACCTATCCTTTTCCTGTTCCGACAGAAACATTTGAAACATCTCACGCGGGTATGATATGCTGCAGTGTCTCCGACGATAATATCCCAAGAAGTTTGAGTGGCTTCCTGCAGGCAGGCTTCTTAGGACATGTTGGCTTCGGTCGACAAGCAGGAGTTTTATGTTTGATCGGACATCTTGGCTTGCTGCTTGATTTAAGCTTGCAGCTTTGCTCCGACTTCCGTTTGGCAGGACAAGATGCATCAGTCAAATGAGCCATTTTGTTCTTCTTTTGACATCTATTTTTCTAAAGCTGCTAGGGAACATAGCTCTGGTTTGAGAGTCTGAACTCGAATATGTGACAGTTAAATAAAGAATCGACTTCAACAACAACTGGGCATTTATTGCTGTCACTGCATTGTGGCAAGTCACATCAAAAACAAATGCTCATTTCAGACAGAAAGACAAAACACCTGCAGCAGAGCAGAACACATGCAACATTTGCAAAGACAGGTGAGCAGACAATTACACAACAATTGGCGGACTGCGAAAAATTGGAAATAGCTAAATAGTATCCGAAAATGTAATCAGTTAAAATACACACGGACTGTGATAACTCAAATTGTATACTACATGCGAGTAGATATTACGAAATGGCAATGTCAGAAATGTTTTGCATTTGCCATGCATATCAGGAACGAGCGGTGTTAGGTGAATGGCAAACGGAAACTGTTGCCCCAGATCCCCAGGCCCCAAGCAGCAGCAACAGTAGAAGCAGCAACAACAATTACAATAATAACAGCTAGAACCGCAGGCGCAACATTCGAATGTTGTGCAGAGATAGAGATAGTTAAACAGAGAGAGATAGAGAGAGCTCGAGCTCGTATCTTTCGGATACATTTGCCGAATGACAAAATCATAATTGCTTTTGCACAACATTTTGTGGTGAAGCAGAAACCTGAGCTGCAATGTTTTAGTTTTTTTGGGGGCAGGTGCACTCAAAATGCCAAACTGACAGTGGCTTAAATGTATTGATAATGCATTTGATGCGAGTGTAAAATTAACAGGCCTGGCAAATTACACACAGAGCGAGAAAGAGCCTACTCATCGTCGTCCTTTCAATTGTATTATAGTATATGGTCGGAGTCGCTGTCTAGTTAGGTATGTGGCTTTTGCATAGGGAATAAAGGAGGCGTTTTATAATTAAACCACAGTCAATTACAGACAAAAGCGTCACTCAGGCATCGATTGCAGGATGCAGAGTAACCCAAAACCCAAAACCAAAGCCGAAGCCAAAGCCTAAACCAAATCACATCGCCCATGGGCAGAGCCGATAATTGGGTTTTCATATTAAAATTGGTTTGGGCCAAGTGGGCGTTTATATTTTGGTCATTTCTAAAATGTTGCCATTGGTAATTGCATTTCACAATTTAGCGACAGGCAATTGAAGGCCAAGTGTAGCTGGAGATGCGCCGCCAAAGGAAACGTTGCACAAGTAGTTAATGTTGTATGTTGTTGTTGTTGTTGTTGGACCAACTCACATCACTTTTTGCCAGAGACACAGTTGACAATAATGCCGCGAATAATATGACGAAATGTAGAACATAACCACCGACAATGGTCAGGCTCGCTTTTCAGACCACAAACGAGCCACATCAAACATAAAAATTTACGACAAAAATTGCCAAGAAACACATGCTCCACATATTTGCCGGACATTTATTGAAGTTAAGTTCGCTGTGCGGCGCATAAATAAAACATAATCCTTTTTGCCAGCAATGCCGCAAAGATCGAAAAAAAAGCAAAACAAAATAAAACAAAAAAAAAAAAGCAAAACTTGGCAAACAATGCCAAGAGAACGAGAAATGCGACAAGAACCTGTGCGCATGTGCAATTGATCGAACAAGACTGATGGAGCAACTGGGATTACGTGGTGTACCCCTGCATCCTGCACCCTGCACCGTGGGCTCTGAGAAAACCGCATACTCCAACTTCAGTCCTCTTGCCAATTGAGTTTGCAACTTTTTGCTGCAACGGATTGTGAATTTTTTTTGTTGAGATTAAGCTGACTCTGGTCTGGTCTACTTGGGTCTGGCTCGTTTGCTGGCCGCTTTGCTGCCTGAATTTATTTAATCTGCAGCGGCGTCGGCGGCGACTGCTCAAAGCCACAGCAACGCATAATAATTTTTCACATTCAGCGCTTTAAGATCGAGGAAACCGTCCTGCAACAACAAGAACAGCAACAGCAACAACAACGACAACGACAACTGGCTACTGACTTACATACCCAAAAAGCGCATTTATCAAAGCCCCAAACGAGCTGTGGATCGAAGCAGAGGCAACCTGTGGCAACCTGAGCTATCCACTCATGAATGAAAAGGCTACATTGGAACGAAGCGTGTACTTTCATACTGGGACGGAAGTCGCCGTTAAGTGCTGCATTGAAAGCGTGGAGAGCACTTTGGGGACACAGATTGAGAAGTCATTAGATACGAGTAAGTGGCCAACTGGACAGCATTATGAGCTATGGCAAGTAAGTCATGTGTATTCTCAAACCAAACGGAAAAGGCATAAAACGACCAAGCATAATATCCATCTGTTGCTGGGAATATGCCCGAAAGTATTGTATCTGTAAGCAGCAGATGAAACATAAGTCAAGCATTAAAATTACGATCGTAATGAAAGATTTGTGAGAGTAACTAACAAAATACGTTCGTTGTCTTAACCTCTACAGAAATGTTCCGGTTTCCTTTTTTAGTGAAATATTGCGGAAGTGCATCCCTTTTCGATTTTCACTTTTTCTGGTGAGCTGGTGAAATGAATTCTAAGTCATTAACTACTTAATTCAAACTAAATTCAAAGCTATTTATATGAAAATAACAGTATTTGGAAGGAATTTAGTTCCAAAAAAATCTGTTGTTATACATGTATATTACTATGTAGCAAGGTGGGATTAATTAATAACCATGTTCAGAAACTCTATAAGGCAATCTTGCTGTGAGTACCTACCCTCGCTTGTTATATAATTTCATTAAGCTCATATTTAATTTGATTTCCTATTTTTTGAAAATTTATTTTTCAGAAATTTTTAAATATTTTTTGGTTGGCTTAACTTGGGTGATTACTGATTAAAACAATCCAATGAATTTTTTCATTTCATGGATTTCTACTTATATGACTCTCGAAAAAAGGTCGTGAAGCATGACAAAAGCTTAGTTGTTATTTTTATTACCAATAATTGTGAATTATTAGACCTGTTTCCATTTCCGATCCGATCAAGGCATTTAAAATCGAAAATGTTGAATTTCTTAATTCCGATAAACAATTGAACAAAAGAGTTTTCATTCGGATAGACGAAATTGAAAGAGATTTTACGCCAGAATATTAAAATAAAATTATATCAATAATATATAAATCTAGTTCATAACCATACTTTTCATCTCTTATCCATAACAAATTCAGCTTAAATATATTTAGAATCATAAACAATTGTAAAATTCAAACATTTTTAATCTTAAATTTTTTGTGCAAACTTATGTACACAAAATATATATCAATAAACATTGCTTTTATGCATTACCTTCTCCGAGATTCATTTTAAAGCGAAACCCATTTGAGGGCCAGAAAACAGTATCATTTCCCAACGGTATAAAAGTTGTTGTGTAGTCTCTAGATATCATGCATCCCAAACCCAAATTGTGTACCCAAAACAAAATGATAAATTGAGCGAGAGCAAAGGAAATTAAAAGCCATAAGGTTCTAACTAGATTACCAAATCAGCAAACAAAAAGAAACAAAATAGAGAGAGACAAAAAAAGAAACTTGCAGTAGCGGAAATGTCAACCATTGCAAGAAAACAAAGAAAAAACAAAAAAAAAAAAAAGGATAAAAGTAATTAAAGCCTGTAACTAAAGCAGAGAACGAGTCCAAGAAAATGTATATGTGAGACTAGTGTTGTATCGCTTCGTTCAGAATAAGTTCTATTGAACTATTCATCAAACTTAACGAACGAACTAAGTATATTCCTGATTGTAGTTATACCAAAAGAAACGAACGAACAAACTGAACGAACTGAACGCTCTCAAGAAATGAACTAACTAAACAGCTGAGCGTGGATTGGGATCAAACGAACTGAACGACTTAACTAAAGGTGACAAAATATCAATATTCACTTTGAATCTATCGATAATTTTCCATTCCTTCACTGACGATGTTTTCTGCGATTTATCAAAAGTGTCAATTATTTAGTTTTTTACGGAAACATATTGTTCCAAAGCCAATTTGTTGTTAAAACATGTTCTTAATAGTCAAATATCATTAAAACTATATATATTTTTTTTTTAATATTTTATATTAAAATATTTTACTTTATTAATATTGTAATAATTACAGAATACGCTTAGCTTTTTTTTTTATTGTTTTCGTGAAGTTTTTTGTTTTTCTGCTAATACTAATTATAATATCTGTGTTATCGACAATCACTTTAAAAGTTCATGACTATACACCGCTGTTTCGTCCCATTTAGACTGAACGAACAAACTGAACTATATCAATTGGATCGTTAATAAAAACTGATCTACTGAAATGATTCCACCAATTGAATTACAATGCGCAACTCGATGCGAGACAAAGGCAAGTGGCCAAAGAGACACAGAAAAGCCAAAGGAAAAAAAAAACAGAATAGAAAGAATGCAGGCAAAGTCAACGACATTAAGTAACCAAATTCTATGCAAAGCATTTTTAATTATAAATTATTCAAATTTACAAACATAAATCATGGCAGGGCGGTCGCACGCACATAGCCTGAAAGCGATTGCGATAGCGTTGGGATGGTATAGGATGGGATGGGATGGGTAGAGATGGGCTTGCCAAGATCCTGGAGCGAGGGTTGGTGGAGTGTACAATTGTACAAAAGGTGCTGGGAAATGTAGAAACCAGAACGCAATCATACTCGGACTCATTGGCATTTTCATTGGCTTTGGCTTTGGCATTGTCTGGATTTAGCTTTTTACACACACACAGACAAACACACACACACATATATAGCGGCACATTCGCATAATCCTGATTTATTGCCATTTTGTAGTGATTGCAGCAGATTACGCGACAACAAATAGATCCTTCATTTGGGCCTCAGTCACGAAATGCTAAATTGTAATCAAACAATGGAGCACAGGACGAAGGCACTATTAAAAAAATAAAACACAAAGTCAACTCGCTGCTCTAAATTTAGAAAACAAGAAAACAACAACTGGAACGGGAACGGGAACAGGAACGGCAAGGGGAAGGGGAAAGGGAAGGAGCACAAGAGAGTTTGCTCAGCAAATGAGATTTGAATTTAAAGATTAGGCGCATGTCCTGCCGCGCGAGTCCTGGTCAAATGTGGCTGCAAGTTTTTGCCTTTGCCGCTTACCTTTTTGTGCTTGGCTACACACAAACACCAAGGCCAACAACAAACACCAAAACAACAACAACAACAACAACACACGCACAACCAGCAAAAAAGATAATGCCAAACAATGGCCAAAAGTTGTCAGCTCCGCCCAGCCACGCTCCTTGGCTCCTTCGCTTCTTTGCTCCTCAGCTCCTGCCGCCAGATAAGCGCACAAAAATCATTAATTATCCTTGTTTCTTGTTTTGCTTGACTTCTGATTCGTTTTGGCTTCTGCTTTTCTTTTTTTTTTTTGCGCCAAAGACACAAAACCAAAAAAAATATTGATTTGTTTCTAATTTTAATGAAAATTTTGCCTTTTTTTTTGTGTGGATTGTCGCCTTAATTTAACTTTTTTGATGCTCGCCCGGCGATAGTCCTTCTTTGCTTTTATTGTAGTTGTTGTTGTTGTTGTTGCTTCTTCTTCATTTAACGTCCTTTCACTTATCGCAGTCTTGTGCTTGGCTGCAGCAACTGTCACGCAAAACCATTTTCCAAAACTAATGATGGAAGGTATTTTAATTATATTCGAGCTGCCTCCCATTCCCATTCCCATTCCCATTCTCATGCCCATTTTCTCTCTTTTGACTTTTCCTGTGCATTGCTGCAGAAATTTTCTTATCATTTTCATTTTCATTACTCGCTGTCTTGGCTTTTGCTTGACTGATTTTGAGTTTTCTATATATGTGTGTGTGAGTTTTTTATATTCATTGTTTGAAATGCAATTTGCTGGCCAGCATCATTAGCAAGATTAATGAGCCAACGCAACGCGCTGTAAGGACGAAAGGATGGCAGGCGGCAAGCGGAAATGGAGAAAAGACAGCATTTTAAAAAAAAGTAAAATACTTTTCGTATAGTGCAAGGAGTAAAGTGTCCTGCACGTTGATTACAGTCGCACCACGTGCGAATTTATATGCAATAAGAATTGGAAAATATATACGTGAGTGTTTCATAGAACATGAAACTACACACACACACACACACATACTTGGTAAATATTTTGCGCATTCGCCTCGCCGCACAACAAATTTGGCGTCGCGTACATTTCATGCATACCAAAGAGCTTGAAAGTGGAGTTTGAGCCAAAGTCAGAGCGAGATCCAGAACTGAAGATGGAGACGGAGCCGGAGCAGGTGCCTCGAAGGATAACATGCGCGTGCCGCGCTCAGTGCTTGGGTTTGGGATTCCGAGTGCACCTTCTGCTTGTTTATCTATTTGGCTTAGTATCTCTGTGTGTGTGTGTATTTTTTTTCTCAACGTTTTTGTTTTTTTATTTTTGAAGAAATCCAGAAGATTAAAGCAGCTATGTTGTAGCTGCAAGGAGCTCAGCTGAAATATTTCGTTTTGTACAAATTGAAATCCAAAGTGCTTTTCAGCCTCTACCCAAAACTCTTCTATCTGCCGTTCTACACCCGCTCCCTTTCCACCCATAACTGCAGACTTTTGTGGCATTGCTCTGACAGAAATATTACCATTTGCGGTTTTTTGGGCCATGAGCGTTGCGAATAAGGCTTAAATGGGGCAGGGACGCGGCCTGGGATAGCGGAGTCTGAGCATGGGGCTTGCACTTGCGTGAGAATGCGGCAGGTGTTTTGAGGCAAATACGACTGTGTGGCACATTGAGCTAGCTACAAGCTGTGTGACATTTACAGGTGGCACTTTTAAAATATATATGTGCTGTTCCTGTAAAAGATCACACAGAGTGAAACTGAAGCTTAAATATATTCTTATAGTTGCAATGTTATTACAAATGTCCTAGGTAATTTTTTAAGTAAAATGTTTAACTTTTATTAAACTTAATTGATAATTATGATTATATCAGCGAATTAGAGAATTTGTTAACATCAGTAAAACATACTGCTTGATTTGTATACCTTTATAAAGGGTATTATAATAGTGTCTTGGAACTGACTTAAAACAAGCAGATTTGTAGTTGACAACCAGCTAACAAAGGATGTAATTGACTCAAGTTGTATGTTCTCATTTTAAGTACAGATATTTGGAAACGTAAAAGCTTAAACCAAGTGGATATCAAGAAATTATTCTTTAACCATTTTATACAATCTGATACAAATATGCATACCAAACTGGTTTGATACAGCTTTATTAATGTCGAAAAGCAATAGATAGACGGACATTCCACAAATTCAAAATTTATGTATGAATTTTGTTTCCAAAGTTTTGAATTTTGGTACATACTATATATACACACTATGGGCAGACAAAGTGTCAACATCTCATTTTCCACAGCACGCTGAAGATATCGTTATTTGCTTGTTTATTATCATATTTTTAACTAAACCCGTATATTTTATATAAATATTTTAGTCAAATAATACTAAAATCGTACCACTCTTTCTTATAGCTGTCATATAAATCAAAAAAGCGAAAATTAACAAAACAAGAAAGAAATGCGTGCCGAATTTGCATAAGAAAATTTGTTTTTCAACCGATCGTTCCTATGGCAGCTATAAGATATAGTAGTTCGATTTCGATGAAACTTTATCATCATGTTTATTGAAAAACAAAAAAGTTTTTCTTACAAAAACTTATTTTCCAACCGATTGTTCCTATGGCAGCTATATGTTATAGTGGTCCAATCTGGCCGATTCTGACATATGTACTGCTTGTAGAAAGAATAAGCATCTGTGCCAAGTTTCATCACGATAGCTCTAAAGCTGTAGGACTAGTTCGCATATAAACAGACGGACAGACAGACGGATAGACGGATATGACGGACATGAATCGGTTGTTGATGCTGATTACGAATTTTCAAATATCGTGACAAAATTATAATACCCACTGCAAGGGTATACAAATTTAGTTGATATGCATTTTAGACAAATTTAAATGGTTAAAAACTTTATTATTACAAATTTTTGTTTTCAAGTTCAGTCTCAGACAAAGTATCTAGTGGCAACTTCGTGAAATGCATGTGCATTAGCTACAGAAGATATGGCCAGAAAGAACATCAAGTCGGAGTGTATAAAGATGGGGTAAAATGTAGTTGGATTAGGCTGGCCAAAGGCAGCTTCCTTAGCGCCTTTGATGTTGTCGTTGTCACTTCAGCGGCCATGTCATAATTACCAAAGTGAAAATTATTAATTTCGACGTTTAAAACAAAATGCGCATAATTGCCAGGCTGGGAACGAGCAACAAGGCAACAAGGCAACCCAAAGAGATTTATGCAAGCTGTGCAGAAAAATTGTCTAAAACGGCAGCGAATGGGGCAGCTTGCACCGAATTACGCGGAAACGGCAGCATTTGCCACGCTAATTGCGTACGCGATAAATCTTGTCAATTAAATTATAATGTTTGCATGCAGCGAGATGGCAGTGGCAATGGCGATGTTGCTGCTGCTAAATAACGCTGAAGAGGCAACCAAAGGCTGCAAAACGATCTGTGCGATTATCGAGTGGTTTATCACCTCACCCGACTCCAACTCCAATTCCAACTGCAACTCTGACTCTCCAATTCGTTGACTCTCTTCAACATATAATTAAAATGTTCACAAGTGCCACAACGAATTGGACGCGTCGACTGCGAAAGAAGCGGCAATGACAGCGCCCAACCATCGTTGTCAGCGTCCCAGCTCCAATCCCAATCCGAGTACGAGTTCGACTTCGAGTCCAACTTCGAGTCAGAATCAGGAATTTTGAAGCGCATTAGTTGCGCTGCATTTGCTGCTCATAAGAGTTGCAACTGCAACTGTGGCTGCCACTGCAACTGCGAACGGGCAGACCAGACACACTGCCACTGCCACTGGCATTGAAATGAGCCAAAAAATTGTATTGGCAGCGGCGCCGGCTGCCATTTCAGGCTGCTTGTGCGTACCGACTGGTTAGTTGGCCACATAAATTTCCAGCTTGTCAGCTTTTGATATATTTTCATAAATTGCTACAGTGCATTAATTAATTAAGCGAACTTGCAGCAACATTTTCGGCACAGCTCGCTCGACAAAGGCGCGCGTGTTGCAACTGTTTCTTCCGCTTGCCGCTTTTTGTGCCCTCTTTTCAAAGGGTATTGCAACTTGTGCATGATTTTGATTTCTCTAATATGTACTTAATGTTGCAATATTATTAATAAATTCGATACTCGAAAGTTTTGATAGTCAACGCTAACATTGAAAATTTAAATAATTTTAAAAATGATTGAGTTTTTAATACGTTCGATTATTTTTAATTATATATTTTATTATCATTATAATTTTTATAACATTATAAGAAATAATTAAGCTCTTTGGACATTTTGTGGTGGCCCTGAAAAGGACCAATGGCAATGCGAATGATGCGGAACCAAACCAAATGTTAATCAATTTTAGAAAATAAAATAAATAAGATTGTATTTTTGACTGTAATATCGTAGCTAATTTGAGATGCCAGTTACCCCTTGCTGCGTTAGAACCAGTTGAGAATTCTAAGCGCATTACGCGAAACACAGTTTTTTCCACAGTTTTGAAGCTAGAGCAACCAAATTTGGTATACATGATGATATGTATCATAGGCAAAGTGTCAAGATTTCATCCCAAACCCCTTCCCCCACAAACCGCAAAACACTATATCTTCCACAGTTTTACAGCTAGAGTAACCAAATTTTGCATAAGGGCTACTAATCACTTCCTTGATTGATCTGACTAAAAATAATTTGGCCACGCCTACCCCCGCCCCACAAATGAGAAAAGTCTGTATCTCCCAAACCACTTTAGCTAGAATCACCAAATTTTGCAGGGTCTGTTGCCCTATTAAATAGATTGGATAAAGATAATTTTGCCACGCCCACCCCTGCCCTTGCAATCGAGCAATGTTTGTTTCTCCCAAACCTGTTGAACGGACTCAATCAAATTAGAATTGATGGCAAAACTTGAAAGATTTGAGCCCACTTCTGACTCCACAAAGAGGCGAAAAGAAGAGTGTATTGCAGTCGGGTGATTCCGACTGCAACTTTCTTACTTCTTTTTTAAACAGTTTTTGTGTGCACCCCAAAAGTATGCAGAAGCTTTTGCGTGCTGAAATCGTCATCAGGCATTGTTATTGTTATTGCTGTTGTTTTTTTTGGCCTTTCACGTGTTGTGAAAAAAAAATAATCAAAAACTAATTACTCTTGGCATATAATTACAACTTTAAAATAACAATTTAAATAATTTGCTTGCTGACTTTTGGAAAATAATAGTTTCAGTGGTGTAACTGAAACTGAGACAATCACACACACATTCACACACATACACACACACACACAAACACAAATACAATTTACTGCACGCGATGGTCAGCGGTGACGGCAGCAGCAACAAAATCGGAGGCCGACTGCAAAATTCCTTTAAAGTCGTCAGTCGACATTTGAGTGTAATTTTCGAAACTGATTTTACATTGAAACCAGTTAAATTGTCAGAAAAATCAACTGTCAACATGTCAAAAAATCGTTGGCTATGCAAATGTACATTGTACACTCACACATACACACAACTACGCAATCTGGCACATACGCAGGGCACTGTGGAAATAATTGACCTTTTTTCTAACATTAATTCAAAACTATTCGGCTTGTTTTGAGTTCCGATTCCATTCGAAGTTTGCGAAATTTGTCAAAACATCAAACTTTGACGTTCTTATAAACAGGATGTTTAAATAGAAAATTCTCAAACGCAATTTTCTTATATTTTTAGTCTTGTTTGAAAAGTGCTAGGTCATTTAAAGTATTGAATTCAAAAATTGTCTTTAAAACAGAATCGAAAACATGAAAAAAGTCACTGTTCTCGATTCAGCATAAGTATGATAGATTATAACTAACTAGAAAGGGGAATCGAAATCATTTCGATCGAAAATCAGAGCAGTTATTCGTAGATCGTTCTGAATTCATTCTATTTTACTTTTCAAAAACTTACAACATTCGAAACGGGTCTTTATATTAAAGTTTTTAGTTCATATTACATTGACATTACAAAAATGTCTGATAATTATCTTTTTAAACTATTTTCTGTGCTAATATGCACTTCCAGAGGATAAATGTTCAAAAAATCCATTTAGGATAAAGGATATCAGAAAATGAATGATCTATTCATTTTTACCGCAGTTCCATAATTTGAATCTATGAACGCATACTTGGTACAAACCGTAAAATGGAGAATATGTCATACTGTTAGAAATATGTCATACTGTTACCAAAAGTTCTTACCATTCAAGAAATGCCATAAACTTGTTTTCTTCAATTCAACAAATTTGTCACATACATTTTTCATTTTTCCCATAGTGCAGTGCCATGCACCGATATCAGTTCTTATGTATTGTGCATGTGTGTCTATGTGTGAGTAAAGACGTGCACCGCTTGCCATGTGGCAACAATGCTGATTGTACGGTTTTCGATTCCTCAATTCAAATTATCTCTAGTTGTTTGTTCGTTGTTGTTGTTATCGCATAGTTTGTATCGTTGTTCTTTGTCCATTCAAATTTAAAACTAATTGGCTGCTCGGTTGCTTGTGTTTGAGCGTTGTTGAGGTGGTGTCCATATTCAAATCATGATATATAGCTAAAATATTGAAAATCCTTACTTTAACAGACCAGAAAATGTCAGAATTGTAATTTAACTTAAACAACATACATATATTACTCAATCAGTTAATTGATCATTTAATATATAGCATTTCTAACATAGTTTTTAAGTGTCAGTTTCTACTGACTATTTTCTTGTATTTATCGTACATTGATAGAAGAAAAAAAACAGAAGAATTAAAGACAAGCAACTTCAAGCTAACTATTTTCTAGTTAAAAAGTCAACCATAAACGAGAATATCGGAACAGAAGTTGAATAAACCTTAGGTAGACAAAGATAACATTTTTGTTTTTAATAAAACACTCAATTACACACAAAGGCATCAAGCAGTGCATACTTGTACTTTAAGCAGTTCAGCCTGGGGCTAGTATACAAAATTTAAAATAAACTTGATCTGCGTATGGTATATAGGAATCAAAATGTCAAGTTTTTTTTCTCTAGCTCTTTAAGTCTCTGAGATTACAGACAGACTTGACTTTTGATACTGATCAAGAATATATATAATTTATATTGTTGGTGATGTCATCTGTTGCCTGTTACATACTTTTGCAGCATATATTTTCCTCTTTTACCCATTTTTAATGGATATAGATGTAATAATAAAATAGTTTGGGAAAATCAAGTCGAATTCGAGCAAATGACAGAAATCCTCAACTCTTTTTTAGCTATTATATTTTCAATTAAAAAAATGTGTAAAATTCATTTTTATTTTCATTTAAAAATACACAACTAACTTCTGCCTTACTCTAACACAAGAACGTATAAAATATTCAAGAAATTCCTAACAACTCAACTAGCTGTCAGTATGTAAAATTAGTTTACTAATTGGCTAGCCGAGCTACGCTTGTTGGCCACTCAAATTATCCAATTATGAACTGAGATACATGTATTTAATTTATCCCATTGAATCACAACCAAAATACCTTTTGTTCGGCAAACAACAAATGATTTTTAGAAAACCACAAATTCAATGCAACACAGGAAACAAACATAAACGTAAAAGCAGAATTTCATGCAACTGTCAAGTGGACGCAGTAGACACACTCGTTGACATGCTGAGCAGCTATGGATAATACCAAAAGTCAGGTGGATACTACTACATGGAAAGCGTAGCAGTTATTGTCAGTCACGGACATTGCATTCAAATTGTTCAAATTGTGTGTGAGTGCGAGCTGTCAACAGTGTTTAATTTTGGGACTCCTCACTACTTAGTTGTTGTCCACTGCCGTGCCACATGCAACCTGGCCCAAAACCGCAATGCACTTTGACCAGGGAAGACCCAAGTCAAAAGAGCCAAGAACCAGGGGGTACCCAAAATGCATTAAGTATTACATACTTGTGCTCGTATCAAGTAGAGAGGTCTAGAACTCAACAGGCTCACAAATTATCAAGCTGTCGCTGGCTCTTTGGTCAGTCGCCGGAATGTCACGCAAATGTATCTTGTTTTCGAGTATTGAGGACGAGTCCTGTTTTCTGTGTGTGTGTTGTCCTTTGTCCTTTGCATGCAAATGGCCCAAAATGCGTTTGCCATTCGCTGTGCCTGCGGCTATTTAATAGCCACACCTGTTCAATTAGTCAATGTAACCACAAATTCTGGTTAAATTATCGCATTAAAATGTTCGTGCTTAACCTCAAAATGTGCGTGCGTGTCCAGCTCTCCTGCTGTTTTACCAGCACAGGCACCGGCAACAGACTGAGACTCAGACTCAGCACCAGACCCCCCTATTCAGCCCCATAGGGTTACTGTTACCATTACATTGAACTTTGCTGCAACCGCTGCCAGTTAATCAGCGCCGTTGCCCCTGACCACATATGGCCCTAACCTCAAACTGCAGCAACAGGAACTGCAGCAGCAACAACAAACGCAACAACAACAACAACGACAAACATTCGAATTTTGGAATACACGTACAGTTGAGTGCGCGGCAAATTTAATCGCTAATTATCAGCACCAACTGACACTTACATTGGCAACAACTTACGCATGCGTGTCCATGTCCTGGCCGGGCTTATGAGCAGCGAACGCATGTCGTCATCATTAAAAGCCAAAACAGATTTCAATATCTAAGAACGACGCTAAAATGCCCTTTGCGACACAAGCTATTTACACCCTGTTCCCAACAAAAATGGGAAAAAGGGAGTTATAAAGTACTGCAAATGTATGTAAGAGTCAGAAGGAGGCATTTCCTACTATATAAACTATATGTATTCTTGATCAGCATCAACAGCCGAGTCGATATAGCCATGTCCGTTTATCTGTCCGTATTAACATACAGATCTCGGAGACTATAAGAGCTAGAGACACCACACTTTGTGTCACTTAGGTTATAGTTTATTTCAAATTTCGGATGCGCACCCCCGCAAATCGAAAAAAAAACTCCCACAGCCACAATTTTAAAGATAAATCTTTGATTTTTGATACACATATATGTTTAATCAATGTCGGTTGCGTAAATTTCATCTCGATCGGATAAATAACACCAAAGTTATGGAATAAACTATTACCCCCGTCTCAGCAGACAGAAACAAAAGTTTAACATGCACTGGACAAGTTAAGCGCGCTGCTTGCTTGTGTTGGCGCTGAACTGCTTGAAATGCAAGTTGGGAGCAGGGAGTCTCGTGGTCGAGCATCTTTTATTTATATTTATCGATATGTAACGTGTTTTGGAAACATTGATTATTAATTTATTATATACGATTCATCGAATCACCAGCGATTGTCCTTTTGTACAATCCATAATCAAACTAAACGAATCTTTCATAACTATCTACATTCGAAATATCTAATAGCTGTGAATAGTTGAATTTTGCATACAACCAAGGTTTAAGCGGTTAAGTAAAGAACATTTTTGAAAATGTTGAAACTGTGATATTACCACAAGGATAAGACGACTTAAGCCAACATTTTTTCAATCATCTAATAAGTATCTAGTATCCATTCCATTAGATTTAATGATCAGGGCTGTTTCTATTGCCACTTCAATTCATTCGGAATCAAAATTGTTAGATGTTCATCGAAATGTTTTCCTTTCAGAAAGTTTCCGAACATAACGTTTCTTTTCCGAACTTAACGATTGGTACTCAATTTGAAAACACATATATTAAATGAAAAAATATTCGGAATGAAGAGTACCAGGAAATAGAATAAGGTTTTTGATTTGTCTGAGCCTCAGCATTTTATGAAATAAAACTGAATTCACAATCAATTTTATTCAAAATGATTAAAAATCACGCAACTATAACATAAATCTAGAATCTATTGCCATTATAGCACTTAAAAATGATTATTTAATAAAAGAACAAACAACGTTACAAAGTTATGATGCCCTCATACTATAAAGTCAAAAATTTAGTTAAAACTTGTTTCTTGTTCGCATTGGTCGTGATCCCGAGATCCCGAGTCCCGAGATCCCGAGCCCAGAGGCTCTCTGCGGCTTTGACAAATTATCAACTGTCACTGCTTAATTTTTTGGCGCACTCGGGCAAGTTTTTGGGCCCAGGTAGAGTCTTGGGTTAGTTTAGCTGGAACGCATTGAGTAAGGGTTCCAGTTTTCATTTTCGTTTTCGCTTTCGTTGTGCAGTTGTTTTTGCATTTTTTATCTGCAACTGGCGACTGATATCGTGGGCTTCATTAATTGAGAATTGTTGTTAAGCCCAAGCCTTTTTTCCGGTTCGCGTTTTTCCATTTACATAATTTATGATAAGCAGGCGCGCCTGGGCAAACAATAATTTTGAAGAAATACATTAATGCAATCAATGGGAGATGTTGTCAGGAATGCGAATGGGAATTCGTTGAGGACGGAGAGTTGGGTAGCCTGCGTCCAGGCGGCTGGCATTGATGCTCCGGCTTAATTAAGTTGTGCGACTGGAATTGGAACTGCAAGTGGAAGTAGTAGAGCTGCAGTTGGAGCTAGAGTTGGAGTTGGAGTTGCTGCTGCCACAAACAGTTGATGAACTCTACGTGTGAATGTAAATTATTTTGCACGCAGCGGGCGAGCAACACTTGCAACGGCTTAACCTACACTCAGACTTCTCTGCAGATCCAGCTGCATACAGTGCTGACTCTCTCTCTCTGTCTCTCTCTCTATATATATCTCCGTCTCTCTTTCTCTGTGTGTTGGGATGCAGGCTGCTGTGTGCTCGGTGCGATTGAGTGCTTTTAAGTCATTTGTGTCACGACATGCTAATTTCACATGAAATCTCTCGCCGTCAGCTCGACCGTTGGCCTGGCCATGTCTGGTGGTTTTTAGCTTGAAGCCTTGACAAACACACACACAAGAGCACACACACACACACACACACGCAATCACATAGAACATACACAGCAATGTCCAGTGCTAACCGAGCTAAGACCTGCCTATGCCTGTGCCTTGACATCAACAACGTCGTGCATGTCCCAGCCACGTTCATATCCACATTATGGAGGCAACTCCCAGCACTTCGATACCCCGATACCCAACCGGCCTCCCCATACCTGCCTCTCCGGCATCGACAACGGCACCTGGAGTGCTTGCTGCACTCAAGTGTACTTGCGGTTTTTGCGTCCATTGCTGCCAATGACATTTTGCCTGCTAAAGTGCAAAATTTACCGGTGCACAGCTGCAGCGGCAGGATGAGAGAATTGGAGAGTTTGAACGCCCACAGTTGGCTAACGCCTTGCCCAGAAGAACAATGCCTGAACCTGGTCCTGGCCATAGTCGTAGCCTGCTGCAAGTGGCTTTGCTTTGGACATTTCATACTCCAGCTCCATGATTAGATGTCGTCGGTTGTCGGTTGTCGTTGCTTGTCGGTTGCCCTGTGCTATGCTGTACTGTGCAGTTGCTGTTGTTGTTGCTGTTGCAGTTGCAGTTATTAGGTTGTTAGTGGCATAGTCTATGCCATTTCCATCGATTTATGCACTTCACAGCATCTAATGTGGCTTTTTTCTTCCCAACTCCCTCCCTTCCTTCATACGTTTATACCCTTTGGCCACACCTTTGCATTTTGGTAGGCGTTCATTATCGTTTACTTAATGGCGCGAACTTGAACAGTTCTGCACTTGCTCTATTGGCTAGTGGACGTCTTTGACCTCTAATTATACACATATACTCTTTGACGTCTTTTGTTGTTGACCATGTCAAGAGAGTTGCACAAGTCTACTACAGTGTTTTGCTTTGTGGAACTGCAAATGTGGGCAGCTCATTTGACAAGTCAAGTAGTGAGCAATGTATTGAAATTCTAGATGGGGCAATCAATCTGTATCCTACGATATGAAGATTAAATAAAATGTGAAAGTCAATTACATATTAGTAGACTTGAGCATCGTAGTTGAAAAAAACTTAATTGACTACCATGGTTAAGTCGACAAAAAAAAATGTTAAAAATTTAAAATGTGAAACCAAAGTTTATTCGTTTTCACTTTTTAAAAACATGAGGAACTTAGAACAAGCCTTTTCTGATATTTAAGTTTAAACTAGCGATCTTAGGCGACAATAATCATGTATTATCTTAAAAAGATATATCTTTATTCCATTACAGAGGATATTATAAACTTGTCACGCACTTCTCCGATCCCATAAAGTAACAAATATATTCTGAATCAGTATCAACGAGTCAAACTAGCCATGTTCGTCCGTCGCTATTATCTATACTTTCATGAAAAATGTATGGATATGATGTTGCTTTTGATATTCGATACATCGAATATTAACTTTTTTTACTCTTTTTTTAATTTTTTTGGATTTAATTGGGTTTGTGAAATGTCCGTCCGTCCGTCTGTCCGTCTGTCTGTATGAACGCAGTTTTTTTTTCACAGTTTTGAAGCTAGAGCAACCAAACTTATATGTACATGTTGATATATATCATAGGCAGACTAAGTGTCAAGATCTCCGGCGATATATCAGCTGATATTGATATGGCATCTGCAATATATTTTTCAAGGTAATATTGATATACTTGTGACGATTTACATACTCCACTTCTTAATGGTCAGATCGAATACCTACAGAATATAGTTGCCAGGGAAA
Source organism: Hirtodrosophila cameraria (assembly GCA_949708635.1). Lineage (NCBI taxonomy): Eukaryota > Metazoa > Arthropoda > Insecta > Diptera > Drosophilidae > Hirtodrosophila > Hirtodrosophila cameraria. The sequence goes on along the minus strand of OX453089.1, from coordinate 60,329,929 downwards.
CGATCAATCGAAACTTGATTTTTGATTTTGGTTTTATAATGAAAATTCATTATAGCTGCCATAGAAAGAATCGGTTGGAATCGGTGTTTCATATATTTAAATCAATCTCTGAAATGGCGAGTTTTATTGTAGGAAATAGGTACAATCGGTTTAAAATTTAGTTTTTGCTTAAAAGCAAGGTCGAAGATACACTTTTATATGTGTATATACTGTATGATGATTGACTTGACGTTTTCGAATTTTGTTATTGAAATAGCTTCTTATCAGATCTTAACTAGATTTCACATATGATAAATATGAGCTAGTCATTATCAGTTCCGAAGCTGCATCTAAGCTGAATCGTATTTTTTGTGCACTCGCACCTGTATGAGACTGTCTTGTTTGCAGTACTGCAAGTTGGTGCGGAACAATCGCAGGCTCAGTAAATAGTCGTGCCTCATATCCCGAGACTGCAAATGTACCATAAACAACGGGGATATGGCTCTGGAGCGAGTCAGCTTGACTGTCTGAACTGCGCCGGCGGCAGTGTCTCTTTGATGTGGGCCAACTATCAAGATCTAAACGCAGTCATTAAGAACAAACAAAACGACTTTATGGACAGCAAAAAAAAAGTAAAAAAAAGCAAACCAAACTGAACCGAACTGAGCGAAGCGCTATAAGAGACGATATGAGACGAAGTTCTTTGGCAATCACACATCGATGCCGCTGCGGATGAAGCTGAAGTAGGAGTCAGAGTTGGAGCTGAAGCTGGAGCTGGAGCTGAAACTGGAGTTGGAGCTGAAACTGAAGCTGATCAGGTGAGCGAGCGTCTGTGTGATCTTTATCGAACTACAGACAACTAATGATCTAATAAAACCGAAACCAAACCGCTCCAAAAACTACAACGAGTGCAGCAAGGCGAAGGCGAAACCAGTTCAACATTTCGTGTGGATTACCAGCTCCAAACACAGGAGCACACAGCTCCCAATACGACTTTCAATCGCAAGAGCAACAAAAAAAGCACAAAAAGAAGAAGCCTTTACGACATGAGAGAACAAACGCAGTTGCACAACAAGCCGACAAATCTGTTGGGGGAGTAGGGAGGAATGGGAATGGGGATGGGGATGTGAAGTCAGCGCGTTGTCTAGAGATGCTACAGAATCTGAAGCGTTTATCTATGATCTTATATCATGTACTTTCGACATTACAATTGCGGTAAATGCTTCTAGTTTTTAGTTTCAGCGCGTACATGAGGCAGCCGCTGCTTTATCAATGGCCAGCAATCATCGGCATCGTTCCTGCTGCTGCTGCTGCTGTTGCTGCTGATGCTGCTGCTGCTGGCGGGAGCCGAAGTTGCCGCATCCGCACAGCGTCGTCGTTGGGTCTGGCCAGCGCTCCTGTTTTTGTTGCACTCAGCCGGCAAATGGCAACCGGCAGTCGACTCTGCCACTGCCACTGCCAATGCCAATGCCACTGCCACTGACTCTGCCACTGACTCTGCCACAGCATGCAAATGCGACTGCTGCTCCTCGCTGGCTGCTGATCTGCATACCAAGCAAGCGTTTGTCCGTCTGCCCCCAGATCGTTGGCGGCGATTGTTTGTAGCTGTTTTTCTTTATACTTCTTTTTTCTACTCTTTTTTTGTTTTTGTTCAGCTGGCTTGCCACAATCACAGCCAGCACCGAGCTGGGTACGCAAATGTGGCTAACGTAGCCGATCATTTTGATATAGTTCGATAAGAATGTGAGCTTCAGTCTCTGATTCAGACTAAGACGGAGTTGGAGTTGGAATCGTAGTCGGCGTCGGAGTCTGAGCCTGGCCTAGCGGTCGCTGTCGCATCCACATCCACATTCACTAACAAGCCCGCCATCGTCATCGGAACCGTTCAACGTGCAACGTGCAACGTTTTTTCGTTACGTTTCGCTTCGTTTCGTTTGTTAGCCGCCGCTGCCACCATTGAGTCTCGCTGTTGCCGCATCTGCCCCCCCCCCCCCCCTAACCCCCAACCCCCCTCCGTTCTGCCTCCTTGCCTGGTTGCACTCTGCTGTTTGGTTGGTTGGTTTGTTTTTATGGTCGCTTCCATTGAGCATATTATCATAAATATGTATCAAATTGACGTTGCATCTTCTTGAATTTTCATCTTGTGGCTACTTGTCATTGTCTTTGATTTTTCCTCAACGTATCCTCATCTCTCTCTTTGGCTCTCCTCGCCTCTCTTCAACTCTCCCAACCCCGTCGCGGTCATTGTCTATGCGCATTGAAGTGGACACTGGCCAAAAGGCGTCTTTGATAAGCCGACATTTTGTGTTGTCGCAGTTTTTGGTGTAAGTATCTGTCGCTGTATGTTTGTCAATTGTCTTCCACTCGTATTGTATGATTTCAGCATTGTCTTTTTTTGTTTTTGAGAAAGATTGGCGGGAAAGCTGCCAATATAAGACCCTTCGAACGAAGCTTTTCAAACCATTCAAACGAAATTCAATGGAGCTTAAGTTACGCCACGATACTAAATAACATACGACTAATATGTTTTATAGCTCATAAAATAATGCCTATATGTACCTATTGTATATCTAGCGTGTTCTTATTTTTAAACTTCATTCCCATCAAAATTGGTTCACATATTGTTTATTTAAGTTAAACCACCTCACGATTATTCCATCCTACCCAAGTAGAAATGCAGTGCGGAATGATCTTGGAATTCAAGGGTGTTCGCTTTATGAATCGTTAGGAAATTAGGACATATCGCATAAAACTAAATATTATGAAGAAAGTTATATGTTTGACTTTAAAAATATTTATTTATTTATTTACTTTAATCATACTAGTGCTGTTTTCATACAAAAACTTAGTTCTCAACCGATCGTTCCTATGGCAGCTATATGTTATAGTGGTCCGATCTGGCCAATTCAACTATAGGTATTACCTGCAGAAAGAAGAAGCATCTGTGCCAAGTTTCATCAAGATAGCTTATGAACAAAGTCTGGAAAATCGCATATTAACAGACGGATAGACGGACAGACGGCCAGACGGAGATGTCTCCTTCAATGCGTTACACATTTCGTGACAAAATTGTAATATCCTCTGCAAGGGTATAAGAAGAGGTTCGTTCTAAACACATTATCACATTAAGAATCCTAAATTACTGATTGAAAGTTTACCAAAATATTTTCCACTTTGAGCGCTGCACATTCCAACAACTTAAACGACGAGTAACTATCAATCACATAACTCCAGGCAAATGGATTCTTGGCCACTTTATTCATATCTCATTATGCAGAGCCATTTGAGTTTTGCGATTGCAACAGCTGTTTTAAAGCTAAAATACTACAACGGCCGCTGGCTTGGCAGGATGGCAATTGGTAGCAGCAGCTTCTGTTGCCCGTCGTTTTTCCAAGAAAATTAACTAAACCCAAGAAGCGCCCCATTTGCTGTTGCCTGTTACTCTCTGCCCGCGTCTGTGCCTGTGCCTGTGCCCGTTCCCATTCCCGTTCCCATTCCCGTTCCCAATCCCATTCACTTCCATTTCCTTAATACAGCTGCAATTCTCCGCGCGCTACCAACGAGCGATGATAAATGTTCACTTAATCAGCATTTAGCGTAATTTCAGCTTTTACAATTTCTGGACTCGAGTCGAGTCGAGTCGCGTCGAGTTGACTTGGCTTGAACGGAGCTGGCCTGGTTCCTACTGCTCTCCTACTACTACTTCTTTTGGACCAAAAACCTACGATGACGGCAACTGCAACTGTGTGTCTCCAACTGCGAATGCAAGTTGAACGGGGCCGAGTTAGCGGCCAATTATTTATGACATGAAATTACAAATTCATTTTGTTTAATTTTTCACAAATGCTGCCCCCTCTCAAAACGCCGCCCCCTTTCGGATCATGGCACCTGTTGCCAATGCCGATTGCTGTTTGGCCGTTTGTCGTTTAGACTTGGCCAGTGAGAGTGACCATTTCTATGGGCCTGGGGCCGGGAGTCCAGCCATATCGGCAAATATGCACCCCGACGTAATTAACTCGGCTCGGAATCGTAAGTTAGTCACCATTAAACAATTTAAAATTCTTAACTGCTGGCGGTTATGAGGCTATCAGACAAAGACAGCGAGATACAGAGAAAGAGAGACAGACAGAGCCAAAGGCAAAGGTAAATTGCAATTAGGCTTTGGCTTCTGGTTGAAAATGCAACAACAGCAACAAAAGCAACAACAACAAGAAGGGCGGCCCATTCGGTACATGTATTTATTGCCCCGGGGCCCAGGGCTGGGCAATGTCTTCGACTTGGCAGCCGTAGACGATAATTTCGTAATAGCCGACGACTTTGTCTTTGTGCGAGCGAGATGCCTGGCCGCGTGCTGGTGGGCGTGGCACATGCAAAAGAGCGAGTCAGCGCATCAGCGGTGTATATTAACTGGACCCAAAAGCCCCCATCAGCTTTTTGTACAACTGCATTAGAAGCACGACAGGGGCTTTGGATACGGACACGGACTTGGACACGGACAGGGGCACCATCAATTAAAACTCGCCTCACGGCATTCGCAAAAAATGTTAATAACAATAATAAACGTTGCTGTTGCTGTTGTTGTTGTTTCGATGGATTGTAGAGCTGGTTCTCGTTGCTCGTGCTGTTAATTGTTAAATTGCGTTTTTGTTGCAAACAATTTCATAGCCGTAAACATTATTGAGTTGTGGCAACAGATCCAGACTTAGATACCGGTCACCAGACACCACAGCTACACAGTGAACACTCGGTATTAGAACTTTACACCAACTGATCTTATTAGTTGTATTTTACTTTTTCTAAACATAGTACATTTTGCTTATAACAAACCCATTTAAAACAAACTTTTGCTTTAAAAGAAAGTCTACAGACTCTAAAAGTTTTCTTTTAAAGCGAACTTGCGTTTCAAAAGAATCATTTTGCTGTATTACTGTAAAAATGGTAAAAATACATTTTAGCTTTTAAATATTTAGTTATATATATTTTATACATATCATGAAATCATTATATTGCAAAATTAAGTTAATGATGACAACTTCAAAAATGTGTTGCAAAACTATGTTGAGTCCTGTTATGCTGAAAAATATTTGGAATATTTTTTTATTTGTTTTTATTTTATATTATTATAATTTGATTATTTTAATTACAAGAAAAGAAAAAAGATATTATGTCAAATTTTTTTATTTCGTTGGTAATAAAGTCATGTTACAACTTAAATAATTATTTATTACAAGCCAAAATTAAAGATAAAAACCAGTTCCAAATTAATGCTCATTTGTATCTTCTTTACATTCAAATTTTATTTAAACAACATAACTTCCAAAATAGTATCAGAAAGAACTGATAAATCTGAAATAAAATAAATTTAAAAAAAAATAAATTTTAATTTTATTTTAAATCATTTTGTATTCAAATGATTTTGGTGATTTATGCAGATATATTTTAAAAATATCAAAAAATTATTTTGAAGCTCTAGTTTTTACTCCATGTTCCCATTAAAAATGTGAAAAAGGGACTTATAAAGTACTGCAAATGTGTGTATCAGGCAGAAGGAGGCATTTGAGACTATATAAAGTATATATATTTTTGATCAGCATCAACAGCCGAGTTGATTTAGCCATGTGCGTCTGTCTGTCCGTCTGTCTGTATGAGCGCATCGATCTCAGAGACTATAAGAGCTAGAGGCACCAAACTTGACATACAGGTTCCTGTATACAATACGCAGTTCAAGTTTATTGCAAATTTCAGATACACTCACTGCACTCCGCATATCGAAAAAAACTCCCACAGCCACAATTTTAACGAGTTAGCTTTCTTTTTTGGTACACATATATCTTTTATCAAGGTTAATCAGTTGCGGCAATTTCGTTGCGATCGGATTACAAACACCAAAGTTATGGAAAATTCTAGTACCTCCGTCTCGTCAGGCAGAAACAACAGTTTGACAGGCATTGGACAAGTTTACTAGTGTTGCCGCTGAACTGCTTGAAGTGTAAGGGAGCAGGGAGTCTCATAGTCGGGCAAATTCGACTAGAGCATTTTAACTTGTTTATAATCAAGAAGAATAAAAAATGAAAAAACACATGCAAAATAAAGAAGCTTTTTTTAAGAACCCAAGTGGTTATAGTTATCGAGCGTTCACTGTACACTGTTGTAAAAAACTAAATACTCCAACCCAGAATGTTTATCATTAAATTGTCGTTGGTTCAGTCGTCCCCAGCAATTTGTATGATATGCTGCCTACTTGTCACTCTATTCCAGGTGCTCTCAAGTTTATCTCAAGCACTTGGCCAAAACGAGCTCACGACTTGGCTCCAACTAGTATGAAGAAGCTGGCAATGCTGCCACTTTCCAGTATTCAGTATCCAGTACCCAACAACAGTGCCCAGTACCAAGTGCCAAGTGCGACTTTTATGGGCATTAGTGCGACTTATGTTGTTTGCTGCGTCCAGGAACATTTCTCTTCCACTCGACCCTGAGATGAGGTGTTCATGCGTGCGACACGCTGTGCTCTACAAGCTCCAAGGAGCACGAGTTGGTGGAGAGGCAAAGGTGAAGCGGTTGGAGTCTTGCTGGCTGTCATTGCGCCACATTTGAATTTCTGAGTTGCACATAACAAAATTTCATATGAAAATCCACTTTTTCAGTTTATGAATTTCTCAAAAAGCTCACAGTGACAGTTGTTGTAGTTGTTACTGCTTTTGGGGCTGCAGCTGGAGTTGGGGCTCCACAAAATGCCAGAGAGCTCAGTTTGCCATATGCAAATGTATACAGTTTTTAGCCAGAATTGCGCCAAGTGGCATGATGTTCAACATATCAAAGGATTGCCGAGTTGCCGTCCCATCCGTTTGGAGCTTCCTAAAAAGGGTTTTTTGATGATAAAGCTATTTACGTATTTATGCAGACAGACAGCAACTGCAGATTTTGGGGGCAAGTAAACGGTTCATAGTTGTTACATGGTACTGTGAGCATCGATTTGTAGTTGAACGAACTATGCTAAATAGTATATTTTGTGGATCAGCTTTGCAGCATTACAAATTCAATGCTAATATCTAAGTGGTTTTTGACAGTATGCTACAAAAAAACTCTTACAAAACTCTTTTTCAAACCCATCTTTAACGTTGCAATCGAGGATTCATTATTGTTTTGGGGTTGCTAACTAAAATGCTTGGTGCTCCGAGTGAAAATATTATTCACTTCATAATCAAATGCAAGTGAATTCAATCTGCAAAATCTTGTTAAAAGGGAAATAGGCCCGATTGTATAGATACACTTAATTTTTATTAGTCAAGATTTAAATAAATCTGTAAAACTTTAATATTTCAATTAGAAATTATCATATTTTTTTAAGCAAATTGTAAAACCCAAAATGAAAATATTTTTTTATTCTCAAAATATAATATTTATGTGAGCTAAGCTTAAGAAATTTTTTTAAATTTTAAATTAATATTTAATGATTAAAAATAAGATGTATTTATATTACATCAACATCATATCACATACAATATTGTCATTTTTAAGGAACTACAAAAACAGTTGTTAGGAATATATAATTACATATTAAAAAGAAAAGCCGCCTGGTCTACCAAGCAAAAAACGTAGGAAGCAAACAAATGTTGCAAATGTTGCACGCGCCTCATGCAGTTTGAATGAGTAAAAGTCAAATTTTGCGACAGATACGACTATATATTTTATGCAGCGACTCGTGGGCGGTCGGGTGTTGAATATGCCAGGAGCTGAGTTAGGGGACTGAGTCGTGGGGATGGTGGAAAGTGGGAAAAGGGGGGACTGGGTCCAAGCGCGCGCTTATGAGCATTTTGGTATTAAGTACGAGAGAAGTGGGAACGGGAGTCACCACATGCTGTGTCTGTGTTTGTTTGTGTGTGTGTGTTTTTGTATTAGTGTGTGTGTGTGTGTGTTGGTGTGCATAATGCGGGAGAGCCATAAATTACATTTGTAGGCGTTGGCAGGTGTCGCCAGTGCTGTCTGAAATCGCGATAAATCTTCATGTGAAATAAATTTCATAGAAATTGCTTCACTGAATTTTGTTTGTTGCCTTTTGCTCGACTTTGTATTGTCGTTTTGTTGTTGTTGTTATTGTTGTTGTTGTTGTTGTTATTGTTGTTATTGTTGTTGTTGTTATTGTTGTTGTTGTTGCTTCCAGCGGATGTAAAGTGGGCAAGTCCTGCGGGACACTCTAATAAACTTGCCAAGGAGGCTGCTGCTGCTGCTGCTGCTCCCCTCTCTGTCTGCTCTTCTCTACTCTGCTTATAGCTGGTTAAACAGCCGCACTTTGTGTACTATATCACAGTTCACAAGCTGTTGCATTTAAAAGCCGCTGAGCAGCAAAAAGTCAAGTCTGAAATTCCGGCGGAAGTGCGCATGGAAGTCTCTCTTTCTCTCTCACTTCAAGAGTGGACACAGTGCAGGCAAGTTAGCCAAAGCAACAAACAGCAGGCACACATAAATCATACGCACTGTCAAACAGAAGTGCTCCAATTGTGGCCCCAAAACATTTGTACAACTCCAGAGGCCCCCAGACGTGACAAGCTTTATTTGAGTTTCAAACGTGGCCGCTCCTACAACGACTTTGTCTACAACTGCAACTTGCAACTGCAACAGCGACTATGATGCTGAATCTGTATCCAGGTACAACTACAACTTGTACTTACATACTGCGCTCACATGTACCTCATTTTTTATGATCGATCAGTCCATTAAATAATGAGCCAGCCAAGCAGCTCTGCAAAGGCAACTCTTTGACTGGCTGGCTGGCTGAATGGCTGGCTGGCTGCCTTCGCAACTTCGGTTGCCTGTCTGCCATTTATCGCTCCCTGGGCTGTGCTTTGCTGGCGACGTCTACTTCGACACGGCTCGGTTTGAATTCCATCGTGATTTGTAACGACATTTATTTGGTCCAGCAAAATTAGAGACAACAACGACCACGACTACCTTCAAGCTCTTTGCAATCTCTCTGTGACTGCCTCAGCTTCACTTGCAGCTTGGACTTGGCTGTGGCTCATCCTGCCAATGCTGACTTCATCTTTGGCCGCTTTAGCTTTAGCTACAGCCTACGCACTTCTTTACTTTTGTATTTTTGTAGTTAAGTATTTGTGGTTGGTTACTCGCCAATACTTTTGATGGCTATCATATGCTACTTACTGGGCAGGGCACTCATTCAGTCACATATATATAAATATATATATATATTTAGTATATGTTTGTAGCTTGTGTTGATTAGTCGGATAACACGACTAGTCAGAAATTTGCACCATCATTTGCCAGTCTGGGTGTGGCCAGGTTCTATTGTTAGCTGATCTTGCGTCAGGTTCCTTTTGTATGATGTCAGAGCTATGGCATTTGGCTCAGACTCAGTCTCGTGTGAGTTAGTTTCGTAAGGAATGCGACGTAGACTACTCGTTATAGATGAGTTGTGATTGAATCAGTTGAACATAATACGAAGTCATTATTTGAAAATGCAGCCTTTATTATGTGTACTCATTTCATATTTACACACAAACATCTGTAGCCATAGTTTTTTATTAGTTCTCCACTTTATAATTTTAAATTTAACTAGTAGTACAACTTGAATTCAGTTTATCCTTTTCATTTTAACGAAGTGAGCAAATTATTTACATTTTATCACCATCTACATTTGTATTTGTATGATTTAAAAACCGTTTAATAAGAATTATTCCAACGAAATCAAAAATGATTCGGATTGAAAAATACTCTGAAATGGGAACAAGCCTTAACATCTTTTCAGATGACATATTTTGATGATAGTGAAAATAAAGGATTATACTTATATGCAAGCCACTTTAAAGTAAACTAAAGTTAAAGTTGATTTTCAATAATTTGCAAAATAAAGCAACTTCAACACCAGCCAACAATCTAGTGACGAAAGTATTTTCATATTCATATTGTGCTTAAAGCAATAGATGGGTTTTCGCTAAAAATAAGTTTTTCAGAGTATTGTTTTGAATGAAAATTTTCATAATAAGTTTTGAGTTTGCTTAAAATATTGAATTGCGCAGATCAGGTAATTATAAGTGTTAGTTTGTTGTTGAACACTTGCCATTAATACGGTTTTAAACAGAGTTAAGTTTTTTTTTAACTGATAGCTGATTTAATTGATTGCCATATGCGGTATTTAGGTAATTTAAGCATTTCCTGGTTGGTTCTCACATTGAGTAAACGGTTGCACTTGTTGTCATCATGCTTCATAAGAAACTCACCCGCAAAGGGTCGGCCAACGACTCAATAAGATGAAATATATGGACAGCAATAAAAATCGGTTATAATGCTTTGGGAAAACTGAAGTTAAACTGCAGTTGCTGCTGCTGTTGCTGCTGTTGCTGCTGTTGCTGCTGTTCCATTGCAGGCTACTGCGACAACTTTCAAGTAAGCATTGCGGATGCCGACAAAGGAACAGAAAGCGGGCGCCGCTTCACGATCCACGAGAAGGCCAAACTGGTACAGTGGTAACCCGAGCATCATTAAGAATGCCATTTGTACCAATAAATTCGAATGGGAACGCGTTGGAACTGCTGCTGCTGTTGATGTTGCTGCTGTTGATGTTGCTGCCTCTACCAAAGCAGCAATCGATATGGCTATTAAATTTAACAATTAGAATTTATCAATGAGAGCGAACTGTGCAAAGGTAAAGATTGAAGCACAAGCTTTAATTATGGCATTGCATAGCCATTGGGAAGTCATAACTTCTTAAGAACTTGACCGAAACGAGGCTTTAGTTGGAGACAAAAGAAAATGTTTGTTTCATGTTGCAGCCGGCGACAAATTAGGCGCATTGTAACAAGCAGCGCAACAGCAACTACAACTACAACGGCAACACCAACAGCAATACGCGCAATACGCGCAACATTCCAACTGCAAATATCCAACATGGCAATTTCCGAAATTACATCGTGATCTGAAACTGCAAATTTTCAAAGTGCAACAAAGTTCAGAGCAATTTTGCAGCAGGCCAACGACAACAACAGCAACAACAAATTCCTTGAGAGATCTCTCTGCGCCTGCGTCTGCGCTGCAAATTCAAATTGCTTCGTGTGCAAGAAAATTAGTCTTGCCCCGGCTGTAATCCCTTGCCACAAAGGCAAGGCAGGCAGGCAGGCAGCAAACAACGATTCAGCCAATAAGAAAGAAAAGAAAGATTGAAGCTACAAAAAAAAAGCAGCAACAAGTTTTATATAATAATAAGAGCAACTTGGCGGTATCCTCTCAGCGCAGCGAAAACTAATCAAGGGCTAAACTAAATCCAATCCGATTGCGACTGCAAACAGCAGGCGCTCCAGCAAAAGCGCACAAAACAGGCTTCGACCTCGACTTTGGAGCAGGATCGGGGCTGAGTAAGGCCCGCGGTGTGCGCAGATAAGCTGGCTGCAGCAGCAACAACAAAAGCAGCAGCAGCAGCAGCCATGACTGTCTGAGTCTGAGTCTGAGGTTTGCCTGCAGCCATGGGTATCAATGAGTTGGCCAGCCATGTTGGTCAGTCGAGTTGGAGTCGATGTTGGAGTTGTTGCTTCAATGGCCTGCAATTCGCGGTGTCTGGTCCCGGCAACTGTTGATGTTTTTAGGCGGTCGCACGTCGTCAGCGACAGCAGCAGCAGCAGCAACAGCAGCAGCAGCAGCAGCGTTCACTACTTGCGATTCGTGAAGTAATTACTATAATTACCTTCAAGGTAGATTTTCCAAAATGATGCGAGTGCGAGTGGCGGGCAGTTCTTGGCCCCGGACACGGAGCCAGTTTGCCTGCCTGCTTGGCATGCCTTTTGTAATAATTTTGTATCGCTCTGTTGTTCTTGTTGCTGTTGCTGTTGTTGTTATTATTATATGATACACCATTGCAATGGCCGTTTGGTTGTGCACAGTCTCGTCTGGCGTCCGTCCACTTGCATTTGGCTTGTTTGCTGCCAATTTCTTATGTTGTTACAGTTTGTTCTCCTCTTTTTGTTGCAGTTTTTTTTTTTTTTTTTTTTTATGCTTTGTTTTTTGTTGGCATAAGTTGTTGTTGCCCCCACTTAGCTTTTTCCTCAGTTTAATCTGAAATTAAAGCTAAAGGGGCTGCCAGCCACGACTTTAATTTTCGTTGCAGTTCAGCTCTGTTTTGGTAGTCGTAGCTCCCTTTTTGCCCCTCTCTTGTCGTCTAATGCCTGCAAACATCTTTGCGGTTTCAACGTAATTGTTACGCTCATAAATCATAAGTTTTCGCTCGGGTCCCATCTTTTCTTTTTTACATTTAACTGCAATTTTACTTGTCCAAATTTGAAAACTCAAACTCAAAAAGAAGGGAATAACATTTTCACAGACGGCAAATTAGTTGTTTGTACGCCAAAGCAGCCTGTGTCCTGAGAAAACCCCAACTTTTGTGTCTATCTTTTAGCCTCAAGACTGTTGGCTGTGCTGGTTGCTTATTCCTATATGAAAGAGGAAGGCAATCAGTACGAAAACAAAGAAATTGGATAGCAGAATATTACAGGAATTTGTTTTTGGCTAACAGTGTCAAATTTGATATATGAAATCTACATTTTGTTGACTTTTATAAAGTCTTAATAACATCTTTCCATATTTAAATAAAATTCGTGTTTCCCACATTTTTTTCCCCATCTGGCTGAGATCACAGAATATGTTCAAAACACTATTAATTACAAATAAAAAAAAAAGGAATAAAACATAAGTAAAACAACAAAATTGTAGTAAGTATAAATAAAATAAAAATAAAAAAATGGATCTTTTTAACTGTGTATTGTAAATTATGCAACTTAAATATTTGCAACTTATATGGTATGTTTAAAACAACTAAAAAATGGACATAACTCTTTATAGATAAGATTCAAACTGAATGCTAGAACTGAACACTGCAAGCAAATTCTCAATCCTTTATGATCTTCCGACTAGACTAAACTTCTTCAAAGTCAAATCATATAGAAATTTCGCAATTTTTATTAAACAACTTCAACAGCTATACAAATTCTATACCTATATTCCATTATCTTTAACTAAATATTACATTTTCTTAATCAAAAAAAGCAGTTTGTTTAGTTTGAGGCATCACTGTCAAAACAGATATGAAAAATTGCTTTATTGATTTTTCAAGAGAACAAATTTGAGTATTTTTGAAAAGTTGCAAAGTCGTTTTAGTTAACACAAATATGTTTATGTCCATATCTATGCCTATATATTTATATATATATGTTTATATCTAACTAGCTGATATATTTCTCAGACAAAAACTAAAAAAATAATATTTAAAAAACCAACAATTTTGCTTGGCTTTTGATTTACATGTTTTGACTGATAGTTTGCAGCTATTGAAAGTTTATATAATTTTTTTTTATAATATTTTTAAGGGTATTACCCCTTTTCACTATTCATCAAATCAACTTTCAGCTCTAGTTTTATTTGCCTTGCAAATAACTCAAGCCGTACATGTGTCACAAAACCTTTGACATTATTGGAAATCGGTTTTCAAAGTACTTGAAAAGAACTGTATATTTTTGGTCCCCTTTTGCCAAAATTTGAGCAAACTACACTTTAATGTAATTCATACAATTTCCATTTGTCTAACCGTCCATTAATCATTTGCACGCTGCTGCGCTCGAGCAGTCAAGGGCTATGCTCGGTTGAGGGGTGGGAGGGTGCGTTGACCAGCTCCAAACATTGCAGCCCCCACATAGTGAGCAAAGCATTCATACCGCTGGATCGGATCACCAAATTTGAGGCTTTTGTTTACGTGTGACAATCAGGCGACAAGTTGGAAATCAAAAGCATCGCCCTCGAGCTGCAATGCCAACTAAAATTTATTCATTTGGTTTGACAACTTTTGGAGCAGCCCCGAAAAAAAAACACACAAAAACACAAAAATAAAAGAACTTCTCGATGGTGGCCTTTTGTTAGGATTGTGGTTGGCGAACTTATTAGGCGCAGTGAAGCATGCGCTGCAAATTGGTACACCTTGACGCTTCAGTGGTTCGGGGAGCAGCGAAGACAAAAGGCGGCCAAAAGGGCATCAATCCAAATGGGCCAAGGAGAGAGATAGAGAGTGAGAGACGAATACACACAGAAAGTTTCTTGGCTATCTGGCTGATACTTAGCGGCGATAAAGACAACCTCGCTTGATTATGAAACGAGTCATGGGCATGGAATTTATTTGTTTGGTAAATTTATTTATGAGCTTGTTCGACTGCGCAGAAACAAAAGAAAAACCCACCAACAGCACCCAAAACATTCAATGCCAAAACAAAATCACTCAAGTGCAAACGGAAACGGTTGCTCAGAACTTGGTCCTGCTGGCAGTCTGTCCGTCCGTGCGTCTGTCTGTCTGTCTGTCTGTTTGTCTCTCAGTCTCGCAGTCGACTTGGGTCCAGGCAGGAAATCAGCGATTAAACAAGCAACTAACCAGCAGGCACTTCAAAACCCATGCCTGCGGCCTCGCGTCCGTCTCATGGAAGTGTGTAATTTTTGGTATTAATTGCTCCAACGAGCAACACAAAACTTTCCAGCTTCCAGTTATCGCCACAATACCAATGCCCAGTCGAAGGCTTAGAAATAATTGTAGTATCGTCTTGTAATTGCTTGCAGCAACTGCCACGTGCCACGCCCACAGACCAAGCCAATTGGCAAGACGACTGTTTCAATAGCTATGCTTCTGGTTATGCTGCAACTGGATTTGGACTTGGTATTTTGCTCTTGGCCATTTACAGCATCTTAAAGCCTTTGAAGCTGTCGCCTGCATTATTTAGGCGTGTATATATTTTCACTTAAGGACACTCAAACCGAACCACATATTGCTCGTGACCTTTTATATATTTGGTTTTTTTTTGTGCGAGAACGACGCGAAATTTATGCTCATATGGCGCCTCGGATAAGATCTTCGAGTGTTTTGTGCCGCGGGGCCAAAACTGAATTTGCGTAGACGTGCTGAAAGTCCTGGCGCAAAAACAGACCAACAACAACAAGGATATGTCGCTGAAAGCATTATCAAATATTATGCATATTTTGTGAGCTCTAATACACATTTTTTTTTGTTGCCCCTGTTGTTGCTGTTGTTGCGCTCATGGAAATTATTGTTGCCCCTGCTGCTGCGTCGTTCTGCCTTTGAATGTCTACAAAGTTTGTTTTATCTCATGCATAAATCAGTTGACAAAATATACAAAAATTGTATACGAGCTTGTGAAAGTGTGGGGACTTAGATTGTAGGTAGTACGAGTATGGCGGATATAAGCATAAACATGTCTGCTTTGAGTTGATAGAGAAATTGAAATATGCAAAAGCAGACACTTTTAGGTTCTATGCTTATAAATAAGCAAATATAATCAAATTTTTAGTTATTAACAATAAAGCTTACATTATCGAATAAAAGATTGTTAAGTATTCAAAAATATGTCGATCTTTACTTGAGCAATTGACTGGTTTGTTAGATATTAGATAATGCACTTAAGTATTACTCATTGGCTCTTACTTTTTATACTCTTTTTTTAATTTTTTTGAAAAAGAAAATAGAGTATATTGAGATTGTGAAATGTTCGTCTGTCTGTCTGTATGAACGCAGTCTTTTTTTACCACGGCTTTGAAGCTAGAGCTACCGTACTTGGTATACATGTTGATATATACCTTAGGAGGACAAAGTGTTAAGTTGATCTAGCCAAGTCCGTCTGTCTGTTCGTCTATCTGTATGAGCGCATCGATCTCAGAGACTATAAGAGCTACAGGACCCAAACTTGGCATGTAGGCTCCAACAGTCACAATTCTAAAGAGTTACCTTTGATTTTTGGTACACATATATCTTTTATCAATGTTAATCAGTTGCGGCAATTTCGTTGGGAACGGACTACAAACACCAAATCATTTTGACAGGCATTAGACAAGTTTACTTGTGTTGCCACTAAACTGCTTAAAGTGCAAGTTAAGAACAGGAAGTCTCGTAGTTGGGCACACTCGACTAGAGTATTCTTATTTGTTTGTGCCATGTTTTGTGAAAATTATCAAAGCAATGATTTTAAGAACTGATTTTGTAGTAAAAACATTGATTGAATGAATTAATCGATTGTCTGTTACAACAATAGAGACAGTAAGATAAGATAGGTCTTTGAATATAGTGAGTTACATTCGAAATAGAGCCTTAATCTGTATTTTATTGGTACTATGAATATGCGTCAAGATTTCAAAATGAGAGAGACATACCAACATTTTTGCACAAAAACTTTTGACAGTGAATATGACCAGCTAAAGTACAGTTAGACATAGCAGTATATTCATGTTGCCTGTATTCTGTTTCTAGTTTCAGTTAACATGCCATGGCTATGACTGTTGGACATTGACTGGCATATGGTACAGTGTTCAGTGTTTGGCTCATCTTTCACGATTGCTGATTGCTGAGCTGCATGCTCTTTTGCGTGCAATGCTTTTGATTACAAAGCGCTCGTCAGTCGGCTCTAATGACGCCTCCCACACAAATTAAGCTAATGCGACTGGGCCGAAGCAGGGCCAACAGCGACCTCAGACTACTGCCAAGGCAATATAGCTGGCCAAAAAGCTGCACTTGTGCCCATGTCAGGCAAATGCAAATGCAAATGCCACAGAGCCTAAGAGAAACGAGCCGACTAGCCAAAAACCAACAATCAAAGCGGACGGAGGCGACCATGGAGACAGGAGTAGGAGTAGGAGCAGGAGCAAGAGCAGGAACAGGAACAGAAACAGCGGCAGCGACAGCGACAGTTGACCAGGCCAAAAGAGGTTCTATGCCTCGCTTCGCATCGCTTCGGTCTTGTCGTTGTAGTTGTCGTTGTCGTTGTCGTTTGTCCCTTCATTTTGACACGATAACGCGCACGGCCGCCGCCGATGCCGACGTTGACGCTGACGCTGACGTCGACGCTGCTGGCCGGAACAGAGCCAACCATCTTTGGCAATGCGCTGGCGCTCGACATCTCATAAAGTACATGACAGGACATTAGAAAACAGCAGAGCAGAGCAACAGCAACAGCAACAGCAAAGGCAACGGCAACATTGTAGCCCAAAGTGAAACCAGCAACGCCTCCACATGCGCACATGCAGCAGTATGGGGCAGTTGCAGACAAAGTGCGGGTGGCGGTTGGGGCATGGGCATGTGGCACATGCAAATTTTTGCAGTGTTGCCATCGCCTTTGCCTCCTTTTGGCCCCAACGTTCGTCGTAAACATGAAATGGGTTTATATCGTTGCTAAAATTATTTGACATTTCTTGGACTTTGCGCATTTTTACGAGCTACGAGCGAACGTCGCGTACATTTTGACTGTTGACTTGGGGGACTCGTAACGCCTCTTTAGCTCCACATCTTTTCCTGCTCTTTATGCTTGCCTCACTTCATCATATGTTCAGTTAGCTATAAAGTTCAGCTTTTATGCCTGGCTTTCTTATACTCTATATACTATATTAACTTTTGTATTATGATTATTTCATTCTCAATGTACTATATCAAATCATAAGAACATAAGGTTATGAACTCGAATACACAAGTAACTTGACTAATTACTTACACTTTAGCTTCGGATTGTGGATATAATAATATATGCTCTAAATTTAAGAAATGCATTGACCTTAATTTTAGTACATATCTTCCTAAAGTGTAAGGAATCGTCTTCAAATTTAGAATTTTTCTTAAATTTAAATTAATTATATATATATATATATATTCATACATAATGCAATTTATTGAAGATAGTTGTTTAATTAAAAAATTAATAAAGCGATATTAACAAAATACTTGAAATTGAGAATAGATCTAATAACACAATGCATCAAAATCGACTATTTGGAAATGGGCAATGCTGAACTGGAAAATTGTGATTCATTGAGATATGACAAAACTTTTTTTTTTCGAAATTTTCAAACTTTTCATAAACTGCAGCAGATTTAACATATGTGATGATGTATTAAAGATAGATTATGTTGATGTTTTTAAGATACTCAAATAGGTTTTTAGAGTTTGAATTGCTTATGGCCACAATCAGTTGTAATCATTTGGCAGCAAGTGTATATTCTGTTCGTTTTACGAAAGATGACCTGAACTGTCGCTCTGTTTTCATGTTTGTTTGTTCATTTGACTTATTGTTGGGCGCTTTGTTGTTGTGGTTGTTGTTATTGTTGTTGTTGTTGTTGCTTGCTCTGACGTGGACGAGAGCTCGTGGGCGTGACATGCTCCGGGTAGCTGCTGTGGCAGACGTTGACAAGAAAACGCCATTTTGTGATTGAATGTCACACAAAAGGCAATGGCAATGTGAACGGCAATGGGAATGGGAATGAGAATGGCAACAGGAACAGGAATGGCATTTGGGAATGCAATGGGGAATGGCAATGTCGTCGTCTTTTCTGGGGGTTGCCCTTTGGGAAAACTTTGCATGCATTTGGCTTATCAGCATGCACACGAAAGTGGCCAAAAGGGCAGCTCAAGCAGCCAATAGCAGCAGGCAGCTGCCTCAGTTGCCTCAGCTGCCTCAGCTGCAAGAGGGCAAATGGCCAACAACGTTGCCATGGCCAACACTAACACAAACACTAACACCAACACCATGACCAAGTTGGACATGCGCGGGCCCAATCTGGCATGCAAATGGGACGCCTGCACATTGCCACACTCGACTTCTCGTTGCCCTTGCCCCACGGACTCTGCTGCAGGCTGGAGGTGGCACAGAATATTTGCTTGGCACGCAACATGCAAACATTTTTGAGTTAAGTCTGGAATGGGTGCTCCTAAGTGCATATGGCACACACTACGCACTTTTGACTTTTGATAGTGTTAAATGCCACACACACAGCAGCTACAACAACAACAGCAACAGCAACAAAAGCAACGACATCGCGGCGCATGTCAAGCGACAGTGTGGCATTGCAAAAACAACCGCAATTTCTTTTTAGGCACGTCGCGGCCTCAATGTCGCCACATGCAGATATGACTGCAGAATTATTACGGCCACAACAACAGTTCCCAAAACTCTAGCTGAGTGTGTCTGTGTGTGTGTGTGTGTCTGATGTTTGGTGCAACGTTGCATGTACTTTTATGTACGTCTAGCTTCGATGACGTTGGCGGTGGCAGTGGCAGTGGCAGTGGCTAATGGCGCCACTTTTAAAGTGGGTGAATAAATGCTGAGCCTAGAAATCATAATGCTTGGCTGTTCATTATGATCTGTAATACAACATACACAATTTAGTTGTACTTCTTATTTCATTAACACATGATCATTTTGAAAGAGATTGATTCGACTGCATAAATTACAACTTTGATCAAAACTTAGGTTCAGTATATATGTATCTATTTCAGAACTTAACATAGCATTTATCAGTAATTTTATTGAATTTTAACTCTCTGTAGCTAATATCTCTAGGTGAATAGAGATATGCACACTGCCATTTAAAAAGAGAGACAATAACAACTTTTGAGAAAGAAAACGAACACAGATTAAACAAGTTAAAAATTTTTGTAAAATGCCGTCCTATATACAGATTTACAGACAAACAAATGTGGTACCATGCAACTGCAATATACTCTTTATACTCTTTTTTCAGCAATCGAAAAACGTAGAACATAGAACACAATTTTTCTGTATTAACCAAATTTAATCAAAAAATGTTAGTATGAAAAGCAGACAGCTACAAAGATTTGTATTATATTGTGCTGTTTGCCCAAGTTTTTGAAGTAGAAAAAAAAAAACAAATCAAAGTAGTTGAAGATTTTCAACTCCAAGCCAAAAAGCAAAGTAGTCAACTTTTATAGACAAATGTATCAGTCTTAAATTAAAAAGCATTCGAAACACATCTTAGTTCAAAATTCAAGTTTTCATTATTATTTAATTATTTACTTTTTTCAATATTCTTCTCAACGCTTCTCACTTATAATTGTAATTTCGAAAATCAGATCCGGCCACAGTGTGCTTGCTATGGGATCGAATTTCACTTTGGCCACGCTTTCATCTGCACAAACGGAACGGGATTCAAGATGCTCCTCGACTGCCCCAAAGAAGACTGGATGGTTGCCCATCGGTGGATCTGAAGCAAAGTGCATAATCGTCGGCCTTTTTCAGGGCCACCAAACGCTTTTCAAAACAAGTAAGAATGCTCTCGTGGAGTGTGCCCGACTACGAGACTCCCTCCTCCCAAACAGCATTTCAAGCAGTTCAGCGCCAACACAAGCAAACTTGTCCAATGCTTGTCAAACTGTTGTTTCTGCCTGATGAGACGGGGGTAATAGATTCTTCCATAACTCTGGTGCTATTTATCTGATGTTGATGAAATATTCGCAACCGATCAACATTGAATAAACATATATGTGTACCAAAAATCAAAGCTTTAACTTTAAAATTGTGGCTGTGAGAATTTTTTTTTTTTCGATTTCCGGGGGTTGTTGGGGGATCTCTTTGGGGGGGTTTGGTGTCTCTAGCTCTTATAGTCTCCGAGATCTGCGTGTTCATACGGACAGACAAACGGTCATGGCTATATCGACTCGGCTGTTGATGCTGATCAAGAATATATAAAGTTTATATAGTTGGAAATGACCCCTTCTACCTGTTACATACATGTGCAGTACTTTATAGCTCCCTTTTTCCCATTCTTAATAGAAACAGGGAGTAACAAAATTTGACACAAGAGAAAAAAGTTAATACGATTGTAAAATGTTTTCTATTAAAATTTTCAAAATGAATTTAAAGAGAAATCAAAAATAAACTACAAGAATATTCATAATAAATAAACGTCGGTTCAGCGTTTTATATTGTTAGTTGGGATGAAGGGGTATTTATCTCTAAATATAGAGACCAAAATTACATTCGGTAATATCATATTCATATTCGGTAAACATATTCATTGGAAAATACGGTTTGACAATTCGGTATGCTTATCAATTTGATATGAACTATAAAAAACCTTGGATGTCAACGAGGTTTATAGTATATCTGGGAACAAATGTTCAAATGTAAAACATAATTCGCTGAAAAATACCTACAGAAATAATTAAAAATTTAACAATTGTCGCATGTTGCACAAAATAATTGACAAATTTTCATATTTAATTGAAGAGCGCACAGCTGTGGCAATGGTTGCTGTCACGAGGGGCTGCCATGGCTGAAATTCATAAACAATGCAGAATGTGTGTGTGTGTGTGTTTGTGTTTATGTGTGTGTGAAAGTCATATATTCACGCACACAGCTGCACATGAATTGACAGACGGACAGATGGACAGTGGGACAGATAGACAGATAGGCAGAGTGTCTGACGGGCGGAGAGTCTGACTGACCAGTGGAAGGGGAGGCTTGCAAGTTTGGGGCGGCGCAAAGAGTTGATGCGCTTTGTGGCAAAAATTGCAAAATTAAGCAGAAAAAGCAGGCAAAATGTGAAAAATGCTGACGTCTGATTTGTGTCGACATCGAGCTCCAGTTGTGGTTTCACAAAAAAAAAAAACGAGCAGCGCTTTTATTATGCATTATTATTATTTGGCATGGCCGATAATGCAAGAACTGCAACTGCAATTGCAACTGCCATAGCGACTGCAAATGAAATGCATGCAACTGTATATACATATTTATGTACATATAAAATGCATATAAATAAAAATTGAAAAATTATGTACATTATATTAAAAAGCCAAATAAACGACAAGCGGAAACGAAGCCATTTAAGTGGAAGTTAACATCCGTCCGACAATGGCCGCCGGTCAGCGCAATGAATAGCAAACACGGTTTTCTCTCATTCCACAAAGCTCTTAAAAATAAAATAATATTGCATTATTATTTGCTTATTGTGTCTGTGTCTGTGTTTGTGTCTGTGTTTGTGTCTGTGTTTGTGTGAGAGTGTGTGAGTTGTGTGCAATATAATCGGACATTTCAGTTGTCATTTCATTGTCGTGTTTGTTGCTGTTAATGCAAAAATAAAAAGCCACCATATTCCTCCTGCCCCCAGAAAGTCTACAACAGCCACATGTGTACCGCATGAGAGCTGCGGGAGTCCTGCTGGAATTTGCCCAACAACTGGCCACAGTCTGCACCATTGTCCTGCGCCAAATTTCATGCCACATTTACTCACACTCTCTCTCTCTCTTCTTTCTCTCTCTCTCTCTCTCTCTCTCACTCTATCTCACTCTATCTCCCTTTCTCTCTATTTTAACTGCAAACCGCCTGATTATAGGAAGAGAAGTCCGTTAGTAGTTAGCTAGTCAGTTAGTGAGCCATGAACTAAATTTTAATAGCGCTCATGATTTCCGAAAATTGAAAATAAATTAGTTGTATATCATTTCTGGTTGGTCATGCCAATTTTTCTACTGCCCGTTTGCATAATTAAACTCTGGCGTATATCCTGTATCTAAATTGACATTTCGAGTAGTCCAATTGGACAATTGGACGTGCGAGCAGTGCAGCAGATGGCGGTTCAAATGCTAAAGAGCTAATGCATTCCATATATAAGTAGTATACCCTTTCTTTGCAAACAGTTATATCAATACAAAATATTTAAAATTGAATTTAGTTTACTCTTTCCTAAAACTTTATTAAACAATTTAATAACCTTATCAAATTTTCTTTGTTTGTTATAGGATATTGTTTTAATTCATATGCAATAGTTCTATACTATTCGAACTTAAAAATTTTTCAATTGCGTCTAAAAATTAAACATTTTTTAGAGTAAAAAACTAACTTTTCGACTTTTAAAAACAACAAACTATTCAAAATTAATTTTATATTCAACTTTTATTAACAAAATTTGTACATTAAAGAATTCAAAATTTCTACACAAAGATCAATATAATTTTTAAATAATTATTTGAATTTTTTTTAAAGTTATTTTGAATTAGATGCAATAAATAATTTTCAAATATTACACAAACATTCTAATAATGTTTTACCTCATTCTTATCAACATTTAAATAATATTAGTTATAATAGTTTAAAATAAATTTCGCAAAGTTTATATTCGTTGCATATTTTGTGTCCGATTTGTTTGCTGAACTCAGCTCAGGACTCAAACAACATTTATCTGCGGAACTTTGCACATTTCGTTCAATAAACGAATTTGTTTTCTGCCTAATTAGCAACGCATATTTAAATAATTCCCAATTTGATAAGCAGACATTTTTAACTTGAGCTGTCAGTTAGCGTTAAAACGCCATTTTGTTTGCATGCCAATTGCGTGCCCCGTAACCCGAACCCCAACCCGTAGACCCCGGAACAGAGTGCTGATCTGGACCCGGTTGGCAGTCCCACTCCGTGAAACTGAATATGTGCGATAAATGCCGAGAAGTGCTAAATTATTGCCGATTCAGTTTTTAATTTGTGGCGTTTTGTTGGAATTTTCGCAAATGAATGCAAAAGTCAAAGGTTGTTGCTTTTGTTGGTGTTGTTTTTATACTTTATTTTATATATATGCATATCAATTTTTTTGTCTGTTATGGGGTAAAGTTAATTGACTGTTGCAGTGCCTATACCTCTGCCCCCACTCTCTTTGCCCACTTGCAATGGGCTTTTCAAATTGTCAATTAAGTTTTATTTAATGACATTTGCCAGCGGCACTTTTGAGGTTATGTACGCAGCGCACAAAAGTATGCAACGCTAATTGTAATTGCGCTTGTCGGCCGCCATTTTGAAATGTATTTTTAGTTGGCGGTTCTTTGGTAGAGGGGTTGAATAGTGCCGGGGAGATGCCAGGGGGTGAGAACTGACAGCAATTTATGCAATTTTAGCTAATTAAAAATTAGCGTAGTGGCTACGAAAATAGCGCAAGAAATATGCCGCCACCTGGCGGGCAACTTAGCAACAGCAACAGCAGCAACAGCAACAGCAGCAGCAGCAGCAGCAACAGCTTCGGGTTAGGCCTCTAGGCTTTTGCTTTAGCTAAATTTTAATTAAACTTGCAGCGCTGGTAATTAAAATTTGCTCTCGAGTGGCCAAACCAAACAGATGCCCATAACCCTACCCCTACCCCTGCCCCCTCTTTGAACACGGCCCAGTAAAGCCCAATAAACAAATTCCCTGACATGTTTAACACTTTCCGCTGGCAAAGCAGCAACAAACAACCAGGCAAAGCCACTGAAGCTATCTGGCCTTTGTCAGTAGGCATCTCAAAGACAAAAGGGGTGTAAAAACTTTGTGTAAATTTCATTTTGTTTGGCGATTAGTGTCGCTTCTCAGTTCGGGGCTCCATTGTTGAAATTGTTATGCAGCCATTAAGACATTTTATAATTCTTTATGGGACAGTGGCAAAGTGAAATTTAACTAATGGAAGACCGCTTTTCTGGACCAAAGTCCCCAGCGGGTGTTGTTGGCCAAAACCAGTAGAAATACATAAGTATAAATGTATTTGGAAAATTAGCAAGGAGACGCTTTTCTTGAATGCTTGTTTCCTCCATTATTGTTTTCTTTATCACAAAGCGCATAATGCGATAATTCGCAACATCCTGAGCGGCATATCAATTTCTTTTGAGGCGAAACGCGACGAAAAATATATGTATACCAAGTATTGTAAAGAACATTCACAACTCAATTATCGCACACACAGGCACACACAGGCACCCCTTCTTCAATAAGGTCGAGATCGGAAGGGTTGCAGGGGCGAGGGTGGCGTGATTTACGACACCCAGGCGGCGTCACCTGAGATTAAAAAAGTAAAAACCTTGTCGAAAGTAAAAAATATAAAAGGAAACCCAACCAGCAAAAGGAAAGTTACTTGCAATGCAGAGAAATAAAGGCATTAAAATCACTGACAGCCAAAAGGATTGTGCCACACAAACATATATGTATGTATATCCGTACACACACACACACACACACACACACACACACACACACACACACACACACACACACACACACACACACACACACATTTACGGTTTATACAAGTGCCTCAACTTGGGCTTGGCTCTTGTTGCTGCCACTAAAAAGGGCAACGTCGACATCATTGCCACCATATGTTGTGTAATTTGTGTTATTGCCATATGAAGTCGCTCACACATACACACACACACACACACAGAGACACATACACACTTACATTTCGCTCTTTCTTGCTACACCTTGCTCGCCTTTCCCTCTTGAAATCGATATTTAGTTTTGAATTTTAATTCGCATTACTGCATAAAATATTGCATTGCACTTCATTTTAATTGAATTTACACACACACTCTCGCACTCGCACTTGTTAGTGTGTGTTTGCCCATTGTCACATGTGCGCCACGCCCATTTTGGTATTCATATAAATTACTCAACTGGCGATAATTGCGGCCCATCAATCTTGAGCACATCACACTGGAAAATTGTCAACGCAAAAAGCCATCTGACATGAGCTGGAAGCCTGTCTAATGGTAAGGTGAGCGGAGCACTGGAGGATCCGGGGAACATGGCATCGCCGATAGGCTTCATTAAGGTGCGTGTGCTGTTGATGTGTAATGCATAATTATAAATATATATAGACAATGGGTACTTAGTCAGACTTCATAATTATTTAAAGAGTCTTACGAAAACTTATGTATTAGTCACTATAGGGTAATGAGAAAACTTAATTAGATTGTAATTTCACTCAGATAATAAACGTGCGTCGATCTTCATTTTATTTTATGAATATAATATATGTATATATATATAATTTTTCTCTTTTTGCTAGATCAATAGTAAATATACCAAGTCTGTTGTAAGGATTTCTTAGATTGAAATGCAGAAAAGCGATTGTTATTATAAGCAAAATTCTTCCTTAGGTTATAAATCTTTAAACAAAAAGGTTCTAGGGTTTGCTATTAGATTTCTATGTATCTAAACCTTTTTTTAAACGGGTTAGGGTTTTTTTAGGCAGAGCTTTGAAACTGAGTTTGAGGCAAATAAAAGAAAACAGTTTTCCGGCTAATTTTCGACCTTGGGAAGAGATTTACCAATGGTAGAAAGGCACGTATTCGAATAGTTGCTTACAATTCACCCAGAACAAGGTTGTAATCAAGTGATCAAAGTGATCATCTCACCAAGTTACCTTAACATGAATACTCTAATTGTAAGAGTTTACAAAGCAAACCCGGATTTGTTTACATTAAAACATATCAAATATTTTGAAATTTAACTTATTCCTCAACTTTATTTTAAAAATCAACATGTTGATCGGAATCGTAAGATTGGAAGCTCGCTTAAACATTAATTTATTAAAAACAAAGCAAGAAAACCAATGTTTTGAAAATAGACCCAGTTATTAATGGCATTTCATGGAACAGTTAATCTGTTGCTTTCTTAGTTAGCTTTATATCCATAATCTTGCGTAAAGCTAAGCTTGAAGCATGTCTTAACTTGCAGTTAATAGTTAGAACACATCATTAGTAGTTCATTGCTAGCAGTTGTCTTGCAATAAGCAATTACTCAGTGCAGAAATCTTATCATGCATCCCAAATGCCGTTCGGCTCTCTTTCTCCGCTGTATCTGTAACGTCAACTAGCTAACAATGTTAATAGCAATGCCAATGCCAATCGTATTCCTATTCCCATTCCCATTCCCATTCCCATTTCCAATCCCAATCTCAGCACGCACATCATTAACAACGCAGCTCAGTTACACTCGCAAATTACTCATTAGAAAATTTGTGCGAATGGCAGCAGCAGGAAAAGCAGCAGCAGCAGCATCTGGTGGGTGGCAATTGCTCTAAAATGCCACCAGGCACGTCTAACAGTAAATACAAGCGATACAAGACAGTGTGTGGAAACTACTCAGACTGGTGGGCTAGCCAATCCCAATCTGAATCCCAATCCCAATCCCAATACAAATTCTGAACCCAATCTGAGAAGCAGCTAAAACCGCAGCAACGTCGACTGGGGACTTTGTCGGCGTCGCAGACTGCGCCAAAAGTCAAATTTTGTAGATTGTAATAAATCAAATAGCAATTACACGAAATTAGGCATGTTTTCTCAATTTTGCACATACACACATACACCACACACACACACACATACATATGTATATGAGCAGCATACTCAGTCCACTGGCCACATGGAGCATGGCTGTGTGGCATTAATTGCAGCAGCTGGGCAACGGGAAAATGTTTGGCGCGGTCCCCGTTTCAAATTGGTTGAAAGGGTTCAAAATGGCAACTTGAACTTGTCTGGCAGTAAACGGAGGTAAAGGCGGGCTGCGGTGGTTGCAATGAAGTCACAGTTGCTGATGGTGTTGCTGTTGGTGTTGGTGTTGCGCTGCTGATGAGTATGATGCTGCATGTTGGTGTGGGCGGCAGCATATGTGGCAGCTTTCTAATTATGTAAATCTGCTGATGTTGTTGCTGTGCCTCTTACTGTTGCTGTTGGGTACGTTTGCCTATGCAATTTTCCCAGCACTCAGCTGCAGCAACAACAAGCTGATGCTGATGATGCCGCTGGCCATGGCCATGGCCAAGACGCCGACAACAGCGCCGACGACAGGCGGCAGACAACATGCCGCAGACGCAGCCAGCAACACAGAACCAAGAGCCAGCCAGTTGCAACAACAAGAGGCAGCCAGCTCCAACAAGATCTTGTTGGCCAGCAAAGTGCGTGCTTTGAGCATATTTATCTTATTCTTGCAACGTTTTTGGATTTTTATTACAAATCAATTGAAGCATCATTAGCATAATTTATACAAAGCGTTCGCTTAATGAACGATCGCATGGCTGCAACTAACTGGACAGCTCCTCAGGGCAATTGGCTGCACCCTGGCGATCATGTCAGAAAAAAACTCTCTGTGGTACGTTCAACGTTTTCAATACTGCCAAGTTTGCAGAGATATTTTAAAGTGTACTTAAAGATTTAGCTGTTTTATCGGCAAAGTTCATTCCACTAAATTTGATCTTAAATTATAGTTTGATATTAACTTATTTTAAGTTTAAAGTTTCAAAAGTTGTAGAGTGTTTGAAATCACAAGCGCAATCATGGTGCAAGCTAAGCTAATAAAAGTTATAGTTGTTCCGATTTGACAATACAATGATTTTCAACTATTAATAAAAATAGTTCACGCAATGAACTTTTGAAATTTTGGTTTTTAATCAAATATAAGTTATTTCAATCAATTCAAAAGTCAGAGAACTTATAATTTTGGGCTAGTTAAACGTATTCAATTCTAAACACAAGTAGTTCAAGAAGCACTGGAAAATTTCGAGTAAGCTGAACTAGTTCAAAGTCTTATAGATCTTTAATATGAAATACAGACTACAAAACAGCCAGAACATAGGTTCAACTAGAGCTCTATCGAATAACTCAGACTTAGTTCGAATGAATTAATGAATCTAATAAACGAGTAAACATAGTTTCGGAATATGGTTCATTATAGCCGAAAATCTTTTAGTCGTTCATTTGAGTCCAAGTATCGTTCAGTAAGCACTTGAGTTGCCATATTGTTAAATGCTTATTTGAGTCCCATTATCAATTCGAGTCTCAAAATCGTTCATTCGATCGTTTCAGCGAGATAAGTTTCGTTAGTTCTAACTTATATCAAAGATAAGTTTGATTAAAAGAAAATAACTACTTAGCAGTAAACAATTTCATCTTAGATTACGATTTATAAATTAGAATATTAGTAGTTCGTTATACATTTGAAAAGTAGATTATGTTACAAACCATTTAAGGTTTGTTTGGAGTTAAAGAGTTAAAGAAAGACACTATTATATATTACTAGCTTGGATAAAGGCTTGGAATTCCAAGTTTAAGTAATTCAAATCACGAGAGAACTAGACTTGTCAGAACTCATATAGTATTTATCCAAAACTAATTAAAATGAATTATACATTTTCAAATCGAATAATAAGTAGTTCCACTAGTTAACTTTCTAATCCGCCAGAAAATGGAGCTGATTGGAAAATGGCATGAATAGGTTTTCGCGCTGTCAATAATCCAAACAGAGCCTAATCACGATCATCAGTCAAATTGCAAATCCACGGATTGAACGGCGCCCTGACAATTTGAGTTTTCTTGTCTTGGTTTGGCTTGGATTGTCTTGAGTTTTGTCGTTTGAATTGGTGTTGGTATGGCTTTGGTGTTGGTCTTGGCCGCTGTCTGTGTCTGCCTGGGCCGCGGCCGGAGACTGGCGGCTTGTCGCTTTCCTGGGCCCATATCTTGAACAGCGATCGGTCACGTAGCGCCCGCTGCATTTTGTGGCCAAATGTAGCGCCAATTGGTACGCATTTGCGAGCACCCAGGCGCCTATAACAAATGCCAATGGTGTCGTGGAAGACGCCAGCGACGCCAGCAACGCCAGCGATATTTAATTGTTTCTGCGACGGCAACTTATCGGGGAATTCCAATCGGAATTTTTAATTTCTGCAAAAAAAAAAAAAGCTGCAACGGGCAAAGAGTCGCCGCAGTGGCTTCTTGTCTGATGAATGTCACTGCAGAATGCATAAGGCCCGCAGTTGCTGTTGTTGTTGTTGCCGATGTTGCTGCTGATGTTGCTGCTGTTGCAGCTGTATGCAAATATGAGAAACAAAGGCCAAAGCAGCTTTGGGTAGCATCTGAAAAGCATCTGAAAAGTTGGCCAACTGTAATTACCGGCCCCGGCCTGGTCTGGCAACAGCGTTGACAACTTTTTCACACCTGTTCAAACAAGTTAATTAACAGCTCGCAAAACTATATACACATATATTTATCAAAAAAAAAAAAAAAAAGTAACAAAAACAAAAAGTGAAACAACAAACAGATAGACCTGGCTCGAGCCTATGGGAAAGTTTCTAATTAAATGATTGTCATCTGCTGTGCGCGCCTGGCCAGTGGACAACTGAGCAGTGACCACCACTGAGCCAAGCAGATGAGCGCCAGCAGCAACAACGACAACAAACACAACAACAACAGATCATAAAATAACAACAAACAACGAACAGAAACAGAAACTTTTGTCATTATGCAGCCAGCGCGAATAAAATAGCAAAAAAAAAGAACAACAGAAATTATTAGCCAAGATGAGGCAGCTGGCAATGGAGGCGACATTGGTCAGCGTTGCTTTTGCATAGGCAACAACAGCATCCCGTCCAGAGTTGTTTTCAGAGTGTGCTCTGTGTGTGTTCCACCAGCAATGAGGTCATCATCAGCGTCATCATCATCGCATACATCATCTCTAATAAAGCGCCAAAATCAGGAAAAAACAAAAAAAGCGAATGTAGCATCCACTAAAAGTTGCCTTTGCCTTCGAGCTGCTGACATGCTGGAAAATTTCAACAGCTCTGCCATTTAATAAATATAACTAATGAAAAAGTTGTAAACTTTGGCAAGGCGGCAGCAACAACAACTACTCATAACACTGCCAACTTAATTAAGCGCCCAGTGAAATCTCTAAAAATGCACAGCTAATGAAGTTGCTGCGGTCTTCAAAAATGTAGTTAGATCAAGTTGAATGCATTGATAGCTTTAAACAGGTTATTAGTTAATTACTTTACGATTGGTAGGTGCTTAGTTTGTTGCAAATATGGATAAAAATATAATTCAGGCTTGCCAACTCCGAGGATTCCTTAAAGCTCAAACTATTCGCAGCTACTCCAATGCGTTAAACACATGATACATTTTCTTTCCCACGTTCATTTCTGAGACAATTATCGTTATATATACTATACTTAATATTAAGTGATAAAATTTTGATTTTAATGAATTTATAAATTTGTTGGTTGAGCTAACATTTAGGGATATCTAGATTTTCGGGAAGTTGTTTTGAAGCGGCGTATTCCAAGCAGGCAAAGAAAGTCTTGACCGATTAAAGTATTACCTATATCATTGAAATACGTCTATAGACAATTAAATTACTTCGATAATTGACATATGTATTTGTATAAGAAGTTAAAACTTTTTTACTAACTAGAGTTTTAAATGAGACGTGCTCAAATCTTTTTATGCTAAACTGATCCAGGCCATCCCGAAAATATGTTTTTCGGCTGAAGATAAGCTTTTTAATTTATTTATTTTATTTTATTTTATTAAAATAAACTGGGATTTTAAAATTATTTATATGATTTGATATGATAAAATATTATTAGATTTATCACAAAATCACAAAGAACAAGTAAGAATACTCTAGTCGAGTGTGCCCGACTACGAGACTCCCTGCTCCCAACTTGCATTTCAAGCAGTTCAGCGGCAACACAAGCAAGCAGCGTACTCATGGGGGATGGGGGTGCATCCGAAATTTGAAATAAACTTGATCTGCGTATGGTATACAGGAACCTACATGCCAAGTTTGGTGTCTCAAGCTTTTGTAGTCTCCGAGATCTGTGTGTTCATACGGACAGACGGACAGACAGACAGACAGACAGACAGACAGACGGACATGGCTAGATCGTCATGGCTGTTGATGCTGATCAAGAATATATATAGTTTATTTGTCGGAAATGCTTCCTTCTGCCTGTTACACACATTTGCAGTACTTTATAACTCCCTTTTTCCCACTTTTAATGGGAACAGGGAGTAAAAATGTATTGAAAAGTGTAAAAAAAGGTCAAAAACGTTGCAAATTAGAATTTTGTATTCTATTTTTGGAGCGTCCAATGAGCTTTAATTTCTAATTCTAATTTGTGCAAGTTCTAATTTCCGAGCGAATAATGTATCAACAATTTTTAATAATTAAAGAGTTTGAAGAAATGAACAATTTAAATGCTTAAAAATTAAATTTAATCCACATATATTTTGCGATTATTGAAAGCATTTAAGTTCAACTAAATGAAATAAAAGTTTCAAACTATTAATTTTAAATTTTTCTATACATTTTTGTTTCCAGGCTGCCATCAACCAATAGAAACTTATGCAAATGCAACAAAGTTCATAGCCTTGTCCTTTTAGCTTTCTTTTCATTAAACTAAAAGCAATGTTCCCAAAAAAAAGAGGAAACGACAAGCTGCAGGTATTGAAAAAGTTGTAGGACAGCTAAAAATCGATGCATTTCGAATAGAGTTCAGTTCATTAAGCGGCCGTTGAATTGCAGCACGCAAAAGTGAAACTTGCCAAGCGCCAATAGCTTCGATTTGGGGGTGGATGGGTCAGTTTGGAGGGTGGGGGGTGGAGGCTGGAGGCGTGGTGCTATCATTGGTGTTGGTGTACAATATCAACGGAAAGTCATGAGGTAGAGGCAAAGGGAAACAAGAGCTGAAAACAAGAAACGACAACGAAAGCAAATCAACCAAAAAAGGGTTAAAAAAGCAATAAATAAAACAAGCATCGACGGCGACAGCGAAGCTATTTGCAGGGTTAGGGGTTGCGGAAGGAGTGGTGGGAGGGGGGGGGGGGAGTGGGATGCTGAATGCTGCAACCCTGTGACAGGCAAATCGCCAAACGAATACCGCGGGGATGCTGCTCCTGTCTTCTCTATGCTGTACTCTGTCACCCGTCTTCATTTCTCCCTGCCGTAGATATCCTGTAGATGCTCGCGTGTGTGTGGCATTTTCATTTTGTAAATTTGTTTTGCTTGTTCCGTTTGGCTTCATTTCCGCTTCCTTTGCCCACTGCTCGGCGATTTTAATTTCAATGGAAATGGCAAATGGCAAAAACAAGTTTTTTTTTTGTATATTTACCAGGCGCTGATGTCCCATTCCTAATCATATGGTGTCGATAAGAAAGTGCGTGTGAAAAGGGTTTTCTTTTTCTGTTGGCTGCATAAATTTGAATTATAATATTGCTCAGTACATACTTGGTAGCTGACAGGAGCAGGACGATAGCTCCTTCTGGACTGGTCAGGGCGCTTGCTGTGCAATTTGTGTGCGGAATATGTTCCGGCATATATTATGGAGATTTCTTTCTTTGCTGCCAATGCATGATATAGTAGCTTTAGCTCTCCATTCACACCCCCAACTCCTGCCCACACATAGTACATGCGAGTAGCCGTGTTCTCATATCCTTGTGGGGATTTGCCTAAATCAAAAGTGCGTGCTTTTGAATTTATCAAGGTGCCTGGAATTGCTCGGTTGCTTTGCCCCTGGATTGCTTTTAGTTTGTTTGCCTAGCTGCGGTTCAAGGATTCCGGGCGGGTTTTTGTTTTGTTTGGTTTGGTTTGGTTTTTGGCAAGCGTCGTGATTTATGACTTGGGAAGTTTTTGGCGTTTGTTGTTGTGGGAATCAACGCGTGCCAAGTCCTGGATTAGGGATCCTGCTGGGATGGGTTTGTCCGGTCATTTCAATTCATACATTTCAACAATTTGTTAGGGCAATAGATGCGTGGCCAGCTTAGCTTGAAGCCAGTTGGCGAGCCATTTGGCGACTAAAAGTGCAAAACATGACACTTGGCGTTTATGTTAATCACCTGCGTGAAAGCCCGGGCAGCTGCAACTCTAAGGAGAAAGATGTAGAGAAAGAGCTGAAGAAGTAGGAGGAGCAGGAGCAGTAGAAGTCATAGCCATCGCCATGTTCTACACCAATGTTGACAATGACAAATACGCACACGAGACCGAGCCAAAGTGCCAGCCAGAACTAAGTATGTATGTAGCCTCAACATGGAGCAGCTAATATATGCACAAGAAACCAAGCGAAGGATAAGAGGGCTCTGGGGGTGAGGTATTCACACTTTTTGGCTAGCAGGAAAATGCAGCTAATGAGTTGAATTGAACATCGCTTGAGAACTCATTAAACGCACAGCACAGCCGGCTAGCGTCCATTGCCAGAGATAATGATGAATTTCCATAAGTCGCCAAGACCCGCCAGCCACAACAGAACAGAACAGAACCGAATGCAACTCGCAACTCGCACATTAATCTTCCCCAGACACGGAGCTCGGATGGCTCGGATGGCGGTTGTCGGTTTGTCGGTTTGTCGGTTGGCGGTTGGCGGTGGATGCA
This sequence comes from Hirtodrosophila cameraria, assembly GCA_949708635.1. NCBI lineage: Eukaryota > Metazoa > Arthropoda > Insecta > Diptera > Drosophilidae > Hirtodrosophila > Hirtodrosophila cameraria. The sequence continues at coordinate 60,296,186 of OX453089.1, read as the reverse complement.
TCTCTGAGTTGTGGCCATTAGGTTGTTGTTGCTGCTGTTGTTCTTGTTGTTGTTGCTGTTGCTGTTGCTGTTGCTGCTGCTGCTGCCCGCTGTTGTGTTGACATGCGTATGTGTTGTTAATTGCGAAAAAAGGATTATAGGCAGACGTTGCGACGACGCCTTGTTGCTGGCTTGTTCAAGATTACATGGCAGCGTTTAGAAAGTTATACTGTATGGGATTAGCATTTTAGCTAGGCATAAATCAATTCAAACTGATCGACAGTTTAAATATTTCAGTTTATGAAAACTGACTAACTGCATTCTGAAAATTCAAAAATTAAATTGTTTTTTTTTTTTTAATTTTTATTATTAAAGTACTGCAAATGTAGGTAACAGGCAGAAGGAAGCATTTCCGACTATATAAACATACGCAGATCAAATTTATTTCAAATTTCGGATACACCACACCGCACCACAAAGAAAGAAATATTATCTTCGGCACGCCGAATATATATCCTTGCTGAAAAGATTTGCATAAGAAAACTTATTTTTGAACCGATCGTTCCATCTGTGCCAAGTTTCATCACGATAGCTCTAAACTTGACTAGTTCGCATATAAACAGACGGAATGACGGACAGATAGGCAGACGGACATGACTCGGCTGTTGATGCTGATCACGAGACTAGCACGCTTATAAACAGACGAACGGGTATACAAACTCTCACAGCAATTGAAATTTCCTTACGATCGATCGGATATAAAAAGGTATTGAAGAATCTATTTGCCGTCTCAGCAGGCAGAAACAACAGTTTGACATGCACTGGTGAAAAAAAAAATCCAAACGAGAAAAACAAATAAAACTTTAAAAAATGTTAATTCTAGAACAATGCTTGCTAAAGTATATATTATAATTATCTAGATATAAGCTTCAGTAAATGTATGAGTGTGTTTCTAGCTGAAAATAATGTATTTCCAAATAAAAGAAAGCTGATGACTTTGATTTCTTCGGACTTATCAAACGCCATCAATATTATTATAATTGCTTTTGCACTTCATTCAAACCATAATTTACAAGTTGTTTTAAATTTCTACCATACTGGACACTCCAGACACACTTGAACACCCCGCACGCCCTGCAATAATTAGTAGACTTGCCCATTTAGAGGTTTGTTCAGGGGCAAGCAGCTGAACCGTAGCATAAGGATGACCATTTTGGGGCAGGACATAAATCGTGAGGGAGATCGTCGTTAGCAATTAGCAGCGCTACGATGTCGAACTCTTAATCAAAAGTATTGAGACCCAAAAACTGTGGTCCTTTTATGGTCCACACATACACACACACACACACACACACACATACACATGTGTACGTAAGGACACAGGCACAGACATCAAGTGAGAACAATGCCCGAGTAGCAACAACAGCAACAAACATGCGGATGTCCTCTGACACTTCCTGTTTTTCTTATTCACTGATTTTTATTCGCTGTTTGAGGATACGCAAATGACCCATTTGGGGGATGTTATTACTATAACAACGGGCCAACCCGCCGACTTGTACAACCCCAACCCCAACTCGAGTCCCGAGCCTCGAGCCCAACCCCAAGCTCGTATCCTCTCAGCCGCTGTTGCTTGGTTTTGGCTTTGGCTTTGGCTTTGGCATAACGGCACATGCCAAATGGGCACATAAAAAGGATAAAGAAATTATTTTCACATTGATTACACGAGCGAGAGCTGCCATGATAAGAAAGAGAGCACCCGGACTAAATCCATTGATGTAATTTTTACAATGTTGCGTCTTGAGATTTTTGGTTTTTTTTCCTTTTTTTTTTTTTTGCTGGCGCCAACTTGAAGCTTAACATTTTCATGGCCCCTAAAACGAGCGCGCGGGGAGTTGTTTTGTGTGTTGTTGCTGTAACTGTTCTTGCTGCTTTCTTATTGTTTAATAGTTGCCAGCCCGCTGTTGTTATTGTGCCATCGTTGCGGTCAAAGGTTGCGCATACGACACGTGGCGCGTCTCAAATTCGCTGGCACAAAACAAAATAAACACAATATGAAAGAAAGAAAAAAATTGAAACGAAATGGAAGGAGCTTGCAAAGTCAATGAGAAAAATTGCAACGCGTGCCAATAATTAAGTTGCCCCAACTCAGCAATTGCTGCCACAACCCTTTCAACCGAGGCATCAAATTGCAAGGCTGCTGCAGTTGCTGCTCCTTTGTTAAAAGGACAAGCACAAGGATGAGACTGAAGGTTGAGCATGAGAATGAGAACGACGACAACCTTTCAGGTTTGTTGTGTGTGCAGTGTGCACAGCTTTAGTGTCCTGCTGCCCATTGTGAGCGACTATTGTTGTGGGTGATATTGTTGTTGCTGCTGCTGCTGTTGTTGCTTGCGTTATATTTGGTACGCCCTTTGTTGTTGCCTGTGCTTTGTTTGGTATTCTAAAAATTAAATGCACAAAAGGCGGATTTTATTTCATCAACAAAACGGGAAACGGCAGCTTCTGTTGTTTGTTAAGCATCGCCCACGCAACAGCAACAACAGCAACAACAGCCACAACAACAACAGCAACTGAAGGAGACATTTTTTTTACGCTTGGCTTTTGTTGCAGTCGACGAGTCTGCGTCTCGCTCTTCTAAAACCTCGCATATCCTGAAACCACAATAAAAACAACAAACGCTCTAGAAACAGACGTTCCACTCAACGCAGCTGAGCTCTCTGCCTCAGTTCCTGCTCCTGCTGCTGCTGCTGCTGCTATCCTATGTCATTCTTTCCCCGGCTGCGCCTGCATTTCATTCTTGCACAAAGGTAGAAAACTGAAAACTGCTGCGCTCTGCATTGTTTTCATTTGTGGCTCAGTTCCAGGTCCAGGTCTGGGTCCAGGTCCGGGTCTGGGTTCAGCTCCGGGTTGCTTTTCCACTCGACTTTCTATTTTTATTTTCATTTTTTTTTTGCTGTAGTGTGTGCTCGGTGATTGCGTACCTGGCCCCTTTTTGGCTGAATTTGAATTTGTTTGAAAACATACGCTAAATGTGTTTGGTCTATGATAAATTGTAGTTTATACATGGCACCTACATGCTGCATGCTACATGCTACATGGACTGTTGCAGCATATTTCTTGAATGGCAAACAGTTTTAGCTGACTTTTGGGTAGACTTTTAACCTTTGGGATTTTGTGGCAACCTTTCAAATCAATTGTTTTTAAAATAAGTAAAATAACCTTTATGGTAGTTATATGGTTTACACTTCTTTTGTTACAGATACTATACTATTATAATTTTCCCACATAAAAAAAAAACAAATTTCTTATTATAAATACACTTATTTTGAAAGTGAAAGTGAATACTGTTTTATTTTTGACCTGAAAAATTGTGTAGCTATCTGAAAAACCTTTGACCACCGGAGGTCGAATCTTTGGCATGGGGTTTCTTATCGTAAAGTCTTCAAAACTGCGACAAAAATATTTCGTTTATACAGAAAGGCGGACAGACAAACGGACGGACATTTCAAGAAAATACCATATGTATATGTTCGTCTGTTTTACATGTTCCTATTTTGTGAAAGTAATTACTATTCGATAGTTTTCGCAGCTCTACTAAGTTCTTGGCTGTCAGAAGATACAACTTTAATTCCTTTCCGCTGATTCCCTCTAGGATCAACTTTAGCTTTTCTCAGATGCTCTTTACTCTTAAATAGAGTTTGCTGGCAGGCACTTAAGTAATTGTAACTACTTCTCTTGACTGATATTGCCTATTTCACAAATTATTATGAGAGTCATTTGGAGGCACATTCTGAGCCCCGTTGAAGCCGTTTCGCCATTCCCCATTCCCCGTATCCTCGTTTCCGCAAGCATTGTTGTTGTTGTTGTTCTTTACGCCTGTTGTTTAACGGCTTGATGGCAAAAAACGATGCCAACGATGGCTATGAGCCTCATCGCATTCAATTATTTCGGCATTGTGTTTTCCTCCATGTATCTGTATCCGTATCCGTATCTGTCTGTTTGTCTGTCTGTCTGCCCGTAGGCCAGGCAGTGTGTGGGTGTGTGTTGGGTTGGTTTGGTTTCTGAATGGGTGTCGGAACTGCTGTGGTGCGTACGCTGGAGTTTAATCTTATCAGCGTGCTAAGATCGTCCGGGTCCAAAACTACTTCATTTGACTCGCTCGACACGACACGACACAACACGATGCGACACGATGAGACGGAAAGGCAACGGTGAGTGCGAAAGCGTATTGCATAATTTCACAATTTTCCATTTGATGCTCGTTTTGTGCTGCCGCCGTCGAGATGTTTGTCTAATCAACTGTCATTTGTTTGACGTTTCCCTGAGGGCTGGCAACGTCGCTGCCACTGCCGCCGGGACGCACCAGGACGCAGGACACAGGACACAGGACGCAGTGCACATCGTCGCCATTGCCACTCTTGTTGATTACAGCGGGGTAGATGGCAACAAAAAAGTTAAAAGCCCAAACGCGACTCCCTTCCCCGCTTACCCGTACCCCGCTTCCCCGTTCCACTTTGCCGGTGACAATGACAACAAAACGTAAACGTAAACCTAAAGCCAAATGTTGTTTTCAGTGAATTTGATGACTTTTATGTGCGTTTAGACAAGAGATCAGGCGCTTAAGATGGCCATGGGGTTGTTACCCATTGTCGCTTGTTTGGTCGTTTGGTTGTTAGCTTGTTTGCTTGTTTTGTTGTTTTGTTGTTTGGATGCTCATTGTGTGGTGGCCATGTCAATTGGCTTAAGGCGCTTAAAATGATTTCTAATTGCGCAATGGGCGTCAAATTTGAGTATCGCAAATCTGAATAACTCTGGCTAACAACTAGACAATGATAAACACTATAAAGTTAACTGAAGTCAACCAGTTACAGCTGAACTCTTAGTTCTTGGGAAACTTTTAAAGAGATTATTTAGATTTTTCTACAAATTACGTTGCTTTAGCATTATATAAGTAAATATATAGGACCAACAGTTTCATGTTATACAATTTTTACTCCCTGTTCACCTAGCTAACTAACTAGCCATGTCCGTCTGTCTGTCTGTCTGTCTGTCCATATGAACACACAGATCTCGGAGACTATAAGAGCTAGAGACACCAAACTTGGTATGCAGGTTCCTGTAAGTTTTTGGATTTCAATTACAAATTGTTAAAATTATTGCAAGTAATTTAAAAATTTCAGTTTCTATGCAATCGAATCAATATAAAAAGAACCCACTTTTATTTGGTTTCTGTAAACTGTAGTTGTTTTCGGGAGTGTGTCACATAAATTCCAATTATGTCAAATGTAATATTTTAATAAACACTTTCGCGAAGACAGCAGTATAATAAATCTTTTGGCTCGACCGTTGGGCTGCTTGGGCAAATGTCAAAACGGGCAAGCGGGGCAATTAATTAACGCCTCATTAAAATGAAGCCGCACGAAAACTTTTCTCGCCAACTGTGAGAAAATGCCAGACAACGGATTTGTTTGCTAAGCGTCCGTCCGTTGGGCAGGTAGGCAGAGACAGAGGCTGCTGCAGAGACAGAGGCAGAGACAGAGGCTGCTGCAGAGACAGAGGCAGAGGCAGAGACAGCGGCATATGCAGATGCAGATGCAGATGCAGAGATGCAGTCTGGGGTAAGGAGACTGAGGTAGCTACTGAGGCAGGGTTTAAGGCAAAAAGAAGAAGAAGCCTCCTCGGTCACATAACGGTTCAGCAACTTATCGATGGCTTAATCAGTTGGGTTGACTGGGACTCGCTCACATAATGGCTCGATAAAGAGCTGTAGGCAGGCCCAACTCCAGTTAGAAGTCAACTCCCAGTTGGAACATTGAAAATCAGCTCAAAATGCCATTAAGATTTTTTGGGCCAATGCTAAAGGTAGATAAGGCCGGTTGCAGTTGTCAGGATAATGCAAAAAGTTCCTGCCAAAATGAAGTTGTTTTGTTTGCCACGATTGTTATGTGGCATGTACTATATATGTTTGTTTGTGGCAATGTGGCAATTTCAAAGGGTTGCGCTACCCACAACCCCGTCGCATTCCCTGGGGCGACATTTTGCGTTTTGGTTTATGCGTCAGAAGCAAAAGATGCCGACGTCATTGTCTTGAGCTGCCTTTTTGCCTTTCTCAGCTCACAGCTAACAGCTCTCAGCTCACTCAGAGGGAGCACATAAAAAATTGCATTTTTAATTATCAGCAACGCGCCCGCAGGTTAGAAAACTAATTCGAGTTGCGAAGCAACCCTAAGTTGCTACAGCTGTCCTTCATTTTATATTATGGTGCAAGGACCTTCTGAGCTGATCTTTTTCGAAGGACTGGGCTGGGTTTGGTTCGATTCGGTTGGGTTACGTTCACCTGATGCATTGATTTGACTTGTAGAACATCGCCAATTATTGAACTTTTCGAGCTGAAATTTGCATAAAAAGGTGCCTTAATTGAATACGCCCTGGCCGGGGCATTGTGCCGCGTTGCTCGTTGAAAGGATTTGCCTCTAAGGAAAAGTCGAGAAAATTAAAAAGAAGGCAAAAAAAAGAAGAGAAAATAAAGGCAGCCGCCCTCGCAGTGCCAGCATGCAGCATAATAAGAAATTCAAATAAACCGCGCGCTGTCATCTTAAGCTATGCCACGCCTTCTACTAACGCACGCCCACGCCCATGCCCATGCCAATGCCCACGCCCAGGACGATGCCTCCACCTTGGGTTTCAGTTGGAGCTGGTTTTCTCCATTGTGGGTTTTGCTAAACTTGAGCTTAGCAGCTTTGCCGTCGTCAGGACCGTTGTACCGCACCACCCGCATTTGTCGCTCAGCTCATGCTGGTCCTTGTCGTCCTCATCGCCCACTCCCAACGTCCTTGCGCACTTTCCAGTCGACAGGATTTCTCAAAGATAAGGGAATTGCTCTGTCAAGTAAAGTGATATATGGTCCGAAAGGACTTCAATTTATACAATTTCTCTTATTTTTTCCGCTACTTTTTGCGTTTTTCGGTATGCTCTCTGTGTTGTTTGTTGCCTTTTCAGAGCCTTTGCTGCTGTTTTGTTGTTGCTGTTTTTCTTGTTGTTGTTGCTGGCTTTGGTGGTGTTGTAGCTGGGTTTGGGTTGAGTTGGGTGGCTCAACGTTGTTTGGCAGCGAGTGGGGCAGGGGGAGTCTCTCTGTTTCGGGGCTCCTCTCGACAAAAATGCGAATATGCGAGTTTAGTTTATTTTTGTGCTTTTAGACAATTTTCATTTATTTGCTGGAGTTGCTCTTCGTGCGGCTCGGAAAAAAGCAATACGTAAAATGAGAAAATAAGAAAATAAGAATTCATGACCTTCGGTATGTGCTATAATTTAATACACTACCACTAACATAGCAAGTTATTTGCTTTATTTTTTGCTCGGCTTGGATAAGTTGTGGACTACCCTGGTTTAGCAAAGGGAACGAGAATGGGTTTTGCGCAAAAGTCTCTAAATTAGCAAAGTGGTTGGTGGAAAATCCAGCCCACAAATCACCTGACCTACTTTGCAATAGCTTGTGCATTTAATATACATTATAAACTAATAAAAATTATAATCTTTTCTAAAATTTTGATATAAACTTGTTCATATAAAATCATCTTCTTTCATTTCTTCTTTTTTTGAGAACTAATATGCACAACACTTTGTTTAATAGCGCTCATTAAAAATATATAAGTAGCCAGCATTTAAATAAAGCTTTTTTTTGGAATTTTATGTAGAAATGAAAAGGGAAAAAGGGAAAATCAAAATGTCCCTGCACATTGAAGCATTAATACTGCGTTGTTGTTGCTGCGTGATGCGAAACAGAAAATATGCATTTTAATTTTAATAAATAAGACAAAATGGCGTCTCGCAGATTTATGCGACTGAGGCGACGCCAATAACTGGAGTAGACGACAATAGCGACAACAAGCAGAAGGGCACACGGGGGCAGTTGGGGCAGATGGGGCAGATGGATATGGAACCAATTTGCGAAGCAATATGAACAAAAAAGCAAAAAATAAACAAGTTAGGACGATGTAAGCGAGACTGTGCGAATGGCAGATACCCTGCACGCAATTTGACATTTAACTAATATATTCTTTGCAAGCAGTGCACTGCTTACAGTGCAAGCAGTTTATATTTGCATTGTGAATGTATTTTGGTTTTGTAATATGTACACTTCTTCGAAAGTTACATGTTAATAATAAATCTTAGCAAAAATAAATATTTTAGAATAATTTTATTCAAATTGTTCTTGTTAAAAAGGATTTAAATTCCTCTTACGGTCCGAAATTATCCGAAATAAATACTTGAGGTGGAAAATCGCCATCCGAATATGATAGTTTAATCTTTCGAAGAAGTTACCTATCTTTTTAATAATGTTTCATAACTATAAGCTTATAACTAAATTATGGAATTGGCAAGAAAACATTCAGGGCTGTTCTAGTTTCCACTTTCGCTAATATTTTTTGAAAAAGAATTTCTTTTAAGTGCTACCATAGTCACTTTTACCATTACTTATAAAGGATTGAATAAACTGGTAAGTTTTAAACGATTCACATTATTATATGGACAGCAATAAAAAAGTTTTGAACATTGAAAGAAATGTTGTTGCTGGAAATCAAAACAGGCCTCAGATTAAGGCGCTTATCTGGACAGTCATTTTGTTCACTCTGATAAAAATACATATGCACATATACATATGTTCTACTGTTTGTTAAAAATGTGATAAAATACAGGGTATAATAAAGTCGCATCAACTAAAACTAGAACTGGCTGTGTAAGATGAACTTCAAATCTAGCGCAAAATGAATAACTTTGCGAGTGAATGAAGCTGGCGGACTGAATGGTTGTCGGCTTGGATGAGTCCATGACTTGGCAGCGCTATATATACGAGGCTGATGCTGAAGCTAAAGCTCGAACCAAAGCTGAACCAGAAGCTGTCATCTGCAGCGATGTGCGATGTGGCCTGCAATTGACGGGCGCATTGTGCGACGACTGTTTTTAGGACTCGCCAACAAAGCGAATGGCACGCAACAGGGGCCTGCTGCAGGTCCTGATGATGGTGATGGTGATGGTGATGGTCCTGGCGCTGTTTCAGGTCCTGTTCTTGGGCTATAGATTCAGAGATCATACAGTTCTTGGGGGTGGCTTGTCCAAGGTTCAAGCAGGCTTTGCTGCGATGCCTTTTAAAGCAAAAATAAGGCAGTCAGCCATAAACACACACACACACACACACACACACACACACATAGACAGACTGAGCAAATTTGCGTTAAATTATAATTAGAATTTCTTTTTTATGGGCAATCACGCGCATATGTGTATGTGTGTGTGTGTGGTGGCTGCCTTTTGTTGTTGTCGTTGCTGCTGTTGTAATGTGTCCTTGGGGCGTCATTTAATTGCTTTTACCAATTTGATTTTCAAGTGCCATTAAGCCCGGCACGCCCCCAGCCGCCCATCGCCCATCGCCCATCGCATATCGCCCGCATGTGCCAGAAAGTGAGAGCCAAAGCGATGAAACTGAAGGCAGCTCTTTGCATTGCAAGTGGAAGTGAAAGTAACGCGCGTGCTTCAATTAATTGGAAAATGAATGAAACTGCCGTTCCTGCCTCTCACCTCCCACCCCCCTACTGACTGCTCCCCGCCTGGCACAGCTCAGTTCATTGTCTATTTTTGGCCAACGGCTCAATGAAAATGCAACGCGTGACAGTTGCAACAACTGCAGCCTGGCAGCCCCAAAAATTCCTCTATTATCCATCAGCTCCCTTTGCACTTCGCCCCCGCCCAGTTGCTCAGTTGCCCAGTTTGCCAGTTTGCCAGTCCCATAATTAATCGCGTATGTGCGCAGCGCAAAATTATTAATTGCCACAACTGGCAACTGTCGCCATGTTTGTTGCCACAACCGTGGCAGAGAGGGTAGGCATGCGGCAGCAGCAACAACACAAACCTGACGCTGTCGTCGCTTCGTAGTTTCAACTGAAATCTGACAGTCGAAGAGTCGGAGAGTCTGGCCCTGCCATGTCATAAGTCGCATGCAACATAGCGGCTAATTGTTAGCAGCTTCCCGCGATCCTCCCGATGCTTATTAATAGAAAATTAAAGCAATTATCAGTGCAACAGAGAAAATATGGCAAGGAAATCGACTTGTTGTTGTTGTTGTTCTTATACTTGTCCCTGCATGAGTAATTTTGCGCCACATGGGCACAAATGACAAAAACACGCAACATGGTGGCAATAACAGCGGAAGGAGCGAGAGAGCAGGGTAGAAAGGAAAAGAGCGAGAGAGAGAGAGAGAACTTTGCGCGCATCGTTGCATTTCGCATGAAATTAATTACTTTTGGCACTTTTCATTGAGCAAACATTTCTTTGGCTGTTTTGCTGTTCCTTTATTTTGTTTCATTCAGCGCCCTGAAAATGAAAAATTGATGTAAAAATTAATTACGCGCCAAACGCAGCAACCAGCAACTAGCAACTAGCAACCAGCAACCAGCAACACCAACAGCAACAGCAACCAGCAATCTGAGACAACAACAGCAACAACTGCAGACAACTTATTGTTTTACTTAAGACACAAGCAACACAACACAAGACACAAATCATCATTGGCGCGCTTCAAACGTCCGCCAATAAGCCAAAAGCCACTCGAGCCTTTATTCATTCATTCATTCGTTTCTTCTAACGACCAGGCAACCATCCATCCATCCATCCATCTATCCATTCATCCATCCATCTACATTGCTGGTCGGCAATTTCAATGCCCAAATGCGAACGCAGGCTAATTAAAGTGGTGTCCACCCACCAAATCCACAACGAATCTCTCTGTCTTAGTTCCAACTTGCTCAAGATTCCAAGCTTCAAGCTTCAAGCTCAAGCTCCTCCATGCTTCAAACTCCAACTCCAAGTTCCACTTGAATTCTTGTCTCTCTGTCTGTCAGCGCCTAGCACTTCCCAGTTGATGGCCACAGCGGCACTTTTGTTAGTTGCTTCAACTTTGCTTTTGGGCCCTCTTTCAATTTGCGCATTTTATGAGATTTTTGTGGCTTTTTGGACATAACATTTACCAAAGCTATTGGCATTATTGAGCCTCACTGTACGCTACAAACGAGGTATACAGCTTTGTTCAGGTAGTCCAATATATTTTAAATAACTTAGAATACTTCATGAAACTTAAGCCCAATTAATTTTCTAAAATGTTATTCAACCAGAATAAAGATAACTCGGTGTGCTGTAGCTACCCTTGCAGAATAGTGTTTTGATTTAGAACTTGATTTTTGACTGATTTTTCCTATCACTGCCATGAGATATCGTCGCCCGATTTCAGTCAAAATTAATTCAACCTATAAAAAGTAAAGTAAAGCTGGCAATTGATATGGGTTATAAAGATATCTGTCAAACCAAAAAGTTTTTCTTACAAAAACAAACTTTTAAACCAATAATTCCTATGACAGCTATAAGATATAGTGGTCCGATCTTGATGAAATTTTGTGAACATGCAAAGATAAAGCTTAAACTCAGAATTGTAAAGTTTGGTCAAGTTAGAGAGATGTGTTAGCATATAAACAAGAAACACACATCAAGAATATCTGCAAGAGCATAAAAATGAAAAATTCATATTGTATGCCACACAGTTTTGTGGCTATTGCAAAGATACCCTAACCATAAAGTATTATAAAGATGATGATTAGTTTGTGCATATATATTATTATTATTTATATAATATTATTAGCGATTACTCAGGTACATATGAGACTTTATGATTAAATGTCTATTTCATTACAATACATAATATAATAATATATACAATTTATAACAGGTTATCTTTGTTTTTTTTTTTTCTTTAACATTCAATGCATTTTAGTCTTGAATGTGTTATGTATAAAATTAAATGAATTATTATTAAAAAATAGCAAAATGAACCTCAAGCAGCTAGAGCTGGTTAAGCTTATTATTTATTTGTTAAATGTACAATTAAATAAATAATTAAATAATATCTATTCCGAATGTAAACATACTTATGTCAAGTTATAGTTGCTTTCAAGCAGATAAATGATTAATGAAATATTAAAGTTTGATTTTATTTATTGTTCAAAACAAATACATTTCCGTTATCAAAAAAAAAAAATGCATTTAATTGAAGCACATTAGGCAAATATTAATTTAATATTTATGCATGTGAATTGAATATGTATTATAAACTTTTCAACAGCTTTTGCAATTATTTAAAACTCCTAGTTATTTGACTGTCATTTCAGCGTGGCACTGTATTTTGTTGTTACTACAATTTATATAGGAAATAGGGCATTTCTTATGCTTGAAATGCCCAATCATCTAGTCATACTCTATACAGCTATATCATTTAACGACTGAGCCTCCATCGCCTTGTATATTTATTAAGACTTAAGTCCTCACATGCATTCTGGTCCACCCTTTCTCTTATGTTAGCGTTTTTTTGAAAAGCCCGCTGGCATAAAGAAAAACCTTGGTAATAATTATATTTTAGTTTTATGGCCTGCAAAAGTGACCGGCCCACCAAAAATGGTCAAGTGCCCGGCCACGGCTTGAAGCTATAGCCGTGTGTCATAAAACACAAACTGTTGCATAAATGACACCTAGATGGGTACAGGCAATGGTCAGAGCCTCTGGGTGGAGATCAGTGTAGCAGCGAGTTGTACCAAGAGTTCCAAGAGTTTATTAAAAGCGTTTTTCCAAGTGAGTTGAGGGTTGATGGCTTCAGAATTCGACGGGGGTAAAAAGGAGTTTGGCAAATAATTCAAATAAATTGACAGCTGCACATTACGCAATGGAAACTGCAACGCTGCACTTTTGCAATGGTGGCCACCAAAATGGTCAGAATAAGAGCCCAAAACTGTTGGCCAGTAAAACAGCAACAAGAGCAACAAGCAGGGAGAGTGCACAGAGACACAAATCTAATTGCCGAATGCAGTCGAGGCCAGAGTGCAAAATCATGTCAACAGCAATTTTCCATTGTTAACTGTGCCGGCAGCATGGAGAAAGAGATAGAGAGAGGGAGAGAGAGAGAGAGAGAGAGAGAAGTGGAGCATGTTGCAGGAAACTGAAGGCAGCAGGAGTAGAAAGAGTGCAGCATTCTAAGTGCGTATACTTGATTATGGTTTTATTAGCACAGGGTTGTGCTGGCTGTCGCTGTCTTTGGCATTTCTTTTGGCTAATTTCGTAGCAAAATCCTTGGCACTTAAATTTGAAAACTAAGTAAACCCCCTAGCAGCAGCATCAGCAGTAGCATCAGCATCAGCAGTAGCAGCAGTAGCAGCAGCAGCAGCAGCAGCAGATTGCCACGTACAACTTAATGCGGTCTAAGTGCAATAATATTACTTTACTTCATTTATTTTGCGCAAAAATATATAACAAAGATGTGACAGTCAAGAACACGAAGACGACCGCATCCACAAGCAAGCTGATGCTGATGTTGAAGCTGAAGCTGAGCACGCAATAATGATGATGTCATTGTCAATGCTAGCAGCAGCAGCATTGTCAGTGTTACGACGACAACAACGCTGGGCAAAAGCAGAGCAGATGTAACTGAATTAAGCATTAAGTGCGGATATATAAACAACCCCACCGAAAAATGTATGCGTGGGCTATAGCAAGCAAAAGGGGCAAGAGGGAGTGAGGAGTGGGGTGTGGGGTGTGGGGCAAGGAGTGTACAAAGTTCGTCTTAAAAACGGAAGGAAACATAAAATAAAATGCAGCAGCAGCCACAGCCACAACAGCAGCAGCAACACCATCATCATCATCATCATCATCAGCAGCAGCAGCCACAGCAGCAACAACTGCAGCAACAACAATGCAGTTTGACTTCTCATATATGTATATTATATACACATATATCTGTCTTTATTTTCTTTGTTTCTGCAACTCCCTTTTTCTCTATCACACAGCAGCCAAAAATATGCAAAGATTTTAAGAAATTATTGCGACTTTTATAATTTTTGGCCACACAACAAATTTGTTGACATGCGCAAAATATTTTCACACAGCTCCCCGCCAACCCGCATTCTCAATTCATCTATGTTGTATTTCACAATTTGTTGTCTGCTGCAACATCCTCTCTCACACATATAGACTCCAAATTCAATATATTGTTGACTAAATTCTATTGTATCGGTGCAAGCTACATCTGCAATATCTAAACAAATGCGGCTGCATTCCAACAAAACTGTCGTTTCTGTCATGTTTTAGTTCTCAATTGAATATACTTTGCTATAGTATTATTTTTGCTGGCACTCCAACTAAAAGTGGGCGTTGGTGTGGGCGTGGTTTTTGCTTTTCTTACTTGTCTGGTTTGCCTTTCGCATTGAGTTCCTTCAAAGATGTTATGTGGTGTGTTGAAAGTTCTGGCTAAAAGTCAACTGGCAGACAACATTTTTGATTGCAGTCAAATGCATTAAAATTGATTGCAAATTTTTCGACTATGCATTTAATTTATGACTAAGCAAATAAGAGCTGCTTGCTATTTGTAAACACTATTAATTTCAATTAAATTTCTTAGAGTCTTTAAGCAGCCTTAAGCTTCTGCACAAATTTGCTTGCATACAATTCCAAAAATATAACTGAAAATTAAGAAATCTCAATGTTTTTTGAAGCAATTAGTAGTTTGTATAATAAAACAAGTAAGAATGCTCTAATCGTGTGTGCCCGACTACGAGCTTCCATGCTCCCAACTTGCATTTCAAACATTTCAGCGGCAACACAAGCAAGCAGCGCACTTAACTTGTCCAGTGCATGTCAAACTGTTGTTTCTGCCTGCTGAGACAGGGGGGAATAGATTCTTCAATAACTTATACGAAATTTGAAATAAACTTGATCTGCGTATGGTATACAGAAACCTGCATGCCAAGTTTGGTGTCTCTAGCTCTTATAGTCTCCGAGATCTGTGTGTTTACACGGACAGACAGACAGACGGACGGACATGGCTAGTTCGTCTCTGCTGTTGATGCTGATCAAGAATATATATACTTATATAGTCGGAAATGCCTAATTCTGCCTGTTACATACATTTGCAGTACTTTACAACTCCCTTTTCCCATTTTTAATAATTATAGATAATAGATCTTGACACTTTGTCTGCCTATGGTATATACCAACATGTATACCAAGTTTGGTTGCTCTAGCTTCAAAACTGTGGAAAAAACCTGCGTTCATACAGACGGACGGACAGATGGACGGACATTTCACACTCCCAATATACTCTTTTTTCTTTGTATGATTTAAAAAATGTTAAGATTCAAAAATGTGTCTGAGATGTTTTACTAAAAACAACGTTTTTGGTATTTTTGATTATGGGAAAGCTTTTCTTCTTAAATATCAGAATAATATTCAGAAATCCTTTTTTGTATTTGTATTTTAAGTGAACTGCTAAATTCTAAATTGACTGACTTAATTTGAATAATTAAAATACTCTTACGATTATCATAAATTATGCACATCGCACACTTTCAATTGCAGACAATTTTGTATCTTTTCTAATAGCTACTCACTTGTGAACGATTTGGATTCACACAATCAACCCGATGCTACGGGCACTCTGAAGAGCAGCACTTGAAAATCTGAAGAATAGCATAATCAGATCGCTTAATCTGCATTGGAAATCATTATGCACATTAAAGTCAAGTAGACAGTCTAACCAAAAAAATAAGAGGGAAACTTCAATTGGAAGGGGGAAGCATAACTGGATGAGCCCGCAGCCACAAAAGCAGCCTCAAAACGCATTTAGCAAAATACTCCAAAAATTTCTATAGTCATAGAGTCGTATAGTCGTATATGGACTATAATTTATGCCCGGCGATTGTTTCGAGCACATTCGCACACTTCACAATCTGTTCGAGTTACATTTTTATTGACAAATTGCGTTGATTTTTGCGCTTGTCGTTGACTGCTGGCGGCATATTGGCATGAGGGTTGCCCCAATCCACACTCCACACTACCCACTCCCCACTCTCCACATTCAGTTCGTGGGCTGTGTCAATGGCACTTCAAACTGCAAACGACCGGAACTAGCAATTGTCATTTTTGTGAGTGCCTCCCGTACGGGTCCGCGCATCGACAGCTCGACAATCAAGCAAACAAATTCAATTATGTAAATTTAGACATCAACAGATATAGATACAGATACACTGATACGTAGATACGTAGATACATGCGAGTAGTATAACTAGTTGATATCTAGATGCGAATATAGCAGCTGCGGTTACATCAAAATTATGCCAGGAATGCTGTAGTATATGGGACAAGTGCACAAGGCACGCTCTCTCTCACTCTATCTCTACGAGGCAACTGTCAATGCTGCCCCATATGCCACATCACATATACATAAACATATACATGTGTATATTACAACTGCCCACGCAGACAGTGGACAGTTGCGACGTTGATCACACTAAATATTTCATTGTATCAATTGTCAAAACAAAGTTTTTGAATTGTCGCTACATTGCCCAAGTCGACGGCTACAACTGTCCGCCTCCTCCTCCTCCTCCTGCCTGCTGCCCTACTGACTACTCCTCCATCCTCCAATCCAATTCAGACGACGGCGATGACGATGACGATGGCGACAACGGCAACGGCCGTGGTGTTACTTTCAATTGAACTTAATTAAATTTGTAAGTGAATCTAGTGCGGGCTGTTGGCAAACGGCAGCAGCAGCAGCAGCAACATCAACGGCAACAGCTACAACTGCTGTGCCCCACCTTACGGGGGGCACAGTGCATTTTGCGAGGCGACACAAGAGTTGACAATGAAGAACTGCGACTGGAAACTGGGACTGGGGAATGGGGACTGAAGACTGGGGATTGTGACTGGAACAAACGACAACATTGCGCGTCTTTGTCTGCAGCGACAATTTACATAATTTAAGTCATTTAAATTATCCGAAAACATTTCAATTCATTTCGTAACTTGCACCCACACCCAAAAACATCAACTCCAACTTCAACTCCAGCCTCGTCTGCAGCTACAAGTTTCGTATCGCATTCCCATTGTAGTCTCTCTCTCATTGTTATCGTCGTCTGAATGATTTTGCGATTATGTAAAATGCATTAATGAGCCTCGGACTCCAAGTCGAACTCTAATTCATAGCTCGAGGCTAAAATCGCAATGAGTGGATGAATAGCCTGACAGCTTTACCATGAATGGGCCTTCATATCACATTACACAAGACAATGGACGGTGCCTCTAAAGAAGACTCTTTGGCAGTCTCTCAACTGAAACTGAAACTCAGCTAACCAAATTAGCCAAGCCGATTGGATATAAATTTCATTTCGGACACAAAACAATTCTATTGTGGCCAAAATAATGCAATTTCGGTTAACAGCTCTTGAAAAACTCAATGTTCTAAAAGCTTCAAATAGAGTTTGGATTCTTTTTAAACTTAATGAAATATGAAAATGAATTTAAGTTTCAAATGTGCTTATTGATTAGTCATATTTGAGTTGATTTGTTGGATCAGCATTTTCTGATTCTAACCTGATACCTATCTGCTTATCCCAGGAATGAGCTTATATTGTATGTATGGAATATTAACATGTAAAAACTCAATATTCTGTTCTTAAATGCTACCAAACAGAAATCGTAGATTATTTAAGCGCGCTTAAACTCTTCCAATTTGAGCTTCATATGTGCATATAAACTAAGGTGTATATTTTCTTAGATATGGTCTTTGGAAGATTTAGACCTTTTAAACATAATTATTGTATCACAAATCATTTTTTCACTAGAATTTTTTACAGTTAATAACTTTTTCCAATTGTGAAAAAACTGCTATTCCGTCAATTTTGACTAAAATGTTTTCAGCTGAGTACTTATACTCTGTTTTTGAAATTGGAAAAAAAAGAGTATATTGGGTTTGTGAAATGTTTATCTGTCCGCCCGTCCGTCCGTCTGTATGAACGCAGTTTTTTTCCACAGTTTTGAAGCTAGAGCAATCAAACTTGGTATACATGTTGTAAATAAGTTTTTGTATGAAAAACTTTTTTGTTTTTCAAGATAACTCAGCCAAACTCACTTTACCTACGTTTAAGGACGGCTTATAAGTATATAAGTAGTCTTTACAAAAATGTAATTTGTTAAATGTACAGAAAACAGAGTATATCGCAGTCGGGAGAATCCGACTGCAACGTTCTTACTTGTTTTATTTAGAGCAATGTTCTCTGTATTTCTGCCTATATCGACCAAATCAATTGTTAGTTAGTTAATTTGCTGACAAGTGTCGATTTTATTTTGAAACATTTACTATTTACTACTAGATATAGTAGTCAGTAGAAGTTATGATATGTAAAATTTGATATGTTCTTCGCTTAAAGAAATTGAACTAATTTTGAAAGATTTGCATCAGAAACAAAACAAATATCTGTTAAGATTATTAATTGTACCTAGTTTTATACCATTTTTGGCTCTCATTGCACCTGCATCTGCTTTGATCTAGCAAACATTTAGCACAACGCTCAACTGATTCCACTTAAGTCATTGCTCAACCCCTTGCTGAAAAGAAGTCCTGCACTTGGCTAGCCCTTGACTCTCTATGTATGTTGTGCTACGTGCTATGACGATGATGATGATGCCATAAAAGAGATAAACCCGTCGCATAAAATGGTGTCACATATGCGCAACATTAATCTGTTTTGAAATTATAAAAGTGGAGTGTATGCAGCCTCGTAGGGAAAAAAGAAATATGAAATTAAAATAGCAACCACCACCAAAAGACCAAGGCAAGGGCTGCGACTGCGACGGCGACTGCGACGGCAACTGGGCCTGGGAACTCATATGAGGGCAATAGCGAAGGGGTGGGAGAGTGGAGTTGGGCTGTGGCTTTGTAAGCGCAGTTTACAATGTTTTTTTCTGCTTCTCTCAAATCATATTCATATGCAAAACGATAGCAACAACAACACAATGGCAAAAAGTAATGATGCCAACAGCAAGCGTGACATTATAACAACAACAGCAGCAGTGCCAAAAACAACAACAACAATGGAACAGGAGGCAACATCAGCAGGCGACAGGAGGCAACAATAACAAGGGAATTACGAGCATCAAAATGCGCAATGAAAATAAATTAAAGTTTCAGAAACAACAAGCTCAAAGGGGGTGGAGGAAAAGATTACCGCCAACTGAGCAGGGGCAGAGGGGCAGTAGCAAACTGCAATTGCTACAAATGTACAATATTACAAAAAAAAAAAAGAAAGAAAGTAAAAAACTTTGTGTAGGTGGACAATGCGACAGGGAAAAACTTTGTTAAATACATAAAAAAATAAAAAGGAAATTTGCATAAATTGACAGCAGAAAATGTTGTACGCGACCGCATAATGGCCACTTGGAGCAGCTGTAAACAGCTCGTAAAAGTAATTACAGTGGGACAAGTCCAAAAAGGGCGGGGGTGTTGCCTCTTAGCTCTTAGCTGGTGTCACAAATGAGCGGCCCTCTGGCTGTCTAATGTGTCTAATGTGTGTTGTGCCGAGCCACTAATTATAGGCAACTTAAACGCAACTAATTTTCACACTTGGAAAATGATTAAAACTCCATTTGTTTATAGCTATGTATGTGTGTGTAGCTGTCTGTATCTGTGTGTGTGTGTATGTGTGTTGTTGCTGAAGAAGCAACAGCGTTCAACGCAGCGTGCGGCACAAGCAACCAGCTCAGCACCTTGGCTAATTAATATTAATTGAATTTGTTGGTCAAGCGTGTGTATGTGCATGTGTGTGTGTATCTGTGTGTGTTTGTGTGTGCGTGGTAATCCGCACAGCTGTTGTGCCATTGGATTGGAATTGAAATTAGCAGCGGCTGCCAAAAACACAAAATATGTATAGCCAGGGAAAGTGCACTTCAAACCAAACTGATACTGATGTCCAAACTAATGCCTACTCCAGCAGCGTTCTGCTCAGGTCACGAAAACAGAGCAGAGCAGAGCAGATGAAGCGTGTGCTGCCCGACTAAAGTTTCAGCCAATTAAAGTTCAATTATATTTGGCCGGCAAAGGAACGCAACATAGGTATATGGCCAAGGCACGCAAGGCTCTAACCCTTAGATGGGTCAGTTGGGTCAGTTGGGTCACACAGATGACCAGCTGACAGTTGGCAAAACGCTAACATGCACCCACATCAGTTGTCAAATCTAATGAATAAGTGAGTGTGAATGATATATATGTATACATACAATATATAAGTTCATACGGCCAACATTTTTGCTTTTCATAATCTTTTATTTCATAATTTATTACAATTGAAAATTATGTTCAATATTTGTTTTACTTTTTTGTTTGCTCTCTCTCCTTAGCTCTTTACAAGTTGTTGTTCTATTTGACTTCTGCAACATGCTCAATATTCTTAAGGTTTCTATATTTTTTCGTTTTTTTATTTTTTATTTTTATTTCTTTACATAGAAGCTTCAATTAGTTTATTAAGTTAATGATACTCTTGGTTTCAATATATTTAAGTTTAGTTGTTTTTATTTTGCATTTTCTTTTTGTCATTTAAACCTAAAAATTGTATTAATATTAATTTTTACACGCACAAACATTTATTTAATTTATTTCATATAAATATATTAGTTTTTACTGTTTTTTTTTCTTGTTTTTGTTTTTGTTTAATGCATATTTATTGCAACTATAGAGTTAGCTCTGTCTCTCTCCTGTTCAGCGCACACTCTCGCTCGCTCGCTCGCTCGCTTTGCTTCTCGTGTGTCTCTCTGTCTCTTTCGCTTCTCTATATATCTTCCGATGCTGTCGCGTGGGTAAGTTGTATGTTGTATAAATTGTTTGTGCACTTTTCTTTTAGTCTATGCTCAGGGTTGCATTTGCATTTCATTACCAACTAGCATTAAATACAGTTTAATTTCGATTTTTTGTTTTTTTTTTATGGTTTTGGTTTTGTTTTTTGTTTTGTTTTGTTTTTTATGCATGCTTATATAATTTAAGCTATTTACAAAATATTTTCAATGAGAGTTTATCAAAAATGTACAATAATTGTTAAATATATGTATGTATGTATGTAAATATAATCATCGTAATAAATGTTGCTGTCATTCTTAATAATCATATTAAATATTTACGGCGTATACATTAAAGTTTCGAGAAAAATCACATTTTAATTTAAATTCTGATACGAACAAAATCAAACAAAGTTGAAACAGTAAAAGCATTCCAAATTATTTCATATACAAAATGCATTAATTTTAATTGCATTTAGCAATAATTTCAAATCGTATTCGTATTTTATTCATTTCTATCATTTTCCATTTTCCATCTTCCATCCTTTCCAACCTATCCATCCTATATAACGCTTATCAACACTGACACATAACGGAGCACTTTTCACCATGCCAAGCAAGCGGTCACCACATAGTACAAAATTAATTGAATTTCTAAATTACATATCTCAACTATATTCGTTTTTTATGTATCATTTTACAGCGTTTTCAATTTACAAGCTTTTAGTTACGATGAAAATGTTTTCAATAGCAGTTAACATGTTGGCACAAAGAGAGAAGTACGAGTATCTAATATGTTTAAAATGAGTTTCATATCATTATTTGTTTTGCAATTCTTCAAAAAGCTATATATATATACATACATATATATATATATATATATATATATATATATATATATATATATAGTATAAAATGTATCAAAAACAACAAGCAATGTCACAAATATATTGACGAAGATTCCAAAATCTCTTAAACTCTCTTTCTTAACGTCTCTCAACATGTTAACAGTCTTTCATCTGTATTTTGCATTAAAGTGCTCTCTTTCATCCTAACTGAATTTTGGTTCCTTGTGCTTAAGCCATATATGTATATTACTATCATTACTATATTTTCATTTGGTTTCTTTTTAAAAATTAATAATAATGTATCTAGGTAATTATAGTTTATATTCTATATATATATATATATATATATGTATATATGTATATATAGACTCGTATACATCATTCGCTCAATCAATTTTGTTTTTTTTTTTTTTTTTTTTCATTTAAGGCGTTCTGTACAATTTGCGTTTAAACATTTCTCAAGTCAATGGTTGTGTGGATTATTTAACTACCATAAAGTCTAATATATTACTATCGATGCATAAATCGTATAATTCTGTATATTTATATTGAAAATTGAATTTTTTTTTGCTTTTGCTTTTGTTTTTGTTTTGTTGTAATTTTTTAAATACGGCATTTGCCTTTAGCAATTTGTAAATAAGTTTTTTTTGTTTTTGTTTGTGCAAAACAATATAGCATAATTCTTTCTGGGGTATTCTTGGAGAAGTTCGTATACGTTTGAGTGATTGTTTCAAGTGTAATTATAAATAGATGAGTTATGATTTCAATAAGTGCTGATGTGTCTGCTAAAAAGAAATTAGGAATTTCTACAAGAAAAAAAGCTCAAGCTCATGATAAATCTTGATTACATAATACTTATAAACAGCAAAAGTATTGTAATATTTTGTTTTTTTTTGTAATTTACTTACGGGTTGTCATTAAATGTTGAGCTTATAAAAGGTACTCTCACATTTTCGCACTTGATTTACATAGTTCTTGTTTTATATTCAAAATGAAATACAACACCTAAATTTCAGTTTGTTTCTCTTTCATCATTTACGTATATTCGTTACGGTTTTTTATAGTTTTTAGTTTTTGGTTTTCATATTTATAAGCACTGTAAATTCAATTTAAACGCACTTGTGCTTTTTGTTTGTATTCAGTTCCATTGCTTAAATTAAAAGAATATGGCGCAAAGAATTCTTAAAACATATTTGGTGTGTGAGAATTAAAAAATATCTAACAGAAGTTTATAGAAATGTTCTTTGAGAATATGTTCTATAGCAACGTTTCTGAAATAACTAAAGAGTTTTCAAATGCCACCCGCTGAAAAAAGTGAAATCAAATATCAAACCAAAAATCAAATAAAAACACATGAAATATTATTTTTGCAATTATTTTTTTATATATGCATTTTACTCGTATTTTCATCATTTTGTATTGTTTTTTTTTTTTTTAAATTAAATCATTAATTAAGTAAATGTAATAATAATAATAATAATAATAATAGTAACTAAATATAACGCATACAAATTAAAATACATAAATAAAAGTACAATTACAAATTATTCATAATTTATTAATTATTATTCATATATGTATATGTATATGTATATGTATATGTGTATGTATGTATACGGATGTTTGCATATGTTTTGTTTGTTTGTATGCATGTATACACGTATGCCTTATG
Organism: Hirtodrosophila cameraria; assembly: GCA_949708635.1. Taxonomy (NCBI): domain Eukaryota; kingdom Metazoa; phylum Arthropoda; class Insecta; order Diptera; family Drosophilidae; genus Hirtodrosophila; species Hirtodrosophila cameraria. The sequence continues at coordinate 60,272,990 of OX453089.1, read as the reverse complement.
GTTTATATGGTTGATGTTTGTTTGTATGTGTGTACTTCATGTAAGTGTGATCAGTATCATCATTCATAGTCAAACATGTGATTTTCTTGGAAATAATACTACAAATACACACAAGAAAGTAGTAGAAGAAAGGAAAACTTTTTAAACAAACTCCATTCAAAATAGTTTTTCAAAATTAAATTCAATTTCAGTTTTGTTTTTTTTTTGTGTTTTTGCTTAAGTTTTGCAACGCGTAAAATTAGAAAACAATTCAATTTATTTAAATAAGAATAGTAAACCTAAAGATATACATACAATGTGTATACATTTAACTAATTGGTAGGTATTTCTAATGTTATCATTAGCTTTAATTAGTTATCTGTTCTGTTCTGTTCTGTTCTGTTCTATTCTGTTTATATATATGTACATTTGTATGCATTTGAAACAAACAAAGGTAAGTATATACTACAATATGTATAAAGAAAACAAAAGCGTTTACTACAACTGACTTGTTACATAACTAAAATAAAGAAACTAAACTCTAGCAAAGAATTTTCGTATTTTTTGTTTTTGTTTTCTTTTTCGATTGTAAATTATAAAATTGTACGCAGCTCGTCGTCTGTTTCACTTTTTTTTTGCTTTTCAATTCTCATTTTTCATTTATCATTTTTCATTTTTCACTTTTCAGTATTCAGTTTTATCTCTGTGTGTGTGTTGGTGCGGGCGGCATTTACTAAATTCAAATAAAAACATTATTGTTTCAAAATAAACAAGACAAAGTTAACTTAAATTTTATTCTGTATTTCGTTTTGGATTGCGCCTAAATTCATGCTTTGAAATAATTGCCTTTTGTAGCTTTTGAAAGTAAAGTTTTGAATAATTCAATTGATTTCTTCTTCTTGTTTGCCAAAACATTTGTGTGTGTGTGTGTGTGTGTGTGTGTGTGTGTGTGTGTGTGTGTGTGTGTGTGTGTGTGTGTGTGTGTGTGTGTGTGTGTGTGTGTGTGTGTGTGTGTGTGTGTGTTTATTTAACTTAGAGCTAAGCGTTTCATTGTTGTTTATGCATAAATATCTTTCTCTTTTTTTTTGCTGCTTGTGTTTTTTTTTTGTTATTTATGTTGAAGGTATTCACAAATAGTTTCTTCTAAAATGTTAAATTGCTGTTTAGCTGTTGTTGTTGTTGTTGCTGCTGCTGCTGGTGTTGTTGTTGTTGTTGCTGGTGATGATATTGTTGTTGCGCCTGCCTTATTGTTTAGCTAATATCATAATTGCATTTGTTTTGTTGTTGAAGATTTTACTATTACTTGACTGATATTGCCACTCGGTCTGCGTGTTTCTTTAAACGAATTGTAGAAAGGTCCTGGCCACTTTCGTCCTGATTTCAGCTCCGCTCCTCTGCTATGTGATAGTATTTGTGTGTAGTAGTTAGTTTAAGCTAAGATTTTGGCTTTTTCGCTATCAGCGTGCTGCTCAACATACGCATCGGCCGCTGCTGCGCTCACATCCGTTGCCATTTCCGTTTCCGTTTCCGGTTCAGTTTCAGTTAGCGCTTGGGGGCCGTATCCGTTGCATCCTGCGTTGGATTACAAGTGCTGACCATAGTATTCAGCGGGCGGGTAGTGGGGATAGCCTTGATGGAAACCTGGATCGCCGGGCGGACGATGCATCATATGCGCCTGGCTGTCCATCATATAGCCCATGGCATCGTGACCATAACCGGAGGGACCTGGATGCGGTGTATAAACTGTTGAGAGGTTTGCATGTACGCAAAAATGAGAGAAAAAAATGCACATAATTAGAAATTGCGTATGACAATTAGACAAAGCACTTAATTTAAACATTCTTTTGCAATGAAATGAATTGAATTGAATTGAATTGGATTGGATTGCATTGAATTGCGCTATTTCATAGTTATGGTTATTTTTTTTTATTTTTGGTTTTTAGATAATTACCTGCTCGATTCGATTGATCAATCATGGGCTGCACAATTCTTCGTCGCGCATTGATGAACCTGTAAGTAGAGTTGAAAGAGATACAATTTTAGTTTCAGTTTTTAATTAAGCACAAAAGCAGCAGCTGTATTTATGAATTATTTATAAATTGCGGGGATTTGCAGGAGTCTGTTTTATGTGCGCAACTTAGCCATAAACTAAACCAAATCTTGGTAAGAGTCACACTTTTTGCTGCTGGCCACAAAACCGTCGGGCCACATCAAATGGGCAAATGGTCAAATGGAGAATGGAGAATGGAAACTGAAGAATGGGGGAATGGTTTTTGGCCTGATCGGCTTTACAAAGCCCAATGCCGACTTTGGTTATGATTGTCGTTTAATAAATGCAATAAGAAATAATAAGCAGGTCGTCGTCGTCGTTGTAGTTGCTGCTGCTGATGCTGCTGCTGCGGATCAGCCGCTGCGTGAAGGATCAGCAACGAAAAACGCCAAAGAAATGAAATGATTAAAGCAAAAAGCCGCCAACGTTGGAGTGACAGTCAGTGCTGGGGCTTCAACGATGGGTTGACACACACACAGCAGAAAAACAACAACAGCAACAAAAAGCAGAACACACATACTACAATAATAATAACAAAAATAACAAACGAGTCGAGACATTAGCCAAAAATAACAACAACAACAGCAAAATACTCATTGCAAAGTTAGCAAAGGTTAATGCACTGCAAGAAACCCCTGATATCCTTACAGACTATACATAAGTATATTTTGTATTTTGCTTTTTTCTTGCCTTTTTTCAATTTGCAGTTCATTTTGCTGTTGCCGGCTTTTGCTCATTTTGAGGCGGAAATTGTTGCAACGCCCTGAAATCGTTTATCAAAACGACAAAATGGAATTGAGTTCCGTTGCGTTTTTGGGAGATGTAAGCTGCAAATCGATTTGGCCGCTGGCAGCTCACTTGATTGGCTGACTCAGAATCAGTTGCTGCATGGCATACGGCATGCGGCATGCGGCATGTGGCATGCGGCATGTGCTATTGGTATGGCTTTAACACCCCACAACAGCACATTTGCAGTCTTATTTATGTACTTACGCCATAATTATAACTTTTATATATATTTTTATTTTTTGCTGCTGCTGCAGCTGTAAGCAAGCGTTAATATTTAAAACTTGGCTACAACAAAACTTTTTCGATTACTGAATCTCAAGTCCTGTGGCTGTTATTGGGCCTTACTTTGCCTTCTTATTGGGTGTTAATGGACTTTTTTTTCTCTTTCTCTGCTGGTCATTTGAATTGCTTCTTACGCAGTTTCCTTTCTTACTTTCTTGTGGCAACCCCCACCACCCATCTGGCCCCCCACAAATTGCGCAAAATAAATACACATTTAGCTGGCGGTGTTTTACTTCAAGCAGCCCCTGGTCATTCCCCATGGATTAGTGCTTTGGCGAAGGTGTCGTCTGCCAGCCCATAAATAACCAAAAGTGTCAACATTTTATTTTGCTATTTTCTGCTAAAGTTGTGTTTTTTTTTCGTTCGTTTTCGTTTCTATTTCTCTGATTCTGAGTCAGTCTTAGCCTTCGTCTCTTTCTTTGTCAGTGTTTGCCTCTTTATCGCTGTTGTCTACGCAGCGTTGCGTGCTTAAGCGAAACGAGCAGGGGTCCTTGCCAGTCCTTGGCAGTCCTTTGCCTGCTGCTGCTGCTGCTGTTGCTCGTATTTGTTAATTTGCAGTGTGCTTCAGTGAGCGCGAAATTCAATTTAATTGAGCTGAGTGCCTGCGTTAGAGCACTCCACTCCACTCCACTTCAGTTCACTCCACTCGTATCCACAGGCAAACCCCACTCCAGGCTCCAACTGCGGCTCACACATTTTTCGCTAGATTTTATTATGGCCTGTCCCTGCTTAAAAGCATTCCATGCCACAGACATGCTGCCCCAATGGCAACTGCATAAAAGATTCAGCAACGCTTTTAACTGGCTCTCAAGCTTTTGCAGCAAAGCCTTCAACTCCACTTTACTCTTTCCTCCCCTCAACAAACCCCAATTCATTCTGACTGCATCATCTACGTGCATCTCTGCAGCTACAGCTTAGAAGCTTGTCTTGTCTTTTTGCATTGGCTGCCAGGTGTCAAGTCTTGCTGCATGTCGCATAATGTGCAAAATTTGATGAAGTCGCCTTCAAGCTCTGCCTAATGCCTGGACAGTCACTAGGATTTGTACGCCTGTCCCTGTCACTCTCTCTCTCTCTCTCTCTCTCTCTCTCTCTCTCTCTTTCTATTTCTATTTCTTCGTGTTTCGTTGCAACATGCCCCATAACTTTATGTGCCACAATTCCTATGCCTTGCTTGCTGCAGTTTTGCATTTGCAGGTTGCCTCGTTTTGGTTCACTTTACTCAGCTTTTTGGCGTAGGCGCAAGCTGTCTTATAAATTTGCCTTTCCCTGGCTGTAAGATGATAGCTGTTGCTTTTGTGTGTGCTCTGTTTCTGGATTCGGATTCTTTTTCTGTTTTCTGGTACTGGTTCTCTGCTTAAGTTCCGCTTCAACATCAACAGTAAATGGCATAAAGCGTGCAACTAATGGCCTTGTATTTGCTTTACCTGTAAAGTGTGGCCCAAGTCAACTCTTTTGGCACTACGAATCGCATTCACAGCTTGATACAATATCTTAGAACGTGTTTATTATACTCATATCATGATAGCAAGTGAAAGATCTTAAGTGTGTATTATGTATATATATAACTAAAAAATAGCCTAAGCTCAGCTTTATTTCAGGAACTGGTAAGATATACTTTTATATATATGTATATTCATTAAGAAATCAACGAGACTCTATCTTGCCGAGAATTCAAGAACTTTCTATTAATAGTGTTATACCTCGAAATGCATACAATAACTTTCTCTGAAATACTATTTATTGAATTCGTGTTGTTTTGTCTTCAGAAAATATGAAATGAGAACGAAAATGCCCAAAAACTTAGTTGAATCTGTTTGCCAAATTTCTCAAATTATGTAAACATTAAAATTAACTTTCTATAAAGATAATCAAATATTATCAAAATTACTTCTTAAAAGGGATTGTCTAAAATGGTTAATGGTTTGATGGTTTGGATTTTCTTAAATCTTAACTACTTTTCTCTATTCATTTAACAATATAGTTTTTATATATTTTGAAGTTATCTACAATACAACTTACCAATTGTTAACTTGCAGTATCGTTAGGCCAGTATCCTGCGCCAATTGCTTTTTCTGGTCCTCGGATGGGTAGGGATGCTGAAAATATTACAAAAAATATAAATCAAAACATGAAATTTATTGCAAACACAATTCAATTAACGATCGCACTGGAACAGACCTCAGCATAACACCATACAAGATTTATAATCTAACGAGTTGAGTATCGATCAATCATTGCCAGTACAACTAAAGGTCTAACAAAATTTGAACCTGTCAGCGTTCGTTGCTGCTGCACTTGAAATGCGGCCCAAAAAACTACTGTTTTATTTATTTTATTATGTATATTATTATCTGTATGTTTATCGGGATCTCTGACCAGTGAATGCGCCCCTCCACCCTTTTTTCTCTGCTTCTTATCAGAGCTGCCACTCAAAATGTCCTCAATTTTTGTTGCAGTGCGTTCTCTGAAGCGCCAAATGGGCAAACAAAGGCATCGCTCCGCATACCGTAAGCATGTAAGTTTCCGGGAGGGAAGGAAGAGCTGCCGCTGTCCGCTGCTCCTCATAAATCTTGCAGCCGGCGCGCCGCCACAGTGGCGTCAATGAGTAAACAGACCAACCCCCAACCCCTTCCAGTGAAAGTGGGTGTGCAGGCGTCTGTGGCAGCAACTGTAACAGTGCCACTAACAGTGGCAGTGGCAGTGGCAGTTCCCACTCTATAAGCTAATCTAATCGGCTGACGTGGCTGGCGCTTATTATAAATTTCTATTTGTTTTAGTTGTTGTCGTTGTTGTTGTTGTTCTCGTTGTTATTGTTGTTGCTTGTGCACTCCATAGATTTCAAATATTTACTCAATGATTTCCCACAACAGCAGATCCCAAATTTTAACTAAGTTAAAGTAACTGTTCTGTAGTAAATTTGACTGCTAATTGTTTTAAGTGATACATATAATTTTAAAGATTATTTAAAAAAGAATGTTTCCTTCATCTGAATTCAACCATTTTTATATGAATCGAATCTTCAAGCTTAACATTTGTTTAAAAACTCACAATTTAGTCAATTTCAAAAGGTTTTCGCCTTAAACTAGATCGTTTTTCTTTTGAAAATAAGTTCAAATTCGAAACAAACGGACCAGTTCAAAATATACTTATTTCAAGTCCAAAATCGAGAGTTTAGTGCTGAAATCCAATAGATAAAAGCATTGTTTGTATCTTAACATTGTAATGCATTTCCAAAGTTATTGTGTTTTTTAAGTTATCTTTTAAAAACTGAATCAAATAAAATTAGTTTTTATAAAGGCAATATTTATGTTTATGTAAACGCTCTGCTTGGCAGACACCTGGCTGAACTAATTTCTGTGGATCTGGCGGAAATAGCTGTCAATCTTTTGGCTTTCGTTTTGAGTCTGGGTTTTTTTTTGTTTTTGGAATTGTGTGTTTTGGGATTGGCTTTGGCATTGGTTCCACTTTTGTTTGACACGATCCTTTGGCGCATGCGTTGCGTTTGCGTTTGCGATGGCTTTTGTTGAAACCCCTTTTTTAGTTTTTGGATGCGACTACAATTTCCGGCAGCTGTGGGCGTTTCAATTTTGGCACTCGTCAGCAGAAAAAGGACTCTTTCTCTGGTTTCCTTTCAACTGTTTGATTCGTTTGTTCCTCCCTTTCAGCTGGTGTCTGGTTGTGTGTGTGTGTGTGTGTGTGTATTGTGATTTTGCGGTTTGCAATGGCAATTGAACTTTTGAGCGATGTACTCGCAGTTGTCTGCACATGCAATTTGCCACACACACAGGAAGCAATTGTTGTGCACTGAAATTTACCGTTTTCTTATGCTGCCACACCCCCACAAATGTTCCAAAATAGTATATATACTACATGCATATGTGTTTTTGGTACATACACATACATATATTGTATATTATATCTATACAATACTCGTAGATTGTACATTCAGTATTCAATATGCAAGTGCTCAAGTGTGGCAGGAATGGAATTTCGAATTCCATTCGAAATGTGCAACGCTGCACATCCTTGTCGCCTGTCTTACTATTCGTCTGTCTGTATGTCTGTCTGTCCGTTCGTCTGTCCTTTTGCCCGCATGTCCTGCGTAATGTCTGTAATGCAATTTAGTTGCCTTGTTGTCCTTGCCAGTGCACACCCATTTTGGCCTGTCGACTGTCGCCTTGCCCCTGACTTCCCTCTCCCCCTCTCTCTCTCTCTCTCTCTCTCTCTCTCTCTCTCTCTCTCTCCGTTGGCTCCTTAAATGCATTTGCCTTATTGTTTGTGTTTAATAAATTTTGCGTGTTGTCTTGTTGTAGATATTGTATGCGTGTGTGTGCGTGTGTGTGTGTGTGTGTGTGTGTGTGTGTGTGTGTGTGTGTGTGTGTGTACGTGTCGGCTGTCCAGCAGCAATATTTGTTTGCTGTCCTGCACAGGCCACTGCCACGCCCACCGCCTCCCCTTCCTTGCTCCCCCATAAGTTCAAGTTCTGACAATAGCCAATACGAAAACTAGTATATGAAATTTGTGTATTGACAAATAAACGTAGATGTCCATGTAAATACAATGGACATGCCAATGGCAATGTTATTGCCCCTTTACCACACAACCCTACACACTCCTCTCTTCCCTTGCAGTTGCTTATGTTAGCCATGATTCCTGCTGCTGCCGCTGCTGCTGCACCTCGCTTCTAGCCATATAAAATGCTCAAGAAGTCAAAAGGCATAAATTACATGCAGGTAAATTAAAACGGAATTTATAGCATACTTTGTGGCGCACATCTATTTAGAGAAATGCTTTTACCCATGTCCATATGGAGCTGCCTCTCGAGACCTCCAAGTCTGCTAGCCATGTTTGTTGAGGTTGACATTATTGTTGGTTCAAAATAAGCAAAACTGATTACCACATTTAGCTAGCTGCAAGTCCCACAGGCATTCAACAAAAGGATTAGAATTGAGCTGGGCGTGGGTTACATATTACAGAAATCGATATCGATATTAAGCGGTTTTAAGAGGACATTTATTTTTAACCCGAGAAAAATCTAAATTTTCGAATTAATTACTTTACTTTTCCTTAACTTTATTAGTTTATTTCTATGTAATGGCTGGAATAGCCTTGAAGTCTTAATAAATATAATCAAATTATTCAACTTTGGAAGTGAATTGGCCAGATCGTTGAATTCGCCACATCGGACCACTTTAACATATAGCTGCTATAGGGACGATCGGTTAAAAATTTAGTTTTTGTATGAAAAACATTTTTGTTTTTCCAAATATCTCGACTTAGCACACTAAATCTAAATTAAAGCACGTTCTACACATGTTGACCAAATTTTATCAAAATCGGATCACTATATCTTATAGCTGCCATAGGAACAATCAGTTGAAAAATAAGTTTTCTCATGCAAATCTTTGCTGTATATATCTTTCTATACATTTCTTTCTTTTTTTTTTGTTTTAGCGTTTCCGTCTTACTTTTAGCAATCTCAAACAAAATTGAGTTTCTTAGCTAGTTCAAGTTCAGTGTCAACTTGCATAGGGCATAAAAAACGATGCATTAACGACAATTCTCTTGGGTTGCATTTCAACGCCTACTCGCAGCAAGTTGAAAGTATTTCTGGTAAATGCATATTGCAGCTCCAATTACGCTAATGTAAGCAATTATGCATTTTGCACACAACAACTACAACACACACAAACACACATAGAAAGAGAGAGAGACAGTCAGTTGGACAGACTGTGCAACTCAGAAACTAACCAAGCAAGCGAGTGCAAACATGTCAAGTGAAACAAAGTCCATTTGGTTTATTAATTTACCATACGACAAAATAATTAATTACTGTCACGCCTTTAAGTTGCTTTTGCCATGTCGGCGACTCACTGCTGCCCTCTCTGCTGCCTTCTCTGCTGCTTGCTGCCTCTCTCTGTGGTTATGTCTTTGTTGCCTTTTGCTCCCCTTTATGCTTTTCAGCTCGAACTGCCACTGTTTTTGGCTTTGTCTAGTCGCTTAACTCGCTCCACTTTTTCCACACACATATTTTCGCTCATGCTGTGTGTTTATTTAAACTTGGCAAATGAATTTAAAACAATCAGCACACACATGGACACATGCGCCCCACGCCCTGCCCCACTCCAGCTGCCCTCTTCAAGTGCCGTCGACAAGTGCCAGGCAAGCACCTCAGCCATAGGCCTACCACTCTCTCTCTCTCTCTCTCCTTCTGTCTTGCTATCTCTTTTGCTGGTCACATGATGTCAACATGACTGCAATGCCGTGACACATGGCACAACAAGCCCAAGACGTCGGCTCCAGCTCCAGCTCTGCCTCTGCCTCTGTCTATGGGTAATGCACACGTACAACGCCAGTGACGCCGCCGCCATTAACAACGCCAAATGCGACGCCATTTGTGAAACAAGCTGCAACAGCAACAGCAACATGCAACAGCAACAGCAACAACAGCAAATTGCTGCGGCGTCGGCGGCGTTGAAAATTGCATTGCGACGACATCTACGACGACGACGACGACGACGACGACGACGATGTCGGCCTGTGGCAGCCATTATGAAGATTTTTTTTTCCAGTTGCACTACATGTCTAAACAGAGCCAAATGAGTGTTTCCACTTCAGTGGCAGGCCAGCTAGAGATAGAGACAGCTACAGAAAGAGATAGACAGAGAGAGAGAGAGAGGCACATTTGCACTAATCGCAACTTTGTCCTCATACTCAAAGTCGACGGCGTCATCAGCATGTTGGGGGCAACAAAAAAAAGTAAGAAAATAATTTGCAACAAACACGAGGCAAGCACAAAGTTATAAAAGATGCCCTACGGCCTTTGTATATGCATTTGTGTGTGTAAGGGTCAAGAAACTGACAAAGGTAGCTGCAATTACATATGTAGAGTACTCATAAAAAAAAGAAGAGAGAGTCGACAAAGTTAGGGTTAAAAGCAAAGCAAGTGCCACACTTTTCATAGCTGATTGCTGCCAGGCATGAAAATGCACTTTTCATTAAATATGTTGCAAATTAATATTAATTTGAATAAAAAAAAGAACTCAAACAAGAACTTAAACAATATGCATTTGTTGTTGTAGCGCATCTTGAGTTCGTCTTCGCCCACACGCAATATACATGCCACACACTAAGCGCCGCGGTCGCTGTGTGCTGTGGGCTTTGCAACATGCAACATGAGCGCTGACAACAATGCAACAACAACACTTGCCCCTCGCGCGCGCCTTAACTGCGCCTACCATTTGGCCATTTTGCGCGTTTCTTTATTATTTCGGGGGTTACTTTGTGCAAAAGCTGCAACAAACCGAAACCGAAACTGAAACCGAACCAGAGTCCCAACCCGAACGCCGCAAGAAAATTGCTGTGCCGGTGCATGTATATGTGGCAGGGCAGAGGAACGGCAGTTGTGTGCCTGGAATGGGGCACATGTGGCAACGAGTAGGCGGAGCACGCGAAATTAAACTTTTTTTGCCCGTCGGTGTTGCTGTTGTTGCCGCTTAGCTTGCCTGTTGTTGCTGTTGCTGCTGCTGCTGCTGCTGCTGTTGCCCGTTGCCTGTCTGCAATGCGCGCCAAATGTAAACAAAATATTCGCGCGCCTGCCATAATTATGGCAACAACAGCAAGTACAACATGCATGCAGCAATCAGCAATAACAACGCAGCCATGCATTGCATGCAACATTGCCCGCGTTCCTCTCGCTGCTTTTGTGTCTGGTGCTGCCTTTTGTTTTTGGTTGGCCAGCCAGTGCGCTTAACCCAGCCCAGCCCCTGTTCCCCCACCTCCTTCCTACAGACTGCAGTGCACTTCATTAGCACCATCGTCATCGTCATCGTCTTATTTGGGGTTCTGGTTTTTTAACGACTTTAGCAACGCCATCGCCATTGCCAATGTTGCTTATGTTGCCATGGTGCAGACCATGTAAACGCTGTCAGCAATGGCTGTGTTTGTCAGGCATTTAGTTTGACGAGAGGTTTCACTTGGCAGCCAAAAGTGTGTGGAAAACTGTTAATTATGCCAAATGGAAAACTTGGTGATAAATCAACATTGCATTTGCATTAAACTAAATGCGACTTTTGCATACAAAGTTAAAGTAACAAACGCATGTCGAACAAAAACAATTTCCCTAATGTGCCCAAAACTGTTAATAGCATTAAGCTGGCGGAGGGTGTGGGGGCTGCTACCAAAAAAAGTCAGTCAAGGATATATGCAGACGACGAAGGAGGCTGTGTGAAAGTCGAGCCGCAGACGCCAGCAACAATAACAACAACAACAACGCCTTGGCCCGGGTAAACATGAGCGATGCGCTGATTTAAACGGCAATCCATCAATGTCAGAGGGTGGGCGCTAAAGTTGGGGGGTTGGCTCGACTCTAATGGGGGTGGCAAATCAGCTTAGCCATTTTAAAAACAGCGCCAGCAGCAATTCAGGAGCGTTGCAGATAAACATTCCAGCAGCAGCTTCAACTTTAATTTCCGATTTGTTTGCTTATCGCTAGCAACTGGGCGTTGGTCATTGCCCACACACACACAAACACACACACAGCCAACACACACACAACCAACACACACACACACACATATTTAGAAAATTCCATTAAGATTTTTATCATTTTACATACGCAGCAGCCGCAAACCAAGAAAGGCTGCTAAAACTAGCGCAGCAGTTTGAACTTCCTTAACAGCCGCTTGACCGTAGTGCATAAAATCTTATAGTTTTATTTTTATATACATATATATATATATATTTTGTAAGGGTTTTTTTTATGTTTCGTGCATCCTTCTGCTTAACATACAAGTGGCGCATAACAAATCTGTTTATTTGTATTACACATCCTGCTTAGCTGGGACTTCCGTCTTTTGGGTCCACAGCAAAGTTTTCACAGTTTGAACTTTGATTTGGTCAAAGAGGTTTTCTTTTTTGTTCAACTAGTATAGTAGTTTTTGGCTTTTGCAATTTGTTTTTACGAGTTGTAGCGTCATTTTGGGACAGTCCAAATGCCATTTATCTGAGCACTTTGATGGCTCAAATGGAAATCTAATTGGGCGCGATGACCGAGCAATAAGCCATATAGAGACTACCAAATGAGAACCTGGCCTAAATGGTTACTTAACCATTGCGGTTTGCATTTTGTTTAGTCAGTTACGGCTGTTTTTTTTTTTTTTGCTTTTTAGATAAGCATGCGTATGACTTTATTGAGCTGCTTTTACTGCGTTCTTTGACTTTACGGCAGTAGATTAAAGTGAATCACTGCTGACTGCTACTACGACAGACGAGACAGTTCATCAATATTAAGTTTAGCACTTTTGTAGCAAATGCTTGTAAGAAAATTAACATTATCTTATCTTGAGCACTCATGTAGCATAATTGTTTAAGAGAGCACTTATCTTACACTATTTCAATGAATTTTAATCAACTTATTTGTTTTTATAAGATCTGTAGACGTTTTTAATTACACCAGAAGACAAAATAAATAGCTGCTTATTCTTTAAAGTAACATTTTTGAATGAAAAGGGATTTTTACAAATTAATTTTTCGCTTTTAACTGTTGTTTAAATGTAAAAGTGTCTACGATTTTTATATTTTTTTATGAAAAAATAGATTTTAAGCAACTTTTAAGAAACTGCTTTTCTTTTAAAGTACTTTTAAATGAATGAAATTTTTTTTTTAAATTTTAGTTTAATTTTTTAAGGTTTTTAAATGTTTTGCGAATGCAAATAGAACAAATACAACTATTTCTTGAATATTCTATACATTTTTTTATCATCAACAGTGCAATTTTTTTAAAAATTAAATTTTTTAATTTATTTTAACTATTTTATAAATGAAATTTTAAATACTATGTAAATTTGGTACCTTTTTAATGGAAAAATTGACTTTAAACAATTCCTTATTCTAGCAAAAAGTGTTTGAATTAACTTTGCAGTTTAAAAAACTTGTTAACCATAATTTTGTAGCCCAGTGTTATCGCTTACAGCACGCACAATGTGGCCACACCCACTTCGTCTGCGTTTATTGGCTAAAGTAATCTTATCAGGCGAGAAAAAAATAAAGTTGGCCAAAACTAAATATGGAACTGGTTAGCCGCTTATCACAGACTAATAACAATGTTGCTTCAAAGTGGGTTTAACTGTGCCTATTTAATTTTTAGCAAACGAATCTAACTGGCTGCAACGATTTGAGATTGCGATAGGATGTGAGAGTGTAGTGTGTTCTGATTGGACTCGTAGTTGGATTTGGGACTTACCGTTAAATGCTGAAACAGCCACGCTCTCAATATGTTTGTTGCTACTTTTGGGAAAATGCCACGTTTCTTTTGGTTCTTTTTGCCGCTCGCATCGTCGTCCTCCTCGCCGGTGCCCTCGCCGCTGCCTATGCTGGCATTGCTGGCATCACCTGTGATACAAAAGAGAGTGTAGAATAAGGTTAAGATTCTAGTTTAGTCGGGCGACTTTTGGTCTATGTCAATATTGCCACAACAGCCCACAACATGCTGAAGCATCCCCAACTCCAAAAACCCCAATTGTGTTTGCAGTGCTCTGGTTTATGGCTGTTTGTCAACTGGGCATAAAATAACTTTACTCAACTCGACTCGACTTTGGCCTGCTGCTTAAACATAATGATAATCATTTGGATGACATTGTTTGTGGCTGCCGTTTAAGACAATGCCAGTAAGGTCAGTCTCAGTCTCAGTTTCAGTCCCTGCTTTTCTCTTCAGTCTGTGTTGTGGTTTATAAACAAAATTAATATTTGTCATACGCAAGTCTTTGGTTTTGGCTTTGGCTTTGGCTTTGGCTTTAGCTTTAGCTTTGCCTTTTTGGTAATGTTCATGCATAATTTTTGGTTAATTTAAATTTTCATAGAGCTTTTATCTTTTGTTTGCATGGTAACATCATCAACCCTCACCATCCACACTCCCACCCTCAGCATTTCCGCTTTGGCATTTGTTTTCCTTTTGCCTCATCATAATCAACATCATTTCGAGGCATTTTGTATATTTTTGTTTAATATTAAGTATGTTATTTGTGTGTTTACTTTAAGTTTTAGTTACACTTAAGTAACTCAAATGCCTTCTGCGTTCATTTGCCTCAAACAGGAAGCCCCAAATGGCTGCGCACAGTGCAAACAAAATAAAACAGCTCCAAAAAAAAAAGAGTTCTTCCCTATCTACAGTATTACCATCCATCCGTTCATAGTATGTTAGCTACTATCCGCCTGGCCTAATATTGCATAATTTCACGCTCCGACCCCCCCGTCTCGGACATTGTGCCAAAACAAATATTTCTCAACACCAAACATAGTGCGTCTATGAATGTCTAACTTGGAATGGAAACTTGGTAGCTATGTAGCTATGTTCCTCTCCTTGCTTGCTTCATAAATTTTCCATGCTTTATCTTTCGCACAACACCTTTGCGTTTCCCAGCTCATTTGCTTAACCTGTTGGCTGCCTGGCAGTGGCTTTTCATTAATTTTTCAGTTAACTCATTCATTAATTTTCAAACAGCACTGAACAATTTCACAGTAGCACATGCCTAAAAAACATACACACACACACACAAACACATACACAGACAGACAGACAGACACACACATTGATGGTGGCAGACTTCACGCCATTTTGCGTAAACCGGAAGTTCGTTTTGATTAATTTAGTCGCCGATAGAGACGTTCGTTGAGTGGTCGAGTGGCTGCCCAGCCGTGTGCTTGATTTTCTAAACATGACCATAAAACAAAAGCTGATGTGCCAGACAACATAAAACAGCTAAAACGAACCGAATATTGTATGTGCTATAGCTTTTCAAGCCAACAACATGAGTGGAATATCGATGGTATCGGTAGATATGTTAGATATATATAGATGAAATATATGTATATTATAGCATCCTTTAACTTTGTATTTATTTGAATTGGATGCATAAATTCTACTTTGCAGTGCAGTTGATTTAAAAGCAAAGTTATTTTTAAATAATCAAAAATCAAAGCCACTTTTCATATGAATATAGAATTATCGATAGCTTCAATTATTGCTATCGATATTTTTCCAACTCAACTGCAAATATTTAACCTGCAGATAAGCTGCTTGATAAGTTTTGCCAGGCATTTAGAGCTGTTAACATGAGAAAGCAAAAACCGAGTTCAATCGCAGTTTATAAAGAACTTAACTGGTTGTGGGCACCTTAGCTGTTTAAGCCATAACTTTTAAACAAGCTAATGTTTATACAGATTTATGTGTATCAATGTAAAGCTAGAGACCTTAGGTAGCTAATGGCAAGAGAATTTTATTTGATTCCGTCAAAAATTTAGAAATTATATAACTTTTTATGGAGCTATGAACTTTGAACAGAAAATATTTATAGCTAGTTGTGGGCACACTTGAAAAATAGACTGAAAATTGTAAAATATGAGGTTAAACGACAGAACTTAAGCTTATTCACTTTCAAATTCTTCAGTGCCACAAAGAGCAACCAAAATTGGCAAGAAATGTCTACAGAGCTATGCAGATTGAGCTAATTGAGCTTAGAAATTGTGTGCTCAATATTGGTAACTGTCAAACCTGGCAACAAAGTTGACTTACCCTAGAACAGAAAATACGCACAAGCGTATGCATTAAAAGTTGTAAAATGAATTTACCAGAAACAGTCAAAAAAAAAGAAACCTAAGACAAAAGAACATTCCCAAAATGCGCACTTGTTGGTTGGCCCAGCTTTCTACCAAGCTCTGTGGTTCTTGGCTCAAAGAGCTCTCTGGCCGTGAATGGCTGTGCATAATTTAGCAATTATGGAAATGCGTGATTGCGGTGGCTTTTCTCTGACCAGTCAGTGGAAGTTAGCTAGGGTCCATTATGGATGCAGTTGCTCCACGGTTAGCTTATCAAGGCAGAGAGCAGAGCAGGACTGGGTTGGGGCAAGGGAAAGGGCTGTGGCTGGGCTGCACTTTAGGCAGAGAGCGCATTGAGCATTGAGCAACTAGCTGCTGGCACTTAACAACTTCATTAAAAGTTGTTTATGATCCTCGAAATTGATTATTCCACTCATACGTAAAGCGTCCCCAGACACAGACACAGACACAGACGCAGGCGGCGATGGTGGCATCATTCGATGGAGGAGCACTCAAATCGCGGCGGGCGCGCGCTTAAGAAAACATGAAATTGATTAATGCATTTGGCTGCAACATTGAGGCAGAGTCAGATACAGATACAGAGGTGCAGTTGAATGTGGGCATAGAGCGGTATGTGGGATGGGGGTGATTGGGGTCTGAGGCTGGTGCCGTCGGTATCTGCTGCTGATATGTAAATTCCTTCAAGTGGATTGCACTTTGCGCCAAAGACTCTCGACTCTCAACTCTCGACGCTCGAATCGAAGTCATTTCTCTGACTGGCTGTTTGGCTGTTTGGCTGCTCCAATTTAAGATTCACTTTGTGGCAGGGATCTGGCAAAGCAAACCAAAACCAAAACACACAATTAATCTTTGGCCAGAGCTGCTGCTTATTATTGTTATAATAACGATGTGCAAAAGCACTTGTGGCACTTGAGCAGCACACTCGTGTAACAGAGATTGGGTCTGGTCTGGTCTGGCCTGGTCTGGTCTGCATCTGGTGTAATTTGAGGGGGTAGCAACAACATCCAAAGTGCTTTTTGTTGTAGTACTTGCTATGCGAGACGATAAAGCGGCGCGTATTTTTTAATTGAATTGTTAAGCGCAGCGCAAAACTTAATTAATTTTCACTATAACTTTGGCGACTTTATGTTAGCGTCCAGCAAAACGCCTCTACATAAGTTTCTCTTGGCCAAATAAATTCGAAGACATACCAATTTTCATTGCGGGTGGAACATTTTTGGTAGGGTGGCTATAACAAGCATTTTTATTTATTATTGGCTTAAAGCGGCAGCAACGAACGAGCAGCAGGACATAGCACAAAAGGATGCAGGAGCCACTGCGTCTTTGGCGCAGACAGCCTGACACCAAGACAGACAGACAGACGGACAGACAGACGAATGTATGTTGTTATTATTGCAAGCAAAACCAAAGCCAGCCCACTTGCCACCCCATCCAGTAAATGTTAGCTGTACTTTTGCCATTGGTTAGTTTGCTGGCTTGCTTCGTTTTGCTTTGGCTCTGCTTGCCACACATTTTTTTTTTTCTACAATTGCGCAAAATTCCAATTTGCAGTAAATTTTGCGATTTTTCCTTTATACGGACATACAAAACATTTTTAGTTTCCTGCTGGCTTTTCTTACACACACAAACACACACACACACATACACACAGAAGCAGCAGCACCACCCACTGACAAGCCCACCCACGCTCAGTTGTCGCCCCTAAACCATCAACGTTCTCAGAGACGTAGTTGGAGTCGGAGTTGGAGTTGGAGTCGGAGCTGGAACTAGAACTGCAGCTGGCTCCAAGCAGCTGTGCTCTCTGTTTACCAAGCTGTGCTAGAAGCCTGACAAAGTTGCATGCTGACTACTTATAAATATTGTAAATGGTTTTAATGGAAAACTGTTGACCATTTGCTAAAGTATTTCACATAATTTGATATGTCTGACGCTGCCGTGTTTCAACTGAACAACTCAGAACAAACTATAAACCAAAAATGTTTAATAAATAAAAAGAAAAATATTTAATGAAAATTTTAAAAATTGTTTTCGGTATATTCTATAAAGTTATTTGTATAGTTGTAATTGTATCTAAGCTTTTATCCATTTATATGACAGTTTTAATCATTTTTTTTTTTGCAATCGTAAAGGTCACATTTTTTCGCAATTCTGCATATTTCTCTTCTCCTACCACTAAAATAGCTCCACACTTGTTTATTATTTCTTATTAATACTAACACCGTAATAACATTCATAAACCTTGAGATTGAAATGAAATTCAATATAAAACCATTTGCTAAATAACTGACTTTATACAGCCTATAATAAAGTCAGAAATCTTTTTAAATATACACAAACCTAAATAAATCTTTAATACTATTTCAATCACACACTATCTATTTTCGAAAACATCATGCCTTTTGAAAATAATTTTTATTGCTAGTTTATTATGACAGTTTTAAAAAGTTGTTGGTCTGTTGCATGAAAAATATACAATAAATATGGGCATAATGTGTAAAAGTTGAACAAAACTGATTGTATAAATAAATAGAATAATATGCTATAAATGCATTTATAAATTTCAATAACAAAATGCACTTTTACGAAAACTGTTCTGCAGAGCAAAAAAGAAAAACAAACAAATTGCTTTTCAAATAGGCAACAACAACAACAATATTGTTTTTCCACTCTGCAAAGCAAAAACGCGTAGCCAAATATACGAAGTATAACAACGAGCACTTGACTATTGGGTCTATTGTGGCTAAGAGGGGGGAGTTGGTTGGGGGCTATGGGTGGGTGCCTCAGCAGCAAGCTGAACTGAACCATGGCAAGTCGTGGCCAACAGGCAAGCAGTTTTCAATTAGTTTCTAAATAAACTTTTTTTTTTGTTTCGTTGTTGTGTTCCACACAAAATGAAAAGCAAACGCCCAACTTTCCATTTTCACGCTAGGTGTGTGTGTGTGTTGGTGTGTGAGTTTTTCATTTAAAACAATTTTTGCGCCTTCGACTTGGCGCATTTGTTTATACAAAATCATGCCAATCGTCTGTCAATCATTTTCCAATGGGGCACGGCCTCCGAACACTGAAGAACATGGCGGAAGTCTGCTTAAGCTCAAAGCAGCCAAAACCTGCGGCGTCTCCTCGAGTCTCCTCGAGTCTCTTCTCGAGGTATACGCATCATCTATGATGGGGTTGGGCTGGCCAACTAATTGAGTTTTGCTTTTAATAATAATAAACAGCTACGAGTAGCAGCCAGAAGCAGCAACAACAGCAGCAACAACAACAGCAACAGCAATTGACTTGCGGCTTCTGAGACACATGCCCCGCGTTGTGACTTCTGCTCGCAACTTGAGGCATTTAATTGAATTCAAAATATGTCAAGAGAAATCAGCAAACGCCCTGGGTGGCATCCTGGCAGCTCTGCTTTGCTTTGCTTTGCTTTGTCACACGGCCACAAGTGCGTCAGCCAGCTCGACAAAATGCAAACACTTGAAACACGCTTGCCATGCCCCTGCCCCTGCCCCTGTCCGACCATCCTCAAGTGTTTGGCCAAAGAAGCTGCGCTTCAGCTGAGCCACCAGCTTGGGGGCACTTGAGTCCGAGCACCGTGCAACTCACGCATGACAAAAGCTTAAAAAGGGGGTGTCATTGTTGTTGTTGTTATTGTTGTTGTTGCTGCTTGTCAAGTGGGTGGCTAAACAACAACAAACACTTGTCTCTGCTAGCCAAGTGAGACCTCCAAGGTGTTGCTGCTGCTGCTGCTCTTGGCCCGATCATGCTTATTAGCCAACTCAAGCTATACTCAGACTAGAGTTGTCTTAGTCTCGTGTTTTCTTAATGTGACACGAACATTTTATAAAACAATCGGTGGTATTTTCAATCACAATTCCAATTGAAGTTTTCGAAAAGTGCTTTGAAAAATGACGGCATTTTAATTCATAAAGTATTGAAAATCTTTCAATATTACTATTGAATTGTGAATTGATTGGAATCTTTGATACAATCGTAATTCATTCAATCAAAAATCTACTTTGAAATTTGTCAATAATTTTAATTAAATATTCATGTCAACTAAATTTTTTATATTAAATTTAAGAATTTCAAAAAATAGACATTTTCAACAAATTTAAGAAAAATTAGAACTTTCTTTTTAGATGAAAGTTTTGCTTTGCAATTTATTGCTTTTGAGACAGTAAAATGAAAATTAATTGAAAAACAATTGATATTTTATACGAAAATAGAAAAACAAACTTGAAAACTATTCAAAATGAAAAGTTCTGGAGATTGGGAAGAGAGAATTGATACAATGGATAGTTGAGCAATACTTATTTGTACTTCATAACATGATTTAACTATGCACAACGCTTCCATCTCTAAGTCAGACTCATACACACACACACACTAACACTGACACCCACTGTAACTCTGGTATTTGATTTATACGCCTGCGCCGCTTTAAGTCGCACTCTTATCGCTTATGAAAACTTTATTGAATATTACGTGAATGATAAACATCGTCAATTAATTATATAGCACTTGACTTTATGCTCAGATTTGTCGCGCACATCTTCGGCTGAAGAGAGTCAAGAGAGTCAATTGCCAGTGGCTGACAATTATGAAAAGCTATTACTTTTATACGATCGTCAAATTAATAAAGCTTAAAGTGTTTTGCCATATGACTTAATTAAATGTTGAAAAATTGCACGGCGCTTTGAGTAATTGATGGGGCAATATTATTGTTGCCACAAGGCTTTATTTTATTTTACATATTGTTTGTCTAACGATTGTATATACAACATATATACAAAAATTGATGAGAGTCAGTGGCTTAAGGAGTCAAATGTATTAGGTTGAAATCAAGGTATTCTGAATGTGAATGAATATAGACAGAAAAGATGTTAACTTACAAACAAAATAAATAAAGGCACAACATTAAATGAATTCGACTTAAAAAGCAGTATTGACAGCATCATTTCAGATGTATTTTGAATACAATAATATATCATATTAATGCAAAAACATTCTCAAAATTTATAGAACTTTTAAAAACATTTTTCTGTCACAATTTGAAAGCTTTTGTTGGTCTGGCTAAGCTTTTGTTATCTAGAATTAGTTTCCAAAATTATTATAATAATAATTTGATATTATTTAGTCGCAAATCTATCACTTTATCTAAATTTCGCCTTATCTATGAACCAGTATACCATTATAGCATACTAACTTTATCATCTGCTGCAAAAATGATTTTGCCATGTTTCGCATTTGGCCATTAACGCTTCTTATAGATGGCTTTACATGCGGCTTGTTCAATTCGTGGACAACTCCATTATTTTTCATAACCAATTTACCATCAAGCACTTAAATGTGCCCAATTTCCCAAACGATTTTCATGTGCGAAAAATAGCAAATTATGTGGAGGCCGCCAAAATGATGATGGATCACCAATCGCGGAACGCCATAAAATGGCAACAAGTCAATAAGAACAACAGGCGCAGTGGTTTTATCCAACTCTGGCATATGGCACACACACACACAAACTTACACACACACACACATGCACTTACACCCCAAAGTCAATAGCAATTTTTGTAGCCATTTTTTGCGCTTCCCAGGCTCAAAGAGGAGCTTGGAACAAAAACGAAAATAAAAAAAAAAAAAAACGTTTTGAGGTATTAACACAAAAGCGGCTTTAGCTTTTGGCTTGACCAGTTTGCCAGATACTATATGTGTGTGTCTTTATTTATATTTATATATATATATGTACATATATATGTATATGTATTTTTTATGGCGGATTTGTGTGATCCGCTGCAATATTTTGAGCCGGCCTGTGGCAGCAGCAGCAGCAGCAGCAGCAGAGGCAGCGGCTGCGGCGTCAGTTGCATTGTTTGCCGGCACAAAATATAATAAAAATAATAATAATAATGCTGGCCAGAGCTTGTTGCTGCTGCTGCTGCTGTTGGTGTTGCTACGGGATGCTGCAACATGTTCATGCCTCATTATTTTTATACGGATTTTTGCGGTCCATTGAGATTGGTCGGTTCGCCTTGGACTTTCGGATCTCAGGCTGCTGTTGCAGCGTTTTTTTGTTGCGCTACACAAAAATCTATACAAAAAACTCAACTGCAACAAAACCAAGCAACAAAAAAACAAAAAGCCGCCCAAAGTGCTCAAAAGTTTATTAAAATTCCGAGCGTAAATGGCAGCAACAACAATGAAAAAGTTGAAAAAAGCAAAGCCAACACATGTTTTCACGCCTACCCACAAAAAAAGAACAACAACAGCAACAACAACAAAAACTAAAAAGAATAAATGAAAAACAAAAAACAAAAAATATCAAAAGCTGTCAGAGCAACCGCCTTATATGCAGATTAGCCATATGTGGTTCTTCAATTTGCGTCTCGCTCTAACAGCTGTCTTTGTCTTTGTCTCTGTTTAAGTTAGCTTGCGCTCTCGCTCGCTCTCTTGACGTATGCTAAATCAAATTATTCAAATTCAATTATTGTCAATTTTATATATTATTAATGCGCATAATTGTCAAATTTGCCAAATTTATGAACGCAGTTAAAAACAAAATATATATATATATATATATATATATGTATATGGACTCTTGACTGGTTGTGCCACACACACAAACA
This sequence comes from Hirtodrosophila cameraria, assembly GCA_949708635.1. Taxonomy (NCBI): domain Eukaryota; kingdom Metazoa; phylum Arthropoda; class Insecta; order Diptera; family Drosophilidae; genus Hirtodrosophila; species Hirtodrosophila cameraria. The sequence continues at coordinate 60,250,655 of OX453089.1, read as the reverse complement.
CACATACAAACTCATGCGTGTTGCAGTCTTCTCCTGTTCCACGCTCACGGACTTTATGCAAATCCACAGACGACGTCTGGACAAGATTTTTGTGCGCTTTGCGCTCAATCCGCACGAATTTATGAGACATGTTGAAATGCATCTCACCTTGATTATGGGGCCGGTGTTGTGCTGTGTTGTAGCCACCAAAGACGAGCTGACTGCAACAACGTTACTACCCCCCATCCCCCCTCTCTTGTCTTAGTCTCAAGTCACATATACATATGATGATGTGCGTCTCACAACTTTGAAGATTAATGGCAACGCGTTTAATTTGTTTTTGGGTGTTCTTCAGTCTCTCCTTGCGTAGCTTGGCTTTAGACGAGGGTAAGCCTAAGCTTCAAGCCCGAACTCCAACTCCAACTGGATATGGCAATGGAAATGGAAATGGAACTGGAACTGAAACTGATTCTGACTCTGGCTATGCATATTTCTTATGCACATGCAGTCGTGTAGTGTAATTCACTCACATTGACACGTCATCTGAGACAGAGCACGGAACATGGAACACGGCACACAGGTAGAATGGTTAGAATGTCTTGAATGGATAGAATGGAGGAGCTGCTTCTGGCAGACTTGCTGACTAGCTTTGTAGACTGCCTGCCTGGTGGCTTATGAGTATGAGCCAAAGTCTAAGCCAGCTAAGAATTCGAGTTCACAGAGTTCATATTTCGATGCTTTTCTAGACGAGTGCTTAAAATAAGTGTCTCTTAAATAAAAGTATATATTTATTAATATATTTAATTTATAGTTAAACGAATGATGATGTTTCTAGATCTAGTACATCAATGTTCATTGCTTTAATTGAACAAATTTTAATGACAAATTAAGTTAATTACGATGTTAAGCAAAGAATGTATTAAAGATGAACAAAATTGAAGTATATTGTTATTGATAGATCTTTGAAGGCACTATTAGGTGTTATATTATAATCAAAAGCTATTCAGGTCTATTCAAATTTCAGATTCTGATCAAAGCATTCTTCAACGCAGTTATTCTCCAAATATCGTAGAAATTTTTGACTTTAAGAGTTGAGCTTTTGAAAGAGTGAAATCATAAATATTTAAGCTAATTTTTAAAAGTAAATAACAATTGTTATTTCGTCAAAAAAAAAAACAGAAAAACAAAATCAAAAACTTTTGGAAATGAAAAGTATTTTAAAATGGAAAACGAATTGATTATGTCTTATAAATTCGATGCGCTTTATTTTGAAATAGAAGAAACTAAATACAACCAATTTATGTCTAAGAATAACAAAATTCCAAAGAGTTATAATTTCAAAACTAACTGAAATGTCTGTGCTTTTCTTTTTTGTAAAAATTATCTATAACATTGATAGCTTAAACTTTAAACCTTAAAGTATTACCAATAAAGCTATCAGAATGCGGCACTATCGTTAGGTTTTTTTAACGCAAGACATTTTTTTAAAAATGTATAAAGTACTAAATTGTTGAAATACCTTTTCCAAAACATTCTCTCTTCACAAGCATTCTCTCACTACATATTTACTTACATTCAATTTCAGTTGGCATAGTCAAAAACATAAGACAGTTATGATAACGGCCAATTATAGCTACTTTTAGACTGTATTCTGTATAATGTTTCATATATATACAGAAGAGTAGTTGTCCTTAAACTACCATCACTTCAGTTCTCTAAAGTTGAGGTTTTATCAATAATTCTCAAGTGTTTTCTAATGTTTTTGCATTAAACTTTGTGTTCTTCTTTAGACCAACTTTTTATGACATGCCAATCTAGCTTAAGGTTGTACTTTTTGTATTATTTGTAGCATTCTATTAAGTAATTTATAAGCGTGTAATTTCGTTTAGCACAACAAAAATACAAAATAAATGTCTGCCGTTGATTTTTGACATCCAAATTGCAGCAGACAAAACAGACAAGAGACAACAGACAAAAGTCAAGGCGGAGCCCAACAGTTTTTGCTGTTATTTTTGTTCTTTTTTTTAATAACAACATGCTGAAAATGCTTTTTTTAACAGCATGAAAATTATAACGCATCAGTCACGACACGAAGACAACAACGAAAGTCACCCCTCCTGCTCTTTTGCCCCTGCATGTGAAAATCTTTCAACAACAGAAAATTGCAAGAAATATATATTTTTTGTTGGCAAACGTTTTGTCTCTTTTTAATACGCTACGTTTGCCATATTGCAGAGAAAAGAAAACTTGTTCTTCAGAAAAAACAAAAAAAATGGTTTACTAAGCAAGAAAATAAGGCATTTGGCAGCTAACAAAAGAAATAAAAACAAATCGAACTAAAACGAAACCAAAAAAAAAAAAACACAAATCGAAATACAAAAATAAATCTTTGAAAATATATCAGCTTTTCAGATTTATAATATGCAAATTACAGTTAATAACATGAAGCAGCCGCTGCATAAATTAACAAAAACAAAAACATGAGAATGTTTAAAAACAAAAATATATATATATCAATAACCTGACTAGTTAGAAGACTCTTCGAACACTCTGCTCGACTGCTCAGCAACTGTCTAATAATAATGAAATATTTCCTAAAACGAAAAAAAAATAAAGAAAAAGATGCCCCAAACTCAGTCACAAAGGCTTTGTAAGACATGTATGATTGTTGTTGTTGTTATTTATGTTGCTCGATGCGGCCATACTAATTTCAAATTTAAATCTTTCGCTGTGACCTTTCATGCCTACCAAGCATATCGATATATATATGTATATATATTTTTCTTAATTTCGAAAGCGTATTAAATTACACACACACACACAGAGACTGAGCTATGTTGCACGCTCCTCAACGGTGCTGTAGCTGCCCCCGCCCCCGCGACAACAGAGTTGAAACAAGAATTTCAAGTATGTTTAACCCAAAACACAACACAATCCTATCCAATCCAACACAACACAACACAGTACCGAATCGAACAGGCCTCGATTCTTATTCTGGGTCTCAGTCGAAGTCAAAGTCTCCGTCGCAGTCTCAGTCTCAGTCTCCGTCGCAGTCTCAGTCACAATCTCATTCTTGTTCTTGTTCTCTGGCATGCCCAGGGCCGGGGCTTAAAGTATTTCACAGGAAATCTTCGGAAACGAAACCCCAAGCAACAATATGTTCTACACATTTCTTATTTCTTTCTTTCTTTTTTTTTTTTTTGGGTTGTGCGGTTGTGTGAGAAATCGAAATCCCAAAAACTAAATCCCTATAATGCCTTTAAAGGGGGGAGAGAGAGAGCGACTGGCAGGCAAAGACCCGCACACACATGTGTGTGTTTCGGTATTTTATTTTTTTGTTTTTTTCCTTTTTTTTTGTTTCATGTTTCCTCCCCATCCCCCTCTGCTCAAAAGCAGAGTCAGAATCGGAGTCAGAGCAGGGACAGAGAGCGTGCGCACAGTCTATAATAATGATAAGATGGCTCTTAATCAGAAAATTTATATGGCCCCAGCATTTAGTTGTTGTTGTTGCTGGATGCTGTTGCTGTTGCTGTTGCTGAGTATGATGATGGGTTATGCCCGTTTATAATTATGGGTCCTGTCAAATCCTAAATGAAGGGCGCATCAAAAGGCAGCCAGCAAGTCACAAGCCATACAATTTTGCTGTTTAGAGAGCGTTACGCTATCTTGCAGATTGTTTTGCTGTTGTTGCTTGTTTTTTGTTGCTTGTTGCTTTTTTTCTTTTGGCCATTTTGCAGCAGCTGGGCGTGAGTCTGGACAGTTGCTTTTCATTGGTGGTTGCTTATAACTTATATATATTTATACTATTTGTATATAATAATATGTTTTTCTTTTAAGAGAAAGCTTACCGCTTGCACTCGTTCCAAAATTGTCTGCAAAGAGAGCAAGAAAGGGTGTTAAATTAGTTAAGAATTTATAAACAAGTTGCTTAAACTACATTCGAATAAAATATCTGAACGCCCACCTTTCACTTTAATTTAATTAACGCCAACAGCAACAAATTTTAAAACAAACTTGACCGTCCAAAAAAAAAAACAAATGAATTATCTTTCACAACAAGTTCAAATCGCTGGCATTCAAAAATTTCTCAGGCCTCAAAAACTCAAACACACAATAAATCTTTACCATATTTTTTACTGTGACCCAGGCTCCAAAAGCACAGCTCGCCTGACGGCTAACCAAAAACAAAAACCAAAAAAAAAAAGCATCAAATGTTTAAAATTTTCGTGCAGACTTTGACCGCAGAATGTGGCTGTTGTTGTTATTGTTGTTGTTGTTGTTGTTGTTGTTTTTGTTGCTATAAAAATATGATATATATTCACACACTCTCGCACGCATTGTGCAGCAGAGCAGGAAGCGGGAAGCAGAGGGAGCAGCGGATTGCCCCGGCAATCAATCAAAAACTATGGAACCTACGGAATCAGACCAAAGTGTGAACCTAAAATATTTGGAGCAAATCAAATGCACCAAATCAAAAATAAAACAAAGTCAAATTTTAGTTTTTCATAAAATAAAAAAACAAATTTTGTTGCTGCATTTTTCACACGCAAATCAAATGTTGTATGTTTTTATAGTTTTTATCTTTTTCTTTGATAATCATTTTAAGCCCGCCGGGCATTATGCAAATTTAAAGCAAGTTTAACCAAATCCAGCCAATCTTATACATCTTATATACATATAAACACTATCTGAACTACCTTTCGAGCGCTTTTTTTTGTTGTTTTTGGCTGAGCTCGCATAAAATATTCGTTCAGCTTTTGGAATTAAGCTTAACGAGACCATTTGGCCATTAGCCATTCCTTGTATTCTTTATGACCGCAGAAGAAGGCAGAGTCACCTAGACACAGTCACAGTCCAAGTCCAACTTCAACAAGGGCTCCAAATATGTGTGCTCGGAAATGCCAAAAACAACTGAAAGACTGAGAAACTGAGAGACTGAGAGACTGGGAAACTGAGAGACTGAGAAACTGAGAGACCATGAATAGCTAAGAAACTGAAACTGAAACTGAAAGTAGACCTGCCATGGCAGACATGCGTGATAATCATCTCTAGGCAGCTGATTGAGTTCCATTGGTCACTTCTGATATGCCTCTTTTTTACAGCTTGCTTTCTGAACTACACTGTTACAAAATGTAGATCAATTTCAATTTGATAATATGAGAAATGAAAATACAGGCGTGTTTCCAATTCCGTACGTTTTTTTTAACAGTAGAAACTATAAAGTTCCAAACGATTTGCGAATTACTGTTCTGATTTCCGATTGAAGTTTCTCTATTCCGAAACTGAGTTCGAACACGAGTTTTGATGGCAAGAAGTCTATTTAGTTTTCATCTAATAAGCATGTGTTACAGACAGTTTTTCAATATAATATTAAAAAATACCCAATTCATTTCTACATAAAATGCAAAATTTAAGAAAATTAAGGTTAAATAATTGTTGTTTGAAGTTCTTGTGAAATCAGTAATATTTTATATTTTTCATAGTTCAAACAAAAAAGCAAAAGGTTCTAAAGCGCTAAAGTTTGAACTTTTGAGGAAATCAGAACAACAACAAACTTCGTTTCCGCAATTTTCAAACGGAAGCGGAATTCCAAACAGTTCTGAATGTTAAGTAAATCACACGCGACTTTGATCTTTATTCTTTTTTAAAACTCAACTGGTAGAATGAAAATTAGACAAAAGGTGTGAAACTTAAGAAACTCGAAAAATTCAATTTTCTTCAATTCTATAACAAATTCAAATTATTTCCGAATAATTTATATTTGATGTTGTAAAATATAATTATATATAATTTTTATTTAAAAAACATCAAACTTTTGCTAAGATCACTATGAACTTGCCATATATAACACCCAACTGAATCTAATTTTTAGAATTTACTTTAAAATATGTTTCAAATTGTCTGATTGCTGTTTGAATACTAAGCAAAAATACAATACTTATAGATAATAATTTTATTTGAGCTGTACTTTTTGTTGCCGTGTAGAACTTGAATTGCGAATGTTTTTAACCTTCATACTTTAGCAGTCATTTAGCCACTTTGTAATAACATGGCTAAGAGTATTTTGTGAACTGAACGTTGCATTTTTGCTCTGTTGCAAAAGGCATGTTGCAACTGCTGCCTGGCTGTTGTCATTTAAGTCATCGAACACGCATTGCAACATTGTACACATGTACAGTTGATGCTCATGATGATGCTGATGGTGAAGGTGATGGCGATGGTGGCGATGCTGGCGATGCTGGCGATGGTGTCGATGTCAGTGTCCTGCAGCGGCCATTGCTGTGCGAGTCAGTCAGTCAGTCAGTCGATTGTCCACAGTCCAACCGTCCATAGTCCACAGTCCAACCGTCCATCGTCCATTGGCAATATGTCCAGAGTCGCCTGACCAAGGCCCGCAGTTCATAAATAATCGTCTTAAGTTGATGCGCTGACTGTTGAAGTTCGTTGTGTTGGGTGGTTCACTGTGTGGTGCTGTGCTGTGGTTCAGTGGTTCTGCGGTTCATGGTTCTCACCAAAGGCCTCTGAGCATTGCGACAGATTAAGCCACGGCTGGGCCCATCAGTGCCAGCTCGCGGCATTGCACTTTTCGAGTCAACAGCAACAAAAACAAAACAACAACAAAAAAAAGTATCTTATGGATTGTTTTTTTTTTGTTTTTGTTGTTTAAGAAAGCAAAGCGCTGTATTGCCGCTCAGATATTCCAAAAACGTTTCAATGAATGTCGCCGACGCATTGGCTCAATTTTTGTCACTGTCTCGTTGACTAAAAGACACAACAGCAACAACAACAACAACAACAAGAACAACAACAACAACAAGTCGTGTCTGATCCCATTTTAATATTCTAGATACTTAAATAAAATACGTGTCTGGCTTGGCCAACAAACGTTTATTGTTTGTTAATTGATTTTGCTGGAAGTTGTCGCCGTCTGTTAAAATGCAAAGTGCAACTTCGACAAACTTTGCCGAGCGCAAAAATTGAAAACAGAAATACAAAAAAACAAACAACAAACAACATTTGGTATGCAAAATTTGTTTGGCCCGTCGTCGTCGACTTGTGGACAACTTGTGGGTCTGGCCTTTGGTCTGTGTCTCTAGTCTTTTCCTCTGGTCTCTGCCTCTGTTCGCCGTTTTCGCTGGCTTGGGCGCAATTAATTTGCAGACAGCGAAGTTGAAGTTGAAGCTCAGCCTTGAGGCTGCCAAACAGTTGACAATTGTCAAGGACTGCGTCAACGTGGCGGCGACTCGCAGCTTGACAGTTTTGGACTTGGGTCATTTAACGGTAATTACCAAACAGAGAAAAACTTTCTGGCGAAAAACGTGTGATGTGTTGGAAAAACCTCGACTCAAGTGCCGACAAAGCAGACCAAGTGAAGCATTAAAATAAAGCAACCAAAAACAGCATTGAAATGACCAACAAACCACACGACTTTTCCCAATGCCCGCCTTTTGGCCAAAAAGAGTAACAGACTCAAGCGCGACTCCAAGTCTATTTATGTGACTATTGAAGTGGACCTCAGCACTCAGTTCTCGACTCCTCGACTCTCGACTCCACTCCATTCAAGTGGTTGTAGCTGTGTGTCTTGGCGGCTTTGGCTTTGATTTTTGCTTGATTTCTTTCAAAATCAAGCCAACACACAGAAACAGAGACCAAAGACGAGTATCGAGAACGAGAACGCAAACGCAAACGCGAACGAGGCGGAGTTCCAGCTCCAAAATAGAGATGCAGATGCACAGCGAAGAGACCCCAACTTGGCCCGTTGTTCACTGACTGTGACGCCATTTTCAGGCCAGAATCAGAGACAGAGCTTCAGCATATGCAAAAGAGGCTCACAGACGAGGCCCAAGCCAAAGAACATGTCCAAAGGCGAACCGCCAAAAGGATAATCAGCAACAATTTAGTATTATTACACCACGTTCGAAGCCATCGAAGTCTAAAAAAAGAGCAGCAGAAAGGGGCTAAGGGGTAAAGGGGCAAAGAGGCAAGAGGCAAGCAGCAAAGCTGCAGCGCACACAAAGTTGTCTGTCAGTTTATTTTTTAAGCCACGAGGCTTGAAGCCAAGACTCAGCCCAAGACTGAGACGAAGACTGAGCCCAAGACTGCGACTGCGACTGAGACAGCGACTGCGACTGCGACTGAGACTGAGGCTCAAGTATGCATTTCAAAGAAAATCATTATTATCGATGCGGCAAAGGAGGCAACGACGCGGATGTGAATGTGAATGTGGATGTGAAACTGTAGAGACGACAGACTGAAGACTAGAGACTGCAGACTGAAGACAGCAGATGGGATTTGGTAGAAGGCAGCGGGCAGCAGGCAACAGGCAGCGCTCAGACTGAGCCACAAGTTCATTCCTTTTGGGTATTTTCACGTGGACGTAGATTGAGTTTCAATGGAAAAATGATTTGCAAATTGACTTTAACGAATTGCTCGAGTGAGCAACCTGCTGGCACTTGGAATTTTGATTACAGCATAGACATAGACACGCTGCAGATAATGTGTGTGTGTGTGTGTGTGTGTGTGCGGTGGCAGGGGCGGAGAGGCGGGCAAAGCTTAACGCTGAGGGGCGGCAGCAGCAGATATGAATATTAGAAGAAAGCAACATGTAATTGGCACGCATTGCAGACATGAGCTCCGCCCCAATGGACAACTTTGGCGACTGCCAGTCAAACAACACTGTACAACAAACATTTTTAAATATTTTTGTTGTAAATATTTTTGAAAAATATTAAAAAGTCATTTGAGTGGTTGTTATGAATTCGATATTAAAGAGTTTAAAACGACTTAAGCTATTTTGACTAAATAATAATACAGCATACAAAAGCTAACAAAACTTTTAAATAATCCCAAATTTGACTTCAGTAATTCTGTTTAAAAAAAAAAATACCAGCTAAAAAATAAAAACCAATTTCAAAAACCTGAAATAACATTTGCATTAAATAGCTGAAATTGAATGCATCAAAATTCATAAGAATTCCAATAAATAATAATAATGAATATTGTATTAAATTTTGGAATTCTTTAATTTTTTACTTTATCCATCGATTCTTAAACTTATGCTATTTTAGCTATAAACAATAAACATTTGCGGCTCTGTTCCGGTTTCCACTTACGGCGAAATTTTATTTAAAGTTCAAAATTTTCTTATTATTCATCAATTGCATTGAATTTTAGATCAATTTTAGCTTTCAGTTTCGCAATATCTTAATATTATTACTTCTTTTCCTAAAATGATCCCAAAATTGACCAAACCCACGTTTCCCGCTATTTCTTATCCCTTTTAAAATCAATATTCTATAATTATTTAGTTAATTGATCAATTTTTTTCAAAAGCAATATCTTAACGAAAATTAAAAATGATAAAATTAAAAAAAAACGCAATCAAAGTGTCAAACTTGTGGCAAAAAGTGTTGTTGCATAGTGCAATGCGATGCGTTTAGTTGCATGTTGGCCATTTCATGGCATTGGCTGATGTGAATGTCTGCTTGTGATCCTGATCCATTGGCTGCTTGGCTGCCACAACGCTATGAACGCCATTATCAGCATCATAGCGTAGATATTGTTGTTGTTGTTGTTGCCATTGCCAGTTGGCCAGTTGGCCAGTTGGCCAGTGGCGGGTTGGGACGAGCCGAGCCGAGTAGTTGGCCAACTGGCTGACTGGGGCTGCCTTTGTTTGGCATTTTTGTGGCCTGTGGCAAGTTCGTATATCATTATAGAAATTACCTACTGCGCCGGACCGTGAGGCAGCGGCCATTGTTAGTAGTTTTGCCATTAATGTTAACTCTTTGGCACAATCTGGCCGACGGATCTCTCTTGTGCCGGCGATAGCACAAAAAAGAACACTATCGCAAAAATATAAAAAAAAAACAACAACAAAAACAATGCCACACTACTGTCAAGCGGCAGGTTTCTATTTAACCCCCGCACAACAGACAAAAAATCGAATTGATATTGTAAATCAGTGAAATCTAATGGAAACATTGACGTCATAAGACTGCTTACGTCGCTTAGCAGACTAGTTAGTTAGAAAGAGACAGAGAGACTGATAGAGAGAGAGAGAGAGAGAGAGAGAGCTGCATTACTTACCAGGACTACCAAGGAAGACTGAGGAATACAATCGCCGCGAGGCGTCTGCATTGCGAGCATCGGCAGGTGAGGACCATTCTCTTCGACACCATCGTCCTGCAAAGGATAGAAAAGCCGCTTATTAATTAACTAATCAATTATTATTTATAATTTAATCAAATTATGAAAGCAACACATGCTAAAATGTTAAGAAAATAAATCAAAGTAAGCCTGTTTTTGTATATCTTAATCGAATCTTTGATCGGCCAGTTATTTAAATTCTTAACTTTGATTTATGGAAAAGCTTTTCTTGTTAATAAGAATATTACAAAGATTTCAAATGTAACTTATAATGCCTAATGTCACTTAAAACTATATTTTCAAAACCAAAATCTATTAATAATAAGATTCCATTTCAACTTTCAGTATCATATCTAAAATTGTAAGTTCTTAAGCTATGCTGCTGGCCGCTTTAAGCCACAAAACTGAACTGAACTGAACTGATTTGAACTGATTGTCGCACGCGATTTGTAGCACTTGTCAACTTAAAGATTTGCACAATATTGACAGAATGTTAAATATGTTAAGCTAGCACACATACACAACACATAGAGACGCAGAGAGACAGTGGCGTAGGCAGACATTTTATAGGGGGAGCACAAACAATACTTCTATCTTTGTAGATAAGTTCGAATCATTAATTTCCTTTTTCTATATTACACTTGGGTAGTGCCTAGGTCCCTCTTTTGTGCACGCCTCTGCGCTACTTCATACTTGCTGAGCAGCTTTCGTCAGGCCGCATTGACTGACAGGTGCGCCCACAAGTGGAACACTCTAAGCTCCCCCGTACAACTATCTAAAGCTCTGTTATGTCTCCCCCCCCATCTGTCCTGCTGGACGTCCCGTGCTGCTTATCAAAAATGGTGCTCAAAGCCCCCCTCAAGGTCTCAGCTCTCTCCACTCCCCTTTAATGACCACATTTCAAGCGCATAAAACTTTAAATGAAATACGTAGTGCCTAAAAATGTATACAAAAAAAAAAAAACAAAATATATATTAAGAAGAATGAAAATGGCGCTAATAATAATTTGGTTTATTGGCTCTAAAGCACAATGAAGACACTGGGCCAAGTGGTAAGGCGTTTCCAGGCTCAGGGGGTGGCTGGCAGTCCCTGCAAATTTCTATTATTTTTTTTGTGTGCTCATACTGTGTTCCTTAAGCAAAAGAGAGCATATTTGTTTAGTATATGTATATCTGTTGGTTTAATTCATCATTATGCATCATTATGACATTTCAATGTACATTTTATGCTTACTTTTGCATACATTGTGACTATTTTATGCATAAATTACTTGCAAATTCGAAATTAGTTATTCTAGCTTTGATTTTTTGCATAGTTTGTGCATAAGTCATGCCTAAAATACACGAATTCAGCATAGAGTATTTTCAAACAGAGCATATTGCAGCCGGGCGCTTTTAACTGTCAACTTCTTTCTTCTTTTTTGTCGAGTTCAACGAGGGCGACGCACCTTTATTTAAATTCTAACTTGGCCAGCGCACAACAACAACAACAACAAGTACGAAAGAAGCAACAAACACAACAACAACAATAACAACGAGTACAACAACAAGGCGTCTGCTTCGTTTTCTTAATGGGCAATTTTCTTGGTAGTAATGGGCACGTTTTATGGACGCTTTTGTGGGGTGTTTATCGTGTACACAAGGGTACGCCCTACTGTCCCCCCACCCCCAGCCCCCCCCCCCCCCCCCCCCACCACAAGCCACCCACCTAACGCACTTTAGAACTGCAGTTGGGGGTTGACAATCTTGACTGTGCTTTGGTTTTAAATATAATATAAATATTAATGGCATATTAAATTGACCAGCTGTCGCACCTGTCCAATCAAAACACACAACACAAATGTGTTGAAATTAAGCCCAAAAAAAATAATCAAAAACAAATTAATTGAGTTGAGTTGAATTGAGTTAAAGCAAAGAAACATACTCAAACTCAAATTGTTCGCACATAAATCTTTGCACTAAAAATTTTATTGTCGTTTTTATAGTTAAAAACAAAATCAAATAAAAAACGGCGACAGCGGCACAAACTACTCAAACAACAGCAGCGACGGCGACGACGACGACGGCAGCGGCAGCGACAGCGACAGCAGCAGCAGCAGCAGCCCGAGCCAAACAGTCTGCGCTGAAGCGTTCGCTCTCAGTGAGTAGCACACACACACATACACTATCACACACACAAGCCATTTCCCCGTCGTCGTATCGTAAGCATATCGTAAGTTGAGCGCGCTGCCTGCTTAAAACGTATATCGTAAGAAGGCAGCGCCATTGCTTAGCTCTTGCAGCTGTCGCGCGTGTGCAAGCGAGATGGCGCTATATTAAATGCCGACTGTCGCTATATGTGTGTGTGTGTGTGTGTGTGTGTGTGTGTTTGCACGAGGCGAATTGAAGGCGAATTGAGTTGAGTTGCGAGACGAGGCGAACGAGGCACTCAATATAAAGGTTTCTTCTCGTTGTTGTTATAGTTGTTATTGTTGTTGTTGTAGTAGTCGGCAAGTTAATGATTTTACTTGTTGTTGTAGTTGTTGTTGTTGCTGCTGCTTGCTTATTATGCAATGTTAAATCAATAAATTGACACAAATGTGCGCAAGCAACAAAACTTTAACAAGCGCCAAAAAACCATAAAGAAATGTTTTCTAAATTGTTTTCTAGTTTTTCTTTCATTTGCTCTACACACGATTTTATGACTTTTTAAATAGTCACAATTCTGAAACAACTAAAACATTTGATTTCTTGTCGTTTTCTGCTGCTTTAGCCCCATTTCACTGCCCGCTATTTATAGCCTCAACTATTTTGAGTGTCATTCCCCCTGTCAGCGACACCAGCCACCCCTTCTCCGAACCTACCATGCCCCTCTCAAGTGCTGATAAATGGCGCTAGACACTCTTTGATTAGGAGACCCCAAAATGAGAAAAAGTCGAAATGCATTGTGACTCTTATCAATGGCACAAAGTTCAAATGCAGCTAAAAACAACAACAGCAACTGACACACATTAACACACACACACACACACACACTGAAATAGGCACTATGGAAATGTTTATACTTTTGTGTTTTAAATTTATAAGTTCTATTCTGAATTCATGTGGAATTGATCTATATTTGAATAAACTTGATAATGATAAAGGATTTCATTAACTAGATTAACTTCAATAATGAAATTGGAAACATTTTAAAGAAATTCGAGACAGAAATTTACAATATATTTGCGAAAGTGGAAACTGGAACAGCTCACATTGTCTTTAAAATTTGCAATGTTAAATGAGTTTATGCTTTCTTTAGAATGAATAAATGTTGAATTTTGATGTTTATGCTTTCTTTAGAATGAATAAATGTTGAATTTTTAATAATTTTAAAAAATGTTGTTTAATTTTATAGAAATTGAAATCAAAGCCTAATGCGACAAGAAGTGTTCAATTAACCCATTGTGCAAAGGCAGAAACAAGAAATTTACCATATAGCAGACATATTTCGACATATACAAATAGAAGTCACCCTAGACAATAACAACAACAACAACAACAACAACAAACAACAACAACAAAAAGCAACAAACAACAACAACAAACAGCAACAACAATTGAACCCCAAAATGCCATCGTCTGTTCTGTATCTGTATCTCTGATGTCTCTTCTGTCGCTGCGTGTATGTGTGTGTGTGTGTGTAGTGTATGTGTATGTGTGTGAGTGTTTAGATAAAATTGTGTTTCGAAAGTGACAGTTGAAATGATTTATCACTTGCCAGCGACTACTGCAAGGCGCAAACAGCTACCCCCACACAGCCCCTCCCCACCCTTTAGACCATGCCTCAGTTTCCTTTCTAACCTACCCCGCCCCCCACTCACCCACACCACTGCTTTTGGCTGTCTGTCGTCAAAGTTTTTAGCAGCGTTGCTTCGTCGCTCGCATTTTTGTGTACAAAAATTGAAAATTGCTTTTTTCGTTTAGAAATAGCTAACAGTACCACCATGCCTACCCCCCGCACCTCCACACACTCTGTTGGGGCCCCAAACATTGTTGCTATCACAATCAACTTCATCTTTCCAATTTTCTACTATTTGGCTTTTGTTTTCCCCCCTTCTCCCTTCGAGCCATAGCCCTTGAACAGAGCAACAACAACATTGTTGCCGTTCTGAGTTTTTCATATGAAAATTTAATTCCAGCAACCAACTTGGGATCCACCCAGTCGCCCCCATTTCCATTTCACATCTCTTTCCCTCTTTATTTTTCTCTGTGTGTGTATGTGTGTGTGTGTGTGTGTGTGTGTGTGTGTGTGTGTGTGTGTGTGTGTGTGTGTGTGTGTGTGTGTGTGTGTGTGTGTGTTGCGAGCTAATTTAAAAATTTTTGTAATTTTTTCGCCTTGCTCTTTTGGAATTTTTGCAATGCGCGACAAAATGATTTATGTCGCTGCCTGCGCAAAATTAAAAATATTACAAAGCAACAACAATGTGCACATTTAAATAACACACAAAATTAACACACAAAACAACAACAACAACAATAACAAAAGTTAAAAAAAGAAAATTAAAAGAAATTCATGTATAGTATTTGTGTGTGTCACTTTAAACTTTAAATGAAAATGTTGCAGTGAACATTTTTGTTGGCTTTTCCAATTTTATGCCAAACAATTTCGACGCGTTGGAAAAAATAAACAACAACACGACAGAAAAAAACAGAAGAAAACCGCAGCAATTTTTCATCATTTTGCACGTGTAAATTTTCCAATTGGTTGAGCGCGTGAAATGCGAACCAAGTTGGCCAAGTAGGGCGAAAGGGGGGTGTTTGAGTGCTGCAACCCTTGCAAAGGGGTAGCAAATGGGTATGCCCAATTACAAACTCTAATGAATTTGCTTAGCCAAGTCTCAAACAGGTGACAAACTAAAGGAATTAAATATTATTTGGATTGAGGCTTGTTAAGAGGGGGGGGCTTGTTAAAAAAGAGGGTGGCAAGCGCCGTTGCACATGTGTCGCTGTTTGCTCATCTTTTTTTGGGTATCTGTTGCAAATGCCGTCGGCTGGCCTGGCCGCAAGTGCGTCGGCTATGCCCAGACAGGGAGCCATTCAATTGGGGCCCCGACTCTCAGCTCCAAACTGCGAACTGTAAATGCAAAAATGTGTAACGCCAGACAATAAAGCCCAAAAACCAAATGTGTAAAGCTGCTTTTGAAAAGAGTGCTAGGCGCTGAAATACCCTGTAATGCCATTGAGAAATAAATCGCTTTGAGATTTATAAATTTTGAAATAGATTTATGTTTATTTGTTTATGTTTACTTTGACCAAGTTTTTCAAGCTCCTCTATATAGATAGCTTATATTTAACAAACTAACTAACTACAATATATAAATAATACAATCTTTCAATTTTCATTAAAGTTTTCTATTTCAAATAAGTTTTCTCCAAGTTCCACTGCATTTTGAGTAAAGAGTTTTCATTGAACAAGTTTTTTTTCTCAATTCAGCTTAAAATATCACACTATCATTTCTATATACTCTGTTTCCTGAAAGTTTTTAGCAAATTCTCTGACCATTCTATTCATAATTGTATTTTTATATATACATATGTATATAGATATTTTTTTGAAAAAGATTTCGCATGATCCCACATAAATATTTTAAATTGCGCAAAAGTCCGCTAAAGCCTCGCTTAAATGAGCTGACATCTCGTTCCTCTTGCTATCTCTCTCTCTAGCTGTCTGACTATCTCTTTCTCGTTCACCTGCATTTTTTTTTAATTGTTGTTGCCTTTTGCTTCGTGTTTTGTTATTTACTGCAACGTTTTGCTGCTTTTTCTGTAATTATTCACATGCACAAATGTTTTTTTTTTCTTTTCTTTTTTTTTTTGCTTTTTTGTGTGTTGTGCGCCATTTTTTAAGCACTAAAAAAACGACGTTTTGCATTGTTTTTTATATGTATTATATGTGCATATATATACATATATACCCTGTAGCCAAATTATTTTATCGGGCATTTCAAGATTTATTAATACAGTTGAATTCATACAAAAAATTGATTGATATATGTGTAAAGCTGATATTTTATTGTTTTCTAAAAAAATAAAGTTCTTTTTTTAAGGCATAATGGATTAAGATTGAAATAACATTCGATTTTTCTTCAAATGTTTTTATATTTTTAATTATTTCATCGAATTTGTTTTAACACAAATATACTTTTGTTTTTTGTTTTTGTTGATACTGATTCGATCATAGTTTAATTACAATTTGTTTAAAGATTTTTTATATTTTGACCTTCACAGCCTTGCTCTCACTTTTGATTCCGAATCAATTTGTGAATCCTAAATAAAAGGCTTAGCTTTGAAAAAGTAAAGAATAAGCTTTTAATGCTTATTTGCGAAAAATTTCAGATTAAAATAACATTGAAAAATGATTCCGGAATGAAATTCAAAAATAGTTTTAGAAGAAATATATTATTATTTCAATTGTAGCGCATCTGAAAGTGAATATAACCGATTGCAACATATCTGCGGATATGGCCGGAAGGTGGCGCTGCTGCAGCTGCTTTACGACTGTGCAAAAGCAACAACAACAACAACAACAGTTGTCTATTTGTATGGTGCCATTGTTGTTACTTTTGTTGTTGTTGTTGCTGCTGCCTCGCATTTTCCGTTGCACTTTTTACAACATTTTGCATGGCGACATGCGCTACATTTTTGTTAAATTTAAATGAAAAAGCTTTTCGCGCATAGTTATGAAACTAATGGTACAGACTTCCATGTGTGCAACAGAGATGCACAGAAAAGTGCGAGCGAGACACAGTCAGCGTGTTGTTCTAATGCATTCACAAAAAACTGCAACCAAAAATGGATTTGCAAAAGCTTAGTTTTATTTTTATATAGATACTATATATGTTTTGTAGGCGTGGCAGCTTAAGCTGGCATATGGCATAGCTTTCAGGCAATTTAATGGCGATTTCGTTATGCTGTTTGCAAATTCAATAACATTTTGCAAAAGAAACAAAAAAAAGGCAGAAAACAACGCGGAAAAACATGACTTGTAACTTAAGCAAGGCAAAGTTTGTCACCAGCTCGACAAGATTCTGCTGCAGTTAACCCCTTCTTGCACGCCCCGCTGCACCCTCGACCCCCCCTCCAGCGTGTCTTGCTTTCTGTCTGTCTGTCTGTCTGCCTGCCTGCCTGCCTGGCGACATATCGCTTTACACTTGAAATGAATTTGAAAGTCAGACGCACAGCTCGTAACTCTTCTCACACACAAGACACACACGGCGAACAGCAACAACAACCACAAAGAGCAACGCACAACAACAACAACATCAGCTTCATCAGCACTTGGAACATTGAAGGAGTCGCTGCCCAGCCAGATCCCGGGCTATTCCCGGCCTTCTTCACATCTCTCCTCTCTCTGTCTTTATCTGAACGCAGACCCGCGCGACTAATATAAACGTACAATGGACCAACTTAAGCTGAAATGACAGTTGCGACATGTTTTGCGTAGGCGTGTGCGATCTCCGCCACAACAACAACAACAGCAACATCGTCTACAACAACAACAACGACGTTGCCAGGCAAATGTTTTGGTATTAATTTTTCTTGTTGCCAGCCGCTGCAAGCTGACAATAAACTTTATCGCCTTCATGTGAATGCACTTTATGACACCTACACAGGCAACAACACAGACCTGAGAGAAAAACTTGTTATACCCTGTAGCCATTTTAAAAGTTGTTAAGAAAAGGGCATCATAAAGTTTTGCTAATGTGTTTAAACGGACAGAGGAGAGAGACAGACACGAATGTGTGCATACATTCGATATATGTTAATATGTAATATGTATTGTGATTTGATTGAAAGATATTTATAAAATCGGAATTTAATACTGGCTGCGTTATAATGGTTATATTGCAAAATATATATTAATGATTCATTCAAATATGATTCAAATAAAGTAACTTTTGTGAAATCTGTACTTTCAGCAAATAATCAAAAACTGATGAATTTTAGTCAATTCTTTGGGCAGTTAAATGATCATTGTCGATAAGAAATGCAGTACTTTTCCCTTAAAGCGAACTTCACAAGATTGGTCAGAAAATATATCACAAATAAAGCGCATTTTAGTCAAAATATCGTTGCTTAAATTTGGCTGTTAAAAAACTTAAGAAAAGTTTTCCAAACAAACTATTTCAAAAAGTGCTTTTCAAATACATATTTCAACAATATTTCGATTACCGTATGTTTTAAAGTATATAGCGCACTTGTTGCAAACCAAATTTTTAATATGCATTGTTTCCTTTTAACAAGCTATAAAGCTTTACAGGTCTGTTTCGCTTTCCATTTTCCTGAAAAACGAAACTAAATTTTACTTAAATGTTCTCAGTGTCACTTTTGACAAGAATTCGTCAATTAAATTCAGTTGCATTTGATTAAGTATAGAATAAAGTTTCCATTCAGATTCAGAACTCGATTCACTGGCTTTACAACAATGTTCAAACTTTCCACATTTCAAAATTGCAATTCGCCAAAATGTTGCTGAAAAGGAAAACCGGAAAAGGCCTGATACATAGCTTTAGTTTTTGTAACACATAATTTAAGCCTTTTTTCTTAATTGGAGTTTTCTCAATATATATATTATGATGGAATTATAAATACAAGGTATCTGCTAGTCAAACACGCTCGTTTAGTGCATTCTAAGGTATTCTTTTAGCTTGACAAGTTAGGGATTGTTTCTATGTGAAAAATTGTGCATTATTTTCATTTATTGTTCGAAAGACTTGGTCGAAATTAGCTATATTTGATGAGGTTTTGCTGCTGAGCAGTCAAACTGAAGGGCTGACTTTGCGGCAACACGCCCACCGCCCCTTGCTGCTTAGAGCCTTGCGGTCAGCAGTGAGCAGCGGCGGCGTCGTCGGCAACGCTGATGGTGACGCTGACGCTGACGTCGTCTGGCAGCCGTCGTGACTTGTGCGGCGCAGTCGTCCGTTGCGTTGGTCACGTGACCCTAATAAATCACAGAATTAATGTTACGTAAAATGGAGTTGCAAGTCCTTTAGCATTTCAGGATGAAAACGTAACTGAAACTGAACTGAACTGAACTGAAAACCAAAAACCAAACAATGAACAGTTCCAGTTTTACTTTTGCTTGAATGAAGTAAAGGAAACTGTGCCAGCCGGAAATTGAAAAACGTTTGTGGCATTTCTGATAAGCGCCCAGACAAACAAATCGTCAAATCTATATATATACATATAGAAATACATGTATGTAATATAAATCAGAATAGCTCAGAGCTTAGCTTTTTATAGCTGCTGCTTAATTGTCTGACATTTTTTAATAACACACACAGACACACAGTAAGAGTTGAGTGTGTGTGTGGGTGTGTGGCAGCTGTCTCACTTGCACATTTGAGACGCAGGCGCATTAACAGCCATAACAATAACAACAACAAAAACAACATCAACAACAACAACAATAAGAAAATAACGTGTAGCAAGCGCCAACATTACGGCCATTAAAAATACCCAAAACGACAACGACAATTTCCTCATTATCGTAAAATTTATTCAAGCAAAATAAATTCATTGGTCGTTAACCTTGACACTGGTTTTTCCTTTTTTACAGTCAGACACACACACACACATACACACACACAAGTGTGCTCTCTCACACACTCTATATATATGTGTCTGTGTGTGTCATAAAATTCATGCTATGATGCGTGTTAAATAGTCGCTGTCATTTAGCGTCTGCAACTTGGCCAATATGTGTGTTCTTCTGTTGTTGTTCTTTATTGGTTTCTGTATTTTTAGCAGTCTTGGGAATTTTAATATTTTGTTTATTTTTGAAGCAGCTTTAAAAGTTAAAGCTTAAGTAAGCCTGCAAATTGCCATTTCTTGCACTTAAGCATGACGTTGCAAGAACATTGAACAAAGGCTGCCTAAGTAATCTTTGGTGCTTGTCTGCACACATAAAGCTTTATATAGCCAACACACACATACATGCATAAAAGTAACTAAGTATATACACATAAACACAAAAAAAAAGAGTAATCCGCTTGTCGACGCTAAAGGCAAAAATGACGCCAGTAAGTATGCTACAATAATCGATAAGTGCGCGCTGCTTGTTTGTATGTGTGTGTGTGTGTGTGTGTGTGTAATGTTTGTTGCTTGCTGCTTGACTGCGTTTTAGGCTGTCACACACAAACACAAACATACACACACACCCCTACACAGCAGACAGACTTAATTTGGCCATGTGATTTGTCATGGTAGCTCGCGGGCTTTTGAGTGTCGCGTCTAGGCTGGGCAGTTCCTTTTGTTTAAGGACCCTTAACAGCAACTGATGGTGCTCTATTGATAACTGTGCATAGCGGTACACCCTGGAGACACACACACACACACACACACTCAGTGTTTTGTTGATAGTGTTAATGTGTCTTGTTGCAAGTAGCATGTACTTGAAAGCAGAGAGTCTCTAGCAGTGTGTGACACTTGAAATTAATGTCCTGAGTTTTGGCGTTGTGCAAAACTTGTTGATTTAGGATGCAGCAGGACGACAGGCAAAGATGTTAAACAGCAGATTTATGTGCATTAATTCGATGGCAGCAGCAATATTTAAGCACTTTCAAGTTGCTGCAAATTCAAATTGATTTGCAACTTGATTTTTAAACTCGAAAATAAGCATAAATTTCAGGCAGAATTAAAGAGCAGCTTTAAGCAGTTCGAATATTTTATTTATATATCTATAACTACATAAATAAATGCTAAAGCAAATGAATGAAGCAATTCAAAAAAAAAAGAAAGGGAAAAGCGAGTAAATGCTAGCCATATAAAATGAAGAAAAGCCTTTTTCATGCGCACAACAACAAAGTGCTAGAGTATCTATATGTGTGTGTGTGTGAGACTGTGCATGCTGTGTGTGGCAGCTGTCTGTATGCGTATTGGCGAGAAATCCGACAGCGTTTTAGCGAGCAGCACTACTTCGCTTGCCGCTCGCAGGACATCGTTTTGGTCGGCGCTCGTGCTCAGTCTCAGGACTCAGGACTCTAGCTCAAAACGTTGAGCTGAGTTGAGTTGAGCTCAGTTGTCGTCATGATCGTCATCGTGGCTGCCTTTTATATAAAAACCGACAGCGAGTCGACCAAGGAAAACGCCGCACACCCAAACACACACTTATACACATATATTTTGGCTGCAGCAGCTCCCACTTTTCTTCTTTCTTTCTTTCTTTTTTTTTTGTATTTTTTTTCTACATTTCTTTTATTTCCAGTCAGCAGAAAAATTCTTATACACAAGCTGCGTGCTTGTGTTTTTTTCTTTCTTCCAGGCAACGCTTGGCGCTCAGGCGCTCTCTCTTGGCGCCTGCTCCAGCTGCGTCTCTGTATGTATGTGTGTGTGTGTGTGTGTGTGTGTGTGTGTGTGTGTGTGGAGCAGTCAGCTCACTTTTCTTTTGAATGATTCGATGATTTTAAGCGCCTGCGTTATATGAAAACCAATCGCATCAAAGCACCCCATTAAATTTCATCGTCAGGCATATATCCTTGCCACACACACATATACACATCTACACACACACACACACTCAGACAGTTAGACAGACAGAGGACATAGAAATAACAACAGCTGCTGCTACTGCTGCTGCCTCTGCTGCTTGGGTGGCTCCATTCGTCCTGGCCATGTCTGCATCTGCAGCATCGTCTGCGCCTTTCAATGGCAGACGCGCACGGCCCAAGGCAATGTTTGTTATATGCCATGGAAATCCGTCAGGACACACACCCCCACACATACACACACACACACATTGAGCAGTCGCCTGCATTGTCATCATTATGTGCTGACGGCGTAAATGGCTCTATCAGCGCATTGTGCCTGCGCCAGGAGCCGCCTTTGCGTATCCTTGTATATGACATGTGCATGTGAATAGGGACATGTGGAAGCTGCTGCTGCTGCAAATCGAGTCGACTCTTTAAGGCAGCGTCCTTTTTTGGCCAACTTTAAAGTGCTCTTAATGGCTTCATGCAAAAGGCGCTGCCTTTCAAAAATTATACCAGTCATGGGCGCGCTCAAAAGGAGTTGGGCGATTTGGGGCAGACAGCATTTTATATAGCTATATGCTATATATATACATATATAGCCAGTCTATCACTGGCAACGCCTGCATCCTTGCCCACTCAATCTTTTACTTTGGCTTGGGCTTTTGCTTTTGGGTTTTGCTTTATTTGCAGCTCACGTTGCCTTCTTTTTTTTTACTTATTTTTTTATTTTTTTGTTGTTTTTGCTTTCTTTCTGGCTAACATTTAATGGGTTTTTCAGAAAATTGCATTTTCTTCTTTGGCACTCTTTAGTCTTTTTGCTTAGCTGCTACTTTTCCAGCACAGAGTCGCAGTTGCTGTCGCTGCTGCTGCCTCCGCTGCTGCCTCCGCTGCTGCTGCCACTGCTGCTGCTGCTGCTGCTCATGACCATGGCTGCCATATTAGATTTTGAATGCATTTCCGCTTTTTGCCGCAGCGTGGAAACTTTTGTTCGCCATGTTGGCTGCTATTTTCTTTCACTCTGTATATGTGTGTGTGTGAAAATATTTTCGACTGACTGACAGCTGTGCCAGGGCGCGCAACGTGGTATGTGTATGTGTGTGTGTGTGTGTGTGTGTGTGTGTATGTGTGTATCTGTGTGTGGGTTGGCTCCTGCTTGCTTCTGGTTGGCTATGGCTCTCTGGTTGCATTAAAAGTTTGTTTCATTTTGCTTTAGTTTGTTGTTTTGTTTGATGAAAAAGTCCAAGTTGTTGCGCAAAGTTTTTATGCAAGTTTTGCTATTTTGGCAAATGGATATACCCCCAAACACACAGCTCCAACGCCCAACCCCTCCACACACAAGCCAAGCATTAGCAACCCCCTACACATTGTTAGCTTGTGCATTGCATAGCTATATCAAAGTTGTACATATATATATATATATAGTACAGTGTCTATAAATTTGTAGCTTGAGTTTTAGCTTGCTATCAATGCTGAAGTTTAATCAAACTTTAGGCCAGAACCAGCCAGCTGCTGGCTAATAAAAACCTGTCTAAACTTTACATGCAACTGCCACAAAAGTTGCTTTAAATGTGCTTAACTGCATGCTTGGCCAACTTATGCAGCCAACATACAAAACAACATAACAAAACCATTGCATACCTAAGGGCGCTGTCTGCTCATACTGACAGTTTTTTGTATGTTTTTTTTTGCCAACATCGTTAACATGCCACAGCTGCAGCTTAAAAAAGGGCTAAAGGGCGCCCTTGACCACACCTTAAAGTTGCAGCTTTATTAACCATTTATGGCTTTTATAGCTTTACAAAAGAAAAGGCAAAATATTAAAGTCATTTCAATTCATTAGACAAATTTTGGAATTGGTTTTGTTGTCATTAACATACTTGGTTACACAGCCAGCAACCGGTTTAGGCATAGTTTTTTTTATGGCCGGAATGTGTTGCGTTTCGGAACTTAAAGTCGAAATCAAAAAGCTGAAATCGATTATCGTTGATGTGACAACCGAAATGCGAGTTTTGTGAACTGTTGTGTAGCATTTAACGGCCGTAAATCTTCAAGGACGGACAGCAGCCACGAGTCAATCATCAGCATCATCAGCATCATCAGCATCAGCATCATCATCATCATTGGTGATGATTAAATGCTACCCAAAGCATTTAATTGCCGTTCCACAGACAGATGACAACAGTTTCTTTTGTTTGCTGTCTGTCTATAAAAATAGAAATAAAAAACGACACACAATAATAAAAGAGAAAAGTTTTAACGACCAAAAGCTTGTGACAATTTC
The DNA here is from genome assembly GCA_949708635.1 of Hirtodrosophila cameraria. Lineage (NCBI taxonomy): Eukaryota > Metazoa > Arthropoda > Insecta > Diptera > Drosophilidae > Hirtodrosophila > Hirtodrosophila cameraria. Next base: position 60,226,758 of record OX453089.1, on the reverse strand, counting down.
TGTGGCACTAACAAGTTTCAATTTGGTAAAAAGGTACAATTGTAAGCCATATACAAATAGGCAGTCACCTGTTAAAAGTGGGCGGTGTGGGGTGTGTGGGCGTTGCCATTTTCATGGTCGTTTTCAAATTGAAAACGTGTCCAACAGCACTCATCAATTTTTAAACACGAGTAATCACTTTGTAAACGTTATGCCAGACCAGCGATAGATCCAGCCAGTAAGTTGTCTGCTCCTTTGGGGGTTGGCTTATCCCCAAGCAAACAAGGATATAAGCTCGTTTTGTCTGCTCGTTTCTGTCCCCTGTCCTTTGCGCTGACAAGTATGTCTCAAACAAATTTCTCTATCACGAGCCGCTGGGTCGCTTGATTTCCAAATTTCAGCACGTAACTACACAAAGTTGCACAAATTTTTATACAATTTGTTGCATGCATAATTTAGCAGGACAATCGCCAGGATTCGGCCGCATCAAGTGAATATCAAGCGCATATTCTGCTGGATTTATGTAACCCAAAGGCGGAGTATTACGCCCCAGCACAGTTCGGGATACACTTGCTCATTTTGACAGCTTAAGCGCCCGCGCATATGCTATGGAATTATGATGATGCGTAGTTGAGTTTCAGGTCAAGGAGTAGACAAGGACATGCACAGGGAGTGGGGCAAATTGCTCGGGCGATAAATTGTATTATTTAAATGGTGCATGAGGCATCATGCGTAAAGAGATTGATTCAATTTAACAGAGTGGCAAAGAAGTAAAGGTTAGAAATATTAAGAAGCTTAACGTCTAAGCAACTATGCAGAAAGTTTTTAGATATTATTTTATCGTACGCAAACTAATTAGAATTTTAATTTTTAAATTTATAATTTCAAACTTCATCAATGAATATATAGTAGAATTTTGTATTTACTTTATATAAAAATAAAAGAAAATCAAAACAGTGAAAACACAATAATAAAACAACAACAATATGAAAAAGAAGAACTGTAATACACTTCCTATTTTGAAGAAATATTTTGCACGAATGTTTATTTTGTGTTAGAATTTCTTTGTCTAAACACCAATTAAGGAAATCTTCTTCTAACTTCTAAAAGCTTTTGAGAGAACATAGTACATAAAGCGATCTACTCTGGTTAATATTTTAGGCAACCATTTTACTGTTTAACTTCGTCAGCTGCTAAAAGTTGAAGCAAAGTTATGTCTACAAAATTTAATGTTTAATTTGAATTAAGCTTAAGAAATTAATTAAAAGTTTTCAAAAAGGATGCATATGAGCATCAGAGTCTTAAACTGAACGATAAATGATTGTATTCTTAGATAAAGCTGTATAAGAATAAGTAACATTAACCAAATAAATACACCCAGATAATTTTTAATTCTGATTTAATTTTTTTTTTAATTTTAATTTTTAATTATAATTTAATTTTTTTTTAAGTTTTAATTTTTAATTTTTTATGTTTTTATATTTTTGATTTAATTTTTTTTAATTTAATTTTTAATTTTTTTATGTTTTTATTTTTTAAAAGTTTAAATTTTGTATTATTTTTTAATTTTAAATTCTTTAAAATCGTTTTAAGTCGTGAAGACTGTTTTTAGTTGACAATAAATAAAGAAATTAATAAACAAACAATCTACTTTTAGCTCAAAAACCTCATCGATATAAAAAAAACCTTAATTGATAAATAAATTCATATTTAAAAAACAAAAAACAAAACAAAGAAACAGTCAAACATAGACAACAACAAATCAGGTCGCAGACATTTGAGCAACATTAAGAGCATGTTAATCTATTGAAATAAGCGCCATCATTTGTCTATCAAATCAGAAACACAAACTGAAGCTTTGTATAATATACCCCAGGCCTGAAAAAACATTTAATTGATGGTTGGTTTTTGTATTATTTTTCTTTTTTTTTGAAGTCGCACTAAACTGAAACTGAAATAATGAAACTGAAACTGAAACCGAAAACTCGAAAAGCGTCGAGCAAATAAGCAAATTTATTAAATTCTCATTTATCAACATCATAAATCAAAGCTTTTAGCCATGGCGCTCAGTTTTCAGTTTCAATTTGGATTTTTGTCAGCTGGCGTTAAAACTATACAATGAAAAATATATAGCTATATATATATATATATATATCAAATGATCTATCAACAGTTGCCGTTTTGGCGTTTAATGTTGAATGTTTCTGGTTTTTTGTGTAGATATTTTTGATTTTTTTTATGGCTTTCTGCTTGTCTCTCGCTGCGCGTTTATGACTAGTTAATTTTGCTTGTTTTTTTTTTTTGATTTGAATTTTGATTTTGATTTGGCATTTTATTGTTGTTGCTCTATGTCAGTCTTGGCTTTTATTGGGCGCAATGAACTATAAAAACGAGCGAGGCACGCTGCACTTGACAACTTACTGAGTGGCGGACTGAATGATGTGCATATGACGCGGCAATCTGTCAGAAATAAACAACAAGAAAACAACAACTGTGCCTCACTTTTGCTTTCAGTTTGACCTTTGACCGCCTGTCAAAATGGCCGCTGCAAGTGTCAAATATTGTTGTTGTTTTTGGCGCTGTGCTGCCTTTGACAGGCAGTTGGAAAAAGTGCGCAAAAATAATGCTACTGTTGTTGTTGTTGTTGTTGCAAAGGGGCAGCAGCAGCAGCAAACGGCGGCAACAACAAAACACGGCTTTGAACTACTAAATCATTTTTGACAGTTGGCGGCGCTGCGACAGCGACTGCGACGCCGGGGAAAGCCCCAAGCAGCGCAGTCGTTGTCTCTGCTTGTGTGTGTGTGCACACTTTAACCATGACCTTGAGCGCTCTTACACACACACACACACACACACATATACACGCGCTGCTTTTGTTTATGCAATAAATTAAAAGCAATAATTTTTCATCTTGAGCCAGCAGCAGCAGCAGCGGCAGCAACAGTTGAAAGTTCGCCCGCTGCGGCGCAGCGCATTAATTTTGTGTAAAGTTTCTACAGCGAGGCGAGAAGGAGATAGCAAGAGTGCGACGCAGCAGCAGCAGCAGCAGCAAAAGTGATAAAGCACCGCAGCGACATTGGCAGCGACGTCGACGCCTGGGCAGACATTGTTTTTAACTCGCTGCGACTGCGTCGCCGGCCTCTCTCCCACTCTCCCACTCTTGCACTCTCGCACTCTCGCGCTCTCTTGTTCAATGGATAACGAAGGCGCGCAAAAACAATAATTCAACTTGTGGCTGTGTGTGCCTGTGTATGTGTGTGTGTGTGTGCTCCACATACGAGTGCGAGACACAGACACAGGTTCAATGCACGCTTTGCGCCTGCGCAGGTCAAACGAATTGTCTGGCGCTCTCTTTCGCACTCTTTGTCTTTGATTGTGCCATTAATTCTAGCGTTCGCCGGCTTGTTTGACAGTTCTGACAGACGATTATTTAAAGTTGTGCTTAAATGTGCGCCTTCTCGTTCGCACTCGCAGTGCGTTTGACTGTGTGTGTGTGTGTCTGGCCATGGCCATGGCCACTGCAGTTGTTGTTATTGTTATTGTTATTGCTGTTGTTGTTGTTGCTTTTGTTGTTGTGGGCGCACATAAGTCACACACAAAAGCGTGTTCCAGTTCGGCCTTCTGCCGGCTACGTAACTTATAATACAAATTACACTTTTTGGCATATTTCATTTTCATTTCGTTTTTTCTGCTCCTCTGCTCTGCTCCTTGCGTCTGACAGAGCCTAAAAACTTGCAACGTGTGTGTGAGTGTGTCTGGCAGCTTTAACTGGGTTAGTAGGTCCTGTTGCTGGTCCTGTTTCTGCTACTTCTGGTCCTCGTCCTGCACAAATTAATAGCACCTAACGGCAACGGGGCGTATTAGCAATGTCGTCTGGCACAAGGACAGGGCGCGACAAGATCAGAAGACAGACAGCCAGCTACTGGCGCACAATTTTTACAACTATTGCTAATTTTAACGATTTTAATGATTTTACACACCATTTTTCAAGTTAACGCAGCGTGCCGTCATAAAAACAGACGAAGAATTACGATACGTTTTTATACCATATACCCATTGCAAATTAGCCAAAAGGGTATGTCAAGTAAAAAGTTGTGCAAAAAGTTTACAATTTTTGTAAAATTCAAATTTAAGCATTGATTTTTGGCATTCATTTTCGTATTTGCAGCGAAAACACCAAACTAATCGCAGAATAAATAACAAAGTAATTCTAGAAAGGATTTTTGATAGTAAGGAAGTTGCCGGTGAGCTGCTTAAACTACGCTGAAACAATAGATTGACAAATTTATCCAACGAATTGATACGGTTTTGATCAACTAATGTTTTATCTCAAATAGCTATTTGGAATTGAAAATCTACAAAATTGGTTAGGGCATATGGCAAGAAAAATTTGCAAAATTGTTGAGAAATTTAATCTTTATTTTATTAAAATTAATCTACCAATAATTTAGTAATTCCATAAGTAAGTTAGCCAATCTGTAGAAAGCAAAGTTTAGAGTTGAATACAGAGCAACTCTTAGTCACGTATGCTGGACAAAAATCGTCTGAGTCGTTTTTTATGAACTGCAGGCGGTCAACAAGTGCTGGCCGCTTAGCCGAGACAACAACCCAGCTGGCCATAAATCAAAATTCAAGCAAAAATCACGTGCCAGGCAAACGTCTACTGTGTTTGTAGTGCTTGTTGTTGATGTTGCTGTTGTTGTTGTTGTTGTTGTTGTTGTTGTTGTTGTTGTTGCTGTAGCTGCTGCTGCTGCTGTTTATTAATGAAAGCGAAATGCGCTGTTTTATATAAGCACGTCAAGGGTCTTGATCTGTGGCAGCTATCGGCTGGCTAAAATCAAACTGCCACTGCGCACAGCACACATCAAAATTGGCACAAGTTCATCATCATCATTATGATCAAGAAAACAATAACAGGGAGTAGAGAAGTAGAGGAGTTGCAGAAGCAGAGGGGAGGGGCAGGCGTGGCACGCACGCTGAAAGCTCTGAGACCGCCAGTGTTCAATTTATGAGCCGCAGACAGTCTGCCCTGTTTTTTTTTTTTTTTTTGTTTAATCGATTGTAGTTTTTAATTAAAATTTAACTTTATAATGATTTTTTATCAGCTGCTGTTGCTGCTGCTGCTGCTGCAGCCGCCAAGCGTCTCTTTAAGTCTAAATTAAAAAGAAATTTCTCATTTTGAGCGAAACGGCAAACAGGAAGCGGCCTCAACGCGCTAAGTGGGCGTCAGCCAACAGCTACGTGATCGGCAGCAGGACCAACGCAGCAGGATTAAGGACAGACAGATAGACTGACAGATAGCTGGAAACTTTTTTGATTAATGTGCGAACCTGAGTGTGTTAACCCAAAAATGTTACTCGTTTCAATACATAATGTGTTAAATGATCTTAATGTGAAATGTGACTTACCATCATATGTTAGTTCTGAAGGATTGAGTGATGATAAGAACTTACCATCTGCAAATAGACAAATAATAAGGTAGGTATACATTAATCACAAGTTTACAATTCATTTTAATTAGCAAACATACAAAAAATAAAACTATATGAAAAATGTATAAAATAAAATCCACTTAATGCAGATATGCATTAAAATAATAATGAATAAATATTAATTTTAAAATTATCATGTCCTTCTTTTTTTTGTTTGTTTGTTTGTTGTCATTTGATTGTTGCTATTTTCTTTGTTGTTATGTCAATTTGCACACCTTTGTTGCTGCCGCTTTTTATAATGCATTATTATTATTAATTCGATTATTGTGCAGCATTTAATTTAATACGCAGCACGCCGCATTATGCACAATAATTATTTTAAATTCACTTTGACAAGCAATTTTATTGACTGCCGCCACAGGCCCCCCTTTGCAACCCTTTGCAACCCTTATATAATAGCCCCACGCCACTGTTAATTTTAATTTAATATTTTAACATTGTCTCGTGTTTTAATTTTGCTTGCGGTTTTACGCATTTGTTGTTGCCTTTTTTGTTATCAGACAACAACAAATGCAAATTAACGCACAGATTTCCATTTTTTTTTCTCTCTTTTTTTTGGATTGTTTTGTTGTTGTGTGTCTATTTTAAATTATTTATGGCTGTCATGGTTAATTTTTTTTTTACTCGTGCTGTTTATTTATTTTTTGTTGTTGCTTGTTTGCTCTGCAAACACATTTCATTTTAATAAATTATTTATTTTTAATTTTAGTGTTTGTATTTTTCGCTTTTTTTTTCTCACAACATTTTAGCATTTTATGGCGCATAAAATGGCATTTTAAGCAAATCATATGCTGTCCATAAACAATTTGCTATCCTAAAACAATTTTATGTACAATCTGTGTAGTTGGGGAATTCGATTTTCGAAATTCTGCATTTTTAAGAGCTGCTCGTAAAAGCTTTAATATTTTTAACTACACTTTTATATAATTGTTTGCATTTAAGTTGATTTCCTTTGCCTAATAGCTTTTGAAGAACAACAAGCTTGTGTTCGAAATAAAGATATTAGCACTTTAGAAGTGTTTTTTTAAATTTTGTTTTAACTGGACATAAAAAATTTGATTGGTACTTGTGAAAACAATTTTTAAAAACTTAAAAAATTTTTTTTTAATTAAACACTAAAGCAAATAACTTATTATAAACAAATTATATAAATACATCATATTATTATATATTGTATTTTGAATTAGAGTTCAAATATATTCATTGCAGTTTCGATCAAATTTTGAGTAAATATCCAATCAATAAAGTTTGAATTGGTTTATAATTTCAATATATCTGTAATATTTCGCTAGTCTTACAATCCTAAAAATACGTTCTGATCATTTTTACTTCAAACTTTGCTGTAACTGCAATTTTTTGCTGTTTTTGGATATTGTTGTAAATAAATCAATGATAATTAACCTTCTGCAGCGCGTAGAAATAATTTTACTGTCAATGTTGTCAGCACTGACAGTCGAACATCTTAAATCATTTTGTTCTTGTTGTACAACGTGCTGTAAAGGAGACTGAGACTCGCAGACTGACACTGACACTCCAGCTAAAGCAAAACCAAAAGCAAAAACAAAAACAAAACCAAAACAAAAAAACAGAAAAAATTAAATAAAATTAAAAAGCGCAACAGCGACGGACACTAAACACGGCTAAATGAACAACGCGCCCCGAAAATGCCAAATGCGCAAAATAAAATGCCAATTCGCACTCGAGAAGGACTGCGTCTTGAATTGGTGACTGAATATGGAACTGGGAACTGGGCACAAGCTGCCAGTGTTGTATTGATTCGTTTAATTGAATAAGTTTGAGTGCATGACAACTCTGAACTGAATGAACAAACTATGTTATGGATTGTTAAACATCAAGTTTGTTTCGTTTTGTAGCCATTTGTTTCTTTTCAGAAATTGTTCAGATATCTAATTTAAGTTTAGATATCTCAGTTCAGATATCTAATTTAGTTAACATATCAATTCAAGAAAGATTTAAGCAGTATTAAATAGTGCTCTCTGTTTGTAACTCTTTTTGGAGTTGCGAAATGCGAAAGCAGATCAAATGGTATAAGTTTCAGACAACGAAAGAACTGCATTTGAACAAACAAAGCGAATGAAAACTAAAGTCAAATGAACAACTGGGATACAAACGAACAGAGCTCTAACTTAACAAACAACCCGAACAATTGAACTTGTTCCCTTAATTGATCTACAAAGTACAACTCTGTTGTAAGCTGAATGTTGAATTGGAGGTCTTGCGACAAAACACCTTTTCAAAAAGCACCAGCAGCAGCAGCAGCAGCAGAGAGAGATCGGAGGACAGACAGCAAATGGGGGGACTCGATTTCTGATGCGTAGACGTCAAAAGCGCTGTGGTGGCAATTAAATGCCTTGAACGCACATTGCCAACGCCTCAGCGTTCTTGGCCTGGCCCAAAGCACTCGCTGTGTCTTGGCCAACTCAGTGGCGGCCACAAATAACGCCCAAATATGGCGCAATTTCATTTGCAACGCAACGCAACGCAACGCAACGAATCGATTGCCGTTGAGGCGATGCCACCGATGCCGATTCATTTCAATTCGTTGTGTTTCGATTTATTTATCACCTGTCGTTGGAAATTGAAATTGCATTTCGACTTCAACTTGCAACTTGCGACTCCTTCTTTACTCGTTTCGTTTCATTGTGCTCCGTTTTTGTTTCGTATTTTTGTACTTTTTTGCTGTGCTGCCATTTGGGGCCATCGCCCCAGGTAATCATTGTCAACAATTAATGAAAGCCATTGTAGGCGTGGCAGCCTTTTAATGAACACCAATTCTCATCTCTCTCTCTCTCTCTCTCTCTGCCTTTTCTCTATACAAATTAGCCAGTACTTTTCTATTAGAATGGCCAAGCGAGTAAGAAAGAAGAAAGAAAAAAAAACTCATCAACATAATGTAAGACGCTGCTCGGGGCGATAATGAGCTATAATGGAGTTGGCCAGGCCAAGAGGCCTGCTCGAATCGCGAATCGCAGTTCCCTCTTAAGAGCCTCTTAGCCCTTTTTTGTTGTTTTTGGTTTTTTCTTGTTTTTTTTTTTGCATATATTTAAAAGCCTGAATTCGTACGCTGATCGACTAATCAGCAGGCAGGCAGCGTTGAACGCAGTGAGTAAAGAAAGTCAAGACCTGAAACTGAAACTGAAACTGCGACTGAGACTGAGACTGAGACTCTGAGCCACAATGTTTCAGTTTCTTATCAATGCACTTTGCCGTGCTACACGTAAACTTACTTTACACGCGTTAACTTTTGATAAGCGCCGCCAACAATGGCCGAAAGTCAAACTGATAGCGCTTAGAATTGATTTAAATCGTTGTACTTTGCATATTTTCTGCATTTTTATGGCCAAGGATCTGCGTGATAGGCGGCCTACAAGCTCCAGGTCGAACAGTCAGAGTAACAGTCATTAGAGCGCCAATTGAGCAGGGCCCAACCAAAAAAAAAAAAGAGACTGAGACAGTCAAGTTCAGTGTTGAGTTTAAGCAGCAAAAATGTTCTTGTTTTAGCGGGAAAAGCAGGAATTACAACTCAGAAAAAGGTTAAGAAAAAACGGAAAAAGAAAAAAATCCGAGTAATAGTAAAAACGGTAACAACTTTGAATGAATGAAAACAAAAAAAAAAAAGTTTTCTAATCAATTTTGGAGTTTTAAAAATGATTAATCACAAATTTCATGTGCAACTCAGCTTTTCTAATCGAAAAAAAGTTTACTGTTTAAATAGACAAAGTTCTTAAAATTAAAATCAACATTTTCACTTTACAAAATATCCAAATTAGACACAAAAAAAAGCTAAATTGCCAACACTGAGCAAGTTTCGTGCTTTTACGCTTTGCTGGATTCAAACTGAGTTTCAGACTGAGACTGGGTCTAGAAGCCAAGACTAGGAACTGGCTATTGGGTTTGCTTGGTTGGGTTTGGGTTTGGGTTTGGATTTTGCTGTGGCACGCGGACTTTTGTAGCAGACAAAATTGTCGACAAATAGTTTACACGGGCATGAAATTGTGCTCTGTGCTCTCTGGCAACAGGCAACAACAGCAACAGTAACAGACAACAGACAACAGCAAACGTTGGCAGAAGAATGTTGTTGCTGTTGATGTTGCTGTGGTTGCAGGAATGCGCATAGCTCAAAGTACTAGTTGCAAACAAAACATTTGGATTAAATGATTGAGTGCAGCAGCATGCAACAATAACAATAACAATAACAACAACAAGAACAACAACAACCAAAATACTTATTGGAAATGCAATAAAAGTGCAGCAGAGCAAGCATATAAAACGACTGAGAAGCGCATAGAGCGGCGCATGTTTGAGAAGCGCGGAGGGAGGCGGCTGGCAATTTTGTACTAACTGGGTGGTCTTTTGGTTTTGTGGCTTTAAACAAGAATGTTTTAATTAAATTATGGTGCTAGAAAATAATAATAAAAATAACAAAATTAAAATGCTGAACTGTGCTGAGCAAATGCGTCCGGTGCGGTCATTAATTTATATCAAAAGGGTAATTGAAAACCGCATAAATTAAGCAAAATGCATTTTTTATGCTGCTGCTGCTGCTGCTCTTGTTGCAAAAATTTGTGTGTTATCCCATTGGGAATGCGCACGGCTTTGACATTTGGCTGCATTATAGTTTAATCTTATTAAAACATTTATATTTATTTAAAATATGCATGCAATTTGTTAATTTAACTGCTGCTGCGTTTGCTGTTTCGCATTTATTTATGCCACGCATTTTTTTTTTAATTGTCATCTTTGTTGTTTTTTTTTCTTTTTTTGCTGTTTTTGGTGCTTTTTTGCGTTTGTTTTTGTGGCAGCCACTGCGCTTAATTGCATTTTGCATATGAATTAATGAATTTTTTATCAGCACAAACACATGCACCACCGCCATCTACTCAAATATGCAATATATACCTCTCCACAAACATCATTTATATTATTTTATTTTATTTTATTTGTTGCCTGCCAACTGATAATAGAATAAAAACAACAAATATATATGCGCCAACCGCAGCGATTTTTGTTTGCCGTTTTTTTGTTTTTTGTTTTTTTTTTGTTGTTTGGATTTATGTTATTTTTTTTTATTGCCTATATTTAATTTCATTTGTGGTTGCCGCTGGGAAAGGGATAGCTATATAGCCACAAGTGCACAAAAGGGCCAGCAATAGTGGCTAAAAACACAAGCGAATCACACAAGGGATTGCATAATTGATGGCATATGCTAATTCAAGATACTATTTGCGTATCCCAATACAACATACCTACATGCCATATAACAATATCAACATTATCCACAGCTCATTCCTAGCACACACCTTTAACTACACCTTGATGAATGTTGCGTATTTCTGTGAATTCCAATTGTCTTATCTCGAGCAGCTTGATCTGCTTTAAAAAAAAAAAAAAACGAACACACAATGCACATTATCTAGAAAAAGGGTTCATTTCACATATTATTCTCATATCATATATATACGATACAAATTTCCTAGTTTCATTAAAATGCAATTAATATAGGCTTTCAGCACATTTCACATGCATGTTTGTCAAGGGACCTCGAAAGGCAATTTACTCAATATCAACTAGGCAACAACTATCAAGTTTTGTGCTATCTTTAGACTTCACCAAAATTAGGGTGCGTCATAATTAATAAAACGTGTGTTCAACAATTACGCACACGGTTTCTGAGTCTGAGCATTTCATTAACTTTACATTAAAAAGAGGCTACATTTTATGCAATTGCATAGAGTTGAAATACTCCAACGGCAACATGTGTAAATATTATCATATGTACAATAAAGAAATGGAAGAATTATGATAATGTGAGCAGTGCGCAACTAAAAGATACCCTTTAAGCATATAGTTTATAATTTCACATGTATTTGCTAAGTCAGATTATGAATTTAATGCTTTGAAATCCAACTGAAATTGAAAATTATGGTTCGTTAGACATTCCCAAACACAATTCTATGACAGAACTTTTTTTTTTTAAATTTTCTAAGTTTTGTTTTCAATTGATTTTAAAGTGAGCTCAAATATTTCACCATAACTTGCGTACAGCATTACCGCTTTTAAAAGCGATACATCAAATGAATATGCCAAATTCCAGGAAAAATCGAAAAAAAAATTCCAGAAACCTAAATTTTGTTTTGAACATGAAGATTCATTCATAAGGTTTTCAAAAAGTCATGACTCGTTCAAATCTATGGCTGAAATTCCAAGCTATAGCCATTTGAGTAATTCAACATTTTTCAAATTTATAAGTGCACATTAGAAAGAAATCTTATATAGCATTTCACTTCTCTATTTATTATACAATTGTAATTAAATAAACAGGCAAACCGATGACATTATCATTACCATAAATAATATTTTTTAATAAATTTGGAATAGAGTAGAAGGAAAATTTCTACATTGAAACTTGGCTGCAATTCTATTTACAAAACTGGTTGCCAATAAAGTTTCTAGCTACTGAAAAACATGAACTGAATAGACGATAGTCGTTTATAAAACTCTTATTTTAATGATACATTTCTTACACATTTTGTACTAAATACAGGGTATATTAAAAGTAAGTTGACTATGTTTGAATTTAGTGACTACACATATAACTCAATCCATTAACGTTTTGATAAAGGATCTTTATGACGACACTTGAAGCGACGGCGGCAATCATCATCAGTTACAACAACAACAGAAATGGCTTTGGTACGTGTCAGTTGGTAAGAAAACACACACACACACACACACCACACACACACATATACAGAACACAGTCAGAGTGAAAAGTAATTGCGTTTAAATGCGTTTACATTAAGCCAAAATGCAGCCAGAGCCCAAGTTGGACAGTTTGGACAGTCGCTTGGCCTAATTGCAGTGTGTGTGTGTGTGTGTGTATATCCATCAAGGACAATTATTATTACACTTGTAATGCGAGCATTAATGGCATTATTAATGCCAACATTCACATACACATTCACATTCACAGCTCGAAGAAAACGTTCAATGTAACAGTTACACAATTTCCGCTGTCAGTTTAATTTTCATGGCGTTTCAAACGTCGCATCGGCGACTAGAAGTATCTATCTGTATAATTATATCTATATCTATCTAGCTAGCTATACTATATACGATGTGTGTAGCTGCTGATGGCGACTTTACGACATGCAAAGCCAAAGCAAAAACACTTTATGGTCGTTTCCCGCTGCATACCCCTTACCCTTATCCTTTGCTTTGTGGACTTGTTCAGTTTTGGTTTCAGTTTACGACTTTTTAATAGTTCTCACATATTTTTTATAGATATTTGTACGCCCGCTTTCTTGTGGTCTTGCCATATTGCTCTACACTCTGCGCTTTGATGAAAATGATTGTTGTTGTTGTTGTTGTTGTTATTTTGGCCAGCACATAAAATTGATTTCCTTCTGGTGAGGTTTTTGCCTTGCTGTAGCGTTTACTCTTTTGCCTGTCATAAAATTTATGTTTATGTCGTAAAATTTAGTTCGATTTTTGTGGCCGTGTTTTTTTTTGTTGTTGTATTTTTTGTTGCATGCCTTTTGATTTCATTGCTTGTCATTGCAGCTATCTCTATCTCTCTCGCGCTTGGAGACCACACCAGGTGTTTGTAAAGGGTTTTTATTTCGCACAGACAACGTGGCGTATGCGCAACTTCTGCAAGTAGCGTCACAAAAACAAAAATACAAATATATATATGTATATAGAAGTTGTCGCTTTGCTGATATAAACAAACGACAGACATTTGTTTTTATTACACACCTTTTTTGTGAAAGGGAGGGGGAAGCTTTCACTTTGCCATTCTGTGGCAAGGGCGTGCCCAAAGGGGCGTGGGGGTAGTAGATTCTAGTTATTTTAATGCACATTTTGTAGGCAATTCCAAATTAGGCAATGTTTGGCAATGTACTTGGCCCCATCTTCAATAACCATGGCCCTTTTTATATGGGCCAAGTACTCAATGTTTGCTGCTCTGCACATCATCAAGGTGTATGTGTGTGTGTGTTGGCTTTTTGGTGGATGGTTTTTGGGCCACCCTGCGCTGTCGTACTTATAAAAAAGTAATTTTCTCATTCGAGGCTTTTTGTATATTAGAAGAAATGGCTTTATTTATTTCTTATATGTAAGTGGCGGCAAAAGTTTTTCCCTACCATCACTTGCTTTTATTTTGGTTTTGGTTTCTTCAGTTTGCTTTTCTTTTCTTTTCTTTTTTTTTTTTGGCTTGGGCGCCGTTAAATTGGCAAGTTTGTTGTGCTAAGTTTGGGTCTCGCTGCTGGAGCACATAAATTAGAGGCACAAATTAGAAATTATGTGCGCATTTAAATGTGAAGAGGAGCTCCAGTCTTAGTCAGTTCAGTTCCATATGTTGGGCTCTGGGCCCTGTCTCTGCTAATGAAATGGCGGCGTGCCTGCGCCTTCGCCTTCGCCTGGGCCTTGGTCTTTTACTCAAACTCAATGAATATTTGAAGAGGCAGCCAGCAGTAAGGCATGGAAAAAGAAAATAAAGACCAACACACAAAAATGAAACTTTTGCCACGGCGCCATTTGGCGCTACAAAAGATATTTTTCCATTGAAAGCATTGCAGGCAAAAGTTGTTTAAATTTAGCAACCGACACATGTGTGTGCAGTGGGTGGGGATAGCTTGGGGTTGGGGTGGCAGCTGGAGCTGGGCATAGGCATTGGCGCTGCAGACGCTACAACAAATAATAAAAATCACAAAATAAATAAAGAAACAGTGCCACCATTTGCGTTCTTCTGCTTGTCGACATTTTTTTTTTTCTTTTTTTTGTTCGGACATGGGACAATTGTCAAAGATATTTTGGAGGCGCTGAGCGCAAAAAGAACAAAGAACAAGTTCAATGATCTACACTTTGCTTAAACTGACACAAGGAGGAGGAGGTGACAAGAGCAATAGAGGCGAAATGTTAATGTGTTCTTTTGTGAATGCCATTGCTCTCTACAAAGAAAACATGATGAGCTTTCAAACTTTTCCACACTTTCATTAGCTGCTTAAAGCACTGCTGATCCTATGTTTGAAATATTATAATCTTCTGAGTGAAAAGTTTGACAAAACAATCCAATTTTCTTCTTTTTACTCCCTGTTCCCATTAAAAATAGGAAAAAATTAGTTATAAAGTACTTGAAATGTATGTAACAGGCAGATGGAGGCATTTCCGACTATATAAACTATATATATTCTTGATCAACATCAACAGCTAAGACGAACTAGCCATGATCGTCTGTCTGTCTGTCTTTCTGTCTGTCTGTCTGTATGAACGCGTCGATCTAAGAGACTATAAGAGCTAGAGACACCAAACTTGGCATGCAGGTTCCTGTATACCAATATTCTCTTTTCTGAATGCAAATGGAATTGATGATCCTGAAACTTACTCTGAGTACCTACAAATATATCCTTATACCTATTAACAGTGTATCAAATTGAATTAATCATACTTTTACAATTTAAATTACTATTTTAAATACTGCTATTACTCTCACATCTGATGCTACTCTATGTAAGTGTACCATGACAATTCAATTCAATTATTTTCACATTTCTTTCAGCATTTCCGTGTGATAATTTGTTGATCCTCGCACTTTCACTGTGAGCCTGAACTAAACATATTTTCTGCTCGTTAGTCTTTGTGCCTCACTTTGCTCAGTTCGACAACTTCATTTCCTTTTTTTGTTATTTCAGTTCTCATTATGCTCTTCAACGTTTCCTACCCCCTCTATATAACTATACATTTCACTAATGTCGTTTATCATTAGGCTAGTCTACTAACTTTATGCTACCCAAACGAAAAGAAAAAAAAAACAAAAATTATATACCACAGCATTTTCTACACATTTTCTTCCTGTGTTGACGCAAGATAATTTGCCTCGTTTGTCTGTGCTGCCTTCGCAGTTGCCATTACAAAATGTCAAAAAATTTCCCAAAACACGGCACGCCCCCGAAACGAAACGAGACGGGCTGAGCAAAACGCCCACGACACGCTCCCGTTGCCGCTTTACAGAGCAGGAGAATTGGAATTGGAAGTGGAATGCTTGTAGGTGGCATAACTACATGGTAATGTTAATGGTAGACCCGGTCCAGGTAGTAGGTAGTTATGTAGGTGGATAGATTGTTAGGTTAGCTACATAGGTAGGTGGCTACTTGGGGTGGTTTGGCTTTGCTCTGGTGGCAGGTGGGCAACGCCCAGCAGAAGCGCATAATTTGTCATTGAATGTTTGGTTTTGTTGTGGTTGTTGTTCTTGTTGTTGTTAGTTAGAAGCCCAAGCTAATGTCTTAGGTGTTGCCTGCTTTTGTTTACATAAAAAACTGTATTTGCCAGCACCCTGCTCTGAACGGAACCGTAGCTATTCGATGGGCGTGTGTGTCCACTCCATTCGAGTTGTTGTTGTTCAGCCTATTTCATTTGTTGCTTAATTTGTAGCTAACATTTAAAAAGCATTTAGTGTCTTACTAGTGGCATACAAACTGGTATACTGCCAGTGGCGGGCCTAGGAACCGATTTGTGGGGGCTAGTTTTAAAAATAAAAATCTTTAAATTTGTTTCTTTAGATTGTTGATAACTGTATAACTTGTATTAATTGTATGTTTTACTGTATTGCAAATATATAACTTTTTTGGAGGTGGCGGGGGCTTCAGCCCCTACAGCCTATAGCTGTGCCTTACTGTGTCACAGTGGCGTCCATAAAAGCGTGTCCACTTGATATCTCGGGTCGCAAAGTTCGCTACCATTTAATGCACACACATATAGCCATATAATTATAATTGCTGATAAATGTTTCATACTAATAAACACTTAAAGCAAACGAACGTCCGACATGGAGCTAACGATGACGACGACAGCGACGGATACGACGACGTCGACGGCGTGTGACGCTAATGACACTTGGCGTCGACGCTGGCAGCGGACAGCGGCAAAAATGGAATGATTTGTGTGTGAGATTGCATGCCTTGCAGTGATTTGTGATTTGTGTGTTGAGAAATGCAATTTTAAACGGGGGGGAGCAGCAACAACAGCAGCAGCAGCAGCAGCCATCGAGGCAACTTGCAACTTGATAAGCCACTGTCATCAGCAGGCTTCAGCATTTGATAGCTCTATTAAAAGGCAGGCTGCTGCTGCTGCTGCTGCCGCTGCTCTGCACTACACATGCCACAAAATGGCGATATATTATTGAAGTTGCAAATTTGTAGCGCACAAAATAAATGTGAAAATAATGAATAATAAAAGTCAAGAAGAACATGATTTTTTATGACTGACGCGACTGCTGAATGAGCGCCAAGTGCGAGAGACAAACGCACAACAATAAGTGAGCATTTTTTGGAAAACACAAGCTACCGAGTAACATATACTCTGTTTTTGGTGTGTAAATCGAAAACACTATATTGATATTGCCTTGACAAAAATATCAGCTAATATATTGTAGAAGCCATATCGATGTCATCTGAGGTTTCGCACATAAAGTATCGATTTAAAGATTTAGAATGTATGCTGATTTTGAGTTGATTTACTAATTTAAAAACAAATTTAATAGTATTAAAAAGTTAGAAATCTTGCATTATAGCTTTTTTTGCAAAAAGTCCATCTGTTTCTTTGTTTTTAAATAAAATAAAATGAATTTATATCGTCTACATAAAAAAACCTTTAAAATTGGGCTTTCAATATATCGAAGATTGTATAGTTTTAAAGGCGATATATCAAACACAACATCATCTTAAACAAGGACGATATTGTTCAGCGAAATATCGATCACATCAATTTCAGCTTATTGTGGCTGTGATAAAAAACAAGTCATCTTTTACAAATATCAATTGTAGTTAAAATTTGGGACAATATTGAAGCAGATAAAGCTTTATCTGATTTTTAAGATATCGATTAAGCCTTGTGCTGTTCCAGTTATATAAGAACATACATACAAAATTATCTAAGGATAAACATTGCGCAAGCCTAATCAACTCTTTCTTTTTTTAATGTAATTGAGTACAAAGTATAAAAGTGCAAAAGTCTCTGTCTGTCTGTCATACACACATACACATACACATACACTTACATACATATATTGGACAGTTGTTATCAGCATACGGTTACTGTGTGAAAGCCCCCAACTGGGCAACACTTAATATACTAGTTCAGCTGTGACTAATTTATGCGGCAGCTAGTGTAACACAGATCATAACTATATTATGGCGATAAGTTTTCAAGCTAGACAAATTCAAGTCAAAGTCATGATGAGACCAACCCATGTAAAACGAGTCGTGGCATCAATTTTTTTTTTCAGCTTTTTTTACAAAAGATAAAAAAATTGTTTTATGAAAATTTCATGGCTCAAAAAACGTAGCTAAAGGAAGTTTGCATTTTGTCTGCACGCGGCCGCAACCCTCCCTGCTCAACAAAGGGCCATTGTTGTTGTTACTGTTTGGTGTTGCTTGTTTGTCAACTGCGCTGCGACCTCTGGCTGTGGCAGTGGCTGTGGCAGAGGCAACGGCAGTGGCATTGACAATATCCAAGTCCGCCCTGCTATTGCTGGTGTTGATGATTTTGTTGATGTGCTCGTTGAGTTTGATGCGACAAACGCGCAAACGCGCAACTTAAACCTTGAAGCTCAGAGCTTGAAGCACGAAGCCCAAAGCCCGCACCCTGAGCTGTGAAACCCCCTCAACGAAAAAGCCAAAAAAACCGGGCCCAATCCCGGCACTGGGTCTGGGAAATTCGATGCGCATTCTATTCATTGGCGTGTCGGTCCTAGAAATATGATTATGTGGCAGCAGCGAGAGCAGCAACAACAACAACAACAACACTAACAAAATCTATATGCAACAGTCAGTTCGTAAATTTTCATTGTAAAATAAGAAGTGTGTGTTAAGGGATGAAGATGTATTGCCTTTTGTGCAATTTGACGTAATGTTACATAAGCTCTATGTCGTTTTCGGAGTTTTGGGTTGCCTCATTATGAAAGGCACAGAGGCAACATCGAATTTCTGTTTCAATTTTTATGATTGTGGCGAGTTGTTGTTGTTGTTGTTGGTGTTGTGTTAGGTACAAAGAAGTTGTACTACGTGCGGCAGCTGGTGCCCCTTTTGGGATTGGTTTTTTTGCTTGGTCTCGAATTGGAATTGGGTTTGGGTTGATGTATTCGGGGTGCAGATATATACTACAGATATGGGTAATTTTTGGCAGCCGTGCGAGCGTTTCTATTCAAAAGTTATTTAATGCGTAAAATTTTAATTTTTTTTATTGTCGTTCAAGTTGTTGTTGTTGCTCAACGTTGGTGGCGGAAATTGTGTCAGTCTTTGACAAAAGAGTTAAAAGTTGTGGGAAAGGCAGATGCTATGATGCTCAGCAGATTGACTGATGCTGAGGTGTGAATAGACATTTGAGTTTTGACAAAGTTGACGTTACAAAGGGGGTTACTTATCTAACAGTATGTGATTATGAATTAATTAAACTATTTTTAATGTGAGCCATATAAAATGTAGCATAAACTAGTTGAGAAAAGGCGCGGAAAATTGGGCTTAGTTGGGTTGTA
This sequence comes from Hirtodrosophila cameraria, assembly GCA_949708635.1. Lineage (NCBI taxonomy): Eukaryota > Metazoa > Arthropoda > Insecta > Diptera > Drosophilidae > Hirtodrosophila > Hirtodrosophila cameraria. The sequence goes on along the minus strand of OX453089.1, from coordinate 60,207,735 downwards.
AAGATCACTCGACTCGGGCTTGAAGTTCTATTGGTTTATTCAGAGAGGTGGAAGAAGTGGGGAAAAGGATGGCCTGGGGAGGAGTCTTTGAACTTGCGGGTTGCCTTTATCGTCAAGAAAGGGCTTAATGTGAAAACTGGAAAAGAGAACAATCGCCAAGAAGGTTCAAGAAAGGGCTTAATCTCTTTATCTCTTTAGCTGCATAGGTTAGTTAAGGCTAACGATTGTGGGTAGTCCATATCTTGAGGATCTCTTATCCCTTCAGATGGCACACAAATCATGTTGGAATATTTCCTAGAATCAATTTATCCAAAGGTTTAGTGTCCTCTCATAGTTCCTTCAATCTGATTTAAGAAAATCTGAACTCTTCCCTAAGCAATCGATTGGTGTACACTCTATAACCTACTCTCTACCCACTTCCCTCTAAGCCTAATGACTTTCCTTATACCACCTGAGTACATTTGCATAGAAAACTAACGTTTGCTTCCGCCAAAACTAAATCACAGCATATCTAGCACTGATAAAAGCCTCCTTTTGACCCCCTACGGCTGTCAAAGCAGGCAAATGTAATTCTATTAAAAGCAAACCTAGAAAAATTACAAGCAAAAATGCTTTCACATTACAAAGCAAACAGCAAAAGAAACAAAAACTCTCTCAGGCTCTTTGGGCATGTGAATGAGAAATAAAGAAATTCTTGGCCAGGCCAGGGCAACAAATGAAAATTGTCTAATTGTGCGTGGTAAGATAACAAACAGCCAACGGCGACGGTGACGGCGACAGAGAGGGCCAGAGAGCTTCCTGTTATTGTTATTGCAATTGCTATTGTAACACACATTTCGTCAATGTAAATAAGCAAAAATTGGGCGACAGCAGCAACAAAGATAATCGCCTTAGTAGCAAAAAGCGAAAAGTGCACTTCAGGTCATGTCAACCCACTGTGAATGTGTGGCAGCATTAACGCCGCAATGACAACAACAAGCTGCCACACACACACACACACACACACAGATGCACACACACAGATACACATGGGTTATATTCATAGCCACCCCTCGTTACTTTAAAACTGTAACAATTGGCAATTGTGTGGGTCTTGTGGCTTGACAAACGCGCTGAACACGGCGCGGCAAGGATAACACGCACTTCTGAGGCTGCCCCACGCCAGCCATGAAAGTTAATTTACGTCACGCAGCATTTTCAATCAATGTCAGTTAGGGGTAGGGTTGAAAAGTAGAGCCATTGCAGGCTGGAGGGGATGAGTTGAGCATTAAACCTTAAGCGTTGAGTTTTGCTCGCCCGCTGTTTTTGTTTATTTTAATTTCTTTTCTTTTTTTTGCAGGCAAAGGCAATCAAATTGATCTCGATTTGATTTGCATTTAAGCGACACTTGACGAGCATCATAGCCGACTTTTAAATGTATATGTAAATAAACATTGAGACTTTAAACATATTTTCATAGCTGACATTTATCGCCTGGTGTTGGTTTTTTTTGGTTGGGCTCTTTAATTGCGCATTAACTGTTGCGCTAAAAACAAACGTTGAAACCAGTCATCATCGTCATTTTAATTTTCATCATCAGCATTTTTTTGTATTTTTGTATTTTTGTATTTTGTTTTTGGGGCTGGTCACAATCCTAAGCTATACAAATATTTTTTAATTGAATGCAACGCTGGTACGCGCGACGTTGATGAGGGTGCCCTATAATTATAGACCCGAAGACTAACTCCAAAAACTGAATCGAGTCTGACACGAAACTGTCTGCAGACCTGACTCGACGACTGACTTGTGGCTTTCCACCAAACTAATTGCTGGGATTATTTATTTATGGAAATCTATCTAGGCAAAAGTCGTCGCGTTAACGCCCCTTACAATTTCGATCATTATGAGGCCTACAATTAAGTTGCGCAACCAACTAAGCAGAGCTAGCGGGCTCTACACATATATTTTTGAGATATTCATATGAACCTAAATTCAAAATAGTTAAAAAAACAAATTATAGGAGTGACACTAATACCTCATCAAACGGTTAAGCCTCGAACTGTGCTGTAAAGGTGATTAAAAAACTTGCAAGCAAAATCTCAAACCACTTTCAAGGAAGAGTTTTTTGTTTTTAGAAATCAAAGGTCGTTTTTGCTATCAAATCGTGCTATGATCGGAGATCGAACCGTTGTTGATCTTTGATGTAGAAATCTTTATCACAAATCTTAACTTTGTTCTCTATCTGCCTATTTGAAAACTCTATTTGCTTACTGGGTTTTAACATATAAAAATCATCTATTTAACTTTCTAGCTCAAGGAAAATCTTTAGCAACAACCAAAATATGCTTTTTCTTACCAATCAACAATCATCTTAAGTTTAAAAACACTCACAATTGATCAAAACCTATTGAACTGCTTTATTTCCTCATCAAAATTCAGGCATATAGTTAGTTGGCTTGTTTTCTGCCTATCTAGAAACTTTCTTACTCGCTTTTATCAACATAAAAATCATCTATTTAACTTTTTAGCTCAAGGAAAATCATTAACAATATCCAAAATTTGGCTGTTCTTTCCAAAACACTCTCAATTGATCAGAACCTATTGAATTGCATCATAAAAATTGAACCTTTTGTCATCATTCCTAGTTTTTTTCTTTCTTATAAAATATGTTCGCTTTAAGTCGCTGCTGTCTTGTACCATTATATTACTGTCTCTTTTGCAATTGCCTGACCTCATAAATTAGAACGATTTCCACATTTCGAGTACTGTTCAACGAACACACACAGAGAACTCGAAATTTAAGTGCCCAAGCGCAGTCAAAGGACCACATCCTTGTGCCGCTTTTACTTGTGCTACGTTTCTTTATGCTTTCTGCGAAAAATTCCTGTCAAAATTGATAAAAATCACATTTTCCATTTGAATAACATTTTACGAATTCGTGCATAAAATTACGACAAACCCTCCGCAGTAGCAGTTGCTACCCCCAACCCACTGTCGCAATCCCCATTCACATCCCTATCCCTATCCCTGATTCCTGCCTCTGCCTCTGCCCCTGCCCCTGCCTCTGCCTCTGCTATTCCAGCTGGTTGCTTTGTGTGCACTGGAATTTTGCTGCAGCAGCACCGAATTTCTTTGGTAACCACATTCCGGGCTGCTTTCTTGTCTGTCCGCACTGTCTGTCTGTCTACTTAAAATGTAGAAAATATCTATTTGCTACGCCCGAAATACGCGTCGCAAATTTTGCAGCTCAGCTAAGGGGAAAAAGCAAACCGAGCGACAAACATTTTCTTATCGCCATGGCGAAAAATGAAATTAACATTAAAATTTGCTCGTTGCCCGCAAAAACTTATTCAACTGTAGATAATTTTCATTGGCAGACACACGCTTAACTAAAACTTCAAGCTGCTGCTTCAACTACGACAACGACTACGGCAAAATTTAATTTGTCTACAAAGTAACTCTCGACGTGTAGATAAATCAATCAAAATGGCGCGTCGTGCCAGTTCAAAAAATGAAGAAAAAACAAAAAACTACTCGTAAAACGCGCCACAAACTTTGCTAGAATTGTTGTTGTTGTCGGCGCACTTTAAAGTATTTTTTTTTTTATTTTTTTTTTTTTTTTTTGCTACAACATTTGACGTCTGTCCAGCGGGTTGGCTTTGGCGTGTGCACCAACTATTCCACACGCCCAGCCAGCCAGCCCTTTGGTCCAGCAAACATTACACTAAGCAACAACATCTTCTGACCGGAACAGAACCTATTCTAACTAAATCTTCCTCAGTACAAAAGAAAACTAAACATAGGTTATCATAGCCTAAAAAAAGGTTTGAATTATTCATTTAATATTATTTCATTGAAATATTTAAATATATTTCAAGCAAATCATCCTAACATTTTTTTTTTTTTAAAGAAATTTTTTAAAATATAAAATAGTTTAAAATTTTTTAAAAAATTTCTCTTGTTTTTTGGTCAGCTTATAATGTTTATTCAATATTTTTCTCATCGGAAAATTTAATTTTATAGATTTGGTATTGTTTGATTACTTTGAATATAAATTAGATTAAAAAATGGCTCAAAACAAGCAAAAATATTGAAAATATTGCAGTAATCTTCTTGAAAATTACAAATATCCAAAGATACCCAGAATCTTAAAGAAGATACTTCTGTAAGTCCACGCTAGTGACGAAGCAACACGAAGAGTGCGGATTGTATAAGCGCCAAAAATTACATTTGATCAAAAATATTTTTGCAATAATATGTGAACAATTTTTAAAGTAGATTTGAATTACTGGCAAGGTTATGTTCTATTGATTGATTTCATTAAGCTGATTCAAACGCTTATCACATTTTGTTGAGCAGTGTTAAAGGAAGACTTGAGAGCGCGTCATTTGGTCTATGGCCGAAAAGTTGCGCCTTCCTCGAACTTCAACTCCAGCTCGAAGAACAACAACAATGACAACTACAACTACAACTACAACTCGAACTCGAAAAACTGAAACTGCATTATCACCATGGGCCACTCGAGGCCCCAAAGCAGCAGACGAGACGACGAGTGGCCCGGAGAGTGTCTTTTTTGGAGTGGTGTTTGCGCTGAGCGCTTTTGTTTTGTTGCCGCCAACAGGAAAAGACATAAAAATATTTTGCCTATCACCATAAATAATTCAACGTAGAGTTCCGAGCATTGAGCATCGGTGCGAGCATAAAAATCTTCAAAAAGAAGCGCCAAGTGCGAAGTTATTGTTGTTGTTGTTGTTGCTGCTGCACGCACTCAAAATATTGAAAAATCTTTGGCTGCCACAACTTTTTTGAAGTTGGCGTTGGAGTAAAGAGTGAAGAGTGAAGAGCGAAGAGTGAAGAGCAAAGAGTGTGGCGCAATCTTCAACTCTGCAACATGCAAAAGACAGGCAGTCTACAAGTCGCATCTTAGGGCTGTCCCTAAGTATCACTCTGAGCCACACTTACATAGCTGTTCCTTGTGTTTGTGTGTGTTTAAGCTTTGAGCCGTGTTACTGTTTCTTCAAGTAGTTTGCTGCTTATGAATTTAGCTTCGAATTGCCGCAGCAGCACTTCAAAGGTGAAACAAACAACATAATCAAAGAGCTGACAAAAACGACAAATCGATAAAGGTGTGAAGAGCTTACACTTTTAAGATTAGGCTCAACATGTTTGTAATATAAATTGTCAAAATATTATTCAAATTGTTGAAAATTCGCAGTAATTAAGTTGAATTTTCAAAATTATGAGGAATAAGTGAATTAAACTTTATTAGAATGTACGAACATGTTTGTGGAAATTTTTCCCAAGTTGAATAATGCACTTGATGAGTCCATGTTTCAAATATGAATGTCTTAGGTGGATTTGTTTATTATTGTGTGCTTTTTTGTTTTTCTTTTATTGATAACACTGTTATTGTATATGATTAAAACAGGGCCTTTACTTTTGCCCATGCAACCATGACCACCCATTTTCAACTAAAGGGGTGAATTTTGCGAAAAATTGGTAAGCTGTCATTTATGAACTTTCATACAGAACCTTGAAAATCAGCTTGAACCTGATCGGATGATAAACAAAGAAGTTGCATACAACTGTTTTCCTCGAATTTTTTTTACATATTTTCCGACCGAATTTTTAAAAAATCCGCACTTAGTACGCACTTTTAACAAAATATGAATTTCAGCTATGTATCTCATTTGGTTTGAGCTGTGCGGTAGTTGCCAATCAGTCAGTAAGTTTAAACAGTTTTATATATACTTTATAGGTTTTTTCATTGTTTGACTATGCTATTATTAAAACCAAAGTGTCGAAATTGCAACTCAAATTCTTCATCTATATTTCTTCTTTTTGTCTTATAATATTTCCACGATTTTTGCTTAAGTTTATCATATAAATAAGTAAGTTTTAATATCAACACTTACCAGGGTCTGATGTATCTAAGACAGGTGGCTGCTGTGACAATGGACCGGGTGTACTACCAGCGCCCGGCGAGCGCGCATCATCGTTCATTGCGCCCCCGTAGGACAACGATGAGCTGGGCGGCCGCTGTAAGGATACGAAAGGAGGATATACACATAAATAAAGTTGATCATGAAATACATATAAAGATACTAAAATTATACTATCAAGTATGTTTAAGTTATGCAAAAGGATACATCATTTCCAAATAGTAAAGAAAAAGCACGTTGATAGTGTATCAAATAAAAAACAATCGATATTATTGATAGTGCCATCGATTGTTTGCCTTACTTGGCTTGCATGCGTTAGGTGTTTGTTAGAATTAGTTACAAATTGCTTATAAATGTCGCTTTAAATTGACACGCCAACCATAAAATGAGCCACATAAAACTGGACATACACAATCAATATAAAGTCGCTGACGACCAAGACATCACCAAGTCAAAATCGATGTCGATGTCGATGTCTATGTAGTTGTTGTTGTTGTTGCTGTTGTTGCTGTAGCTGATGTCGATGACTCTGTCCGGTGTTTGTCCGAGTGTGCGCGTCTGCTGCTTGGTCTGCACGACTGTCAAGTTGTCAAAACTGCCATAGTCCGGCCATATTATGGCCAAACAAATGCGCAGACGATCGTGGCCTAGGCCTAGACAAGAACAACAACAACAGCAACAACAACAACATCGTGTGCAAAAATATATTTATTTATATATATATGTGTATGTTGTATATAAGTTATCAAATTAATATGCAGCAGCTGGCTCTGCCCGTGCTTTGGCTCTGAGCTGCTTCTAACTAGGAGTACTCGTAGAAACCACAACAGCCTCGTCATCTTTGCCAGTCGGCGACTATGTCGACGCAGAAGACATTGGCGGCATACTAAGCGCTCAGTTTTGCAGATACCAAAAATGTCAATGTCCAGGCTTGCAGAGTAGCCCCTCTTTCAATACCCCTTTGCAAGCTGCCTCTGCTCGAAATCGATCGGTAACAGCAATTTAAATTCTGCTAATAACGACAAAATTTGTTGTCGCTCGCAGAACTCAAACAAAAATAATACGCTTCAACATTAATTTCATGCACGTGCACAAAAATGTACTATAAATACATAAATATATTTTATTTTTTGCCTGCTTTTTACCATACCCCCTTGCCCCGCTTCCAAATCAGTAGAGTAACTCACAAATTTTAACCATAAAATTATTATTTTCCCAAGCTCGTAAAAATTCTTGACTTTCGAATACAATAAATTTCGAGTGTGCGTACGAAAATTGTGTTTTTATTTTTGTGTTTTGACTTTTTTTGATTCATTTGGCATGCAGAGCACATCGCATGTGTTTTCGCTAAATATTTGTTAAATCGCATATTAATAGCGCCCTGCTATAGACAATCCATGTGCACGTGTGTGTGATAGTGTGTGTGTGTGTGGGTGTGTGTGGGTGTTTGTTGTATGAGTGTGTGTGTGTGTGTATTTCTATATTTAATTGGCTATCTCAGCACGTCACTCAAACTGAAGTCTAAATCATATTGCATTGCTATTCAGATTGTTTTAAAAACACTTTTAAATAGTCCATTGAACTGGAAAATGATCTTGAGCGAGATTATTTATCGGAATTGCATGTCATATTAACTGGAGATATCCATTTTTATAGACAGAGCAAGGAATATTAGTTAACATTTTTTAAAATAAATATTTTTTTTTAATTATATAGTCAAATTTAAAGATAGCTAAGGCCTACACCCCTAATAAAGAGTACAAAATATTGCAAAACTTTTTTTTTCGATTTTCCTTAAATTTAAAAAACAACTCAAAATTTTAATATTTCGCAATATTATTATAGCTTTTGTATCAAAAGCCTTTTGAACTGAATATATCAATTTGTACATAGATAGAACAAAGGACATTAGATATAATAAATTAAATATTATCTTATTCAAAAAATATTTTTAAAAAATTGTAGTTTCTTAAAACTTAAAAGAAGCTTATTTAACTATTCAAAAGAACTAAAGTTTCTTTATCTTTACTTATATTTGCTAAAACAGTAATCCAATTCAATATTATTTTCAAATAGTGATGGCTATCTATGCAAATATCTTGGCTAGTTGCCAATTTGATTTGAGCTTCTTTTATAATTCCTGGTTCAAAAGTTGCGACGCTACTTTCAATTTCAAAACACACAGTCGAACACAATCGAAGTACTCGTTTTAATAATTTGAAACGTTGTCTGCATTTTAAAACTAAAAACAAACAACACTCGTTCTCTGTCTAACTGAAGGCAGTTTAGCTAATCCTAACTCAACTACAGTCTGTATGAGCTATGAGGTGTCTTTTGATAGTCACATAAACAATTTCCAAGCTGAGCTTTGCAATTGTAGCAATTGTCGTTTGCTACACTCTGCTTTTTATGATCGAGCAACTTTATGGGCTATAAAAAAAAGAACGGAGCAACCGCAGCCTAATTTGTGGCTCATTAAAGCGAGCAAATGAAACTATTTAATTAGCTACATTAAAAAAGAAGAAGAAACAAAGGGCTGCATTTTCCCAACGAAAACGAAACTTTTCTTTTATGAGTGGGGCATGTTGCAAGGAAATTTGATAGGCCTGTCGGCTTTGGCTGTAGATTCTGGGTTCGAGTCGGTCAACTTTTCGAATCTTTCACACTTGCCGCACACTTTGAATTGAAGGTTCCAGTGTTCTGTGTGCTGTGGGGCGGTCTTAAAGCTATTGAAATTGTATCAAATTACTTGAACACGGCGAGTGTTGCAGATAGCCAGGGTGAAGACGCAGCAGCAGCAACATGCCGCATGCGGCATGCGTCGTGCTAAATGCCAGTCGCGCTCCTTGAAAGCAGGACTGGACACGACTGGACAGGACTGGACAGGACTGGACTGTAGCCCAGTTTATCGATGCGTGCATTAATTACATTTTCAATTAGCAAGCGGGCAGAAAATTAAGCTATCGAATTGCCATTGGCACGAATCGATTCAATGTTGTTGCTTTTACTGTTGTCGCTTATCACATTGCATGTCCTGCGACAATTATTATCAAATATTGGTTTTTATTTAAATGATGAGACCCAAGCTGCTGCTTTCAATATTAATGAAAGTGAGGCAGCAACAGTGGCTACACCTTGCCACAACTGCCAACATGCCCCCAGCTCTCTCAAAGTCGACTACATTCCATGCCACTTCACATCACGTAATGTTGCCCCCAAAACTTTTTCACTTTGCGTCCCTTTGGGTGCATTAAAATGATCAAGAAACAATTTTCGTTTACCTTTTTTTTTGTCCCTGCTGCTTTGGGGTTTGGGGACTATGCTCTGCCATTTACTTGGAGGCTTGTGCTTTGGGGGTAACTTGGGGACCTGCCAGCCAAATTATTTATTTATCAGCTAAACGCAGCGTCAATAAGCAAAATGGCGTTTGTAGCTCTTTAAATTTTTGATGTAGCCAAAAGTCGACTAACACCCAAAAACATGACAATTGTCGTTCTGTTTAAAAATTAAAACGTGGCCAACATTAAACAACCGCAAGAAATTTGTGTTGCTCGGCGAGTCATAAAATGTAATCGACCCCACCGTGCTGCCCTTTGCTCCCCTGAACAACAGCTAAACAAACAACAACAAACACTTGGTCAATTGCTGTTGCCAAAAAGTTTGTGTTTTGTTTGATTGGCCGTACACTTCATTATATGTTGGTCAGCTTTCCAAGTGACTTGGCTAAGTCGGCTCAGCTGCCACATAATTGCTTCAGGCTCAAGTCAATGCCGCGTGCCGTGTTCCGCCCACAACAAAAACAAAACTAAATGCAAAAGTCAAAGCATGCAATTTTTGTTTGAGATGCGGCTATATAATTTACTAGCTGGCAATCACAGCGTTTGCTGCGAGTTAATCACTACAATCAACAGTTAGTCCAAACACCCAAACCACCCAAGCACCCAACCCACCCCCAGCAGCACCACCATCCAAACAAAACAATCAAATTATGGCAAACGTAGCAGGCGTTTGATTCTCTTAGCAGAAGTTTTTTCCGCGCGTGGGAAGCGATTTTTCTTTTAATACGAGTATCGCAAATATACACAGCAACAAAAACTTGTACTTATATCAATCTGTTGCATAGTTTTCATTGAAAAACATAAATTAGTCATAATATATACTTTCGTTAATATATTGCGAAAGTGAGTTTGCCTTAAATTTTCCCATTTTCACTTTTGGTAAGACTTTGCGGATTGAATTTACTTTTATTTCATCAAGAATTGAATAAACTTGCCATTGAGATAGCACTCAATTCATTTAACAAAATGCAGTAAGCAAATTTTTAACCTTTAACGAAATTTTAACTCATATTTTGACGAAAGTGGAAACCAGAAAAGACATGATGAATTCAACTTTGCAAGTGAAATGATAGCTAAGAGTGAAATATTTATATGATTTTTTGTTTTTAAAGTGTCAAAGTGCAACTGGATTGAATATTTGAGGTTTTAAAACCACGAAACGAGAAATAAATATATTTGAAAAACATGTAATTGAATCTGAAGAAGTAATAAGTAATAAAGTTCTTCAAAAGTTTTTATACTTTTTGAAAAGCATATATGTAAAACTTAAAAGCGAAATCAAAGGAATTCGACCAATTTTAAGTTAAATCAATCAAATGTTAAGTTTAAACAATCATTTTTTTCAGTGCATGTACTTCGTTTGGTCCTCTTGAACAGGGGAGTGGCAACGCGTGTGCCATCTCGAAAATTTGCTGTTGCTGTTATTATGATTGTTACTCATTTGCTGGCGACACGAAACACAGCATTGTAGTTTCTGTAATTGGCCTGCAGCGTTTGCCGCGTGCATTTGACATGCCGAATGGCAAATGGCAATGGGAATGGGATTGGGATTGGGATTGGTATTTGGTATTGTAAGTAATTCGTGGTGGAGTGTTTGAAATTGAGGTATCTGCTGCCCTGAGGCGAGTATAGCCAAGGATTAAACTCGGGCTCTCGTTTCACAATTAAAAAGTGCAGCTTAGCCATTTTTGGCCTAAAGATCTAATAATGATTGTCGAGCGGCTCTTCAGTTTGTCAGTTTCTCAGTTTAATGCTTGTGGCTATATGTTATACACGGCATACTATTAAGTACTATTTGCTCAGTCCTAAAGTGGACGTGAAACATATTTTTTGTGTTTGTGTGCGTAAATACTCAAACCACAATAAACAATACACAAAACACACACACACACACACTCACAATCGCAGCCATATCCTTAGAACAAATAATTAAATCCTTTTTACATGGCCGCACAGACGGAGACAGGAAAGTTTTTCGCCTGGTTTATGTTTCTGATGCGGTTTGGTTAAGGATAACAACAGAGTGAGTATACCCCAAAATACCAATCCGTATAAACCCCGTCGGCTGTTTGTTTTGATGGATTTGTTGTTTGGCATTGCCTGGGCACAAAAGCTATTGTTTGTCTGTTTGTGTCGTGTTTGTTGTTGTTGCTTGTGTTGCTGTTGCTGCTGTGGTTTTAACGCCCTAAAGCAGCGCTTAGACAGCCCCAGTCTCAGTCTCAGTCTCAGTCGCAGTCGCAGTCTCATTCCCAGCCGCATACTCATCCCTTTTGCTTTACTTTTGCTCAACCCCATTTTGAGGCAGCCGCTTTTCAGCTGCTTCTGCTTAATTAACGGTATTTGCCAGCACCCCAGCGCCCCACCGCCCCCAACGACTTAACAGCCAGTGTGCCACTTGAGCAGTTGCTGTTGCTGCTGTTGTTGTTTTAGTTGTCGTTGTTGTTGCCACCTTCTGTGTATTTAATTGCGCGCATGGCATTTAATTGTTTTTCAAATTTGTTCAAGTTGTAAAATGTTCGCTGAATGAAATGAAATGCGTTCCCATGTGTGTGTGTGAGTGTGTATATGTGTAATCTATGTGTATGTGTGTATGTTTGTCTTCATATGTGCACTGTGCCATTTTGTTTGAGGGTTGAATTTTTAATTAAAGTGGCTGGCATCGTAGGAGCATTGCTCCTTGCAAGACCCAATCAGACCTGGATCATGGGTTGGGGTAGAGTTTTGGGGTTTGAGTCAGCTCAAGCAATTCACAACATGGCGGCTGCCTTTTTGGGGTTGCCTTAGTCCTTTTCAGCCAGGACACGCAAATTGTTACAGTTCTATATCTATGGCATATCTGAATATATGTATAAACTTGTATATGCTAGCCAAAGCCAGTATGTGCAGGCTATAATTTCAATCAAATTGCAAGTTAATTACACACAATTATACTACACAGACACACACACACACAAACTCACACACACACAAACTCACACACATATGAGTGGCAGCTTGTTTTGGTTAAATTGTTTTCTTCAAGTTGAATGTTGTTCAAAGTTGAACAGCTGAATTGCAGTTAGCGTATTTTGTAAAGCATTTGAGTTAAAAGTTTAAGCAACTCCAAAATATTTTCAAAATTATTAAAGCCTGTCAAGACACTTTTTAGTAACAAAATATATTTTAAAAATAAAACAACACTTTAAATTAATCTAAATTAAAGGCTTAAATGGATAACAAAACTTAAGAGCTTTCAGTAAATTTCTGTGATTTTAATATCATTAATTTAAGTGGTTAGCTGACTTTAAGTACAATAATTGAAATTCATTAAATAGTTAAAACTTAACAAATAATATTGTTATTATTATCTGTAGTTATTGTTAGGTTTCCTGGCTTTATATACTAACAATTAAATACAGTCGGTTAGCACATAGTTTCATCACAGCTGCCCAAATTACTTGATTTTTAAAGCCCAAAGGCACCTTCGAAAATAAGTCACATTATGATAAGAACTCAACAAGCACTTAGCATTCTTACCCAAAAAAAAAAAGAAAAAACCAAAAGCAACTATCTATTTACAATTCAAGTTAAAATCAACTCGAAATAATCAGTGGGGCAAGTTTTGCCTACCTTTGCTGCTATCTGTAAAAAAATAAAGCTAATGGGGCATTTCTGGAAATCTATAAAGTCCGATTTAACTGTTAAAACTACGACGAAGCCACTCGAGTGGCTACATGTTAATTTCATGTAGAAGCACTTGACATAATTATGCGACTACTGTTTTTCTTTGTGTATTTAGTATCTATGTATCAGTTGAAACAAAGATTCATTACTCATACGCAACGTGCAACGTGCTTTGTTTGCTATCTTAGTCTAATTGAGTTTGTCTCGCTCTGTGCCGCAGGAAATCTTGTGTTATGCTATCGCAGTTGACAAAAAAAAAGCACGCCCAAGTACAAGTCTGTGATTAAATATGTATTTATAAGCTGATAACAAATTGAAGCAGGTACCGTTGTGGGTACGCTCTGTACATTTGTGTGTTTTCTTTTTATTTTTTCGGAAATCTTGTGCAAACAAAGAAATTAGTATTTTGATAATAAAAATTCAGAAGCTACCTGAAATACAAAACAAAATAGAAGAAATGAAAAAGAAAAGAAAAAAATGAACAACAAAAATAATAAATAGATAAGCAAAGCAGACCAGAGTAGAGCTCTGAGCTGGAAACTCTGTGACTGTGTAGCGTAATTGTGACTCTATCAACTTATCATTTGTTTGACTTTGTTATTATGTTACACAAACAGTGGAAATGTAGCAGAAGCAGCAGCACAAGCAGCTGAAGGTACCCAAAAAAAACGAAGAGCCAGAGCCTTGAATGTGCAAGGGAATGCACTGAGAACAAATGGGTGTCAAAATTGATGATACCTTTGCAGAAGAGTGGGATATATATGCTTTTTTTTTAGATAAATATATAAAACTATAGACTTGTAAAAACAGTTGTTCCAAAATATAATAACATACAAATATTATTCAGAAGTCGCTCTGAAAAAAGATCCTTTGAGAACTAGAAATTTTTTCAGAAATTAGAATTAACGTTTTCTATGCATTGGAACTCTCAAAAGCTAGAATCGAAAAGAGTATTTTATAATAATTATTTTATATTTTCAATAAATCTAACAATAATGAAATATCAAAATCAAAACTTTACAAACTCTAATTTTTAGCAATTTTAAGATCAATTTATTTAATATTAATAAGAATAATGTCAAAAAAATACAGTTAAAATAAACAAAACTGATATCAAATTCAAAAATTGAATTTTTAAAAGTCATGCATGTGTATTTAATCCGAACTGACAATGAAATTGGATCATTATACCATTTGATTGCACATACTTTAAAGATAAATCATTATTTTTCTTAAGAATTTTCGCAATTAGACCAGCTCCAGAACCGAAGCGTTCTAATGAGCGAGCGACAACTGTATATTTGGTCTTTCTTAAAGCTGTTGATCGCTAATGCCGCCAATTTTTGCGCAGTGTATTGCATTGACGGAAATGGAGCACGGCTCGAGCGCTGTTTAAGGCTCTGAGGCGGTCGCTGGCGCTGCACGCGATTTGCATTGGGCAATGTTCACACAGAGTGTCAGGGTATGGAGAATGAAGGGGGTTTATCTGCGGCGCAAATCTCAGCTATCAATTTGAACTTTTCGCAAAGCCCAGCCAAAAGAGATTAACATGTGAGGCGGACGCAGTGCAGCGAGAAGTGTGTGGACTTTGCACTTTTTAATTTGCAACTGACTGCAGTTGTTTGTTGCGGGCTGCAATGCAAATAAGATAATTATTCAAATGGCATGTTTCACACAATTCCAACACACATTCTTGCAAGTCCAGACCAGACCAGAGTCGAGCCGAGCGAAGAAAGCTGAAGGGAGCTGGAGGGAGCTGGGAGTAGAAGGCGACAGGCGAATGGAATCATTTTCTTGCCGGCTAAGATATCAAGATAGCAACATGCAAATGCTGCAATGATCGCGCGAAATAGATTTGCATAAGCTGACAGAAAGAGAGAGAGAGAGACAGAGAGAGGGAGAGGGGAAGCTAGATAGAGAGAGAAAGAGAGCGAGAGAGGGGGAAGCGAACTAAACTGATGCCCAGTCTCAGAGCTGTTCGTTGCATGTGAGAACATTAATCGTGTAATTAATTTGATGCATGTGTATGCAAAGTAATTTCATGTAAAATGTCACACCCGCCCCAAACCCGAACCCGAGCCCGAACCCCAACCCAGACCCAGACCCCAAAACAAAACCGGCAACAGTTTCTCAATTCTTGTAACATGGCGTGCCAAAGACAAAAATCAAACTACATACAAGAAAAAAGGAAAAGGAAAAAGCAGGAGACAAGGCGAACAGGCTGACCAAACACTGTCCAGCACTGGCAGACAGTGTCAAATAGATTCCGCTGGTAGATAGAGACGACAGCGTTTGGCTTGAAGATTAGCCAACATCGTGGCCAGGGATCAGGCCAACATGCCCAGGGGAAACGTTGCCCGTTGCCCGTTGCCTGACTTTAGAAACGCTCATTTGCAAATTACGTGGACGGCTGGTTGTCAGCGCCAGACGAGGACGTCGACGACGACGACGACGACAACTGCTTAAGCAGACATTTTCATTTCGTTTAGACAGAGATTTTATAGATTTGCATTCCTTGAAAACAAGTATTTTGGCTGCATGACATATGCAATGTCAGGCAATGCAAGCGGCAGCGGTGACGTGCCGAAATCTCAATCTCAATCTTTGCACACGATAAGGCCCCCAAAAGACCCCAAAGGTGTTGGACACATTTGCCATATCGCCTGGCGCACATCTTGTTAGCCAGATAAGCTGACATTTGAAATTAGCCTGGCCAGCGGATACATGGCCATAGACAAGGCATTACAAGGATTTGTCGTACTCTGTAAATACACAAAGATACAAATAAACACACACACACACATACACAGTTACAAACTGTCGAGTCATAATCTGATATTCATATAGTACTCGTATTATTGATATAATGTACTGATAAATGCCGCTGGCGGCAACATCTCAAAAGTAGATCAAAAAGAGATTCGCAGCTCAGCTTCAAAAGTCTATACTCTATAGTTTAATGTATGCGTTGTTGCTGCTGCTCTTGTTGTTGTACATAAAAGCCAAAAAAAATACACTTCACTTAAACAACGCCCCGAATCCCCAACCTTCTTTTCTGCTGAGTCACGCTTGCTGCGAACTTCACCACGCCGCCGCCTTTTGTCTTAAAAGGCCTCCAAAAAGGGGCGGCTTGTCTCTAAAAGCCTGGCCCGCGCCGTGCCTCACCACAAACTGAACTCGGACTGAATACTGTTGACTGAAACTGTCGCATCATTGTGGACCGGGCGCAGTAGACTAGAAGACGACTTTGCCATTTCCATTTCCATCGTCATCGACATCGTCATCGCCATGACTTGGCTTAAATAACTAAGAATGCCTTAATCAAGATTGCTCAGCTAAAAGCTACCCTGTACTTAGTATTCTCTAACAAAAATTGAAAGTTTGTTAAATTCTTATATAAGCTTTAATGCTTTAATCAATATAACAAGATTAATCTGACACTTTTTCAATCATTTATATCTGCTATGAAAATATGGAAAGTGGCTTCAATCGATAGTTTAAGTATTCAGCAACAGCATGAACGTTTACAAAATTTCTTTAAAATTTCAGAAATAGACACAGAGATTGTTAGCGAATATTCTCCAATATCTATTTAATTAAAGTCTTAGAATATTTTTCTCTGGAAGAGTGTTTGCATCTTAAATTTGAAGTTTGGAAATGTTAAAACGCACAATGCACTCATATTTCCAAATATATTTTTTGTTTAATTGTTAATTTATATTTACTTAAACTTATCTTAATTTTGTATGATTAAAACAAGAATTCAGTATAAATAAGAAATATGGAAAGAAGCAAAAAGAGATTGGTAGTATCGATATTATCATCGATAGTTTTGCAACACTCTCAAAGGCTAAATATTCCTTGATTCGTTGATTTAAAGTACGCATTGTCACTTTTTAATAGATTATGCAAATAAAATTCACTTGTATTTGATTAAAGATTGAATAAAGTTTCCATTCAGATAATATTCAATTCATTCAATTATGAAATTTTCCACTTTTAATGAATAAAATGTGGATACCGGAACAGGCCAGGGAGTCTCTTAGTAACACGAATAGATTGTCAAAAGTAGATGAACATTCCATAACTTCCAAACTTAAAAACACTCTTCTCAGCCAGTTACAAACATTTGCAAGACTTTATAAATTAATAAAATCTTAAATTTTAACGTCATTTTTAAAGTATCAAAAACTCTGAGCGCATTTCAATTAAAAAAGGTAAATTTCGCTCATACTTTTAAACTCGTAAATCAGTCAAAAAATCACGTCGACCAGTGCAAAATCAATTAGAGCTGGTCGTGAGGCTCTGGCTCAAAAGCATTTTGGCCATT
Organism: Hirtodrosophila cameraria; assembly: GCA_949708635.1. Classification (NCBI taxonomy): domain Eukaryota; kingdom Metazoa; phylum Arthropoda; class Insecta; order Diptera; family Drosophilidae; genus Hirtodrosophila; species Hirtodrosophila cameraria. Next base: position 60,190,483 of record OX453089.1, on the reverse strand, counting down.
ACTCGGCCCAGAGAGAGCCATAAAAATTAGAAAATTTGATTATTGCCACACGACAAGAACGATGCACAGCTCTCTCTCTCTGTCTGTGGCAGAGATTCATTCGTCCAGTTACGGAAAGGGACGTCCCACTGGGCTTGGCCATTTGCATATTATCGTGAGGCCGTGGCAAGATGCTTTACGGAAAAATTTCATTACCCCAAACCTAAAGGGCAACCGGTAGCGATGTTTAAATGAGTTTATTACGTCTTTTGGCGTTATACAGTTTACAGTTTACAGCATTTAGCCAAAATTCTTTATACTGGGCTGAGTTAAACCAAAAAGGGGTGCAACATGGTCGTAATGAAATTTCCATAGATTTGCATAAAAAGGCATCGAAACTCGACTCGACTCGGCTCGACTCAACGCGAGTCTGTCAGAGCGGTGAGTGGCGCAGAGAGATGCCCTAAATTAGATAATGTCTAAATTGGATTTAAAACACGCATTTTGCGGGTTTCCAACGGCTACAGAGAGATGGTGCCGGTTAATGGTGAATGTTGGAATCGGTAGCCCCCATTGAAGACCCATCGAGACAACATCAAAATAACATTAGAAGCGCTTTTTGATTTTCTTTTTTCTTTTCTCTTCTTGTTGTTCTTTCCTGTTGTTATTGTTGTTGTTGTTTTTGTTGTCTGTGGCATCCAATGCGCATTTGAAGGGTTGCAAAACGATGGCATCGTCGCCGTGATTTGTATGCAAATGCCGAAGGGAGGTGCATGGGCAGGGGTAGCAGAGTGCATGTGCTAAGGGCAAAATGTATGAAATTTGATTTTGAAACCTAGTCGCGCATTGGGGGGAGGAGTTGTTTATTTGACCAGGCACTAAAAGCAGCAACGTAAGCCAATTATGAAACGTAATCAAATTACATTGCAGTTTGCAATGAAAAAAGTTATTAAAGCAGCATTGAAATTATGAATATTTGAATATGTCAAAGTGTAAGCTCTTTAAAATGCAGCAACAAATTAACATTTAACGTCTGTCGAATTAATTAAGAATTAAAACATACTTGATCTGTCTTAACGGATTAACTGAAGAGAAAACTAAATTTAATGTTTGTTGGTTTTGACTCAAGACTCTTGAGTTTGTATAATTGGAAGGTTAAGTCCTCTTTAGCACACAAATTTCATTTTTCAAGCCAAGTGAACCGAATCAGTGTGCCCGTATATGCAAATAAATATAAATACCTTGAGCCGCGCGCTGCCTTGCGTATTTTCCCATCAAAATTAGAAGATGTTTTTGTGGAAATGCATTTTAAAAGAAATATTCATTTGATCCATAAGGAAAGTCTCATTTTCTTTCGACTATAAATGAGAAATTAAGTTAAAATAGTTTTGCTCTCAACCATTAAATTGAGAAGGTTTCGAATCCATCTTAATTATAGAATAACGATTCAGATTTCACAGGTTTTTAGATTTCAGAAAATCCTAAATTGAGAAAGATTCGGTATGAAAAGTTATCGGAAATGAGAATAGGCCTGATCAATTTTGAGTATACTTTGCAAATAAAGTTCGTTTTGAAAACTGAAATTATGTCTTTAACTATTTAAGCCTTTAACCAATGTCTTTAATATCAAATGTGCAACATATAATGCCTTATAGAAAATTGTATCCAATATTGTTGTATTTCATAAAAATCCTAAATGACGTAAGCCAAATATAACACCCATAACAATACTAAGACAGAACGTAACAACATTACGTAAGCCTCTTTAAACTCTGCACAAATCTTGCAATAGGAATTCTCAACCTTACACCTATTACTTATAGCACATATTTGTACTTTTTGCTTGGCATTCGACAAGTTCATAAATTCTCACCTCCTTGCCATATGCACACATGGCACATAGCCATTACGTAATTTACATGCGTTGTGGCATTTCAACGATATGTGGCGCGAAATGTGGCGCGTTATGTGGAGCCTAAGCTATTTACACGTGTTGTTGCCAGGACAAGTTCATAAACTAAAGTTGAAGTTTTTGGACACTGTAGTGGTTTTGAGTTGGAGTTTGATTGTGAGTTTAGAGTTGGAGTTTGGAACGTGTGTGTTTATATATTGTATTTTTTGTATTTTTTTTTTGGTCTTGACGCTGATTGCGTGGCATTTTTCGCATATTTGTGCTGCACATTTCGTGCAAAACTTAATTATATTAACTGAGTTATTTGCGGCATTTGGCGCGTTGTGACTTGCCCTGGCCAACAACAACAGCAGCAGTAGCAGCGGCACTTGGCCAGGTGTTGTTGTTGTCGCCTTTGTTGAACGACAGAAAATTATGACAACTCAACTTGACTAACTGGTGTGGGGCACTGTTGAGTTGTTCGTCTGTCTCTCAGTCTGTATCTGTGTTCCCTACAAGTCAGCCAACAGTTGTTCGCACCTAAATGGCCTGACAGACAGACAGACAGACAATCGGACAGACAGACAGACAGACAGACAGACAGACAATCAACAACATAATTAAAGGCACAAATGCGCATGTCTGGGCTCTTGGCCAGGCTCTGTTCCCGGCTTGATTGAGTTGAAGCGAGCTGCAGCTTTGGTATGCAACGAGCTGCAATTAAAAATCAATAAAATGCGTGATTTTTGCAATTTTTGCACATGCAATTTGTAATTGCAATAATTAAAATGTTGCCCACAGTTGTTCACTTTTTTGTTCTTTTTTTCATACCATTTTTTTTTAGCCGTTTGTATTTTTGGTATTGTGAGAGTTGCTTAATCAAATTTTCACCTCAAAAACCAACTGAGTCACGTCGACAATTGAATACATTCACACAGAACACAGAACACATTCGCAGAACAGCAAAAGCAACAGCAACAGCAACAAAAACAACCCTGGTCCAACAAATATTTGAGGCAATCAATCACAGCGTCGCATAAGCCACCCCTGTACTGCTTTACCCCTGGCAGGCAGGGGCGCAACAAATCGGATTAACTCGCAGACTGTACCACCCGAATATTCACAAGATTCACGCAGGCGCACAAGGGCGCTACTTACATCCAGGAGGGGGGGTTAACGCTAACAATTAACTTTTGTTCCGATTTTTTTTTTCCTGTTCTTTCTTTAACAATCAGTGGGCGTGGCCAGCGCTAGAATGTAAAAAGGCAAACCTGAAACGAGCAGTCACTCAGACAGAAACAGAGAGAGCATTATGTGTTTTATGATCTTTTTGTGTTTACCAACACTAAAGCCACGATCACGCGTTGTTGGGCAACGAATGCAACTGTCAGTGGCTTGTCAAAACAGCTATCGATTAATCGACTGATAACAAGAGGCCAAGTGAGGATCAGTTGAGCGTGTCTAGCTTAGATTGTAACTAAGTATAATCGTTGATCAGGCTTAACCCTGCATGTTTACTTGAAATCAAAACAGTAGACTCTCGATAGTTAGAACTAAAGGGGTAATAGGTGCAGTTCTTAGTGTTGAAAAGAGTTATAACTGTATTAAGTTAAACTTTTAAGATTGAAATTTCCCAAAAACGACTTGGTTATTAGAAATAAGGTATTTTTTATAACAATGACATACAAATTCTATATAATTTGACGTCAGTTTTCAATGTAAACTACTTAAATATAGTACAAGAAAGTCGAAAGAAAGTGTTAGTTAAACTATTTAGTTCTACATTCAGCGAATAAATTAAGGATTCTCTACTCAAATCAAACGATGTCAAAATCCGGCCACATACAGTATAACTGTTATTAAGTACAACATTTTTATTCGAAACTATTTTCGACTTAATCAAAGGCTTTTAGTGCCCATTTTATGACAATAAACGATCGTTTTTGATTTAATGAGGCAATCTTACTGAACTCAGTAATAAGGACGCATAATACTTTGAATTTGAAGATTTAAATGAAATGAATTGTAACCTGATAATTCTAGAACTAATACCGCCTTTTTTCTGAGTGCACTTTAAGAGCTGCAATGCTTTTCAAATGATTATTATAGTTAGTTAAGTCATTTCGTTCAACTTTTCGAGTTTCAATGCTTGTCAAATGATAGTTTTGATTCTAGTTCTTTAAAGAAAACTATAATTATCGAGTGTTTACTGTTCAAATGCTGTTTTCTTAAAACAAGCCTTATATGAATAAGCTAATAGAATTGCATGTTCAATCAAAACAACTGAGAAAATGTAACTTTCTATTTTAGATGATCCTCGTGAAAATAACAAAACCTGATCTTCTAGGGTTTAAGACTGCCGTTAGTTGATCTATGCCTGCTACAACTTCATTCAGTCTTCAAAGTATTACTTTTAATCGTCTCTATTTGCCCTCCATTGCGCAACTAGCCAGAAGACAGAGACAGAGCAAGTAAGCAAAAGAAAGAGAGAGAGTGAGAGAGAGAACTGTAGGCTTTGCCACAGTCAATTGAAATTCTACGCATTCCGACAAACAACAAACAAACACACACGCACACACGCATACACATAGGCACACACATAGGCATATAGACAAATGCATATATAGAATTCTCAATTGCTTTCGCATCATTACGTCTGCGAACAATTTATTTTTATAAAAGCGAAGCGAAGCGGCCGACGACGACGCTGCCGCAGCAGCCGCCAGCGATGCCAGCGTCGACGCCGCATTTTCATTTTCCCGCTTTTCACGCAGGCAACAGCAACAACAGCAACAACAGCAACAACAGCAACAACAACAAAAACAACGATCACGTTCAAAAGTGCAGGAAAATTGAAGAAAAATACTGAGGCATGAAAGCAGCGTAAAGAAATCAAATAAATTTTATTGTATAAAGCGCAGCAAATGCAACAACAACAAACTGCAGCAAAAACAATCAACGAGCCTGCCACGCTGTAAATAGTTTACAGTTGTGTTGCTGCTGTTGTTGTTGCTGCTGTGGCATTGCCTTTGCGGTTGCCTCACGCTTTTCCTTGCCACCGTCGCTGCAATCGATCGCAAATTTTTTTTCTTTATTGTAAACAATTTGGCTGGCGGCTGGCGGCCACATCATCATCATCATCATCAGCAGCAGCAGCAACAGCAACAGCAGCAGCAACAGCAGCAACAGCAGCAACAACAGCAACAACACATGATCATCAGCAGCAGCAGCAGCTAGCTAAATGGGTGTTGAGTGCAAAGTGTTTGTGTTGCAAGCTCCCCCCGCTCAGAGCTCAACCCAAATCAAGCAACCACCCCATAGACTTGCATGCAACATGGCGTTGCAAGCAATATTTCGAATTTCTTGAGTTTCTGTGCGCTCGATCTGTCGATTGTCGGTGTTAAATGCTCAATAATTTTCATGCGGCACATATTTTTTTATTTTCCACTTCTTTTTTTTTTTTTTGTGATTTTTTTTTTTTGTAGTTTTTGTGTTTTTGGCTGAACGTTTACCAAATGGCATTGTCTCTATAGAGTCGAAATCAAAATGACTTTACGACACAGCGGGAGATGTTGTATGCAGCATGCATCTTTAGCCTGAGTTGCTTCTTGGGTTTTACAGATTTAATTTTATGTCTGTTGTATGTTTCATTTGGCCTTGCAACAACGACAACTGCCAGCAGCAGCAGCAGCAGTGGCCAAAGGAAGTTGAAGTTTTTGGGGCGCACTAAAAATATATATATAAATATATATATCTTTGTATATATATATATAAATAAAGCATAATAAAAAGCAAACTAGCAACTGAGCGAGTTGAGTGAAAGAGGCACTGAGAAATCATACAAAGACTCAGGGCCAAAAACTTTTTTGATTTTCATAATTTTTGCGCTGACCACAAAAAGGCAACAACAGCAACAACACCGACCACCACGAAATGTGCTCCATGTTAACGACTTTGGGACCCAGCCCCAGCTACAGCTACAGACTCTCAGGCTCGGTCTCAGTCCGATCCGGTCATCGTCATCTTGCTACATTGTCTGCGGGCAACGTTTCCTTAACGTAAATGTTTCATTTTCGTTACCTTTGCGCAGTGATACCAAAAAGCGAATAACATTGAAATGAAATGAGACTTTGTCTGGGTGCTCGGTTCTCTGTTCGCCGTTCTCTGTTCTCGAATCGCTTCCAGGTGCTGGCAAGCGGCAACGGAATCCGAGAAACTGCGGCCACTGCACCAAATGAGTTTTTGTGCCCCGTCCACTGATGATTTTTAAATTGATTTGTGTTGTTAAATATTAAATTCTTATAAGTCATTTGCACTCGGACCTGGGCTTGGAGCTTGTAGCTTGTAGCTTGGGGCTTGGGGTCTGGGCTTTGGTGCCGTGTGGTGTTCTGTGGTGTGGTGTGGCTTGTGTGGCTCCAAATGACAGACAAGACTTTGACTTTGACTTTGACTGCGACTTCGACTGCGACTTCGACGGCGACTTCGACGGCGACTGCGAGTCCGATTGCGACTGCGACTACAGCTGCCCCGCCCTGCCTGCTGCTGCTGCTGCTGACCGCCCGCCTGCCCACATATATCATTTACACTCAGACTGGGACGTGGATCGCTCGACCCGCGCACAGCGGTCGGTCGCTCCAAAAATGGCAACGGACTCAACAACAACACCAACTACAACAACGACAACAACAACAACAACGTTCAGCGTCCAGCTTGTTGCCTCTTTGTTGTATTTATGAATACGTATGCTTGTTGGGGCGTATTTTGTTGGGTGGGGGGGTGTCTGCCCGGCATCTGCCGCTGTGTGGCTCGCAAATAACAAAATTATATTTTCAAGGTGTTCTTTTGCACATTTTTTTAAATTTTAATTAACGTCGTTGCTGCTGCTGCTGCTGCTTAAAATTGCAATTCGCATTCACAGCACAGCTGAATGATACAGAAATAAAAAATAAAAATAAAAAAAAGTACAAAAAATCATAATAAATGTTTAACAAAAGTTAATAAGCTTTTCGCTTTGCTTGATTTCATATGTATGAAGCTGTATTTTATTGTCGTTTTATGGCGTTTTATTAATTTCTTTAATGGCTGCAGCAGCAACCAGTTAATCAGGGGGCAGGGGTATGTGGCAGCGGCAACCAGACGAGCGGCCAGTTTTAAAATGAATCGCAATTGAATGTGTGTGGCAATGATAAGGCACTTTAGCTCGTGTCTTTACTCCTCGCCTCTCTGATTGCCATGAAATGTGCGTGTTGTGGCTAAGAACTAAACGGTTCTTAACTTTAAGTCATAAATTGACTGGCTTAACTTTAAGATATTTACTAACAATGTATGCAAGCAGCTTCATACACTCAGAGAAATGAACTGTGCGGTTTTGTTTAAAAAAATTGATGTTACACAAAGTTAAATGTGGATTTAGCTGACTTTGTACTATTGCAAAACTTTCATATAAAAGTGAATTCCGAAATAGACATTTGGTCTAACTTTAATTATGCTCAATCAATTTTTAGAATTATTTTGTAATTTTTTTTTGTAATTTTTAAAATTGGTTTTGGATCGTAGAGCTACAAGTAATGTGAATATAGCTTTACATATATTATTCCTTATATTATGTTTTAAAAGCGGGGTTAACAATAAAAAAATAATCTTTTAAGCTTGGTTTTAACCGGAAAGGCTGAAAACTTTGTGTTTTTGAATTGTCAAGATTAATTTTTAAATATTTTTTGTTTTATCATTGAAATTTGAAGCTGTTCATTGTCTTGGCTGGTTACGAAAGCCGAGAAGAGCAATATTTTGGGTTTAGAAAAAAGAAATTGCTAAAATTCTAGTTGAAACGCGCATAATTTTAACCAAACTTGGGTTAATCAACTTAACTCAAGATTGGCTAAATTCAATTTCCTATAATAGATTTCAGCACTGTTTCTTGTTCTGTATTTAAAGTCTCCTCAAAAACTCAAATAACCAACTCCCTGTAACAGTTAGTGCACTTTCAAAGGCAGTTTACAGATCTCAATCTTTGTCAGATTCTTCAAGCTGTGTATACGTTGTCTGGCAGAGTCTGCTTGTATTCTTCTTCTTTCTATCTTCTTCAACTTCTTTTGCAACACGTCAAACTTTCACGCCAAACGAAAGATACATTCAATAAACACTCACGCAGTGCCCAAATGGACTTTAAACAAGTGCCATGAAGTAAAGAAATTTATATGAAAGCTTAAAGTAAGTCTCCAACTGCTGCTGTTGCCGTTGTTGTTGTGGATGTTGCTGTTGTTGTCTGTCCCCCCGCAACAATTCTCCGCCTGCAGTTGCATTCATTACAAGCGAGGCAAAGGTTAACATGCAACGAACGGCAACAGCAACAACTGCTAAAAAGCTTAAATTTCACAACACGCTCGACAACAACAACAGCAACAATAACAGCAGCAGCAACAACAGCAGCAGCAACAACAGCAACATGCAGCAAAGAGGCACAGCATCAACAGCAACAGCAAAAAGTGCGACGTCGTCGTCGCCGTCGTCTCGGACGACGTCTCTCAACTTTTGCGTTTGAGCATTTAAGTGCCAATTAATAACAATTTTTATGAACCGAAGAAATAGTTGACAACACGGCATGGCATGGCCGCCAGTCGCAGACGCGTTGTCGAGTGATGCGCTGCTGATGTTGCTGCTGCTGCTGCTGCTGTTGCATGCAACAAGCAACACAACATGCACCAGCAACAACAACAGCAACAACACATATGTGAGAGTGACGCAGTCGGCGAATTGAACGCCGCATGCAGCAGGCATGACAAACTAATTTGAAAACCCATAATATTGTACAGTTTATGAACAATTATTATATAAGTTTTATTAACCAGTCTAACGAAGCCAGCAACTCTTTAATTAATTTGTGATTTTTCTGCATCAGCAACAGTCTCAACAACAGCAACATCAGCATTAGTTCAAATTTATGCCGGCTTATTGACAGGGCATAGCTACTCAGCTGCCAATAAGTATGCAAAGCAGCAAAGAGACGAAGTAGAAAGAAGCGGTGGCAGGGGAGGGGGGGGGAGGCTGACTTTGAAACATTTGGCGACATTAATATGATTTAATGCGTTAATTAGCACCACGCAGCAGCAGCAGCAGCAGCAGTGGCAGTGGCAGCAGCTGAGTGACGCTTGTGAGGGTGCGAAAGCAACAACAGCAATATCTAACAGCAACAGCAACAACATCTAACAACAGCAATATGAGAGCATCTGACGCGTCGCGCTTAAAACCCCAAAAAGTATGCTACGCGTATTCCCAAAATCCCTGAAGCGGATTAGTGTAGCAATGGCATGCAAGGACATGCTCAGGGTGGTGTTCAGCAGGCTGTGGGGGGAATAAGTGTGGTTTTGCCTGGTGCCAACTGGTTGGGTCTACTATCGCCCTGTGTGTGTGTATGTGCATTGCGTAATTGACGTCAATTTTGTTTTCGCACCGCGCATACCAAAGAACTGCCAGCCAAAGGAGAGGGCAAGGAGCAGGCAAGTCGCAGGCAAAGTCGCAGGCAAGTCAAAGGCAATGCCAAGGCTGAGCCTGGAAATCCAATACGCGACACACAAAAATAATTTGCCAAAAATAGGAAAATTGTGTCGCCCCCGAAACGGAAGGAAGCAAAGTCGAACTCTATACGAGCAAGGAATACTTCAAATTATAATGGCTGGCAGTCAGGATTCCAAGCGCAATAAACAGGAGCTACGACAATGCGAGAGTAGGTAAAACTTGGGGTGGTCCTGTTCTACTCTTGGGCATCATATTTCATTTATTAGCAGGCAGGCAGGCAATTTTATTTATGCTTATAATGCAGGGCATATGCAGGGCATATTGAAAGGCGCCCAAATGGGAATTGCCTGCCAAGGCAAGGACTGAGAGACATAAAGACAGAGAGAGAGGAAAGAGCTCGGAGCCAAGAACAACTCAAAGTAAAGTGCGTCAAAGTAAAGTAGCTTAGAGATTTATGCGGCGTTTGCCTAATAGAATTCTTTTTTTTTTCCCCTGCTGGGAAACTGGAAAAGTGGGGCAACTTGCCAAAATGTGTCAATATGGGCAGGTCTAATGGCGGTGCTCAACTCGAGTTGCTAATGAAAAAAAAAAAACAAAACAAACACAAGAGTTTTTGTGGTAATTAAAATGCTAAGCCTCGAGCTTACAACTTTATTGGGCACGTTTGCAAAACAAGGTAGCAAAATTATGATGAAATTTTTTCAGTGCAGTACGGCCAAAAGCTGTTCTCTGAAGCATGCTTAAGAATTGGACTAACAATATTCAAATCATAACAATTTTTGACACTTGAGTTGTAAACTGAATATTTGAGTTTGTAAGTCAAATTGTTGGCTCGAAATTTTCATTATTTTTGATGTTAAGTTATGAAAATTATGAGCACAGCCACAAGAAGCTTTTGAATAAAATTTGGGCTTATAAGTCAAAATGTTGGCTCGGAATTGCAATCATTTTCGATGAAAAGGTAAGATAATTATGACGAAATTTTATATAACATTTCGATTAATTTCAGTTCAGCACAGACTAAAGATACTCTTTGACGAATACTTAAGAACTGGTATAAAAAAAACATTCAAATTATTGAAAACTTGGATACGGGTAGTGTAAATGGAGTATTTGAGTTATGAAGTCAATAATTTTTGATGATGATATATGAAAACTGTAATATTCTGAAAATGTTTAAGACAAATTCGTTTCCAAAATAAATATTAATAAGACCACAAACATAATAACAAAGACCTCAAAACTGTACGACAAAATTTGACATATCTTTTCTATGAAACATTTTGTGTTTCAAATTTATAGCAGTAAAAATTTTAAAATAAAAAGTACTTAATATATTTCTACACTTTAACTAATTTCATTATAATCTTATGACATTTGATTGTTAGCTTTATAAGGTACATGGGAATTAGTATCCTTTGCAGCTTTAAAAGTAACCATTCTTTGCCTTGGACACGGCACGTGCTCTATTAAATATGCAATAAATTATTTTTGCTAGTTCTTTTTTTTTGTGCTCCATCGTTGGCATTGCTAAGCTGCCTGCAAATTATAGAAAATCCCAAAGCGCCATTCCCCCATTCCCCCACAGAAAGTGGGGGAGAAACAGAGTAAGAGAAAAGTCAATGTAAGCAATAAGCAGGAACACCATTATCTAATGCTCGGCGCGCCATTGAGGCATAAAGCTTCCCAAACTCAATCTGCAATAAGTGAGGGGGGAAGGGGGGTGAGTTGGGGGGTATATAAGCGGCAAATAGTGCGCAGGAAATAAAGCACAAAAAGGCAATAAAATTTGCCAGCCTGGCTGACTAAGACTAGAATCGAGTTGAGCGGATTTTTTTTTTTTGCTTTTTGCTGAAAGGAGAAGGGGGTTTGTTTGGTTGGGAAAGTTTTGGCTGACTATTTTGTAGATGTTGGCCACACGGCTTCCGGGCCAATAGAAATGCCAGCACAACAAACAAAGCAACCCCACGCATGCACTGAGAAAAAACTAAGGTAACAAAGAAAACTCCATGTTTCCTAATAAAAATAAAGTCATAATCGATTGAGAAACTAATTTATTAAAATTAAATAAAAAATAATTGTAGTATTTTAATTTAGTTTGCAAGGAAAATATAAAAATTTACTATGTTTTTTTGCTCAGTGTACATACATATGTGCTCGGCACGGGCATTGAATTGGGGCTTGGGGTTGGGGGTTGAGATCTCTTTCCTTGTCTCTCAGGCTGCCCTAATGGCCAGCAGACAGACACTGAGACGTCGCCAGCAGCGGATTTAAGTGCAAGTGATTTATGTGGTTTCTAAAGAGGAAGAGAAATGGGGGAGGGGTGGTGGTGTGAGTTTGTGTGTGGGGCAGAAAATTAGCTGATGTAGACATAAATGCGAAGAGCTGGCAAAGTATGCGCCAAATTGCAAATTGCAAATGGCAAACGGGCATTTTTGGCCCGAAAAGCAAAATCAATCAAAAGTCGTATGTCGAATGTCGTGTAAGTTATGTGGAATGTTGTATGTTGAATGTTGAATGTCTGCGCATTAAATATTGAAAATACACTAGATACAGGAAAAAGGAAATAGGAAATTCAATTACCAAACGGTCAGGCCCTTTGATATTTAACCCTTTTGCTGTGCGCAATGCTTTTAGCTGTGCAGTATAGTTTAGTTCCCGTTTAGGCGGATTAAATTACAATTTACAAGTGGCCAATACAAGCTAAGCGGGCTTAAGTGCTGCTCCCAAATAGCCAGTCTCGGAATGAAACCCTTTCCCTTTGTGTGGTCGCGACCTTTCAATGCTGTCCAAACCCTACGACTACGTCAAATTCACTTGCGTGCCAGTGCATCGATGGAACTTAATTGAAAGGCACTTGAAATGGCTAAAAGGTGCTTAGGGTGCTTGGGGTACAAGGGAAGGGTACGCTTGGCTGGCTAATCGAGTTTGAAACAAGCGTAAATTGTCCTTTTGATATTTGAGTTGACTTCAATTGCATTTGCGGTGCAAAGTGCAACAGCAGCAGTGGCAGCAGCAGCAGCAGTGCCAGCAACAGCTCTGGTAATTAACGGTAATTGTGCAGGCACAAGCTTGGCCAACGCCCCAAAGTACGGCTTCCCGCTGGGGCCACTAACTGTAGCAGGCGGGTGTGCGGGGCAGGGCATAGTGATCGGCTAATGTGCGCTAAGCGTTTGCCTGCATTTGCCTAATGACGCAGCGGACTTTGTATAATTTGTAAGCTTTTAAACCGATTTGCAGCTTAGTTGAGGGCAGCGTAAAAATATTTCACAAAACGAAAGCCAACAAAAACTGCGTGTTTAAGTCGAAAAAAAAAAATAAAAAATACTATATATCGTTATCGAGGCAAGAGCAAGACAAAGACTAAAAACTGGGACGACGACGGAGACGGAGACGGAGTTGGAAACTGGCTAAGACGATGCTCTTAGCTATTTTGGGTGTCTTGTCGCTTTTTGCGGCATTTTTACGGCATAAATTTCCATTGAATTTGTGCTGCCAATTCCAAAATATGTATTTAAAAAAAAAACCGCATTGATACCTTGTGGCTGAGCCAAAAGGTTGACACAATCAGGTAGATATGAGTATGTAGATATATATATATATATTTATATATATATAGAAATGGGTACTCGCTACAACAACAAAAGCTTTGAAATCGCGTTCTTTTGAAGCGGCGGCTGCCGTTTGAAGCCGCACTTGACTTGAGCCATAGACAGAACATAAGAATAACAAAAAATATATTAAACAGAAAACAAAAGTTTATACGAAATGGCAACAACAAAAAATTCATTAAGATTTCATTATTTGCCAAGCATTTTTTCTTTGCTGTTGTTGTTGATATTTTTAACTGCTTGAATTTTATGTTTAGAATTCCAGGAAACTGAAAGCAAATGCATGCGGGTCTTGATTAATATTTGAAGCATCTATGAATGAAAAATGTAGTTTAGTTTAAAGTTGGCACACATACACGTATGTGTGTATATAGATAAGCTGCATAATATTAGAAAGTGAATTATTTATAAAAGATTATAAAAAAAGCATCATATAAGAAGTATTAAATTTATGCTTTATATATATTTTATGAGTATATATGTTATTCCTCACAGCGGGAATATCATTATTTGTATAGTGTTAACTTCATCAGATAAAAGTAATGATAGATTTTTAGATGGATATCATTAAAGAGTGAGTATTGTTAAACTATGGATATTACAATAGCATCTAAGCATTCTTTTTTCCATTTTAAAATAACAGATTCTGTAAAAGTGCTTTAGTTTTGGTATATTCAAGACTACCTTTCACTTTAACGATTGTTCTATCGATATTTTTGCAGAGCTAAGAAAAGTTAAATGAAATACCGGGGTTATCTTCATTATTTTTGAAATGCTGTTCAGCAAATAGAACAGTTACTTTATAAAATTAGAAATTTAATATTTTTTGACATACAGTCTTAAAGAGTTATCTTTGCAAACTATCGATAGTACAAACTATCGACAAAGTTAAATAAGTCTTAAATGACCAACTAAGTAATAAATCTATAAACACTTTGCAGCAATACAGCAGATGTATCATAGTTTTGGTATATTTGAGACGATCAAGTAACACTTTAACGATAACATATACTATCGATAGTTTTGCAGCTTCATTTCTATGCTGCAATCGAACTGTTGCTAATCCTTATGATTTTGAGTTCTGTTCAATGAATGGAACCGTCACCGTCGTCACTTTGGCATGTCTTTTCACGCCAATGGCTCAAGGTATCGCATTCAACGCTTTTGGCCTTCGTACAATTCCCTCGGCGATCGAAAATCGCCAGTGCGACAAAAATTGCTGAAAGTTTTGTATTTGAACGCGACTTGAAACCTAAAAAAGCAAAAGGAACAGTAAACCAACGAAAATAAAACAAGATCAGCCGTCCTGTTTCAAAAACTTGTCGGTGAAACATTGAAACGGCAACTGCATTGAAACATTAGCAGTGATGACATTTTTGCGGTCGATCAGCTCTACCTCTTCCTCTTCCTCTCCCTCTCCCTCTGTTACTGGGACTGGAACTTGGACTGGGACTTGGACTTGGACTGGGGACTGAGCATGTCTGTGATGCGTCTGCTGCCGCTTTGTGTGTTGGGCTCGTTGACTTTTTGGCTTGTTGAGTTTTTTGGGGTTTTTGCTGGTTGCAAGAAATTCCTGAAGACGCGACACTTCATACATAATAAAAGTGGATCGCCGATCGACGCGTCGATCGCCGCTCGTCAAAGTCGCCTTGTCGCACACACGATCCGTTGCACATTGGGCCAGGGCTTAAGCATTGAAACAAACGCTTGAGTTGAGGGAATGGGTTTTGGGTTTGGGTTTTGGCTTTGGGTTTTGGCTTGGGTTTTGGCTTGGGTTTTGGCTTGGGTTTTAGTTTTTGGGCAACGTCTTTGTTGAGCCACCATGGCGGCATTTGTAGGGCTTTCTTGCTTTATTAATTGTAGCCTTAGCCTTGGACTTGGACTCAAACTTAAACTTAAACTCGGACATCGTGCTGACTTTTTGTTCACAAATGAATGCACAAATTTCGGACAGTCGCCTGCGGTTGAAGCCACAGACTGTATGACGCTTCGTCGGAGCAGCCTAAAGCCGCAAAAAATAAATAAAATAAAATACTTATAAGAAAAAGAATCCAAGCAGCTAACTCGTATTCGTATTACTGAGGTGAGAGCGCGGCTAATGAGCCTGCAGAGCATCCTTTTTTTATTTTTGGTTTGCCTCGAAACGGCCAGACAAACAGACACCCAAAACCAGTTCGGCTTTTTGACTTAATGCCTATAAAATTATAGGTTTCTCAGCCCAACTGGAAAATTGTGTGGGGCGTTGCTGAAGAAATTAATACAAATGCAGCCAGCACGAAGCATTTTCTTTAGCCACTTGAGTGGAAAATGCCCAGCACAACAAATAAGTATACAAAAAAACAAAATATAGAAAATACAAAACGAAACGAAGCGAAGTCTAACAGCCAACACGCCCCAGGCAATCACGCAAAATGCCAAATTACATGTAGCTACCATTAACAGAACGAAATCATCTAACACGCAGAGCCTCCAACTTAGCCTGGGCTACAAAGAAACACTACAAAAAGTCATTTAAGGTGTTTTTTGTTTTTGTTTTTTACACATACCGAGCCCGCGCCCGAGCAGGGACGCAGTACCCGGCGACCGAGCAGGGACGCAGTACCCGGCGACCGAGCAGGGACGCAGTACCTAACGCCCGTACCGAGCTCGCCCAGCTGCCAGCCCAATATTTGAGCATTATTTTTTTGATGCAGCAATTTGATCGGGTCCAGAAAACCAGGTCCGATACTCAAGTTTCAAGCGCAGCACACGCACAAAGCCCGAGCCGAGACGACCGCCAGCGAGATCAGGCAGCAGGCACCCAAGTAAGGCCAGTACCCAGATCCTTAACTGTCGTCGCCAGCCTTTTTGCTGCCGCCTGCACTGCAGTTGACACTTGAGCTATGCCTGTGACTGTGGCGGGGGCGTCAGCCCTAAGCGGCTTACACGTGCCAGGAACGAGGTCCTCCATATGGCCACAAATGCTTATAAATAAAACGCAGCGAAAGTAATACGAGCAGCCTTCTCGATTTACATGCACTGATAGCTATGTTTCGTTGAGAGTCCTTGCGTTGAAAGTCACAAAATTTCGCGTTCATTTTGATACACACTTAGATATTATGCTTAAATTAATAATTGAAGTATGCACAGGCAGCCCAATGCACTGCAAAAGTTGGTCATACGTGCATACAAGAGCGCTACAATAATCGATAGTGCCGTCACTTTAGTTTCGATAGTATCGATAACATTTGTAAATATCATGTTGAGTGTTTGGAATTGGTTTATGCCTTTTGATATTGTAAATAACTTTAGCTCGATTGTTATTAGCAGCTCCAGCATATACACGATGATACGTCTGATATAAGACAGAGAAGAGTTGTGAGATCCATTAGCAACTTGAGCAAACTAGCTGAAATAGATTAAAGAACGACCAAAAAAAAAGAAGAAGATTTTAAAGTTGGGATCATGTCGAATCCAAGAACATCCTGCCACGCTGCTCCAGTAAGACATCTTTTGGTTGGGTTGGGCATGGTTAACAGTTAACATCGGTTGAAGAAGGCCAGCTAAACGCGTTGTCTTAATAACTAAACCTCAATTGTTGCAAGTGAAAAAAAAAACATTCTGTTTTACTTTTCAAATATACTTTTTTCATATATTTATTGGCTAACTCTTTAAACGTTACTCTGTAGTTGTTGTTTCTTAATTCTTTTCATTTTTGTTTTGTTTTGTTTTTGTTTTCATTTAATTATATTATTAGTATACATATAAATAATTAAAAATATTACATTAAAATGTATTCGTATATCGTATAGAAGTTGCTGCTTGTTGGATTTTTATATAATTTTGTTTTGTTTTTTTTTTTTTTTGTTTTGTTTTAGTTTTTGATTGCGTTTTCTTCTCTGCTAGATCATTACCATAAGTTTTTTTTTTCTTTTTTTTTTCATTTCATGTTTCTCATTTTACAATTTTGCTAAAAACTAAATAAAATTTGTTTCGTAAAACAATAATAAAAATTTATGCACGAAGACAAAAAAAAAACGAAAATTTTTTTATGTATATATTTTAAAAATAAAAGCAAAAAGCGTCTCAATTATTTTTAAAATATATTTACGTATATTTTTTTTTTGCATTATTTTTATTATTATATTTACTTTTTGTTATATTTTTATAAAATATCACCTAAAGCAATTACGTATTTCAGTTTCAGTTTTTTGTATATTTTTTTTCGGTTTTTATTTTGTGTTTTTTTTTTACAATACAACAATAAAAATTTTGCGATTTGCTTGCAAAACAATTCAATACTCAAAACTAATTATAAGAGAAATTATTAAACAAAGTGTTAACAAAATGCAAAAAGCTTGCAAAAAATCATAGGAAACAATTGATTGCAGCCAATTTTGCAACAGTTTTTTTTTTTTTTAATATATATAGCGTATTTTTTAAACGTGTTTTTTTTTGTTTTTTTTTTCTTCAACTAAAAAGCAACTAAGATCAGTTGGCCACAGATTTATGCTAAAATTACAATTATAATTACAGCAATTTACTCATTTCGTTTGATTATTGTTGTTTTTCATATTTAGCATTTTCGCATGAGACAAAGTACAACAACTATTTTTCTTTATATATATATTATATATAAATATATATATATATATATATATATATATATATATATATATATATATATATTATTTTAATTAGTTATTATTATTATTATAGTTTTTTTTTGTGTTTTGCAAATGTAACTTTTTTGCAAGATTTTATGTGTATTTTGTTTATTCTTAAGTTGAAAAAATAGTACAAAAGCTTTGACATATTCTCATTATTTTTTTTTATTTAGTTAGTTGGTTTCTTTCTTTATCTTTCACTAATAAACCACCTGGTTTTATATAGTCTACTCGTAAAGTGTAAGTATACAAATGACTGCCCATATAGCTGGACTGCAACCGAGTGCAGTTCCGTTAAGTACAATGTTTGGTAGTTTTTTTTTTTTGTTTATAATTTTTTTGTTTTGTTTTTTAGGTTTTTTTTTTTGTTTTTTTTAGTATGCATTAACTCAAAAGGTAGTAGAATATATATATATATATATATAGCGGTAGAGAAAGTTGCCTAGAGCTGGGAAGAGTTCTTCGGAAATTAGTTATGGATAAAAATAGAGTTTAGTTTTAGTTTCTTTTTTTTAGCTTAGCATACCTACTAATTCGTAGCCTTCCGTTACGGATACTAAGAACTATATAACGTACATTTAGTTAGACCGCTATAGTATACATAGAGTTTGGGGGGGCCAAATGCCTCAACTGAAGTGTTTTTGGGGGGTATTGGATTAGGCCTAGTCTAGTTGTAAGTATGCTTGGGAATAGTAGTACAATGGGTTTATATCTTATACCATTTCTTAACTGTTTTTGTTTGTTTTGAGCACCAAAAGCTGCGCTGTTTTTTGCCTACGTATTTACGTATTTATATTTTGTTGTTATTAATTAATAATTACATTTATTTATAATAATAGTATCGCGTTTAGCATTTTACGTATTTACTTGTTGTAAAGTTAAAAGTTTTTTTTTCTGCTTAGTAAATGCTTAAAGTTGTTGTTGCTGATCTCTCGAGTCATAATAAACCTAAACAGTATGTATCCTGTTCATTACGTATATTTTAGTTTTTAGTTTTAAGTTTTTAGTTTTGTTTTTCGCACGGTTTCTAGCTCATTTAAAATGTCGTATCGTATATGCGCGTTTCAATTCTCAATTAATTAAATTAACTTTAATCTGGGTATTTGCTTTTTTTGTTTCCTTTTTTGTTTTTAAACAATAATTGAAAAACATATGTTTTACTTTATGTTTTATTCGTATACTTTGCATTTGAACTCAGGTTGATTTCTTTTTTATTTTTATTCATTTTATTTTATGTATCTTTTCATTTACGTATATGAGTTGCACTTGGTTCTCAATTTTCTTGCTTTAAGAACGCATTCAAATAAGAGTTATGAAAATAAAAAAAAAATAATAAAAAATTAAAGTTTAAAAAGAAAGGAATATAAATTTGTTTTTTTTTTGTTGTTTTTTTTTTGGCAAGTTCTTTCAGTGTTGTAAAACACTTTGAAAAAGGACGTATTGAAAAATCGTATACACGTTGCTGAATTAAATAAATTGAAAAGCCAAACAAAATGAGAATAAACTTTTCGTTTAGCGTTTAGCTTCCTCCTCTTCGTCTTCTTTCTTCTTTCATCCTTAAACTTTTAGGCCTAGGCTTGATTCATACAACTACATGCTAAAGTTATATTTTATATAATAAAGTTTATATATAAAGAACTTTTGCTTTGCTCGAAGATAAATTTATGATTTCTGGATTTGACCGGTTTAGTTTTATATTTGCTGTTTGTTCTTCTTTTAGGGTTTCTGTGCTGTGACACGTTTTGTTAACAAACACACCCACCCACACAGACACACACACATACACACACTCACACACACACACTCACACATACACACACAGAGAGAGAGACACAGCGAATTAATAGTCCGCTTCGTGCTTGATGCGATAACTGGCATAGGTTTCTTCCAGCGGTGCAAAGTCTTGGGTGTGGGGCTGTGTTCAAGTTCCGAAAATCAAATTGGCACAGAGTTGTAATATAGAGAAATGGGCTTTTAGATATCATAGATCAAGGCATGATATTATATATATATATATATGTATATTATTTGTATATGTTTTTTTTTGTGTGTCCGTTTCTGTAACTATGTCTGTGTTCGGTTTATGGAGGGGCTGGTTTGGCAATTATTTACAAGTTTACAAACTCAAAACGATAACGAGTTTATCGGAAAGCTATCGACGCTGACTGACTGTACATTTGGGCAAAATGCTGCTCTTGCAGTGAGTCAGTGTAGTTGATATTAGGCTAACTTTTATATATCATATCAATATATATGTAAATATATATATATTTATATATATGTATATATATATCGTTTCTATATATAGTTATGTGCATATGTAAATTGTTAAAATTGTTTAGTTTTGGGTTAGTAAACTTTCTTGTAATATATATATAATATTTTTTTTTGTATTTAATTTTTTGTTTTTTTTTTTTGTGTTAAGTAGTGAAAATAATAAAAAGTTGTTAAATGTTTTTAATAATAATTAATAATATATTGGCGAGCTATATGGGCCTCTTGCAAAAACGAAGTACTGGAACTTTGACTTATGTTTTTTTCTTTTCTTTTCTTTTTTTCTCTTTTGCATATTTCTTTTTTCTTTAGTTGTTGGTACTTTTTACAAATTAAGCAAATTTTTGCGCTAATTATTGTTGCTCAGTTGCTGTATCTTCTTATTATTCTTCTTCTTCTTCATTCAATCTTCTTTTTTTTCAGTAATTTACAAGTTGAATGCATTCTATTTTTGTGCTGCCGTGGCGAGAGCACAAAAATAAATCACATGACTTTTGTTTTGCATTACTTTTGTAGCATTTTTTGTTTGCTTTATTTGCATTATTGGAACTTAAATTTATGGCTCTCGTTTTTATTTTTACTGTACAAAAACAGACAAATTCTAACGGCAAAAGCATCAGCAGCAGCAGCACAGCAGCAGTATTCGACAGCAGCAGCAGCAGCACAGCAGCAGCAGTGGACAGCAGCAGCAGCAGCAGCAGTTGTTGCAGTTGCAGCATACTCAGTTGCAGCAACAACAGCAGCAACAGCTGCAGTGTTATGTAGATATTCCGGATCCGGAATTTAGCGCCGTAATTGTCCAGCGGCCGCTTGGAAGCTCGTTTGTTGCAGTTGTTGTTGTTGTTGTTGTCGTTGTTGTTCTTTGAGTCGGTGCGGTACGTATTGTTGTTGTAGTTGTCGCTGTCGTTGTCGTCGTATTGGCCGCTGGTCTTATGTCCTTGCGTTCAATGTTGCTGCTGGCCATTGCTGTTGTTAATGTTGCTGTTGTTGTTGTTGTCATTAATGTTGCTGTTGCTGCTGCGCTCGCTAGAAATTTGCATGATCTTTCGTTTATTATTTGCTCTCTTGTACTGTACTTTGAATTTTCTCTTGACTAATTTACAATGTGTGTGTGTTCTTGTTCTTGTTCATAATTACGTACAACTTCTTCTGCGTTTTTTTTTTTTACTTTTTTTGATTTGGATTTTATTCATCAATATTATTATTATTATTATTGTTATCTTGTGATTCATGAATAATCATTAAGATTATTGTTTTGCATCATATTTTTTTGTTGTAGTTTTGCAAAATTAATTAATTTTACTTAATTTCTTATGCAGTTTCGCAACATTTTGAGTTTTATTTTTGGTTATTATTATTGATTCATTTAATCCCAGGGCATTGTGAGCACCCGCTTCGTTTTTGCAAGAAGGTCGTTATCGTACTACGAACATGGGTGCACCACCGCATTGTAGCTCGCCAATATAGGACCATGTGCTCCCGCGAAGGGGGTACTCACAACGTCTGGTGTACTAGCTCCATCGGTGTGCGATGTTGAATCGGCATTACTTCTTCCTTCACCATTTGCTGAACCTAATTCTGGTGGTTTGGTGGTGTCCCGTTCGTCAATCACTAAATCTATTGGCATTTTACCCTTTAAACATGAGATATATCGATGACAGAAATTATCGCATAATTCATGCACCTGCAATGAGAAACCACGCAAAAGGAGGAGAAAGAGAAAGAGAGAATAATGTGTGAGAAGAGCGACACTAAGGCAAGAATACTTATATGTATATATATAGGGAAAATATTATAGTTTACTTTAAGATGTAAGATATTCTAATTTAAATATATGCTAGAGCTGATAAGCAATCGATAGCACTATCGATAACTTCGATTGCTGTTATTAAATTTAACACAAAATTTGCATAGATAATATAAGTCTGCATCGATAGTGCCAAGTTTCATGTGACTATCGATAGTTTTTCAGCTCAAATATTTAAAATATATGTAATAATCGATAGTAATAGATTTCTATGCATTAAATTATCCCTGCATGATAAATTTAATATTTATACAAATTAAAATTTCATATTATAATAATAAATAGTGACTAACGATAGCTTTTCAGCTATTATACTTAAAATAAATATAAAAATTATTGCTAACTAATTGAATCAAAGCTTTGCAATACGTTTTTTTATTTTGTCTAATTCATATGCTAAAATGTGAAGTTCATTAGGCATTCTGTTACTCTTTATAACACATTCAACTTGATAGACAGAGACAGCTGCAAACACTTAGCGCCATTGCATTCTTAATGCCAACAGCAACAACAACACAACTGGCAACAACAGCAACAAGCAGAAAACCTGCTTTGCTCCCGCTGCAAATGGCATGCAAATTGCTTTTTATGCGTTAACCCAGGGCCCGACTCTGGACTCTCGGAGCCACGCAAATGGTTGATGATGGCACTCAAAAATGGCGTAGACAACGTCAGCAACAGCACAGCAACAACAGCAACAGCAACAACAGCAACCGCTAGGCTTAGAAGGTGTACGCGCTTCCAGGCGATAAAAATGCGAAGCCGAGCACATAAATATGCATAGAGAGCTGGAGCTGTAGCTGTAGCTGGAGTTGGAGTTGGCCAAAAGCATTGGTCGGAAAGGAAGTGCTGGCCAGCCAAGTTTAGCCGCAGGGCACACTTTTAAGCAAGCAACAGCAACAACTAACAGCAGCAGCAGCAACAACAGCAAGCAGCACGTGCAACATGCAGACGATCGCTGGCGTCAGCAGCAACATCAGCAAACGGGCCAACAAAATGCGTTTTTAAAGCCATGTTGTTGCTGTTGCTGGTACCAAAAACTTTGCCCAATGTGTACGTGTGTGTGTGTGTGTGTATGATAAAACAAATGCGATAAGGCCAAAGTGAGTGTGAGTCAGGCGGAGCGCATATGCAAATATGCAAAAAGGCTGCGCACCAAAGAGGAATGCAGCCGCCGACACGGCTAAAAAGAAATTAATTGCGCTGGGCTCGAGCAGACAGAGCAGCAGCAGCAGTAACAACAACAACATTAACAACAACAACAAACAGGGTGCTCCATTTAAACGGGCAGGCATTTAATTTACGAAAAAGTGCGCGTTGCTTATGCAAATTGCTTGTTGTTGTGTTCCTGCAACGGCTGCTGCTGCTGCTGCTGTGGCTCTTGTTTTATTTTTACTTTTTTTTTGGCATACGTAAGCTGCAACAGTTGCTGGCGGGCGGGCTGGCTGGCTGTCTGACTGGCTATTAACTTGTTGCCCATTGCCCAAACTTGCCAAACTTGTTTGTAGACTGCTTGCTGTTGTTGTTGTTGTTACTGCTGTTGCTGTCTGTGTTCAATGTTATTGTCACCAAAAATATGAGGTTGATAAAAACTGGCAGCAGCAACTGGTTTATGACAGGACTCAAATTTGTCGTTTGCTGGTTGCTGATAACAGCAGCAGCAGCAGCAGTAAGGAGCAACATGTTGCTTTGTGTATAGCTGTCAAAGTTGCAATAACAATGCACATAAAGCGCGCAATTAGCACGCCAGCAACATGTTGCCGGCGTGCAGTTGCAGTCGCCTGCACGCAACAACAACAAGGCATAAATACTTACTAAATTGATATGTTTATGCCGCTTTATGCTCAGTTGCCTGTCTCGGTCCGGGACATGGCCCTTTGTGGCATGTTGCTGTTGCTGCTGTTGTGCTGTTGTTGTTGTGCTGCTGCTGTTGCTGCGATGCTTGGACGCTGATAATTTTTGATTAATTTGTCAGCGTTGTGTGTGACATTTAAACAGCTCATTGCGATATTTATGACTGGCTGCTGCTGTGACTGGTTGTTGCTGCTGCTGCACATTGGGTGGGCACAGCAGCAACACTACAGCAACACGAGACAAAACAGCAGCACACAGAGGGCGTTACTTGTTGTAAGCGTTGCAAATGTTATAGTCATTTGTACATCCTGTTAAGCAAAACTTTTCACAGTACCCTTCCTCGTCCACATTTTACAGCTTCCTCTATACACGATACCATCTTGCCATGCGTCCGGCCATACAGTTTTGTTTACCATTCCCATTCCCATTTCCCTTTTTCTCATACTACTCCCCGATATGCCCCCTGTTTGTTATTACATACTATGATTGCAGTTTTGCCTGCATTCGTCTTGCTAATCTCATGCAAATCGCTCCAATCTGAGCAGTGGTAATTTTCGATTTCCGCTCATAGATAGCATTAAATGTTCTATACGAGAGATGACGACTAGAGCAACTCTCGCCAAGATTCAGATTCACACGAAACCACACGACCAACTGACTGACACAGCTTCCAGTTCCCAATCCTCAATCCCCACATCTTGTCCCAGTCACCAACTTAGTCACAGCCAGCAACAAGTTTTTTCTTTTCAGTTTCTTATTTATTTTTTTTCTGATTTCGTTTAACAAGCGTGCGGCAAAAAAAAATGTACAACACTGCTGACATTTAAATGAAATGTAATTAAAAAAAAAAAAAAAAAGCAGCAGCAACAACAACAACAGCAGTAACGGCAGCCGACAAACACTTAAAACTGAATCTAAGCAGCTTGCAAAATAAATATAAATGCGAAAAAAAACACATTATAGATAGAAATGTTATTTTGGCTTTGGAACATTAGCGAGCACGAATTGTGAATGCGCTTTGCATGAAAACTAGGCGCAAGACGTTTACGAATGCGCTACAAAGCGGAATTCGACAAAAATTGGTGCTCTTGAGAGAGTTAGCATGAATTGCGTGAGAGTAAAACGCTGTTTTTCGAAAAAGAGAAAAGAGTAGAAAGTGTTTTACTTTATATTAGCTTGTGAAATAAGCGCAAGACGTTTACGAATGCGCTACAAAGAGTAATTTGACTGAAATTGGTGCTATTGAGAGAGTAACCATGAAATGCGTGAGGGTAAAATGCCGTTTTTAGCAAAAAGCTATATTTTTCATGAAAAATAAATGAAGTAAAGCGCTTTATGGTATTCAAAATGTAGTACTTTTGAGATTTTGAATGCTTTTTTGAAAAATATAGAATATACCATAACAGTAATAACACGAAACATAATCAAATATGTTTCTCGTAAATTTTGGTATCTAATCGTTTGATTGATAGCTAATCGTTAGTTTCAGATCATTATGGCTACTTTTATTAAGATATCATGTGGCAAATTCGATATGGTTTTGGCTATGCTTAGATTAATGCTCACTTACAATGACAACCCAATGGAACCCACACACATCTCTCTTCCCATCAAATCTTGAGCACAGCTTGCAGAGTATTTTTATTTTTTTTTTATATTTTTTTTTTTGAAAAGAAATACAGCTGTTGGTTGTCGTCTGTTGTGTTGTAGCACCAAACTGGCCAAGCCATCAAAACAAGGCCCCCAATTCGGTGTTGTGTGTGAGCATGTGTGTGTGTATGGGTAGTAGTGTGTGTAGTAGTGCCCCCATGCCGGTACCGGTGCCGGGTACCGGTACAGCCGCCAAGCTGTGACTGCTTACCCCCTGCTGTGAGTGTGTGTGAGTGTGTGTGTGTGTGTATGTGTGTTGTTGTGTGTGCAACTGACCCAACGTGTGTTGTTTGTCTGTCTGTATGTCTGACAGTCCGTCTGTCTGTTCCACTGTCTGTTTGTCAATTGCAATGCGCCGTCGTCGTTTTTTTTTTAAACTTTATTTTTATTTTTATTTTTTTTTTGCATGTGACTCTGTGACGAGAATTGTCCGTGCTGGATGGGAACTGAGAACTGAGAACTGAAAACTGAGGACTGGGCACTTGGGGCTGGCAGAACCAGTTTTGACAGACACAAGTCTTGAAACGTCTTTTTAACTGATTCTGTGTGTTGTTTTTAGCAGCAGCAACAAATATGCACAGATACAGATATACAACTATACAATACATATATATGTACTATATACATATATATAGATGCTTTTTGCCCAGTCAACCCGCACATTTTATTTAAGTATTACTTTTTTTTATATATATATATATATATATTTATATATATATATATATATATATATATATTCTGTATTTTTATTTATTTTATACACCAAAAATCGACCGCTGCATTTTGTTGGCTGCATATAAATGAATTGTATTTTGTTGTTTTTTGTACAAGTTGCTACAGTTCTTTGTGGCGATTGTTGCTGTTGTTACTGTTACTGTTGCTGTTGCTGCTGTTGCAGTGTTGTTGCTGTTGCTGCTGCTGCTGCTGCAGTGTTGCTGTTGTCGATTGTTGGTTCGTGTGTGTCGCAAGCTGTGTGAGTGACAAATGACAAAACAAAAACCTGTCGTGGGCTGTGTGATGTTGATAAAGATCTTGGCTTTGCTACACACTGCTCGTTGTTGCTGTCTCTTTGCTGTTATACAGGGTGCCGCTTGCAACAAATTGCAGCTGGCTAAGTGACAGACATACTAACTGACTGACTGACTGACTGAATGACTGACTGACTGATCATTTGACTGACTTACTGCACTACTTTCCATAGAAAGTGCTGCAGCAGTGTAATTAACATTGGTCAACGCTAATTGCACATTGATTGACTTTTGTTGTATTTGTCATTTGTTGGCTTTTGTATCTTTTTTTTGTATTTTATTTTATGTCATTAGCCCAATACCGTTTCCAAATGTCTTTTGGGAGCCTACAAAGCATTTCTCAAGCTATCTTCGTATTCTTTAAGCGTTCTTATTGTTGTTGTCTTTTATAATGTTTTGCATAATTTCTTACTTAAGACTTAATTGAAAAAATGAAAAAAAAAAAACACAATACATTGGAACAAGCAACGGGCTTAGCTCAAAAAAATAAAAGCCCGGCTCAGCTTCGGTTTTTATTTTTGGGCTTCGGTTTCAGTTTGGCCGCTCCACGCTTCGCTGCGCATTTGCCTAATTAATTTTCTCGACACAACATTGGACAGAAGGGGCTGGACGGCGGGGCAGGCATTAATTACGACCACGTTGAGGAACAACTTCCATTAAGAGAGTCGCCGACACACACACAACACACAAAACACAACAAACACACACGCACCCAAGCTAGTCAAGCTCTTGCATATTATTTGAAAATTAAAACAAATTAGGCAACCTGTAATTTTCCCATGAAGACTATAAAGTGTCCAATAATAAAGTAGGTGTTGCTTGCATTCCCAAAAAATTATTTATGTTGAGGGGTTAGTCTAGGCTAGAGAGAGAGTGCGCGCGGGGGTGGGATAGTCGAGGCATTCACACCTCATACACTATCAACTAAAGCAAAAAAACTGCCTCAACCAAAAGACAAATACAAATTAGTTGTTGTCAGTTTCTGGGGGTAAACACCTGCCCTACCTGAGACCAACTCCCCTTCCTCCCCATCTTCCTGCACTCATACATATATATATCTCGCTTTGTAAATGCCATGTCACATCCTGTCAAGCCACATTTCTGTACTTATCTCTATCTTTAAGCTATGCAAGCACTTTTCATGTTACAATTTTGATTGGCAATTAATGTTGTTTTGGCCATGGCCAGCTGCAGACTTCTTGTTGTTGTTGTGCTTTAATTTAGACATTTGCAAGAAAGATATGACTGCATGCTGTGTGTGCAACTGTAACTGTAACTGTATGTGTGTGTGTCTCCATTTGAAGCCTGCCTACAAGCTCAATAAAATGTCAACACAAATGTTGGCAATTGAAATGCGCGCTCGTTGGTAACTTTGTAGTTTTATCTATACCCTGTTGTGCAAATGCGTATTCAAATGGATGTACTGTACTATAACTGTTAATATAAAAGCTGTTAACCTATCGATAGATTGGATAGTCGCCACAATTCTAAGCTATCGAAAATTTTAGGTATTACAATTCTAAAAAATGTATTCAAAATTAAGAGTAACTGTCTTGTTTGAATATTTATTTCAATTATTTATCATACTATACCATAACTGTTAATATTAGATAATATAAGCTATCGATAGATTGGATATTTGACACTATTCGATTCTACCGACAGTTCTTTTGTTTGAATATATATTTCAATTTGAATCATATAGTTCAAGACGAATGAATATACTACATTACTGTTATAACTGTTTATATTAGTTTAGCAAAACTATCGATAGATTGAATAGTCGAAACCATTCGATACTACCAACAGTTTTAAGTTCTTCATTAAAACCAAGAGCATCCTATCTGAATTCAGCTAACTCTTAAGAATTTCATACAGGGTATCAAATGCGTCTAACTTGATTATATTTTTTTTGCAATTGATTTATGGTTTTTAATGGGTGGTCGTTTGGGGTGGTGATAAATGTTTGTAGCTTTTGCTAACAGTTAATTGCATGACTGTTAAATTTTGCAGCTGTGAGTTGATAATCTACATGCCACAAAAGTGGCCAATAAGTGAGCAATCAAAATAAAATAGATTAGTGTCTATGAAGAGGATCAACTGATGCTAAAATGTTCAACTTAAGATCAGTTATCAAAATATGCGATTTATGTCATTAAATTGATTGCAAAATTAACACGTTTTAAATTACTGTTGCAGATATATTTAAACATAAGTATAAAGATTTGAAAACTTAACGAATTCCTTACAAAATGGCAACTATTTAAGGTCTATCCCTAAACACATTTATGGTCTATCCCTAAACACACTTTATAGTATATATTCAGGAATTTAGACTGAAATTATAGTTAGTAATTAAGGCTGTTTATCAGATCCATCAATATATAGTTTCCTAAAGCGTATTGCAAAACTTTTGATAATATACTTAAAATTTTGTAATTGCTTAACTTATGCTTAATTAAGACTTAAAGTGTGTACTTAATAAAGGTTTACTTACTTTTTCTAACTCTAAAAGGTGAAACCGAAGTACTTGTATTGCTTGCACCATCTGCAAAGAGAAAGAGAGAGAGAGAGAGCGGGAAGAGAAACAGAGATAGAAAGAAACATGAGTTATGCATATCACAAATAATAATAAAATTCATAGCCATAAAGAGTGCTTTCAAACAAATCGTTTGACGCCCCCGGAACTACACATACATACACACACATATACCACACATACATACACACACTTGCACACAGAGCGCCAACTGTTAGGGTGACCAGATGCTAATTAAAACGTCAGCTTGACATTTGACATTTTTACGATGCTGCTAACTGCTGTGGCCGCTGCTGTTGGTGTTGCTGCTGCTGCTCCAGCAACAACAACAGTAGCAGCAGCAACAGCAACAGCAGCAACAGCAACAGCAGCAACAGCTGCGGCCGGCAAAAACTTTAAAGAATTTCATTTAATGTCAAGCCGCGGCCAACTGAACCGCATAGTAAAATAATAACATAGAGAAAACATGCTATAAACATTTTTATAGCACAGCCAAAGCACAAAACCGCCAAGAGTATTTCTTTTTCAACGTTTTTTTCTTACATTTTCTTCTTTTTTTTTTTAAGTAAGTGTTACTAAATGCACTTTTAAATGTTCAAACATGAACTGTCTAGGGCTGGCCAAGGCAGCAGGCAGGAGGCAGGAGGGGTACGTTGGAGACTCAGTTGAACACAGAGTGTGCTGGCATGCCAAAATGATTTATGGCCAAAGTACGCAGGCGCACACGGCCAATGCCACAGAGCATTGCCAATGATCAAGAGAGCAGACCACAAGACCCAAACATAAACTCAGGTCCGGGTGCTCAGGTTTACTTTTAGGTCTCTGTTGGAACCGAGCACTCACTGAGTTTGTACTACAACTAATAAACTAATCTGCAAGTGCATAAAATTAGGGCCACCGCCAGAGATTTCTCTGCTGCTGCTGTTGCCGTTGCTGCTGGCGACTAATACGCCATAAAACCAGCAACATTAAACGCCAGCAGCAATGCTGTTGCTGTGTGTGTGTTGATCTGTGTGAGTGAGTGACACATTTACGACTAAGAAGAGACCGCTGTGTAGTGCTAAGAACGCAGTTGCAATTAAAATTAGTTTTGCCCCTTAATCTCTTTATATGCAGCACCAACAGCAACAGCAGCAACAGCAGCAACAGCAGCAACAGCAGCAGCAGCAGCAACATCACCAACAGCAGCAGCAACAGTTGCCGCGATTTGTGCAGCCCAATTGCATGGCTCGTTTTGCACTTTTTGCACGCAGCATTTCCGTCGTGATTTACATGGACTCCAAAAGAGCTCCCTTGGAATTTGATGGACTCGAACAACAACAGCAAAGGCGAATCTCAACGACAGCAGCAACATTCTGACTCATGCGAGCCATAAATGTTGTTATTGGCGGCCCAGCAATGCCAACAGTTGATGCGTGTTAAGCGCACTGGGACAAAAGATATTTAAGTTGGATCAACTGATAAATCGTAGAAGTTGCATGATATACAATAAAATATTTGTAAAATATATTTATTTCCAGTTTATTTCTTTTGATTATTTTTAAGTTTTCGATTCATTGTAATCGTTTTATACATAAATAACAATACTTAACGATTTGAATAATGCAAAATATCAAACAGAATCGAATGTGACTATTAATACTTCTTCGCTTTGAGTTTCTAGCCACATATGTTACATGATCTAGACAAGGTCTTGCTCTAACTGATCCTTAAATATCCAAGTTGTTAGCATTAGATATAATCTAACAATTTCTTCACTAGAGCTTACTTTAAAACTCTTTGTACACTTGTTTTGCCCTACAAGCGTAGCTGATCTTCATCATTGGCACTATAACAACAGCAACAGCAACAAGATGATGATGACGATCACGCCATGATCGCCGTCAAGGTTGCCTTGATGGCATTTGCCTTTGCCTTGGGGCTCTGACTCTACTCTGACTGCCCAGATCTGAATGCATTTAACTAACCCACGAGCACGATGTCGACTTTATTGTTGTTGTTGTAGCTATAGCTATAGCTATAGCTGTTGTTGTTGTTGCTGCTGTTGCTGTTGCTGTTGCTGTTGCTGTCGTCTTTTGCACACCCAAAGGCTGCCCATTTAGAGAGTGCAAAAATGTCATATGCATCATTAAATCGTTCTGCTTCATATTGTAGTCGACGGTTGAGCATCGGTCGCTGGTCGTTGCCTGTTTGCCTTACCCCGTCGCCTTCTCCCACTCCCTATCTCCCCCAGCAACATCCTGAGACGACAGCAGCAACATGCAAAAATCAAAATGCGTGCGAGAGAAAAGTATGGCAACGCTGTCCAATAAAATGACTAAACAACTTAGTCCGCTGCCCAATGGATGACAGTGAATGACTATGTGAATGTGAATGTGAATACGAATGTGAATGTGATTGTGAATGTGGATGCGCGGACGAACCGCAAAGTGAACAAACAAATGCTCATAAATTGCTTTGGCTGCTGCTAAATTTGCTGTGATTTATTCTAAATAAAAGAAAATTATTCAATTGTTGTCATTGTTTTGGGTCAAGGTGATTGCACAGATACATACATACGTTCAAACACACACACATACATACATGCATACATACATATATACACTCGATTTGGCCCATGATCTTTGGCATGTTGCTGCAACATTGTTGCTAGCCGCCTTTTTGTAGTTGTTTTTGTTTACTTACCAGTGAATCGACTTCGGGATCTGCGGTATAGTAGGGTTTCTGTGATCTTATCTGAAATGAGAGAGACAGAGCACAACAAAGAGACAACATGAGTATAAGTATAAGAGAGAAAAATGCATTTTGTATAATACACTGCAGGAAAAAAGTGATACGAGCTTGCTTAGAGCACATTATTAAGAACTATGTTATGCTAACATGATATATAAAATAGTTGCTAGCAATAGTATTTATCAATTTTAAGATCAATATATTTATTTATAATAAAATAAATGATATAAATAAATAAAAAGATATTTTTCAGATTAAAAGAATATTATAGTTTTTACTTCTTTTTCTGTTTTAACTTAAAGTTTGACTTTGCACTTTCTAAGTTTTGCCTGGCATTTTCTATTGAATGTGATGAAAAACATGAAAAAAGACACAAATTGTTCACTGTGCAGTTTGAAATCGTTGCAAATATGCAGCAGCAGCAGCAGCTGTTACTGTTACTGTTGCTGCTGTGCTGAATCTTGACGAACGCAGGCAGGTGGTAACTGCAACTTCGAAGCACTCCGTGACTAGGTCGACTGTGTTGTCTGTGTCGCCTTAGTTTTATGATGCCAGCTCACAGTTCAGCGCGATAAGCGCTCAGCAAGCAAAATACTATACATAAACAAGCGACAACAACAACATGTTACCAAAACACAGCATGGGAAACGCAACATTTGCGTAAAAATTGTTGTTGCTCATCAGAGCAGCAGCAGCAGCAGCAGCAGAGGTGACTCGCTGTGACCATAAAAGCGATTCTCGTTTTTTTATTGCAAAAAGGCAACAACAACTACAACAAAAATAAACCACACACTTAGATAAAAATCACAAAAGCAATATGTAGCTAGATAAAAACAAAAAATGGCCACACAAGAGAAGACCGCGACCGACACACCGAAAATGCGACAGAAGGTCAAATAAATGCTGCGAATTATTTGATTTTATTAATGTTGTTGTTTTTGTTGTTATTATTGAAGATTGTTGTTCAGTTTTTAGCTCTCACGGAACTATAATACCATAAGAGCGACCCTGCCCCCCTCAGACCATATGAAAACTGTGAGACCCGCTTCAACATCGTTCCTCAATAGATACTTAGATAAACAACACATAAAATAGCTACACCCGCTGCGAAGTTTTATATCATGGCTAAACAACAAAAACCAAAAAACGAAGATCTTGACTTGACCTTGTACTTGCGTTCGTTGATTTTGTTTCTTCTTCTTTTCTATATCTTGTCTTTTGGCATGAGAATAGACCACCCTGACAAATATAACTATGCAAGCCTGCACTGCAGGCGGTCTGTGGCAATAGGCAAAAGTGCAACGAGATAGTAAATAAAGATAGAAACCGATAAAAACTGCAATGATCTACAGAGATTAGTTTACTTTGAAGTGGCTCTGAAACTGTGAACTCGAATGTGACATCAAACAAAAACATATAATATATTTTTATAGTTAAGAAAGTAAGAAGTTCCATTTGATCACAATCACTCTTCAGAGAATTAAATTTAATCAATGAAAATTCAGTCTTTTATAGTTTTTGATTCATTTTCAACAAAAAAGTGTGCCCGAAGGTTTAAAAAAAATATATTAAATAGTCCATTTATGCAATAGTTAGAACTAAGTTTTCAAAAAGTTTAAGCCAAATTACCAAAAATCAATGAATTTTGTTCACTTTTTGCACGTGTTTAATATAATTAAGTTTATTAAAAAGGTTTTAAGCATTTTACAACTTTTTTTTTTAATAAACCAAAACTTTTTGCATTCAAAAAAGTCTAAAATGTTTTACATTTATGAACTCAAAGAGTTGTAAACTATTTGTAAAACTGCTAAGCGGCATATATATATTTTGTTTATCTGTTTTAAGTAACGGCAATTTGAAATGAACTGAGGCATAGACGACTAATAATTATGTTGCACACACTTGCGCACAGAGCGCACAACGTGGCAAGAAGAGATCGGAGATCGGTAAGGAGTTCAAGTCCAAGTCAGACTGGTCGCTGGCCCAGACAACTGCAGATATATGTGGGTACCAACAACAACAACAACAATGAAGGCATGAGAAAAACGCCCCATTGTGAGAGGCCAGCAGAACAACAACAACAGCAACAACAACAACTACAACAATAACAGATACATTTACAGATACAAAGCTAAACTCATTGAAGAGAGTAAGAAAACGAAGCAATGTTGCGTGTTGTTGAAGAGTTGTGCCAAAGTTGTTGCCCGGTTGGCTTTAATGTTGCATTTTCAAATGCTGGTTGGTTGTTGCCGTTGCACACACACACATGCACACAGACAAGTGCCCCTTTAAGTTGTCAAACTGGTTTGCATGATAACTCTCCGTTTGGATGGCTGACTCGGCGACCAGGTCGCGCTTTTGCTTTAGCTGATATGAAAAGCACACGAGGGTCGTCGCGAGGGTTTCTCGGTGGGATGAAGGAGAGGTGGCACGAGGGCAGATCGGAAGCATATTGCACACACGCACTCTCTCTGCTCAGATGAATCAAAATGGCTGCCAGCATTCAATTTCACAGCTGCTCTCTCAGTGGCAATTACAAGCTCCAAGCTCCACTGATAAGCCCTGGAATAGCCAATGGGACAACAACAAAAACTAAAGCAACAACTACAACACAAATGAAAGAAAACTTGTCTGTGATGCGGTTTTTAAAAATGTATAAATCATTGCCAACAAGCAAATACTACACAGCATGAGACAAGTCTATAAATAAGGCCCAACACACACACAGTCAACAAAACGGGCGTGAAAATAACATCAACATAAAATGAAATGAAAATCACAAGTTGAAAATCATCAACAAAAATCAAAAAAATTAAAAGGAAAACGGGAAAAAAAGAAAACGTTTCTATGCACTGCGCCAGCGGCCAAAAGAAGAACATTTTGTCAACAGCAGCAGCGCCGCGTGGGCGTCTGCAGCTGACAATTTCATATTTATAGCCGAATGAAGAAGCACATTTTCAATTTTCAAGCACTGTCCAATGTGGAAATTTCTCTTTCACCCCCACTGAAAACAAGAACAAAAAACAACAGAATAAGAAAAACTATCTTACGGCTGCCGAAGATGCAATACACTTGCAGAATTGCTTAGAAACGTTTCGCAAAATACAAAATAGAAATATATAAAAAATCAAAAATAATCGGAACATTCTAAATTAAAATCGTTTGTTAAGAAACTTGTTGTGCGTTGTTTTCAGTAAAATATCGATGATCAATTACTCGTTTCGTAGTAAAAATTGGAAAAAATCGAATAATCGAACGATTTTTACAGCCCTAATAATAAAAAATAAGAGTGTGTTGATTACAAAAGTCAATTTTGATAGCAATAACCATCAAATCTGTCAAAACTGAAGTAAAATTAAAAAAAAAATTAAAATTTAAAAAAGTATTTCATGAAATGAATATAAAATTTATATCTATGTACTTAAAAGTACTACAAAACGCTTCTTTTAATGCATAACACATTTCCTGACAAAATTCTAATACCCACTTGAAGAGTATTAAACAAAAATACGCACACACACACATGCAAACACACTTTAAAAATAAAATAGAAAATTGAGCGTCATGTCGACAAAATGGATTGTCCAAGTTCTTGACGCCTAACACACATTCTAATCAGTTTCACATGGGCAGCTCATAAATTTCGCAAGCAGCAACGGCGACAAAAAACCAAAATCACTACTGTTTAGATACTGCTCTTCAAGCGCTTTTTTATGATGCCCCAATAAATGCAATTATACAACCAGTCAAAGCCAACAACCAACAACCAACAGCCAACAGCAACAGCCATGTTCAACACAATATGCCTGGCCAATCGGCCTCGAGGGGTATGTTGTTTTTGAGTGCGGGGTTCCGTTGGCTTGTCTCGCAGAAGGGTCTCTATATACAAAAGATCGGCCACGACGACGCGTAGGTGTCATAAATTTGATGGCATTTTCAAATCAAATTCATTTCATCAACGCTATGCCACGTGCTATCAAAAAAGCGTTGTCATAAAAGCCAAAGTAAAAACCCAATACATACATACATACATATATACGATTAAATATATATGTATATTTGGAATTATGATTCAATCAGAACTGCTTTTAATTTCTCACATGATAAATTTATAGAAATTTGAGCCACTAAAAACCAAAATAAAAATCGAAACGCAATCCACAAAAGAGCTCAGGTCCATAAAATGCCACAAATGTGGGGGAGTAGAGGGGTAGAGCATTTGTTTTTGCTACGTTTTTATTATGCCAATAGCTAGGAGCCGGTCGTCCGGGTCCGCCCCGCGTTTATAGCCCTGGCATTGTGTTGGCCATAAACCTGTGCGAGGAGCAGACGCAGAGGCAGGGCGCACTGCTGCAAGTGTGTTGTTGCTGTTGTTGTTGTAGTGTTGTATAGTCTTGAGCACTTGAGTAATGGCCATAAAGCGCGCCCAACAAACGGCCATAAAGCAATTTATGCACCCGGCCATGTCGACTTTTGGAATCAGCGCGTACAGTAGCCAAAAGCAAAAGAAACAACGATCACAAGCCCAAAGCCTTAAAGCACTTGAGAAACTGCAGTGATAAGAGGCCAACAGACGTAGACTCATAACACACAAATGTGGCTAAAAAGAAGAACCTGAACTGGAACTAGTTCATAGCAAAGCACAGGTCACGTGATCATTGCCTTAACTGTAGCTACAACTCTTGAAGTAGAACTGGTTCATGTGGATTACAACGCACGTTCTTCTTATTAGTTTATCTAAGCTAATGGACTATGTATCTGTGTTTGTGTGTGTGTATATGTATGTGTGTGTGTGTGTGTGTATGTATACATGTGTGTGTGTGCAGTTGTGGCGCCTAAATTGCTGCACGTAGCCTACACTAATTTTCATTATTACTTTTTGTATTTCGCTGCGTGCTGCGGCGCCGGACTCGGCCCTAGACTCCAAATACCCCTCTCACCCGCCCCCTGCATGCGGGCTGGCTATGATAAACAAACGCAAGACAAACGAATTAACCGAGAAACAACAACAATAACAACAAAGCAACAACAACAAGCAACAACTTTTGCCGAAACGCTGTGCGCAGCTTTCGTTAAGAGACGCTGTCGAAATGTTATCGAAGTTTTTTTATCTCGACTGTGAAAATAGAATAACAAAAATTCCAGCCCAAAACAAAAAAAAACTAAGCTTCCCTACGGCGAATATATTTAAATATGCCCTCGCAGTGGGGGTAAACTAACTTAAATATGCAGTTAGTATGGTTTTATTTTAAAACTATTTCAAAAATTAAAGCTTATGAATGAGTCATCGACTTATCGATAACTTCAGTATACCGTGTTCGATATCCATCTATCTATTAGTTTTCAAATGACTTTTACGATCTTTCTTATAGTTTGTTTTTCAATATTTTATATATTTTTTTTAATTTACATTTTTTAGGACTTTTTTTTGCTTATTTTTTTATATCTTTTTTTTAAATTTATGTTTTTTTTTTTAAAAAGAATAATTTAAATTTTTTTAAATAAATTTTTAATTTAAGTTTTTATATTTTTTATTAAGTTTTTTGTCTATTTTTTTTTCATTTTGTTTGCCTTTCTTGACCTACATTTTTAATATCTTTATTTTTAAATACATTTTTTTATTAATTTTGTTGATTTAAATTTTTTCTATCTATTTTTTTAATTTATGTTGTTTGTATCATTTTTTTTTTAATTTAAATTTTGTAAATCTATTTTTTTTTTAATTTACATTTTTTAAATCTATTTTTTTAAACCTAAATTTTTTACTTTTTTTTCAACCTAAATTTTATATATCTTTATTTTTAATTAAAGTTTTTTATATCATTAAATTTTTGTTGTTTTTGTCTTATAAATTTATTGTAAATTATAAAAAGGGTATAAAAAATATTTAAGCTAGAGTATCTAAACTTCATTATAAAATTCGAAAGTATAATTAGTTTTAGTTCGTATTTGGCACAACGGCAGCAGTTTGGCATTATGGTGGAGCTTAAAGAGCTTTACAGAGTAGTTATCTAATGTAATTAGGCATAATACTTGTTTGAAAAAGTGCTCATAATTAGACTAAAGCCTAGAAATGTAGTGACTAAGCACTGACCTAGAAAAAATCTAACTTGCTCAAGTACATTTCTAACTGTACTTTCTAATAATATGTTAATTATGCAACAAGGATCAGCTAAAAAATCTGCCTAAAATGCAATTTTTGACTTTATAAAGATGTAAAAAAAGACTTGCAGTTTTTTTGTCAGTGTCTTGTGCCATTCGCCAACATCTGTTTCAAAAATCATTCACTTGAAAATTGCAGTTAGCTCAACCAAGTAACCAAAGACTCGGCTAAAGCTATCAAATTTCTCACACCTACACACAGGTAACAACAAACAGCAACAACAACAATAGCAACAACAAATAGCCACAGTTAAGTACTTAAAAGCTTGCACAACGCCAGCAACAACAGCGCACGTCCCCCAGCTCCAGTTTGAGTTGCAGTTCCCAAACGAGAAAAAAAAACACGCTCTCGCCCCCACATAACAATAAAAAACACAACACAAACACAAAAGCTGAACAATAATTTTGTTGTAATGCAATACCAAAAATGTTATTTGCTTAGCTGATGATGATAATGTTGATAATGATGATAATGCTTTGTATAGTGTTTGTTTAATGTCGCTGATTACCTTTAACCGACATTAAAAGCACAAGAAACCAAACCAAAACAAAACATAAAACCCAAACGAGAAATGTGTAACGCGCCCGATCTACCTTTTTATCTTTATAATGGCCACACAATGTATCGGTAGTAAAAAAAAAAAAAGCAACTACAATTGAGGTGACAATCCCAAGCTAAGCGTAGTTCCATTTTTTCATATAGAGCTAAAAGGCAAGTTCCACATGCCGCACAACTTGCGACTGATTTACTTTTTCTATTTTTATGACCCTCATCGTCATGTTTATAATCGCACATGTATCTGTATCTATGAGTGTATCTGTATCTGTATCTGTAAGTCTGTGTTTACGACCCAAAACAAACGACGCACTGAGGTAGCTGCCGCTGCTTCAGTTACTTCTAACAATCTCAAAGAAGCGCACAAACATTAGCAACATTCGTAATGTCAATATTTGCATTGGAATGTTAACAGCCAAAAGCAGCAGCAGCAGAGGCAGCAGCAGCAGAGGCAGCAGCAGCAGCGGCTTGTTATTAAGATTTGTTTTGCTTTCGTTGACTACTTGTGGCGCATATAAATGTTACCTGTGCCTAATGCAACCATCTTTCATATAACATAACATGCATGCCAAGGCGTCTGGCTTGGGCCTGATTAAACATCCGGTGTTCAGAGTGCTGATTACAGCAAAGATGTTAAAGACAACAACAAGTTCTAGGATTCAACGACTTTAAGTTAAGTCCGAAAACAGTTGAAGACACCAAACTGAGAACTTTGGCAGTCGCAACTACCCCGTGTTTGTTGATTTACATGCAGGGTAGCTGCCATCGATTGTCAACACTCATTGGCCAATTTGTCAAGGCAGCAGCTCGACGCATCTTTTGGTTTTAATTGAAAGCGTTTAGCAAACGTCTAGTCCGTGGGAGAGGGCCATAAATCATGGGGGCTCATAAGTAACGGCACATAAATAAAAAAGGCGCAACGAAAGACGCGACTCACAGCAGAATGAAATACTTAAGAGGAGCAAGAGAGATAGAGAGGAACTAAATGATAATGGGCATAGATACGTAATAAAAATCAACCAAGTTTCTCTATTCAAATTGCTCAATTCGACAGATTCATAAATAATGAGGAGTATCTATCGTATCTATCTGCTGTCTACATTCCATACCAATGCCAGGCTCTAATGGGTTAAAGTCCCAAGCATATTTGTTCAACGTATTAGACACTAAGTAATGTGGCACTCACACAGCGATAATGTATCTTCAAAATGCATAGCATGCACCA
This sequence comes from Hirtodrosophila cameraria, assembly GCA_949708635.1. NCBI lineage: Eukaryota > Metazoa > Arthropoda > Insecta > Diptera > Drosophilidae > Hirtodrosophila > Hirtodrosophila cameraria. The sequence goes on along the minus strand of OX453089.1, from coordinate 60,151,013 downwards.
TTTCATATCGTATATAGAGCTGTTTTCCAAAAAAAGGGTCCAAACTACTGTACAAATATTAAAAGTCATCAGCTGTGCAGACGAGCCGTCTAACGACCCCGACAAAATCTAAACACAAACACATTTCTTGGTTAACATTTTCTTCTACTTCAATTCGAGCAGGCAGCAAACTAAATAATAACATTTAAAAGGCGCCAAGTGGTTCCATAAACAAATATTTGAATAGAAAAGAAACAAGAATTCTTAATTCGTTGCTCGCTTCTGACGCTGGCGCTGCAAACAAAAATTCAACTTAAATTGAGAGCAAGTTGAACAAAAAAAACTATTTAAACTATCCAAATATATACCCTGTAGTTTTGGGCACAACAAAAGTTGTTTAGTTCTTTTCTTATATCCGAGCAAAATAGCAATCGTTCTTTCTTTTTAAAGATCGATTCGCATACTTCTCAAAAGCAAATGTTTTTAAACTAAAATTTCTCCTTTTTAAGCGTAATTCAGAACTGCTTTTGCTAATCACGAATGTTTTCATCGGAATAGTAAGTGGAAGTTGGCCTGAATAGCTGTTCTGATTTCCGAATATCGCTGGAAAATTCGACTTATAAGAGTTGATTTTTGAGACAATGCAATAAGAAGGATTGTTATTTCATTCAAAAACAGGAGAAGAAAATCAAAAATCTATTTGGAATTATAAAAGAAAAATGAAAGCTTTATAAATGTTATAAGCTCTACAATTTAAACATTTTTTTATGCTCAGAAGCTTTTAAGTTAAATAAGATCTTTCTAGTTCTGAAAGTCTATATTGATTTCTGCATTATAATACCCAATCATAGCAAACCACAGGGTATACATATTGAAGCATAATCAAATGCGGTTGCAGCTGTAAGCTAAAGTAAAGTAAATATGCCTTGACCTGGTGGGTGGCTGTGTGGCTGCCCCTGTTGCCTTTTGCCTGTTGCCTGTTTTGCTGGTTGTTGGCTAAAAGGCAGGCTGTGCCAAATCAATTCACGCTGTGCAAATGCAGCGCAATCAACAACAATGAGAAAAAAATATGCAGGCTGCGTCGCAATTTGGCTGTGGCAGGCAAGCAGCGAGGCAGGCAGAGAGGTAGGGAGGCAAACGATTGTGCCACACCCTGGCAACAGTTGCGGCTGCGCAATGCGAGGCAAAGTATGCGATAGCTGCTCTTTTGGCAGTTTTTTCAATTTTTGTACTTTTTGTTTTTTAGGGCTAACAAGTTGGGCAAATGTCTGAAATTGCGCCTTTGTTTGCTCAAAAGAAATTCAAAACCAAAAAGAAAAAAACTAAGGGTTGCCACGAGCAAAATATATATATATATATATATGTATATATAAAAGAACAATGCTTTAATAATATAACTGCGCATAGCTAAAAGTAAGGGACGGCAATAGGGTGAGCAAGAGAGAGAAGAGAGATTAAAAAGGTACCAAATTCCAAATAAAAAGGCAAAGGTTTGCTGTATTTTTTATCATTAAAAGAACAAAACAACATTGCCCCAGCTAAGCCCGAGACGACTCCGACTGCGACTCCGACTGAGGCAAGGGAATATTGCACAAAGGAGATTAAGTTTCTTCTTCTTTTCAGCAGACTGAGAAGACACACACGCAAATGCGTAGAGAACACAGTTCCAAACTATAGTTCCAATCCAAAGTGAGCATTCCAAGCCTGCCTCTGACTACCTCTGTTTGCCTCTGCAACTGCCTCTGCCTCTGCTGCTGCCTCTGCCTCTGCCTTGCTCTGCTGACAATACACAACAACTGCGCAAGCGTAACCTTTCATACCTGATTATACCTCTCTTTGTATATATATATATAGACATATATATATTTCTTATTTCTTAACGTTTCGTTTCGTTCGAAATCAGAAAATGCAATTTACGAAAACAAAACACAATGTTTTGGGAAAAGCGAGCGAGTCCCGGTTAAGGGCTACGGGTTTCTTTTTTTTTTGGGTACGGGGCACATTAAATTGCTTTTGTACAAAGCTATAGGCCAATGCATTGATTGGTATTAACGCTTAACCTGTTCAGGTTTCTACCTGCCACAGCCTGCAGCCTGCTGCTAATCCAGCGTCCAACAAACCAAATGCCACAGGCATTTTGTCCCTACTTCTTTTCATTTTGTTGTTGTTGTTTTTGGCCAGTTAGTGTTTTAGGGCTCTAGTAGAAAGTTGTTCAATTGCTGTTGTGACAGTTTTTGCAGCAATGTCGCACCTTGCTTCCTACAATTGTTAAATCTACAATCTTTATTTCGTTTTAACCGTTTTGCAGCCTTGGTCTTTGCCTTAGACATAATGTCAAGGACAGTCTCGCAGTTTCACATTAAGAAATTATTGCAACTACAACATGATATGCAGACAACAAACAACATATTCATGTTGCTCATATGGAAAACAGCAGCAACAGCAGCAGCAGCAGAGAAGCGGGCCTGATCATCATCATCATCATCATTCGCAGCAGCAGCAGCATTGGCATCAACATCATTTTACCCGCACTTCATTAATCATCATGCCAAAAGAGACAGCCCCACAGCATACTGTTGGAGCCAACTACTTAGAAGCAAGCATAAGATACATCCATAAGATACATAAGCAGGCACTGCCGCACGCATGCTTGCAATCTGTACAACAACAACAACAACAACAAGCAGAACAACAACGAGACAATGGAGCTGCGTTGTCAACAAACAAGCAAAACAACCACAAAAATCAAGAAAATCAAAAAAGAAATCAACTCATCGCATCGTACAAACTATTAGCCAAAATGCCAAAAACGTTGTCAGCCAAAAAGTTACTTGCAAAGTACAGCGTCCAATTGTGACGACTGATTTTCATTAAAAATTACTTAAAATGAAATCATAAAAATTATTTGGGCAATCAGCATGGGGCTGACTTTTAGGTTCTTTGTCTTCTTTTGCCCCAAAGACACAAGACACAAGACACAAGATAACAAGACAAGTAGACAGAAGACAGCAGCAGAGACAAAGGCTGCAGCACATTAAGCAATTTCAGTATGGGTAGAAATCATGAGAGACGGACAGACAGGCAGACAGACAAACGGACAGACAGGGAGCAACAACATCTTCAGCTTTTGTTGCTTATTTATAAGTACATAAATATGTATACATATTTTTATATATATTTCTTTCTTTTTTTCTTTATACTCTAGCAATGGGTATATAGTTCGATGAATATATTCGGAATCGGAATAAATGAGTGTTCTCAATTTCGAATATCGATGGAAAACTCGGTTTAAAAAGTTGTGCTTTTGAAAAAGTGGAATGAAAGGTTATTCAGACTCATTTTAAAAAGGAAATAACATTGGCTATTTCTTTAAAATCAGGATAATAAAATCAAAAACGATTCTTAATGAAAAATTATCGGAAATGGGAATTTTTTTAATTTTATGAACTTTTTATAGAAAAAAAGTTGAACTGCATCAATTGAACATGCCTCTGCAAGAGTATTTAACATTCGGCCAACTAAATAAAGCTGACTTTTCTTCATTTTCGTCTTTTATTGTTCTGTTCTGTTGCTGCTTTTAAAGAGAAATTATAAAGCGTTTCCTTAGCTGCATCATTAGCAGCGCCAACACCAAAAGTCGCCTAACTAAGTATATGCCAAATGATATACTGAAGAGTGCGCCGACTTTTTCAGATTGTTGAGATCTCGATCTTGTTCTTGTTCTTGTTCTCGTTGTCGATCTGTAGCGTTGGCGTTGGCGCATTTTACGCAGTTGCTTAGTCAAAACTGAGAGCAGATATATATATATAGTTGGTATATAGATGCAAACTATATCTATATAAAAATGCATCGACAGTGGGGCAGCCTAAAAAAGTATCGCTACATATTTTTAGCGCCCATGTTGGCACAGCTCGACTGGGTGACTCTGGTGCTCTGCTGCTCTGCTGGTCTGCTGCTCTTCTGCTGCTCGTTTGTTAAAATTCGATGGGCGAATGACATTTTTGAGTTATTTTTGTCAGGCCGCGCGACGGGACAACAGACAACAACGACCCCAAAGTGTAGCAGCAGCAGCAGCAGCAGCAGAGGCAACATCAATTTAGTGTTCAACTAAAAAAAAGAAATGAGATGAAATCAAATCAAATGAAATGCAAGCGACAACTTAGTTGTTCAGGGTGTCTGTATCTATACAAATGTATCTGTATCTGTCTCTGTATTTGCATCTGTATCTGCATCTGTGTTTGACTTGGCTGCTGCTGCTGTGGATCATTCACAGAGAAAAGTGCGAAGTAATGTCGTGCAATGAGGGTGACAACAACAATTTGGCATTCTAATTTCTCAGCTATGCTAAATAATGATCTAAAGATGCTTAAAGATCAGTTGATTTTTGATTTTAGTTACTTAGTTTTGGATTATTATAAATTTTAGCAAGGTTCAATAGCTTTTAAATATTTTAAAATAAATCAAATTTTACAATAAATCGCATTAAATCTAATGCAAGACAAAGACAGCTGTTTTTCAATTAAAAATTATTTAAATTTTATAGATGCACATTTTCTTAGCTGGTTGATATATAATTTTTGGTTAACTTATTGGCATTTCATAGTCAATTTGACAAAAGTTCATCAAAATCTCGCGCCGAGATACAACAAATCATTATGGAGAGGCAAGGACCAAAATTGTATCTTGATAAATGTTGTGTGTTTGTTGTTGTTGTTGTTGGTTTTATTACCCATGGCAGGCCTGTCAAAATTCCAAATGGACCATAAATAAAAACATCATTTTTTTGCTGTATTCGTTCCAAAAAATTCAACTGGCCAGCAACAACAACAACAAAAGTGGGCGTCTTTAGCAGTTGTTGTTGCTTTTATTATTATTATTTTGTTTTTTTTTCTGAAATTTTTGTTTTTTTTTTTGGCACGCCAAAAATGTCGCCGTCATGAAAATCTGTAGATGGAGCCATAAGTTTTGCTCGTATCTGGTTGTATCTATATATCTTTTGCCTTATTCTTGCCACTGAGTAAGCGCCTGCGATCTCTCGTTCATAAAAATAGCAGCAGGCGGGCGTGGGGCAAGCAGGATGTGGATGCCACAACAGCCAGGCAACAGGCAACAGCCAAAGACTTGCAACATTATAATTTGTATGTTAAAACATCGTAAATTATTTAAATGTCAGTGTGGCATAAAAAAAAACAACATTCGCGTTTTGGCTGCTCTTTTTTTTATGAGCTCAGCTTTTGGTTGCAACAGGGGAAGTGTCAATTGTGGCAACACATATTTGTGACATATGGCAAGCCCCAAACACATTGTTATTGTTGTTGTGCTGCTGCTCAAGTGCTGCCACTTGAGAGAGTCGAGAGTCGTGCTGCGTAATCCGATCATTTGACGGCATGCTTCGTTAAGACTCGTGTGTATTAATTCTTGCCACATGTGGCAGCAAGACCAGCTCCAATTACATCCCCAAAAACAACATAGAACAAGAGTTGCTATTTGACATTCTTCTTACCTGTTTACTGAACATTGCAATATCCTCGTTAAACGATTCCGATGAACAAACATCGCCACCTTGCACGCCTGGCTCCCTCGGCGTACATGTGGCCAATTCGCATTTCTCGAATATTAGCGCCAAGAGCGGGAATAGCGGATGTCTACAATAGAAAGAGATGGCGAGCGTTAGTATTGTTAACAAAAAAATTTAAATAATTTTGTAAAATATATATAGGTAAATAACAATCAAGAAATTGAGCCCAGAACTGACTCCCTAACAATCTTCCTAATTGTAGCGTGCTAGCCATTTTCAAGCCTGTTCGGGTATCCACTTACGTCAAAATTTTACGAAATGGAAACTCTCTTAAAAAAGATTAACAATTTGCTTATTGCATTCTGGTGAATTGCATTCTTTCATCAAATCCTATATTCAAATGAATGTGAATTCAATCCGCTAAATCTTGTAGCGGATAAATTTAAGGGAAAATCACCTTGGAAGTAAAAACGATCAACATAAGATGAAAACTTACGTCACTAACAACTTCTCTGATGTAGAACTTCACTCTGTTGATTTATATCAAATATTCAAGATTGAATACCATTTCAAATCCCTTCCAAATCTTTTGCTATTTTGAACTAAAAACGATCGTTTTCCAGCCAAGCTTAGATCAACTAAAGTTAAAAATGCACATCACTTTAAAGTCGTCGAACTTCGTTCAACTACTAACTGATCTAGATCAAATATGCCAGATAAAAGCATTACACTTTTTTTTGTCAGTGTATGAACGGCTTCAAAAACTATTTCCTGTGCCTGCCATGCAAATGAACAGCAGCTGTTTCGTTTCTCTAAAAAAAATAACGAACAAAAAAAACACCATCTACATATATAATCCCCCAGCTTGTGAACTGGCCCTACATTTTTTGACGGATTAGTTCAGCAACTATGCATGATTTGACCATTTTTTGTTCAGTTGTATTTTTTGTGTGTTATTCTGTTCGTTTGTTGTTAACTGCTCTTCACGCTCCAAGCACAAATTGCACCTGAACAAAATTAGGCAGACGAAATAAGCAAAACGAGCTAAGCGAAGTGAAGTGAACCCTGCTAACTGGTCGACAAAAAAGAAACCCTTGGCCAGGCACTTCATTTGGCCATTAGATGGCACAACTGACCATTGACCATTGGCAAGGCGAGGGTGTAGCCGTGCGCTTAACAACTATTAATAAGCGGCAACCAAATATATATATATATATATATATATATAAAGAAACCCCTCTGAACTCGGAACGTTCAAGGGCCTCGCGCTTTTTTACAGTCGACTGCGTCCACAGAGTTTCCATTTCCAGTTCCCAATTCCATTTTCAGTTCCATTTCCATGGCCAGGATCGAGTCTTAACAATAACAACAAAAAGTGTGCACTCATTTGCCATGACTTGGCATTTGTGACAGACAGGCAGCTGAAGTTGTTGCACTCGAATTCGAACTCGAGAAGGTGTTAAGAGTGTTCCTGCGCATGTTCATTTTATTGCGACTGCTTCTCTTTTTAGCCTTCTTTTTTTTATAACATTTATTATTATTTTAGTTTCTTTCAAGGTGTCAATTGTACAAATAAGCAGCGCATTTTCGAGTTTTCTTGCAGGTGCCACTGTCAAACTTGAAGCCAAAGTCAAAAGTGTGCTAATGAAGTCATGCGCCATGTTTGCTCACAACACTTGAGGCAAGGATAAAGAGACGATGACGAGGACGTTCAACAACAGCTGATTGATGGCAGCTCCAACTCTAAACTCATTCATAAAATCAACAAGAAAAAAGCACAATCAACGATTCAAGCAGCTGTCCCTGCGCCAGTTGCAACACATGAAAATTGGCAGTTGCCACAGGACACGCAACGAATGACACGAGCATCGCTCAGCAGGATCATAAGAAACAGGCACAAACTTAAAACCGCATTTTGGCAAATTAACACCCAAAACAACCTGCAGCTCATTTGAAATGAACAATTTGTTCCAACTCCGATTGTGTGACTCCCTAATGCCTAAGCACGTCCATGCTGCCGTCGTGTCCGTCACTAAACACGCGCCACACCCCCCGACAAGATCGACAAAAAAAAAACCCACGACAGGCAACCGCAACAACCGCACACAAATTGAAAAAGAAATTCTTGTTGCCAAAAAAGGAAACCCATAATTTTGTATTTTAAGCAAAACGCCAAAGTTCACGCCCATATTTCTAAGAGCAAGAAAAACATGTTTGTTTCTTTTTTCATTTCTTCCTTTTGCACAAGGATCGTTGGGCATTAAGTCGCGTGTGCGTTTTAATTTATGTTACTCCCTCGCCAAGCGATATCTTCTTTTTAGACTTAGAGAGGTGCGAACAGGCGGCAACAAGTGGCGGGTTCTGCCCAGCGTTTTTCAGGGTTCGATCCCAACACAAATTGGTATTCAATATGCGACTTAGCTGATCAAGGAAGCTAAATTGATAGCCAACTTTGAGGCATAAGCAGCTGGCAGTTAAGTAAATTAAATAATAATGTATTTGACAGCGTTCAATTTGACATTCATCGCAGTAGCTTTAGGAATTAGCTATGAGTTTCAAATGAGGATCAGTGGTTGAAAGATCGATTGATTATGGTTGAAAGTTCAGTTGATCATAGTTGAAAGATCAGTTGATCAAAGTTAAAAGATCAGTTGATCTTAGTTGAAAGATCAGTTAAGTTACTTGAAAGATCAGTTGATCATAGTTGAATGATCCATTGATCATAGTTGAAAGTGGAGTCTTAAATGAAGATGAGTTTCAATGTAGATCAATTACTGAAAGATCAGTTGATCATAGTTAAAAGTTTAGTTGATCATAGTTGAAAGATCAGTCTTTAATGAAGATGAGTTTCAATGTAGATCACTGATTGAAAGATCAGTTGATCATAGTTGAAAGGTCGGTTGATCATAGTTGAAAGATCAGTTGATCTTAGTTGAAAGATCAATTGATCATAGTTGAAAGACAAATCTTTAATGAAGATAACTAGTTTAGATCAATTGATCGAAAGTAAATACTTGTATAGATCAAATAAGTAAAAAAGGATCAGTTAAACTTTGAATTTTGTCAAATAAGCGATCGTGCACAAAAATAGACCACTTAATAGTTGATAATTTTAATTATTCTATAGTTATTATGACAATTTTAATTGGTTAACAACGCGAGTTCAAAATTAGGTCAATAAAATTCAATTGTTATGACAAATTTCCAGTTGATCTGTCAGGTGATCGTAAACAATTAAAGCAATCTAACATAAAGTTAACCTTTAACACATTTGAAACTGTACCTAAACTTGTTAATCACTTTGTTTCGTTCAATCTAAGAGTACTTAATGAAAGAGTTTATGATGTAGGCTTATCAGAAAACCAAACGGTTTCATTCACAGCTCTTTGGTTTTCAATTTGATGTCAATTTCTTTAGTTGAGTTTGAATTTGGCGTAGTTGTATATGGTACTTACTCATAAATCGCATCCTTATCACGTTTGTGTACCTCGGGTATTGCGCCCATTAGGTGATTAGCAACCGGTGATACATGACTAGGTGTACCATGCGCCCCGGCACCCGAATGGTAGCCGTGCATCCCAACAGTGGCCGCTGCCGCTGCATGCGTCATGTGCGGTGAATGGTGCGAGGGGAGGCCTTGCAGTCCCGGCGGCCGATGTCCGACATGTGGATCGTACATCGCCGCGGCTGCGGCGCCAGAGTCCATGCCGTAGCCATGCAGGCCATCGTCATACTGTAAACATAGAAAGAGAAAAGAAGAGAAACAATAAATAAAAATATATAAATTTCAAATAGTTTTTCAATGTATTACGTGAAGGGGCTCCATATACAAAGTATACAAAGATATTGCTCAGCGTCAGCTACAAATTGTACCTGCATATGAACATATATATAAATATTTATGCATATATGTACATAAATTATAGCTCCAAGCACGTCAACCAACAAAATTGAAGACCCCAAACGGTTTCGCATTGTGTTTGACCTTGTGATTACTTTGACTGTGGCATTATATAGATAGATATATACAGATATACAGATATAAGTATCTTTAGCTCTTTTTTGGCTCTTATTTTCTTTCAACGTTTTTTGCATATTAATTAAGCGCCAAAATCAGCAGCAGAGCAGCCGCAGCAACAACAACAAAACCAACGAAAATGTAATTTTTAATATTATCAGTTAATCTGTTTCAATGTGTGTGTCCGAAGAAGATAGCTGCTTAGCGCTAGCTGCGTCTCGCTCTCAATTGCAAACTGGTTTCTCATGTGCAACTTTGTACACTTTGCGAAAAGGTATTCTATATATGTCTTGAAATTAAGTACGACTTTTTCAAAGTACTTTTGGGGTGTTCACGTTGCTTGTTTAAAAGGTTAATTGCTTAAAAAAGTAAGTTTAATTAAAGCAGGCTGCTTGAAACTTGCTTGCTTTAAGTTTACTTAAGTATTTTGTTGGTGTTTTTAGCTTTATTTTCATAATTAAGCAATTAAGCCGTTAAGTCAGTCGCTGTGAACACTCCAAAAACATCAAGTTGAATCTATATTGGCATCTTTGCTTAACTCTTAGTTTACTTTTAGATCTTTCTTATATAGAAAACAACTCAACCAAAGTTAGTTAACTTCAAATTGAACTAAATTTCTTTGAAACATGTTAATAATTAACTTTTGTAGAGTATTAAAAGTTCGTCAGCTCAATAAATAGTTATTTCTTGGCTGTTTTAAAGTTCAACGCGACTGCGGCTGCCGCTGTGATTACTGCCTTTTGTGTTGTTGTTGTTATTTTTGTGTAAGATTTTTATCATTTTTATACTCAAGTGGCGTCGTCGAGGCTTCACACTGCATAATTTTGGAGCTGAGCTGAGCTGAGATGAGGGGGCAGAGCTGAGCGGTAAACAGAGTTGACAAGATTTTTGTGCAGCGACAAGAAATGATGGCACTTTTTTTGTGCTCAAGTTTTCCCTCGCACATTTTCTGAGTATGTGTGTGTGTGTGCTGTGTGTGTGTGTGTGTATTGTTATCAAGCTGGAAAAATCTTGCGACACTAAATGAGCAATTGACTGAGTGACGCTTGGCGTCTTGGGATTGCCAATGGCTTTTTGTGAGTCGAGTTGAGTTGAGTTTTGCGGCAAGTTGATTGTGATTGTTGTTGTTGTGGCAAGTAGAACTTGACTTGTCTCAGGATATGCACCTGACTCTCTGGCTCTCTGTTTGTGTTTGTATTTGTGTCTATCAGCAGCTGCTAAAAAGGTTTGCAGACCTTTTGTCATTTTCGCTTAGCTGCAAATCCTTAAGATACATACAACAGATTAGTGCAGCTTTTTTCGAGCCGACACCGTGCTGCAAATCGAGTTTTGTTGCAAGCCTTTTTTTGTTTTTGTCACTCATTCTTTGGTGTTGGCGTCGCTCGATGTATGCACTGCATGCAAGATACAAACTTATAGATACAGAGTCAGAGACCAGACCAGAGACCATAGTCAGACTCAGTCCAAAGCCAAAGACCAGCTCTAAAGCCAAAGCCAAAGAACGAGCAGTTAAACTATAAAGTTGTTATGCTAATTTTTAGTGAAGCGAGTGCTGGCAACGTTGGCTTTTAGAAATGAGGAAATTGTGGAGCACACAAAACCAAAAGACAACAAACAACAGCAACAACAACAACAACTTCCAACAACAACAAAAATCAGCAAAGCAACAAAGAGATCTCTGAAAATTACCACAATTTGTACTTGTACATAAGTAATGTGGGAATTGAGCGCCAGTTTTTAGTTTTCAAACAAAATGAACGAACTTTTGTTAAGTTTTGTCTGCTGCGACTGCTGCTGCTGCTTCTTCTTCTTTGTCATTCATTTTGTTTTCATCTGCGCCAAAAATCGAACAGGCAAACACACTTAAGACCTGAGATCTGAAACTCAGACTCAAACTCAGACGAAGACTGAAGACTCAGACTGAAGACTTAAGGCTTTCCCATTTGATTGATGATCAACTGCGGGCTTCAAGCCAATGACCTTGTTGTATAGCAACACAACTGCTCTCCACTCCTCTCTTTTACTCTTCCTCTCTTTCCCTTCTCGTGGTGAATCAATAACCCACAGCCGAACAATCACTGTGGACTCGACAATAACAGTAAACACGGCTCTGTGTCTGATTTTGACAAGTTCAGCGTCGAAATCCTTCAAAAATGTGTATGTGTATGTGTGTGCGGCACTCACACACATATACACACAATGGGTGTAGTGTGCTCTGTGTGTGTGTGTGCAGGGGTTGGAGTTACGCTAGCTGTCAGTGACAGGCGCAGGACAACAAACCAGACGCTCCAAATTTCAGGACACGTTTGCCGAGTGGGCGCTTTTATCCTTGCTGTGTTGTTGTGTGTTTTTGTCGTGCTTGCGAGACATTAAGTCATCGAGCCAACAACAACAACTACAATAACAACAATAGCAACAACGACAACTCACTCGACACAATTGTTAGCTTTAAATGCTACAAAACTTTGTGCAACGCTTTAAACTTTGTTGCTTCAACAAACATTCGAGTTGTTTTCAATCGTTCAGCAAAAGATCGGAACAAGTTCATTTGAACTTTCTAACTAAATATTCTACTTTTGTCATCTATTCCTGCTTCATCCTCTATTTTCATCTTGTTTGGTATGTTCATTTTGTTGTTTTGATTTGAAAGCTTTCGTTCATTTGGTTCAATTTGTTTTGCACAGTTCAGAACAAGTTCAATTGAACTATTGTACAGATTAAATAAACTATCGATTTATCTTTCTGTTTATTGTTCATCTAGTTTTTTTGTGGTTTATTTGAGTCAAATTTTTTCGAATTGTTCACAACAAGTTCCATTTAGACAAATTGCTTCGAATCGTTCATAACATGTTCAATTGAACTGTATTATAGTATAAATAAAATAACGATTTATATTTCTATTAGTCATAAATGTTTTCTTTTTGTATTTATTTGAGTCAAATTGTTTCTAATCGTTCAGAACAAGTTCTTTTGAGTCAAATTGCTTTGAGTTGTTCAAAACAAGTTCAATTGAGCTGTCTTATAGATTGAACAAACCCAAGATACTTCTGTTTTTCATATATTCTTGCTTTATCCACTCATTTCATCTTGTTTTCTATGTTCATTTGGTTGATTTGATTTCAATGCATTAGTTCATTTGAATCAAATTGGTTTTTGTCTAAAGAAACTGATTCAAATTAAAACATTATAAAATGTGAAATATTATGATATGTAATCCATGTTACATTATGTTATATTAAAACAATAGTTACTTATATGCTAATATAAAGTTTGAACTACTTAAATGAACAAACAAACATTTAAGAACCATTAGCAGGTTCAACAAAACTGTAGCTACTAAACTTATTTCTTTAGCAGAACTACAATGTACAACTTTAACACAGACACACACATACACTAACACACATGTGTCAACGTAATGGGCGCAGCACCGCCTTCCTCTTTGGTAGCCTGCCCCACAAAGCTGCATAAAAAAGTGGGCGGCAAACTGACCAAAAAACATTTGCACAAACATTTTTGGCGTGAACTTGAAACCGAAAATTGTAGCACAAAATGCAGCCGACACAGATGCAAAAAAAGGCAGAAAGAGATAGAGACAGCGTGAGTGAGTGAGACAGAGCACAGAGAGATAGGAACAGTTTTGGTTTTAGGTGGCAAATGTTCCTGTTGTTGTTGTTGTTGTTGTTGGGTAGTTTATCTAACGGCGCCTAAAACTGACCAACGCCAGACTGCAAGAATTATGAGTGCAGGCTAAATGTGTGTGAGTGTGTGTGTGTTAGTGTGTGTGTGTTTGGTGACAATGGCCGCCATTTTAGCAAGCCTTAAAACACTCGACACGTGTGTGTGTGTGTGTGTGTGTGTGTGTGTGTGTGTTATGTGTGTGTGTGTGTGCTCCATATTAGATTGTGCCTAGTGTTATTGATTTCTTATTCGAAACACTTTTCCTTTTCATTCTTTTTAGATTCTTTTGCTTAATTGCAACGCTGGCCGCCTAATCAAAATTAATTGTTTATCATGTTTTATTTGAATTTGTTTCGTTTGCTTGTTTTTTTTATGTAATTTTGTTCGTTTTTCTTTCTTTCTTTTTTTTTTTTCTTCTTTTTGCTTTCTTAATTAGCAGACGAGCGACCCTGAGATATGCTTTTGCCATTCCCCTTTGGATTTGGAAGTGGTATTTGGTATTTTTCAATTTGGAATTGGAATTGTAGGTGTGCCCAAGAGTTAAGAGTTAGAGTTGAAACTTGTAGTTCAACTGATAGAACAGGTTCAATAGTTCCATTTTTTTTGCAGCAGGAACTAATTTGGTGACTCAGTCGATTAGTTCATTTCCAAAATGAACTAGAATATGAGAAAACCAACTGTATTCGGAATGAAATTAACTAAAAGAACTAAAAGCGGACTCAGTTGATCAAAATTAACTACAATAAGACCCAAATGATTAAAATGAACTGCAATAATACTAAAATGAGCAACAAGAAGAAACGAATTAGTTGAACTACAAACAGGGATATACACAGTTCATACGCTCAGTTGCGTAAGTAGTTCAATTGAACTAATTCCGAGCAACACCATTTGAAGTAAGATATAGTCCTATAGCCCCTATGTGTAGTCCCAACTCGGAGTTTATTTCATTAAGCTGAGCACACGCCCAGTTTTATTTTATATTTTTTGTTGTATTTTTTGTGTTTCATTTCGATGTTTTTTGTTGTTTTCTGTGTTTTTTGTTGTTTTTTGTATAGTTTATTTGGTGTTAGACAATTAATTTTTGTTGCGTGCTTTGTCGTTGTTTTAATTTACAGTTGCAGCTGAAGTTCAATTTTGAACACGCTCGCTTTTATTGGTATTATTATTATTATGACTGTTAATAGTTAACAATAATAACAATATTTGTATTTATTTAAATTTTTTTGTGGAACTTTGGTTCGATGTTCGAATAAGAAATGTTCAAGACAAAAATATAACAAACGAGCGGTAGCTAAATTTAAAGCAGCGACTACGCAAAACAAAACGCGACAGCAAAAAAGAACAAAAAAAATATACAAAAATTCTTGGCGCTTTAACATTTAATAAAAGAACAACAATATTAACAAAAACAAAGAGCTAACAAATGACGTCAGTGTGCGCATTTATTAAATTTAAAGCAAGATAATAATACAAAGCAAGCAACAACAATGGCTAAAATGATTTTCCAGCTGCTGTTAAAGCCAACTAATTAAAATCAAAGAAAATTGAAATTCTTTAAATTATCAGCTAACACAAAGCTATTGTATTTCAAGCTACATAATCAGCGTAACAGTTCAAAGCGAGAGTTCAAAATAGTTTCGAAAATGACTCACGCCTTTATCGGTCAAAATTATATTCTAAAATTTGATTATTTAAACATTTTGTTAACTTGAAAAACTAAAACTTAAAATTAACAACGGTTTTTAATCAGAAGCAAAACAAAAAAGCAAGTTTTTGAACATTTGAGTGCTTTTTTGTTATTCAGTGAAACTTGGGTTCGAATTTTTTTAATGTGAAAAGCTTATAATGTAAATTGTATTGTTTTTTAAAGGCATATTTGAGTAGCATTAGTTGATAAAGGCAGTAGCAAGACCTTCTTTAAGATATTGTAAAAGTGAATTTGGCTTAATTGTTGCCATTATCACTTTGCGAATTGAATTCACTTACGTTTTTATGAAGTATTGAATCAAATTGGAAAAAGGTGGAAACCGGAACCGGCCTCAAAACCTATTAAAAGCACGTTTATTGTTTAAAACTGTGTCGGATTTTGTTTGAAAATTGAAAATTTAGGCAAATAATTTCATTAAATAGTTTTCAAAAATGTATTTCAAACAATTTTTACAAAAAAAGAAGCTAGCATTATTTCAAATAATATGAAATCAAGGCACTTGAAATATGTGAAATGTAAGTATCTCTTTTATTTCGAACATTGTATTCAAATCTAAATATATATATAGCATATATATATATATATATATATATGAATGTATAGGTATATGTATATGTACATGTTTATATGTATATGTAGCTGTATTTTAAGAACAACTTTTAATATTATCTCAGAATTTCTATCGAAATTTGTTGAACAGCACGCGGCATCTATTTAATTAAATTGGCTACAGCAACAACAACAACAACAGCAACAAGATGCAGAAGAAGAAGCACCAGCAGAGGCAGCAAATGTTGCGTCTGCCTCTCTTTGTGGCATGGCAAAAGTTACTCAAAAATACTAAAATAAATTGCGTGCTGATGGCTCATTTAATTTAATGAGCGGCGTGCAACTTGTCTAAATGATTTTCCATGTCTTTTTTCGTTGTTGTTTTTGTAGCTTTTGTTGTTGTTGTTGTTGCTTCAAGTTGTATTAGCAAGTTGATATTTTTGTAAGTCAAAAAGATGTAATGCTATGCACTTAACTTGCCCAAATAACAAAAAATTAACGCACGCTTAGCGCTAATGTTGCCCAAATTACAATTGTGCAAAATAATTGAAAAAGAAGAAATTTTAAAGACGTTTTTCAAGCGCAAATATTAAAAGAAATGAAAACTAATGAAAACAACGGCCTGGCAACTTGGCAACAACATAAAGAACAACAACAACAGCAACAAGAGCAACAAACGCACCAGGCACCAAACGAGGCACGCAATTTGAACATTAAACATGAAGCTCTTTAGCACATGAAAAAAAAACACAAGCCCTAGCGGGGGGGAGAGAGAGCGGGAAGAGAGCGGCATAAGCAGAGAAGTGGATACCAAGCCGCACTCCAACCCCTGCCCCTCACCGTAGTCTACTTGAAAGTCGTTGCAGCTCAACAATTTTCTATGCAGAATTATGCATAAATATAAATTGCATAATGTGTTTATAAATTTTAAATTCTTTATAGAAGGAACTGGTTCGTGAGCTGAATTCTCAGACTGACTCACTTTCTTAATCTTCAACTTACATGACTTTCTTTTGACAGTTTGAAAGTTAACTGACTTTATTTATAACTAATTGAAAATACTTGTTCTAGATAAAGTCTTAGGTAAGTACAACTTTTAGTTCTTTTTGTTATTTTTGTAATTCCATGAAACTCGGGTTCGAATTTGTTTTAATGTGCAAAACTTGCAGTGTTAATTGTATTGATTTTGAAATAGCTTTAGTTGTTTAACTAAACACCAAGAAAACTCGATAAGATATTGTAAAAGTGAATTTGGCTTAAATGTTCACATTATCACTTTGCGTATTGAATTCACTTGCATTTTGACAGTTTGAAAGTTAGCTGAGTATATTTTATAGCTTTAAGTTGACTAATTGAAAATACTTGTTCTAGATAGTAGATATCTTTACCACTTTTCTTTATTATCATTTTGTTATATATTCTTAAGCTTTAGCTATTTTTCTATTAACATATTATGTTTGAAAGTATTTTTAAATGTTTTTTTTTTTTTTGCTATTTTTTAAAAAGTTTTAGAATTATTTAGGTATTCACATGATTCGGCTGTGAATTGAAATCTAAACTTACATAACAAAATATGCATAGTTTTTGAAAGTCTTTGAAATTTGTGTAAAGTAGTAAATTATTCAAATGAGTTTGATTTCAATTCGTTTAGAGACAATTGAGTGTAATTTTCACAAATTTGTGAATTCGGAAATGAGAACCTGCCTGAACATGTTATTATATAGACTGTCTTTTTTAGACATTTCAAACGGCTAATCGGATATATATTTGAAAAGCTTGCTCAATTCCACCTTTGATCATAATGAGTGCTTTCAAATCACAAAAGTAAAATTGACTTTTGCAATATATTAACAATAATAAAACCAGGGATAGAATTTGAAAAGCAGTTGCCGATTTTAAAATAAACAGACCTGTTCTGCTTTTCACTTGCGACAACATTTTGCGGAATCGCAATTAGAAACTTTTGCTTATTGTGAATTGAAAGCAATCTCAAGGGCAAGTTAATTCAATACTTGTACAAATTAAAGTGAATTCAAACCGCAAAATCTTATTAAAAAAGTGAAAATGTGCATATTTTCGTAAAAATCACTTTCTATAACTAAACGTATGTGGAAACCGAAAAAGGCCTAACTAAGAAATGTTGTTTTAGCTAGTACTTATTTTCAATATTTTGTAAAGAGTTTAATATTTTAAAGGATTTTTCTAAAAGCTGATTTATTTGGAGTTTCTACATTTCAGTTACTAAAGAAAAGCCAACGAAAAACCCCAATGTAAATGCGAATTGGCTTAGAAACCGAGCTGTACATAAAAATGGCACTAAAAAAAGCGAAACAATTTAAAGCCAAATTGAAAAGACGGCCGCACATTTAGAAACTGAGGCCCGAAAGGCAAACAACAAATGGCTGAAAACGGAAAACTGAAAACGGAAAACTGAATCAGAAACTGAAACTGAAACAGAAACAGAAAAGCGACAAATGTTCGACGAATGTCGAAGCAGGCGAATGGCATTTTCTGCAGTGCATTTTTATTTGATTTTTATTTTTTGAAAAACGCGAGCAGCAACTGAGGCAGCGACAGCGGCAGCGACGCAGGCAGCGATAGCGGCAGCGCACACTAGAAGAATTATATTTGATGCCACAAATTACGCTGCGGTTAACCTTTAAATTAAAATAACACCAAAACAATTTTTGTGTTGAATGTTGAATTGCAGCGGTTCGGTTGGGAAATGCGAGGGGGGATGGGGCGAATTTGGGGCAGGCAGCTGTGTGTGCTTGTGTGTGCTTGTGTGTGCTTGTGTGTGTGTGTGTGTTTGTGTGTGTTTGTGTGTGTTTGTGTGTGTGGCAGCTGCACACAAATTGCAATTGCCGCTGCGCTTGCCTTTTTGTGATCTTTTTGTTTCGTTTTTCATTAACTGTGAGGCATAAAATAATCAAATTATATATATACACACACACAGACAGAGAAATACGCACACATATATATATATATATATATACACACACACACATAACACACAAATTGTTCTTGTGCTCTTTTTGTAACGCACAAAAGTGAAAATTATAGCACAAAAAATAAAAAATAAAATGAAATAAAATAAAATAAAATTGTAATTGTAAATAATAAAACCACAGCAGGCTGCGCTCCTCCCTCTCCTCTCTCTCTCTCTCTCGCTGCTTCTCTTGACTGCAACAATGTGCAATAAAATTATATGCATCACATCAAAAGCACACACACACACACATATACACAAACACACAGACACACACACAAGCTGCTTGCATATGCACATTTGATGGAATTGCAATTGAAATTGAGTTTACAATCCGAAAATTGCACTGAGATTCAACTTAACGCTTCAAAGGACGATAACAGAGCTGCGCTTTTATCCTTGAAACGTGAATAACTATCCATCAATATAAGGTTTTCGAAAATATTAAACCAAATAGAAAATCCAGTTTTTTGTGCAACTTGCGCGTTTTTACACGCTGCAAGATGAAAGTTGCCACAAATTGCACGCAAATCTTGCAACGTCTAATGAAATGAATTAATTTCATCTTAATAAAAAAACATATTTTAAATGTGAAATTTTGACATCGATAAGTGTTTTATTTTTGCTAAATCAAAAATACATATTTTAAGGCGTATATACACTTGGTATTCACTTCAAATGAAATGCTTACGAAATAAGAAACTCAATATAAAAAAAATTATTGAGTCATGCTACGAAATTTATGTTGCACTTTGAATTTCCAGACAGGAATTTCATTTGAAGTGAATACCAAGGTACCATAGTTATTTAAATGCGAAACTTTAGAATCGGAAAATGATTTGTTTTTTCCAAATAAAAAAACATATTTTAAATGGAAAATTTTAAATCGAGTAAAATTTTTTTTATTGACAAAAATTGAAATTAAAAATTACAATTAATTTAGCATTTAAAATTTAAAATTTGATTTTAAATAAACATTAAAATCATAATTAAATAATTAGCATTAACTTTATTTTAAACAACAGTAAACTATAGGTAAATAAACAGGCCTGTTCCCATTTCCGAGAACTTTTATTCCGCAATGTTTTTAATTTTTGTATGCCCTTTTTTCTAAAGAAAAGTTTGAATACTTTCCAAAGCACAACTTAAGACAAATTTGCTAACAACAAAACAGCTTATATCGTAAATGGCAAAAGGCCTGTTAATAAGTAAAACATTCGAATAATGTAACAGTTCAAAAATAGTTGTTAAAAAATATTAAAATTACGTTTTATTATGCTAAATTGAATGCAATAAAAACAATTGAAATTTGTGCGGTTTTTTTTAAAGCTAGAATTGGCAGCACTGTCTACAAAATGTATTCGCACAGTGGAGACAAACAGTCAGCGCAAGAATTTTGCGTATTAAACCACAAGCGTAAATTTATGTGCCACAACAGAAACAGAAACAGCAACTAAATGAAAATGAAAAGAACAAAAAACAGAAAAGCAACAAATTAAAATCACCACAAAAATTCCCGGGGGCAGTTTTTTTTTGTTTTTTTTTTTTCATTGCGTTTTTCCTTGTTTTTAACTGTTCTTTCGCCCCAAGAGACTATTTGAGCCTAGCTACAAATATACATATATATCGTATATATATATGTAAATATATATTACGTATACACACGCTAATTACAACTACACACACACATATACATAATCATATATATCTTTAAAGACTCTGCCACGATTTGCTCTCGTTTTCTTTAACTATTTTCAAAACGATTTAACGATCCATCGAAGAATAATCATTATAAAAGATCAAGTTCGATTCACACAGCCATGTTAATCAATGCATCAAGTTAAACATGCTAAATATTGTTGTATTGTTATATTGTTATATTGATGTGATTTGAAAAATAGTCAAGTTAAGTTTGAAAAGTCAGCTGATTAATAATTTATTTATGATTATTGTAATTATAATAATAGACTTTAAACTTTAAGCTTTTTAAAGATTAATTTATGAATTAATTCTAAAATATTTGTAACAAATATTTAAAAAAAAATACCCGTTTCATAGAGTTATTGTTCTTAATATTTGCATAATCTAAATAAAACTCTGTTCTAGTTTTCACTTTTGATAAGATATTCACGTCAATGTTCCCATTATCACCTTCTGACTACACTTAACGAATTGGATGCACTTGAATTTCGTTAAATTATAATATTTACTATATTAACTTTAATCAAAGTTAAAACATTTGCAATTCCGCTAAATTTGAACGCAAGTGAAAAGTGGAACAGCTCTGTTCGTCTTTTTATATGACTTTACACAAGACTTTAATAAGTTTTGAAAAGTTAAAATCTTGTGGCAGACGTAATTTGACTTTTAATTTTTTTCTTCTTAATTTTATTGATTTGTTTTCTATTCTGTTATGAAAAGCGAAATGCCTTTCGAAATTGGTAACAATAAATATCAGAGTTGTTAAACTAAACGTAACTATTTTATTTCTATTTCTGAGAACTTTTCATTCTGAATCGTATTCAATGTTGTGTTTCTGTTTTCCAATGAAATAGCAATCGTTCTTCCTTCTTAAAGTTAAATTCGAATACATTACACTCCACTGACACAAAAGCAAAAGTTTTTAAATGAATTTCCTATTGATATTCGAAATTCAGATCAGCTAATAATATCAAATACGAATATAGAAAAGACTAACTAGTTGATAAAGTTAATTTTCATTGAATATTTCTACCTTATAAAAAACAAGTTAACCTTACAATAACTGAACACTTGACGAATATAACTGAATACTCAACGATTATTTATCACATATCCAAAATTAAGTTCAATTCTTTTAGACAAAACGTTTGCCGTCGGCAACAAAAATTCCAAACTTAACTTTCGACTTTCATTTGATTGTTGTACAGAAATATCAAACTGTATTTTTATAATAATTCATGTTGAATTTTTGAAAAAAGTATTCAAAATATGGCCACATTTCAAATATATAACTCAAAATTATAAACAAACAATCGAAATTTATTAAGAAACAATAATTCTTTCAGAATTTTCATTCTATATAATTCAGCTTCTATCTATGTAGTTCTATATAATCCAATTTCTTATTGTCCACTTTATTTAAATTGAAATTTACAAAAGTTAAATTTACAATTTTAAATTTTTTTTTGAAAGGAGTTTCACATAACAATAATAAAAATTGGTTAAAATTAAAGTAAAAATGAAAACAAAATTGGACTTTAAAAAAAATTGATGCAACATTTATTGCAAGAATTGTGCAACAGCCAGAAGAATCCAATCAGCATTTTAACAAAACTATTGTCAATAATATTGACTGAACAAAGTACAAACCAATCAACCATTGTTAAAATTTATTAAAAAAATGTTCGTTTTTCAATTTGCCGTCGCAGCAAAAAGCCGTCGCCAAATGATAGTTCTCATTTCTACAAAGACTTTTCTTCGTTAAGTTTTAGTTTGTTGTGGGAGAGTCAAGTGTAGAGTTATTTGCTACAAGCGCAAAACTTAACGAAACAATATTTGACTGACATTAAAACAACGTCTAAATATGAACCTTTTTTCAATATAACAATTTCGAAACACTTTTTAGAGCAACTATTTTGATAGCAGACTGACGCTGAGCAGGATTAGGGGTATTCCTAGTTTTGTATATCGATAAATATAAGAATTGTTGTTGTTTTTACTTACCCTAGGCTGAGCCATTAATGCTCTGGGAGCGACGTCTAACCCGATTTGTGCCACTTTTAGTGGTTAAAACACAACAATTGGCGGCGCAACACAAAACGAGAGCTCCTCTCGTCCCTTGCGTCCACGTCCTCGTCCTCGTCCTTGACGTCGACGTCGTCGTCGTCGTCGTGTTGATCTCTATTTGAGGCGGCCTAGTGCTATGTTGTTGTTGTATTTTGTTGTTTCTTTTACACTCACAAAAATATTATTCGAATATTTTTTTTTATATTTTTTACTTCTCTCTCTTTTTTTTCTCTGCTTCTCTCTTTTTAACACAGGCACATTTGTTAAGATTTTTATATATATTTTATATTTTTGCTTAGATTTATGTTGTTGTTGTTGTTGGTATACTTTGTTGTAGTTACGCGCGCGTTTTAGTTGTTGTTATTAGCGGGAGATCTTTTTTTGTTTTTGTTTTTGTTGTTATTTTGTGTATATATATAAATGTTTATATAATATTTACATATAATGTGTTTTTATTATAAAAATCGTATACAATTTGTTAGCATTGTTGTTGCTTTTGTTGTTGTTGTTGTTAATATTCTTGGGCAACATAGTTGTTGCAGTTGTTGTTGTTGTTGTCATAAATCCATTGCTTGGGCCTTTTTGCCGCTGCTGCTTCTTCTTCTTCTTCCTTTCCTTTTCTACTTCTTCTCGTTTGCTGATCTTTCGTCAAGTTGTAGTTGTAGTTAAAGTTGTATGTTTTGTTTGTTTGTTTTGTTTTTTCGTATACTTCTTGCTTTTCGTATAATATGCGCACTATTTATCACAGCTGCTTCTACATACTATAATATACTACAAAAACAATAAAATCTTTGTTGATTCGTTGAGTTTTCTTTTGTTTTTTGTTTTTGTATTAACTTAACGAAACGAAATGAGACGAAATGTTGCAAAATTGTTGTTTTAGCGACGGCAAAAACGCGACGGCGGCGGCGTTTAAGACACACACACACGCACGCACACACACACGCACACGCACGACGAAAGTGCGTTAACGTAACGCGTAACGTAACGTAACGACCGATCGAAACGTCGCGTAACGAGACGCGCGCGCTTTTATTTTTTACTAAATTGTGTTTTATGATTTGATTTGATTTTTTTTAGTTTGCCAAAAACAACGCGACGATTAAATATTTTTGGCGGCTTGTGATTGTTGTTGTGATTATTATCGTTGTTGTTGTTGTGGTTGTAATAGCAATAACAATAATAATGCTATGCAATAGCAATAATAATAGTAATAATAATAATTTATATTTTTTTCTCAACGGCTGCGGCGTTGGCGACGGCTTCGGCGTTTTCGGCTTCGCTTCTCGCTTCGCACACAAAACACAGACAGCACAAGCACAAGCACGTCGTACGCGGTTCGAAGGCAAATACACACTGTCAATCATGTTCATGCACGCTTGCACGCCACTGTCTGCCCGATCGTACACACACACACACACACGCACACACACAAGCATACAGTCATACAGACAGCGGCAACGCAACAATTGTGCCATTAAAAAAGGTTGTACAAAGCGGACGGCTCATAAATTTGCCAGCAGTGCGACTGCGATGGCTATATAGCACACATTTCGAACTCCGGCGAATTGTGCTGCGTGCGTGTGTGTGTGTGTGTGTGTGTATGTGTGCTGGCTTGCATGTTTTGTTGTTGCTGCAAATACGGCGAATTGGGCTGTGAGAGCGCAGGCGCGCTCTTTTACAAAATGGGGCCCAAAGGCAGAGCGCAAAGGATGATGACTGATTTGTTAGAACGCCTTTTCTGTCATACACACACTTGTCACAATCTAGCCATGCCTTGTGCTGCGCTGCGCTGCTCTTGCGCTGCTGCGCTCAGTTTTGCTTTTTTATATTGTGTGTGTGTGTGTTTTTTTTTGTATTTTGTTTTGCTTTTGTTTTTGCTATTTGTTTTGCGTGTCTTTTTTGCGCAACGACGACGTCGTCGGTTGGCGCTCGCTCAACGTTCGTTCGTTCGTTTGAAATTTATTTGGCTTTGGCCAAAAGGAGACGGCTTATAGGTTTTGGCTGCCGTCGCATTGCCTCTCTCTGCTGCTGCTGCTGGCAGAGACGTCGTCGTTGCTGTTGTTGTTGTTGCAGTCGCTGTGCGTGCGTTGAAAATCAGCAAAAACCAATCCCATTTGTTATTTTCGCTTGAGTGAGTGGCAGTTTGCATCAGTTTGCCATTCAGTCTTCTTTGGCCGCCCCACCTGTGCGCGCAGGCATTGGGCATTGGGTGGAGTGGGTTGGGGTTGAGTCAGTTTGTTGTTGCTGTTATTATTGTTGTTGTGTCAGTGAGTGCTTTCAGGTGTTTTCTAGTCTTTTGCCACTCCAGACGTTTGTCGCCTTTGCCTTCGACTTCGCCTTGTCCGTCACTCGCTCAACTTTCGCTCAACTTTTTTTTGCGCTCTTTGCACACACACACACACGCGTACAAAGAGCAACACACACACAAACACACACACACACACAGAGACAGTCAAATAGGCAACGCCTTCAAAAGCTGCAGCGACGTCGTCGGCGTCGGTTGTCGCTGTCGCGCTGTCGTTGTCGCAGACGCAGACGTAGACGTCGTCATGGCGATCTAGCCACTTAGGCAATGATCCTGCCACCAATAACAACAACGACAACAACAACAACAACACCAACAGCTGTTCACACATTGAACTTTGTGCGCAATAATAAATCGCGCGCCGATAAATTTCAACTGCCCAAAATTGCATATCCTGCCACTTTTGTCTGTTGTTGTTGTTGTTGCTGTTGCTGCTGCTGCTGCTGCTGCTGCGCTGCTGGCGACGTCGTCGTGTCGTCGTCCTCGTGGCAGTTTAAAAAGCAGTTAACACATATTCCGAGGCAATTTTTCAACAACGCATTTTTGGCCTGTGCGTCCTTTTGTTTTTCGTTTTTCGTTGAATTTCTTTTTTTTTTAACATTTTGGCTAACCGGCAAACGGCGCCCGGTCGCCATTTTCATTTTTGGGGGGCTGCTGCGTCGACGCCGGCGCTTGTTTTAATGTTGCCGCCGTTTTTAGCAACAAAAAAAAAGCAAATGAAAAATTGCTTTGTTGTTTGTTTTGCTGGCTGGCAAGGATGTTGTTGTTGTTGCCCATGACAAACATAATAATGATGATGTTGCACTTAATCTGGTTTCCATTTCAAAAACAGCTGATCATAATATGCCGCTACTGCTTTTTACTCAAAACTGCACTTGTCTTGGAGTTGTAGCGTGCAGCTTTCGTCTGTCTAACTGCCGCCAAGTTGACAAATTTATGAGACGTTGATTGATTTGCGGTTAAGGCGACGTTTTTTCGCTTCAATTTTCGAGTTCATGCAAATTGTTGCAACAGTTGCTTAAATTTAAAGCTGCCAAGTTGCAAAATTTATGTGGCAAAGGTGAGCGAAAAGCAAAAATAAAAACAAATTTCAAATTCATTCGAAAATTCAATTAAAAGTAATAAATTGCTAATTTATTTGAGTGTGGGTAAAACAATGCGCATTGTGGGTGTATTGCCAACATTTTCAAATGTATTTGAAGACAGAAGCGTTTGTTGTGTTATTTATTGCCAAGTTCAAGGATCAAATGGCAAGGATGCTTTAAGAGCGCTCAATTTGAGATTGAGTTTATGGCCTTGAACTGAATTGAAAACTTATAATGAATAAAACTAAATTTCATTTAAATTTGTTGTTGAGTTAGATTCCACTTCTTATCACAATATTTGATTTTATTTTCGAATTCGTTTGACTTTTATCCTCAATAAATAAAATGCAAAATGGAATCAAATGTTTATAGACAGTTTTATTTTAAAAAACATGTTATTTTATTTCACTCTATCAAAATTTTGAAAAATTAATTTAAAAATTAAAAGCTTATCAAGTTTACAACTCATTCTAATTGTTTCGAATAAGTTTCAATTTATTGTTTTATTCTTTTTCTTAAGTTTCTAACTTTAAAATCAGTTCAAATTCCATTTGCTTTGATAATTTTCTTTTACTTGGTTTCTGCATTTTAATTTTTCTTTTTTAATATTGATCACAATAGTTCAAATTTGATTTTAAATTGAATTCATATTAAAATCATATTCAATTGCGTTTAAATATAAAATAAATTTACATCCGCAATTGTATTTTTCTTCAAAATTAAGAAGCGAAACTCTTATTAGACAACATTTTGAAAATGCATTTAAATGTCTAAAAATGTCCATAAAAAGTCATTTGTATAAATCAAATGCATTTTGAAATTCTTGCATATTTCTAACAGAAATATTTTCAAAACAAATGAAAATGTAATTAATTGCTATAAATGAATGCATTTAAAGTTGCAAACATTTAAAATTGGCTTTCACTTTACGTTCTTGTCATTTTTGACAGCATTTCAATTGAAATGTATGTAAAAAGTTTACAAACTGCACTTAAGGAAATAACTGTACTTGTAAGCGAATTGGTCCAATGCATTCTTCAAGGGTAAAAGTAAAACAAAGTGGAAGAAAAATGCAAAAGGGAATTTAATTTAATTTAATATTACAGCCTGGCAATATTGAAGAGACCATGAAATTTAAATCAGTCCCGAATATGCCAAGCAAGGAGCGAGGCTAGGCGAAAGGAAAATGAAAAGGGCGAAGCTGCGTTGAGGTCTCCACCCACCAAAAGCAAAAACAAAAAACAAAAAACAAAAAACAGAAGAAAAAAATAGAATAGGAGAAAAGATAATAAGACGAAAAGCTCAAGGCAGCAAAATTGCATTTGGAAACTTCCAATCCCAGACGAGCGTTGAGCGTTGAGCGTAGAGCGTAGAAGGGGCAAGACGGTGGAAGAGCGTAAAATGTGGCGATGAGAAAGCTCACGCATACACAGATACACACACATAGACACACACACACACACTGGCACAGACTGAGGCGCAGCCAATATGATTTAAAGCGGCGGCAGCGGACCCCAAATGAGCGCCAACCGTTGCTCGCTCACACACATACACAACATATTCGCCACGTTGTTGTTGTTGTTGTTGTTGTTGCTGCTGCTGCTGCTGTGCATGACAATTCATCTCTTTCTTATAAACGCAATTTATCAAATGAAAACGACGAGCGAGCGACAGCAAAGATGAAGACGACGACACGATATCAAGTTGATGTGAATGTTTGTATGTATGCCTGTTGGTGTGTGTGTGTGTGTGTGTAACTGAAGCTGCGTGTGTGCGACAAAACTCACTCAAAACTCAACTTGAGCTCAACTGAGCTGAGCTGCCGAGTGCAGCACGAAAGCCGCTCACGAACCAAAACAAAACAACAACAGCATTAAAAATGGCACATGGAAGAAAAATAGGAGTTGCCGTCGGCGCTTTGAGAAAACAACGACAACGACAACGATTTTCTTTTTGGCAGCCCCCAACTTGGTGTTACTGAAAACCCGCCATAATCTTGACAGACAAGTGCACATTCTCACACACACACACACACACACACTCTCTCTCTCTCTCTCTCTCTACGCCTTGGCGCTCTTCGCCGCATTGTTTTCGCTCGTATTTCACGCTCAAACGGCCATTTCGCTGCACTTTTAATGGTTTGTTTTTGTTTTCGTTTGCGCGCACGACAAAGAGCGCAATAAACGAGCGCTATGCACGACGTCTCGAATTCGCCGCGTTGCGCGAGTGAGCCAGCATGCTAGATGCGTATTCGATTTTTATGGCAAACGGAACAGCTGTTTACGCGTCGCGTACAGTTTGATGGCAACTGGATTTGCATTGCCGGGCAAATATCGTAGCGAGTTTTTAATACAGTTTTGCACATTTAATACACGTTTCGTTTCGTTTTTACCTTTTACCTGCTTAGATATTTGCTTAGATATTTACCTGTACTATGAATATATATATATATATACGTTATACTTTACCTTTTACAACGAAATTTTTGTGACTTTCAACGCTTGACGGCTTAACCATAAACGGCTTAGGACTAAGAATTACCTGCACAGAACCTACTCACACCCACAGCTTGAGCTATAAGGCTCACTTTTGGGCAAGTCATTCAACTCGAAATGCGCAAAAAAAAAAAAAAATAATTGCAACCTAAAAACACACACACACATACATAACTAATTGTATGTGCAGTGTCACTTGTCCAAGGACCCCAGTCATAATTCCCTGTGGTGCCCGCCAGCATTGACCCGTCTTCATTTTCCATCAGGCACAACAAAACTCAAAATTGGACCAAAAAATCGATCAATGTACACAAATAAATATGCCGGTCATTGGCGGCGCCCAGGATGCTGCAGCGTCCCGCGTTCTCCCCTTTGAACAAGCTGACAACTTGTCGTCTCGTCACTGGGACGTCTGCTTTTGACAGCCGCCGCCGCCGACGACGACGTCGACGACGCCGCAGCAGCGCCAAGTTCACAACGGCGGCGGCGGCGGCGGCGGCCGTCGGCGTCATTAAACTTTTGCCCGAATTTCGCACAGTTCAGTTTGAGGTTTTAAAGCCACTGCGTAGAAAGTTTACAAAGCGTTTGTCATTTGTCAAAATGGCGTAAAGGGAAAATGTTTGCTGCAGAATTTAAGCTTTAAGCGCAGTATTCACTTCAAATGGAATGTTATTGCTGTAAAATAAGGCTACTTTGTGGCTTGTTCCTTAAACAAAAAACTGGCCACAAAAGAAAATCTCAATTGAATTGTATATTTGAATAAGGTGTTATACGCAATACAGTTCAAACTGTCATACGTTAAGTGAATACTGTTCTTTTCAATAATTTGAATAATCAAAAATTCTCACTTACCTGTTTGTTTCGAGTTTAAAAACTAAAGAGCGCTGCTTAGCAGCAATTCATTCAGCCATACTTTACCTGCAAAGCAAAAGAAAATAATGGAAAATACATTTAATTTTTGTAGTTTTGTATAGACAGTGTCGAGTCAGTAATGTTTGGGCAGCATGCAAATGAGCAAAGGACCTACAACTGACAGGATTAAGTTGCAATTCAGCAGCCTGTCCACATGTGTCGTGCACGCCCCATCTACTTTCCCGCTTTTACACTCACACTCTCTTTCTCCCTCCGCTGCAGTCAAATGATCTTCCGTCTGTGCTTTGTTTTCTCGACCAGAGACAGAGAAAATGTTTTTCATTTTTGATTGATTGCCCAGAAAAACCACTTGAAACTGTCACGGCAGCATAAGAAAGTCAGGAAGAGAGAAACAGAGGGTTGAGACTGGCACTGGCAATGAAGTGAAAATCACTTCCATACAGCATGATTTTCCTATGAAAAACTACTTATGCATGATACTCGAATATATATGTTGTCTATAAGTAAATTCAGAACATAACTAAATTAAACTGAGAAGTGAGGTTTATGTACGAGTATTGTTGATCAGGAAATGCTCAAGTTCTACTTTTCAAAACATTTGATACCACTTCAAATTTAAGTTTAGTTAGAAACGAGTGTTACGCGGCGTTATTAAAAGTGTTTATTGAAAAAGTAAAGGTTTCAGTTACACAAAAAATGCTTACAAGTTTAAAGTATATTCTATGTGTTTCAGAATTAAGTGTGAACCAATCTTAAAGTCAAAACCTTACATTGTTTAGTTTAAAGAAATTTATTCGAAAAAGGAGCAATTTCAAAAGTATGCTTATTTAAGTTGTATTGATCAAGTTTTTATTTCAAGCCAACTTTTTTTAAAAAAAAAAACCATTGTGCTCAGTTCCTTAAAGTTAGCTTCATATGAAATGTGCTGTTTATAGATCTACTTTAAGGAAATACTTAGATTAGTTCAATTGTATTAAAAAAGAAACTAAAAAACGGAAAATTTAAGTTAGACTGTATATTAAAATTCCACTTAAACTCAAAAACTAACTCTCTTTCTTAAATACCAGTATTATTAAATAATTAGTTATCAACTTTTTCAAATCCTATTCCTAAAACCATAAATCTTATAATTTGACAGTCTCAAATACTTTGATTTCGAAATTTTTGACATATTCAAAGAACATGATGTAAATTAGACAACTAGTCATGTTTTTAGATAAATAAACTTCTTAAATACTCACTTTAATTACAAATAAAAAGAAAGAAAATTTCACTGAATTTCTAAAATGGAACTGAAAACATTCAGAAATTGTTGAGGAATTGATTTTTAAAACAACAATTAAAAAGAAGAAGTTTCATAGCCTAAAATGAGACACCTGCTTATTAAGGATTAATAGGATTGAGTTTGGCGATGGTGATGACGATGGCTACTTGGTGACCAAATGGTGAAATGGTCAGCACACGACGCAACGGCCCAGAAGCTCAATGCGGCCCAAACACACACACACACACACACACACACCAATACGAGTAAGCAAATAAATAAATAAACAACAAACTCTAATTAAACGTTGTTTCGAGTGTTGTTCTCTATTAATTGGTGATTTTGGATTGAAGTGGCTATGAATTATAAGTGAATATAAAGCTCTGTTGCAGTTTCCACTTTCGTCAAAATTTTGCGGAATTGAAATTAGCTTAAAGTTTCAAAAAGTTATTACTGCTGTTCATCTTGTGAATTGAAATCTATGGCAATGGCAAGTAAATTGAATCCTTGCTCCAATAAAAGTGAAATCAATTCGCAAAAAGTGAAAACAAGGACATTTGGGAACATTAAACAATAAAATATATTACCGAAAGAGAAACTGCAAGAAACTGAAAGAACCTGGAACTTAAAGTATTCATGGAAAGTCAATTTTAAGTTAAAAAACGCAAATTTAAATAAAATTAAAAATGTAAAATGAGAACAATATGAATTTTTGTTGGTATTTTATAATAATAATATTAATAATAATATTCTCAGCTTCTTTTCAAAAGAGATTTGTTTATGTTCTTAACTAAGTTTCAAAAAATATCTCAACAGTTGAATTTGTTTGTTTTTGACTAACATTAAAACAAGTGCATTAAAAATTGATTTAAAGAACTTTTAAGTACATTGAACTAAAGCGAAACCAAAAGCAGCTTATTGTCTCAACAGAAACTAGTAAAGTTTTGGCAATTTCACAAAGCTGATGATTGTCCTTGTGGCTTTGCAGGCTCAGGCTCCTAAAATGAAGTAGAGTAGCAGTTAGCTCGTTCCAGAATGTCTCCAACTTGTCGGAAAACTATTGGCACGTTTTGTATAGCAACAATTTGAAAAATATACACAGATATTCAGACAGAGAGATAGAGCGAGACAGAGAGAGAGAGAGAGAGAGAGACAGAGAGATAGAGAGAGAGTGAACAAATAATAATCTACGAAAAATAAATTTATGTGCATTTCCGTTTTTGTTTTTTCCTTCCGTTAAAGTAAATAACAAATATTATTATCGCTTGGCCACAGCCAAAAGGAGCCAAAGGACATGCCAAGCGGAATAGTGGGAACCCATTCTTGAATGTTGAATGCCAGCCAAGT
The DNA here is from genome assembly GCA_949708635.1 of Hirtodrosophila cameraria. NCBI lineage: Eukaryota > Metazoa > Arthropoda > Insecta > Diptera > Drosophilidae > Hirtodrosophila > Hirtodrosophila cameraria. Next base: position 60,119,428 of record OX453089.1, on the reverse strand, counting down.
TCTCATTGGGAATAGTTGTTCGTTGTTCGTCAGTTCAGCGACAACAAAGTAAATAAAAAGTGCACAACTAAAGCAGCAGCAGCAGCAGCAGCAAGCACCAAGAACAACAACAACAACAACAATAGTTATAACAACAACAGGCACAACAACAATCACAAAAGCCATGCAAACAACAACAAAATTAAATAATGCCACAAACGATTTCTTATGAAATGTTCAAAAATATACAACACCCCGACAACATCGAAAACAACACACCACACACAACATACACACACATTCCATCCGGGGTATGCGGAGCAATGTTGTCAATTTAGCTATTTTAAAGTCAAATCTGGCTGTTTTTCAAGGAAAGAAGATTTCGATTTCAATCTAGCTCGTTGCAAACTAATTTTAATTCTACCATCAGTAAGATTTTTACTTTAAAGATCTGATCAAAATTTGAAATCTGCCTAGGACTATCAAGATTTCAGAAGAATATATACTTTTATATAGTTTAACGCCCAGCCGATCATCAATTTCATGGCTAAGATAGCAAGATATCGATACAGTTCAGTAAAATAAAGATATTATAGTTAAGAAAATGCGAAATATTTGATTTTAGGCCGATTTTTGTCCACAAAACAATCTACGATAAATTTCTTGGAATATTAAGGAGTTCTAGAAAAATGTTGACAAATAAATGTTGTTTTGAGAGCTTGGAGATTCAGTTTGAAATGTCATAACATGTTTGTTACACTAAATTAATATTAACAAATCATTATAAAGGTTCTTAGGTTCTTCCTTTATAAAAAAATTAACTTTTCAAATAAACAAAGCTTTGGAAATGTTCCAAACTAAACTCCAAAGAAACTACCAATATTTATCTAATTCGTTTATTATTATTTAAGATTTTAGCACTTTTTTTTTATTTATAGCTGCATATCGGAAATTAAGTATATTTTTCATGATATGCTTCAAAACCTACAAAAATTTTCGAAATGGAAATTTGAAAACTTAAACTGAGTGAATTGAATCTTTTTTGAATAAAAACTTTATTCAATCCTTAATCATATTCAAGTGAATTAAATCTAAACAAGTAAGAATGCTCTAGTCGAGTGTGCCCGACTACGAGACTCCCTGCTCCCAACTTGCACTTCAAGCAGTTCAGCGGCATCTCAAGCAAGCAGTGCACTTAACTCGTAAACTGCTTGTCAAACTGTTGTTGCTGCCAGCTGAGACGGGGGAAATAGATTCTTCCATAACTTTGGTGCTATTTATCCGATCGTAATGAAATTTACGCATCCGATCAACATTGATTAAAGATATATGTGTACCAAAAATCAAAGCTTTATCTTAAACTTATGGTATACAGGAACCTACATGCTAAGTTTGGTGTCTCTAGCTCTTGTTGTCTCCGAGTGACTACTACTGTGAACACACAGTCATACGAACAGACAGACAGACGGACATGGCTAGTTCGTCTCAGCTGTTGATGCTGATCAAGAACATATATAGCTTATATAGTCGGAAATGCCTCCTTCTGCCTGTTACACACATTTGCAGTACTTTATAACTCCCTTTTTCCCATTTTTAATGGGAACAGGAAGTAAAAATCTTATCAAAAATGACATTCAGAACATTAAAGTTTTAACTCAGTTTTGCAGTATTTTAACCAAAGTGTAAAACAAAACAGGCCTGACAGTTAATTTAAAAAAAAGAGCTAGATTTGTTAGCTATTAATGCAGCCTTTTGTTTTTAGCTATTTTAATCATTCATATATGTAGCTATTTGTATTAATCGATAGTTGACAACACTGTTGCGTAGGGGTTAGGGGGGACAAGGCAACTTCAGCTGGGGGGTTGTGTGTTGGGAGTTGGAACGGAAGCCGCTGCCGTCGAGCTCTACAAACAAGAAGAAGAACAACAACAACATGCTGAAAATACAGAAACCAGCAAACAACAACAACAACAAGAAGAACAACAACAGCAACTCAATGAAATTATTAATGGTTCCAGAAGTGCAGTTGAGTTTGGCGATGGTGATGACGATGGCTACTTGGTGACCAAATGGTGAAATGGTCAGCACACGACGCAACGGCCCAGAAGCTCAATGCGGCCCAAACACACACACACACACACACACCAATACGAGTAAGCAAATAAATAAATAAATAAATAAACAACAAACTCTAATTAAACGTTGTTTCGAGTGTGTCGGCATTTCGATAAGAAGGAACGTGGCTCTGTCCAACGGACTGTCCCAGCGTCCTATCCTTGTTTCTGCTGCTGCTGCTGCTTCTGTTTCACTCTCTCTCTCTTTCTTTCTGACTCTTTCGCGCTTTATCGAAGCGGCTCCTCCGAGCCTAGCGGCTACTTCAGTCCACTCTTAAGCTGCCTTTTCGCTTCTGGCAACATTGCTGCCCTTTTTGCTTGTTAAAACTTGCCAAAAAAAATTCAATCTGTTTACCCATAAGCCACAAACAATGACAAACAAACAAACAACAAAAACACAAAAGCCGCAGCAACAACAAAACTGATTATCAAAGTGCAACAATTTCAATATGTGCTCAAGGTCGTGCTCAATGTGGCAATACTGATAATGATCCAAACTTGCTTCAAGTAGTCTTTACAGCTCTTGTAGAGCCAAAGAATATTCTACATTTTATATTATTTTTAAGCGGATTTGTTCAAATTTCAATTACTTTTAAAGTCGAAAACTTAAACATTTTTTTAATTAGAATATATACTATGTATTAAGGTGTACCTACATATATCCGTATTCCATGTTTATACTACATTTCAACTTCAAAGCTAAAACACTTTTCTTGATATAATTCTGAACAACTTTAAAGTCATTTAAATAGTTTTGATATTTCCCAAACTGATATATTTTTTTAGTTATAACAAAATACAAATCTTCATTTGTTTCTGAAAAGTTGCTCAGAATGATATAATTATAATTAACAATATGCTTGTCACCAAGTTTTTAATCGTATTACTGGTATATTAAACTTTTTCTGGACTTTCTTAAGTACTTCAATCGCCAATGCTTACGTCAGTCTGCTGTTCGAAAACTTTTAGTAAAATGGGCTATTCCCAAATTTTTAAACCTAGTACAAACTGTTGTTAAGCAAGAATGATTTCATTATTATTTTTAAATATTTTAGGATTTGTGAATTTTATAAGCCTAATGTATCTATCATAAAGTAACTGTATGCTCTTGAAATAAAAATAATGTTATCATAGGTTTATTACTAGCAAGAAATCAATATGATAGCTAAATGAAATAAATAAATATCTGAAATAAAATAAATGATTGATTTTCAGAGAAAATAAATAGTAAATTAGTTTATTTCTAGTTTGCGTAAATGATATTTTATATTCATATAAGTTGAGTTGATCAAGTAAATTCCTCTACATATATGTTGGTTTTGATTTTAGTTAGTTCAATAAATCTAATATAATAAACAGACCATGTTCAGACCTATATAAGTCAAGTAGATGAAGTAAATAAGTAGTAGTATATAGTAGGAATTTAAATAATCATAAATTAGCTCGATTATACAAAAATAATATAGATATCTTTTGATAAATCGTACAAAATAAATCGATTAATCGATGGTTTTTTAACACAAAAACTGTTAACTAACTGATTTTTTTAACTTGTTTGATATTACATTTTTGAAATAATAATTATTCTTCTTTCTGACTTTATAGAACATCGATATTTCTAGCAATCCATAAAACATTATTGATAAATCAATAAAATCGATTAATCGATTGCTTTTAAAACGCTAATATTCTTAACAAAATATTTAGAAACTCTTAAGTCAATTGAGCTTTTTAAATAATTTGGTTTTAAAGCTTATATAAATCTTAAAAGTCACGGTAAACTAGTCTGAAATTTGAAATAATATAAATATTTGTGGAGTATTCTCTTGATATTAAAAAACAAATTGTACACAAACTGAAAAATAAATAAACCAAAAATAAATCAACATTTTTACAGATTTCAATTTCGTTACATATGTAGAGCAAACATTGATTATTTCTGTTACTTTTGAATATTTTGGAAAGATTTATTTGTATTGTTTTTAAATATGTTTTGTTAACTGCAGTAATTCAATATTTTTGAGAATCTCTCAAATATACGAGAATGTGGCACACACGCTTTTGAAAAGTAAATCAGACCGAGTGATGTCACATATTCAAATTCAAATATCGATAAGATCGACATCTCGAATGACCCGATTGACCTTTATAGCGTGACAGAGCTCACATTTCAGAGCTCTCCCTGAATAGCTTGAAGCCCATCCAAAAAGCGCGGAAATGCTGCCAAACCGGCCAACTGACTCGATTCTGACTCTGACTCTGACTAACTGCTAAATCCCCCCAAAAATGTAACATTTTTGTATTTATTTATTTTTTTTTTGTCGCAAGCATTTGCATAACAAAAGCGGCGTCAAATCGAAATTTATAAATTGATTTTATTTGGCAAATGCAAAAATGTTGCAGGCTAAAAATACAACAAAAAAAGAATGTTGAAAACAAAGCGCGAGGCAGAAGGAAAAAGCGCAGAACGGTTTTTGGGGATCTGGTCTTGTGGGACGAGTTGTTGTTGTTGTTGTTTTCGTTTGAGTTGTTTCCGACGCTTGGCGACTTTTTGGCGAATTATTACATTTTTAATGTTGGCATTTACGTCAAATTCAATTTAATTGTCATTTTCAAAAGAGCCTCCCAATAATAAACGCCAATAAATATAAGCCTAAAGCAACAACAACAATAAAGAACAGAATGAAGCAGGCTAAAAATGCAGCGAATGACGCAGATTGACGAGAACAACAATTAAATGTAAATTTGAAATAACAGTTTACAAAACCGTTATGACGTCACTTTTCAGGTTATTAAACGCATTTCCTAATTATCAAAAAACTCATAAATTTCATTTAATGCTCTCTCCACTTTCAAAAGAACTACGAGCTATAATAATAAATATAACCATAAAAAAGAAATAGCCTGGCAAATTTCCCCTGCGCCACAATGCACTCACATGCGCGCTCTCTCTCTCTCGCTCTCCACTTGCTATAAAATTGAGCGTCGAGGGGTAAAGGCGAGAGAGCATTTCCCCTGCGCCAATTACAACAGACAACAACAGAGCTTACAGAGCAAAAAGCGCAAGACGATAGCAGGTTAACTATATTCATCTCGCTCTCGCTGCCGAAGCTTGACGAACTGACGGGGGCTGTCACTTTGGGCACCGCCATCATTATGGAAAGTGAAATGGATATATCGCTAATGCGCCTGCACATAACAAGGTCGGCAATAAATCAAACGCCTGCCAGAGGGGAGGCGCTGCACAAAGAAGCAACAACAAGCAAAGAGAATAACAAAACAAAAAAAACGGGGCATTGGCTGGACGAAGCTGGCGACGCTGGCGACGGCAACATTGCCGTTTGACAAAAATCAAATCAAAATGCCATAAAATACCCCAATGCTCTCGGTTGGGTCCTTGGGCAAGGGTCTGCCTCTGCCTCTGCCGCTGCCTGTTCTGTGTGCGTTGCCAAACAACAAATGAATTATATGCAATTAATTGAGCGCAAATTTGCAAAATACTTTCATGTGTCTGCGCCTCTTGTCGACTCTGTGTCTATGTGTGTGTGTGCTTCTCTCTCTGTGTGTGTGTGTGTGGGCGATTATGGCCAGATATGATGATGGATATGCCTAAAAACGGTTACTAGATTGCGCATACGACCCGCATGCCCCCCAATTGCAATGGATTGTTTATGTTTTCAGTTAAGACACTTTGAGCAATTGACTGTAACAATCTTTTTTGTTGCATTGCTCAGCTTTCTCTCTTAATAATCTACATATCAACATATATATGTATCTGCAATTGATTTAGTGCTCTTGAGAAATTACCTGCAACATGATTTTTATGTTTAGACGCTGAAAGATTTGTGTTGGTTTCCTTTTTTTATGCTCAAGTTAATCTTCTGCTTAACTTGTTAAAATGCAATTTATCTATAAATATAGCTGTAGCATTGCATTACTTTTAACAACATTGAAATAGCTTTCTTAACACTTTTTGAACGGCAACTGCGAAATTTATTGATATGATCCACTTATTGAAGATATGTGCAGCAAATTTGTAAACTTTGATTGGCTATAACGACTGTAGATTTGATCGTGACTATATACATATATGTAAAACTACCACAAGATCTCTCACAGTTCAGTTTGTCTTTCAATTTTATTATGATTTTCATTTATACATTCAGTTTAACATTTAATTTAAGCAAGTTGGCCAATTTTAACACCATTTGTCCTTTTGATATGGAAGAATATTGTATTTTTAAGACACGACAACAAAAGTTAGCTCATAAAAATAAAACATAATTTTTATATAAACATTTTAACAATTAGAATATTGCAATTGTCTAGGTTTTGAATTTTTAAAGGTGATCAAGAATTGATTATTATGGTATCTTAGAAAATATTTAGCAATGATGCCAAAATTTGGCATTTTAACAGAGCTAAAAAATTTAGCAAAAGGAAATACATGGTATCAAAAATAAAATAAAATAAAAAGGTTTAATCTGGATAAAGAAAGGTTTTTTTATAAAAATAACACACGTTTTTGCTGATGGCAGAAACAATGAGTAAAATACAATAATTGGATGAACATTTGATTATCAAATAGGTTGCACAAGTCAAATAAGAAAATGTATCTTTGGCGTGCTTTCAGCAAAAAACAAGAAACTATGCTGAAAATGCCTCTGAGAGACTAGTTCACATTGATATGGATAGACAGACATCAGCCTGTCTGTGGCGTGGTGGATATGATGGCTGTTGATCAGGAATATATATACTTTATGGGGTGGCAGACGTCTGCTCCAATTGTTACACATTTCGGGATAACATCGAGTTTATATTTAAACAAAGCAAAATAAATTAAAATAATTGGAGAACTCTTGAGAGTGAGCTAATGTTAGCTACAAGATTAAAAACAGTATGTTGGCATACATCTTTTAAAAAAAATTTGTAAGACTACAATAAAATTGTTGTTGTTGTAAAACTTCAGTAAAATTGTTGAGCATATCAAAAAAAAAATTTAGGAAACGCTCATCATTTTATTTTATAAATAAAGATAATTCAGCAATAATTATTAGTAATCTCATTTATAAAATATGATTTAGCTACTATGCTGTATAGTGATCATATATATAGTTTCAAGATAGTTTATTTACTTTCTAATCTAAAAATACCTTTATAATTATCAAATTTAAGCAGATAATGAAAATGTTGGTGGAAACAAAACCGAGCAATTCCCCCTTTACGCATGCCCCATCAACCATCTCAGTTTCCACTATTTCTTTATTATAAGGGATATATCGAGAACATCGTTTAAATACTATCTATTGCTAAGAAAAGTATATCTTCATCTACAATTCAAATACACATAATTAAGCTTTTACAACTCCTAACTATATCTGAAGCCAACATAAAGTCAAAAAACGATTTGAGTAAACATTCCCTTAGGAACTAACTTTATATCCTTATTCTGATTAGTAATTCATTAACTCAAATTGGCCTCAAATATGTCTTCATTTAAATGGATTCAAAATCAGTTGATAAACTGTTAATAAACTTCCCCTAAAACTGATGTTTTTGTGACTTCATAAAGTAGTCTATAAATTCTTTGGGACGTTCATTTTATGCTTAGCCAACTTTGTCGTCTTCTCTATTCTCTCTGCACCCTAACCACTTTCATAGGAACATATATATATATATATATATATTTTACGATTTTTATATAGCTCGTCGGGTATAACATTTATGTACATTACTCGATGATATTTTCACTTGAGCATTTTTACGAGCAAAAAATTGCGCAACAAATTACACGATAAATACAAAATTATGACAATCCGAAGTTGTTGTTGTTGTCTGACGGGCGACCACAAAAGTTCGACCCCCGACCCCGGATTAGCGACCCGCTTGCCCCGACCCTAAGCAACAGTTTCTCAGTGTTTCACTTTGGTGTCGTCTCGACCCTTTCACCGTTCTTTCGCCTTGCCACACGAAAGAGGCTCGTAAAAATGCCCGATGCGTCTATTTGATGGCCCAGTAAGTGTTGTCATTATGACAACGTTGAGTTCCTATTCGGACAGTTTACAAGCTGTCAAAGTTGCTTGTGTAAATTAAATTGTTGCTCCTTTTATTGATATTTCATTGCCGCTGCTGCTGAGATTTGGCCTCGCCCCTGCGCTATGCTGCGCTGCTGTGCTCTGCTCTGCTTCCCCAAATAACAATTTTCCAAAAAAAGCAACAACCATTTGGAAAACACACTCAGAAAAGTCGTAAAGTTGCTCACGTCGAAACAAAAGAAAGTTTTTACGAGCGTTCTTTATATACTACACTTTTGCCAGAGAGAGAGAGACAGAAAGATAGAGAGAGAGAGAGAAGTGAGAACCTGCAGAGAACTAGGCGAGAAAAGGCACATAAATTATGTTGGCCTTGCTTAGGTTGCCTGCCTGGCATTTTTCGGCACGGTTTCAAGGACCTTGCCTAATAACAGGTTGCTATAATGGGTTGAGACCCAACCAAACCAGCCAAACCATCCAAAAGGCTCGTAAATTTTGTGTTAATTGAGCATTTCACGCCTCGGCTGCACTTGCCACTTGCCACTTGCCGCTTGCCGTACAAGGCTCAAAAAGGAATGCAACGTGGCCCATTAACGAACTTGTCAAAACTGACAAGTGTTTCGTCATAAACTCAGCCAACTTATCGACCATTTTCATAAACTTGGCAATCGATGGGTAACGTCGATCCTGGCACTAGTTCGATTCTACCCAACAGCGATCGTTCAGATAGCTGTTCAGTTTGAATTAAGCCAAGTTAAGCTACACCAGTTGCACTTGTCAATATTGTTAGCAAATTGATATGTATTGGCTTGGCTAACACAATTTTCCCGGTAAGGTTAAATAAACATTCTGCGAAATAGTAAATGCTTTTTTTGACACAACCTAATGCCACTTAATGCACATGTTTGTCGTTACACTTGTGCTGTGTTAAACGTTTATCATTCTTTTGGATTCCATAAGTAGACGTCATGCTTTTATACAAGCACAGAAAATAGCTTTGGACAAAAATAACACACAGCAATAACAACAACAACAACTTGGATAGTTCCAAGTTCTATGCTTTAGAATCGGGCGCGCCGTTCTATACAATATCCACTCAATCATTCCATGTTCACTTCACAAACGTTTTAACTGATCGCTCAATCACTGATATTTCAGTTCAGGTGCTGCCACATAGAGACGTGGCAGATATCAGACCCAACTAGAGACCAACAACCCAACAACCAACCCATTACCCCTTGGCCTTACCCCACATGACATAGCCAGAGCACCGAACATAGGGGAGCTTTGGAGCTGCCTGAAGTTGATATTGTGCTTGATATTCAATTGATATTTATCTCTGGGTTTTTTTGAAGGCACCCACGTGATTGTTTGCCCAAACTGATAAGCATTCAAAGGGGGAGCCCAAAGGTCATCAGGCTATTCCATACCGGACCAGTCTACTAACTGCTTTGCACTTTTGGGTAGAACTTACTAACTAATAAAATAATAATAACAATAAGTTAGTTAGTTAACTTTATACAGTTTTGTTCCTTACTTCGATTCCGACAAATTTCATCGAATTTGCGTAAACGGAATGGATTACTGTTTTGAGTTTCTGAAAATATCATAAAACTAAGAGATTCAAATAACAAAATTCTAACAATTGATCTCTTTTTTATATTATTCATGTTACTTAGAAACGAATTCGTTAATTGATTTGCTAGATTAAAGACAAATTATATTTTTAATAATAAATTAAAAAACTGTCAAATAAACTTGGCTGATCTCAACAACATGACAACTTAATAGACTAATTGCTATCAAAAGTTTTGAAAAAGAGAAAACGAAATCCTTCCGAACGAAATTCATAATTTCATTCGTTTTCACCTGAATAAGTCGATTTTGATTAACCTGCCTAGCAAATTGTTTTCAATTTTCGAATTTTTTTTCGTTTACTTTTATTTGTTGCCCTGATAAATTTGGATAGATTTTACAAATATATTTTTTAAAATTATTCTTACATTACAAGATGACTTTTCTCTTAATTCGGAAAACCAGAACTGTAAAACTGCAAGAACTATTCGTACTTTCTTCGCCAGAACACCAATTAATTTCACTTTAGAAAACTTCCAAGTTACATCTTGTAAATAGATCTACAAAATACAGGATATTATACACACCATAAAAGCTAAGAATCTATAAAATTACATATTGTTAATGTCTACAGAGTTTTTGGTAGTTAAAGCCCTTTAACTTAAACTTTTTAACCTACATATCCAAGTAGAATGGGGTATAGTTCAGATTACTGAAAACAAGATAAGCTAAGCCCATCAATTTTGTAATGAAAGTGATGTGTCAATAAGTTAGTTTTGGGCAAAATGAATCATTATTCAATATTTTTGACAGACACAATATTAGGCGCCAGATCTTGTCAAACTATTTAATATCAATTAGAAACTGCTATCATGATAAATACATATATAAATAAGTGCTAATTGGAACGACAAATGTTAGTTTTAAAGAACATTTCCACTAATTAAACAAATCTATTTACAAATGGCAACTGATAGTGTTTAGGATACGCATTTAAATGTCGATCAGTTGGTTACACCTAACGCTATCAAAAACTGCATGCGAATCTCTTTTTCAATCAACGAATAATTTGCAATCGAAGTAAGCAGATAAAACTACTGTTAAGATAGCCCATATAAAAGCCATCAAATGTTGAGCAAACCCAAGGCGTATAAACTTTTATGATCGTCGATCGTCGCTGCCATGAAAATAAAACTCAAACTCAAACTTAAAGTTAAAGTTAAACTTGGAGAAGCGAGTAACTTTTAATTTGATGCTAAAATACTGATATGTGAGCACGTCCCAGGCGGCATTTAAATTGCATATAAAAGTTGGCTTTTATGATTGGCTTCTATTAGCAAAATAAACTATCACGTGTTAAATTGCCTGATCTGTTCCGATCCGATCTGATCCTGGCAAACAACAATAAGAACTCAACAACAAAAACAACAATCATAAAACGCAGTCGCAACGAGGCAACGCTTAACTTTGTTTTTTTTTTGCTTTTTATTATTTTTATGAATTTATTTTAATGTGCAAACATTAAAAATGACCACAGTCCAGCAATACAAGTAAGAGTACTGCAGAAAAGCGTGATAGACTAGCAGATACCATGCAAACATTAGGGTGCATGAAACTGCTTTAAACATAAATCACATATCAAAATATTCAAAGTATTCAAAATATTCAAAACTATCAAACTAGATACCCAGAACATTTATAAAGAATTGTTTTCTGCATTGTTTTGTGAAAATGATCGATGATCGATAATCGTAGCAATCCAAAAACCTTCGATTCAAAGTTCTCGCTTCTTAGTAAAAGATTGTGGTGAGGATCGATAGTTATCGATAGCTATTATTGTCTATCCAAGCGTTGGAATAAATATTGTTTTCGAAAGCAATTGATAGCACAATCGATATTATCGATTTTTCATCGATAGTTTTTCCTTGTTATGTAATCGAATTTTCGAACTAAAAGTGGTGTTCGTTCTAATTTGTCAAGTCAGGCCCAGTTTCATTCTTTAACGAATGTCGTCTAATTGAAAGAAAGTTAAATAAAATTACAAATATTTTAACAAAAATGGATAAAAAATGTAATTTTAAAATTATGTGAGGGGTTTGAATTGAAAATTTTTTTATTTTGACTGAATTTTTTTATCTTTTATTTAAAATTAATTCTCTAACTAATTTAATTTTAATTTTTTAAATTAAATAAATAAATAAATTGATCCAACTAAGTCTAAACAATCTAATAAATTGTATTTTGTTTTTCTCTGGTTTTTAGCTAGACAACACCTGCAAAGTCCTGTATAAGATTTGTATTATTATACTCTTTTTTTAACTTTTTTGAAAAAAAAGGAAAAAAGAGTATATTGGGTTTGTGAAATGTCCGTCCGTCCGTCTGTCCGTCTGTATGAACGCAGGTTTTTTCCACAGTTTTGAAGCTAGAGCAACCAAACTTGGTATACATGTTGGTATATACCATAGGCAGACAAAGTGTCAAGATTTCAGAAGAATATAATTGCCACGCCCACTTCTGGCTCCGCAAAGAGGAGAAAAAAAGAGTATATCGCAGTCGGGTCCATCCGACTGCAACGTTCTTACTTGTTTTTAGTTAATATATGTACTATGTACTTAGGATATAAACACGCTAATCAAGCGAACTTTTAAAAAGTTACAGTTGAAGAGAATTTTTTTTATAATTAAGCTAAACAGTTGAAAAAACCAAAAATGTTGTAACGCTTTTGCGTGGTATCTTTGAGTTTTATGAACTGATCATCAATATGGTAAAGTAGGAAATGACTTCTGCCTGTGTCGCTGTGTTATATCCTTTTTATGGATTTTCAAAGGGTAGAGTATGTATATAATAAAGCAGGAGTTAAAAAGGAGTGGCAAATATACAACGATACACTTGATTGCCAGAGCGGATTCGTATGAAACATTAAACTCAACAGCTGACTAAGTGACTGACTAGCTCAGTGACTGATTGACTGAGTGAGAGAATGACTGACTGAATGACTGACTGATCATCCTGTGGCTGCCTGTACCTATTTGAAATGAATGCAGTACCATTTGAAAGTGCGCAAGGTGTCGACTTACATGTGCAAGGATCTGTTTTTCTACTCAACTGGTCCTTTTGGCTGTTCCTGGAGAAAAACGAAAGTGACGCACAGTTGGAGTTTTGGGTAATGAAATTAAGAACGCATCGTTGGCTGCGCTTCGCTGATTGTTTTGTTTCAATTTCTGTTTTGCGCCCCAGACAATCCTACAGATACTGTATCTCAGACTGCACGCTGCATAGTTTTTTCTATTTCTCTAAGTGCTGTTGCTGTTGTTGTTGTTGTTCTATTTCCTCGAAGCACACGGAGTTCAGCTGCAGTTTTCAAAGGAAATGTGAAAAAGCAACAACAGAAAGGTTCGACATTTGCCTTTTGCCGTACCTGAAAATCCGCTTAGTGGTTGTTACTGTCCTCGTTTTTGACGACAAGAAGTCAACCTCTCGATTTACGACCATTTTGTTTGAGTAATTTCTTTGCCTGTGGCTGTGTTTCTGTGTGTTGACTGATGCGCATCGACAACAAGGACGATCGAGGACGAGGACGAGGACGAGAAGGAGAACTATGCCACATGCCCGACAGTTGTGTGTAAATTGTACAGTTTTTACTTTCAGCTGCCGTTTCACTTACAAAATTTTAGACTCAAGGATCTTTTTGGCCGCATGACTCAATTTGAAATTGACTCTTGATTTAAATGCAAAATAATAACAATATTAATATTATTAAAACCAGTTTTTATGTTCACTTTTTATGTGGCTGTCGCAGCATAGTCATATAAATATTTATTGCTTTTTGGTTCATTCTGCTCTTTCATTGCATATTTCACAGCCTCATTTGTTGGAGCAGTTTTATGCGCATTTCCCCAATCAATGCCTTGTTGGTTAAATGACCAAATAGAAATGTTCACGATTCAATTAAATGATCGTAAAAACAAAAATCGTCGACTTAATGCCTCGAAAGTTGAAAAAACATTTGTTTGCTTAACGCAAGCCTCAAATTATTCTTGTAGACTCGTAAAATGCTCACAAATTGTTGTTAGAACATAAAAATCACCTAAAATTGGTAATAAAATCAATGGCGCAAAATGAAACTGAACCTGCGACCAAAACCCCCCAGTTCAAATACAAGTTTCAGATACACTCAGAGATAGACAGAAGTTAACAATGTTCTGGCGATAAGGCTTATCACGTACGTGGGAGATTGAATAAAGATGTTAATTTTTATGGTGACCGTTTCGAGTTTTAGAGTCGAACTTGGAAATTAAAACTTGATATTTGAAGAGCAGTTGAATCGGCAAGATTGCTAACTAAGTTTGGTTTGACATAAGCTTCTGATGGAAAAGTTGTTATATTGCGACTTCTCACAATTCGATTGAGTTTTCAATTAATCAACTGTAACTTTGCTTTATACCAACGTCAAACTGCCAATCAAACAGTATCGTGTGAATGGCTATATTATGTTTTACAATACTTTGTAGTTTGTACTTTTCTAGTCAAACAAATGCTTAAAATGAACTTACAAATCTGAATAGCTATTGAAAATAAAACATTAGGTGAACAAAAACTAAACAATGTTTTAACTTAAAACTGTCAATCTATTTCTTCTGTCTATAATGTAGCTGAAGTTGTTTGAAGAAATAAGTAGACACATCTTAAGCAACATTGCCAATATTTTCAGAATCAAGAAAACTACAGTTTAGTTTTGTAAACTGCGTATAGTTCCAACAAATCTGGAGCATTAAGAAAGTACATGCCTTTTATGATAATGCACATGTTTAAGTGATATTTGGTTGATTTCTGCTAATGACATTCAAGCTGATAGTCTCAAATGGAACATTCAATCAATGTTACACAGCGAAAGCCAGACAAGCAGACACAATGCCATAAAGTCGACACACGCAACGCGATAATAACTGCAAGCTGCAAAACTGCACATGCAACAGTTGCATTAAAAGCCTGCGGGTAAAATGAAATCAACAGCAGCAACATCAGCAGCAGCAGCAGCAACAGCCAGCAACAACAGCATCAAACTGAAAATCAAATTCAAATTCGAATTCATTGTATGGCAGGCAAACAACAAACACAGTTGGAGTTGGCAACAGTTGGGACGAGTTCTAAATGTGGCTAACGCGAAAAACCGTTAGGCATCAATTTTGACGCGCCATAAAACTGCAATGAAGTGATAAGTGCCGCTGCAGCAGCAACACCAGCAACATCAGCAACAGCAGCAACTGCAGCAGCAGCTAAGAGCAACAGGAATGTGCAGTTGATAGATAGATAGTTATTTGAACAGAACAAACTGTAAAGCCAAAAGCAAAACCAAAACCAAAGCGATACCAACAACGGGAATGTAAAGCTCTAGCTGTCTGGCGGTCGGACATCCGTATCTATGAGATAACAATGCAAATGTAATAACTGTGTGTGTGTGTGTGTGTGTGTGTGTGTGAGCCAAGCGACAATCAAACAAAACAAGACTTTTATGAACACCGCGGGAAGTTGACAGCTTGCGTCAGTGCCATGATATGCAAACTGTAAATGCAGAGACCTCAAAGCCCAAAACCCAGCCCAACGACAACATCATTGTTGTTGTTGCTGTTGCTGTTGCTGACGCTGGTTTGCCAATTTTATTGCATCGCGTGCCCAATTATGTATATGGTTATGGATATGGCTATTGGTATCGGCCCATCATCATCGTCGTCATCATCATCATCATCATCAACACGATTCATTTTTACTGCCCTCACCAACAGCAATAGCAACAGCAACAACAGCAACAGCAGCAACAACAGCAACAGCAGCAGCAACAAGCAATTGCAACAGTGCACGACAACAGCAACATGCAAATGAATTTTTGTGTTACATTTTCACGAATATAAAATTTGATTTGATTATGACAAATGTTCACGTGTTGCACATTTTGTCAATTCATTTGGCAACTGCAACGAAATGCAACGTCGCAATTTTGATTGGCGATCAACAGCGAATTTTGATTGACATTAACTGTACACATCAATGTAAACAAGTGCTAACATTTTAATTAGGCTAAGAGATGCTGTGTTAATGAATTCTAAACCGTGGCATAACAGATTGTTGATTTTGTCATGAAATGTAAACAGTCGAGTCATGTCCGTCATGTGCGTCTGTCCGTCTGTCCGTCTGTTTATATGCGTTTTTCAAGACTTTGTTCTAGAGCAATCTTGATGAAACTTGGCACAGATGCTTCTTCTTATTGCAGGTAGTACCTATAGTTGAATTGGCCAGATTGGACCACTATGCCATATAGCAGCCATGGGAAAGATAGGTTGAAAAATTAGTTTTTGTATGAAAAACTATTTGATTTTCAAGATATCTCAACCAAACTCACTTTACCTTTATTTAAGGACAGTTTATACATGATGACAAAATTTCATCGAAATCGGACCACTATATCTTATAGCTGCCATAGGAATGATCGGTTGAAAATAAGTTTCTGTATGAAAAACTTTTGTGTTTTTCAAAATAATTCAACCAAACTCACTTAGTCTACATAAAAGAACGTTCTACACTTGTTGACCAAATTCGATCAAAATCGGATCACTATATCTTATAGCTGCCATAGGAACAATCCGTTGAAAAATAAGTTTTCTTATGAAAATCTTTGCTGCAAGGGTAAATATCTTCGGCACGCCGAAGATAATATTTCTTTCATGTTAGATATTTTCTCGAGTAAAAGTTATCTGATAAAGTGCTGAGTATATTTCTAGCAATTAATTTATGCAAGTCTGAATACTGTAGTCGAGTTTGACTGACTAGGAGACTCGCTGAACCCAACTCTTAAAATGATACTTATCATACGATCGGAATAAAATTAAAACTTGCCAACAATCATGACTGTATCTTTATAATTGACAATTGAGTTCAGACTGCACTTAACTGTAATTAAAGCTAATAAAAAGTAAGACATCAGAAAATGTTAGTTTAAACACAAATTTCACAACGAGTAAGATAAATTGAAACTAGGTTTAAGTACATTACACAAGATTTCCTTGTAGACTGGCAATACTCATTTATTATATCACTTTTAAGCTGTACAATTTTGTATTTTCAATTCGTGCAATCCTAATTGGCATATCTACTGAAAACATGTAACACTTAACCTGCATTCAGCTATATAATTATAATTATAGGAATACAAGTAGACAGCATGCCACTCAACATTAAGGACTTTCAGCACAGTTCGAACAGCTTTAATTGGCATAATTGAAAGGACACAACTTTAAACACTTAACGTTCTTTAACACGCCTTGTCCTTTGCCTGCTTCGACGCGTATTGACCATAAAATCAATTGCATATCAGTTGCCAATCTTATCTCAAATCGGTTTTTTAGCACCACAAAACCAGCAACAGACTAATTGATTTATTGACACACTGATAAAAATAATAATATCGTTTTTTCTATAATATTTTTTTTTAAAATTTAAGTAAATTTCAAAACTCTCTGAAACACAACAATTTATTATTATTTATTTATGATAATTTCTTTTACACTTTTTACTCCCTGTTTCCATTAAAAATGGGAAAACGGGAGTTATAAAGTACTACAAATGTGTGTAACAGACAGAAGGAGGCATTTCCGACTATATAAACTAGCCATGTCCGTCTGTCTGTCCGTCTGTCCGTCTGTCTGTCCGTCCGTCTGTATGAACGTGTCGATCTCAGAGACTATAAGAGCTAGAGACACCAAACTTGACATGCAGGTTCCTGTATACCATACGCAGATCAAGTTTATTTCAAATTTCGGATGCACGCCCCCGGGCCCCCGCAAATCGCAAAAGACTCCCACAGCCACAATTTTAAAGATAAAGCTTTAATTTTTTTTGTACACATGTATGTTTAATCAATGTCTTTTGGATGTGTAAATTTCAACACGATCGGATAAATAGCACCAAAGTTATGGAAGAACTTGTTTCCCCTGTCTCAGCAGGCAGAAACAACAGTTTGACATGCACTGTGCAAGTTGAGTACGCTGCTTGCTTGTGTTGCCGCTGCACTGCTTGAAATGCAAGTTGGGAGCAGGGAGTCTCGTAGTCGGGCAAACTCGACTAGAGTATTCTTACTTGTTTTTTTTAAATTTAAAAAGAAACTGGGCTTGTGAAATGTCCGTATTTCTTTCCGTCTCTCCGTCCGTCTAGACATGTGTTTGTCTGTCCGTCTGTACGTCAGTATAAGCGAAATTGATCGTCTAAAGGCACAAAAATTCAATTTTATTTATATTCACCCCTATTTCGGTTTCCACTTTCGACAAATTTTTCGGACTTGAAATATCTTTTAATGTTCAAAACTTTCGGATTTCTGTTTACCTAATAAATTTCGAATTCAACGACGAAATGCAAGTGAATTCAATCCGCAATGTGTAGCCAGAAGTAATAATGAGAACATTTAAGGGCAATTCACTTTTTCAATATCTTTCCGCTTGTATAAACCAGAACAGGCTTGAATATATGGACATATGTATACAATGTTTTTTTATCAGTGCATTGTCAACTACAAATATAACTTCTACTGTAATCAGGGCCGCCCATTAAATGACGCAGCAACACTCGACTCAAAGACCAAGAGATCCCAAGCAAGCACAGCAGAGCATCACACTTTTGAATATACATAAATTATATTTATTGGCTGAATGTCCAGGCGGTCAGCTGACATGATGGAGCAGCTTGTTGTTGGTTCTGGAGTTCTGGATCTGCAAGAGTTGCTGGAGCTCTGAAGATGATTGGCTGGGCGAGAGGCAAGAGTCATTCAATCAGCGTTTGCTCGGTGGCAATATTAACACCACTGAAGGTAACCGCAGCCCAAAATGAAGCTTGTTAATTGGAGATGCTGGAGGAGGGAGCTGCAGGCGAAACAGGCAGACAGACCTGCAGCAGGCATCGTAAATCAATGGAAAATCCATCAAAATGCGCTCATTGTATTGAGATTGCAACTAAGCTGGACAGAGCCTGGCTGGGCACACGGCATAATTTCAATATATATATATATATATATATAAATGTTGTACGCGCAATGCTAAAACAAGAACCACAGAATGCCAAGAGCAGCAGGAGTAGGAAGAGGAGGAGCAGCTGAAACGAGACGGAGCTCCATGGCTCCATGGTTTTTAACCAATTGACAACTTAATCCTGCGACATGTCAGTAGAGGCTCAAGTGAGATTTACGCCGCTTGGCCAACATTTGTGCTGTTGACTCAGCGCGAAAAGTTGTAGTTGTAGCGATTTTTCAACAGGCTGGCTTTACATTTTGGCCCCGTTTACGGGTTTTGATTGACAAACTACAAAGGTGTAATTATTTTTAATAAAATTCTTCGTCGTCGTCGTTCATTGTCGCATGTCGCTCAATGCCGTCGACATAATTTGTGCTGCAAATGTTGTAAGTTTTCAATCAATTTGCAAGACAATCCCCCATCCCCCACCCCCCTTCCTCCTAGTTAGTTTCATTCACACTCCAGCCGCAATTATGTCAGCGGGCAAGCGCATAAATTACAAGAGTGCGCGCTTAGAGCCGCCACATCGTTCTTGCCACAGAGATCTTAGTGCTCCAATATACGTCAACTGCGGTGTTGCCAACGACAACGACAACAACAACAAATGCAAATGCCTCTTGCCCCTGACCCCCCTTTCCACCTCTGCTCATATTCCTGTGGCCATAAATCTTGGCCTCGTGGCGCGTTACTCATGCGCAGTGTCCTCGTCGCTGCTGGCACACTGCTTTCTGGAGCTGGAGCAGCCAGGATAGACAGGACAGTCAGGACAGTCAGGACAGCCAGGACAGTCAGGGCAGCCAGCAGAGCAGCAAGTTTCATAATCGCATTGCGACTAATTATCGTATCTGAGAATTATTATGAACGCGATTCTGGACTAGTTGGGTGCTTAGATGTGATCGCCTGGGGCATGGATCAGTTAAGCAAATTTGTCATTTTGAATACCCTGTAAAGAGCTACTCAAAAGCATATTTTCAAAACAACTAAAACTAAAACAGAAACTGAGAAAAAGTGTTTCATTAGATATTTGTCGTTAGTCTTTACAATACAATCTTATATACAGTATATGTATATCTATGGATACTATTTCATATGATATCTTGCGCTTATAGTTTGGATACTAAGTAAGACATTTTGATAATGTTAAACCTACACAAATCTTCAGAGTTTTGTAATATATTTGGTTATATATATATATATATATATAACTTGTGGAAAAGCTATGACGGCTATAAGCTATATTCGAAAGATTTTTATGAAACTTTTATGAATATATGTAAAAAATAATAGCATAATGTACTAGTGAGCTTAAGTTTTATTTCAATAGTTAATTATTTAAGATATAGTCATCCGATTTGGATTAAATTTGGTCAATGTGACAAAAATATTGTAAAATTTATGATGGGTAAGCTTGGTTAAGAAAGCTTCAGAAACAAAAAGCATTCCAGACAATTTCTTTTCCATTAAAATCTTTTCTATGGAATCTATATGTTATAGTGGTACGATCCGGTAAATTCTGGTCGATAAATGCTTTATGGGGATAGACATATTTGCTTCAATGTGCTAAGCATTTTGTGTCTAAATTATAATACACTCTGCAAAGTTATACAAAATTTTGGATAACAAATTCAAATTCAAAATTGATCAACGATAGTTTGAAAACCATTTCCTTAAGATTAAAATAATACAAAATACTGTAATACAGACAATTATAAAAGTCTTTTGAAAAAGTTCAGGTCTGCGGGGAAACCTCTGCTAGGGAAAACTTGTGAATAAAGCAACTTGTCAAGCAAAATACTTTCAAAAAGGAGTAAATGCGCAAAGATTAAGAAAAAACTTAATTAATTCTTTGAATTGAACAACTGAGCTAAGCAGAATCATTAAAAGTGCTACAGATTCTTTGGCTACTTCGTTTCCACAACTCGCTTTTGGGAAACAATAAGCAAATCTATTTAATGATCAATTTAATAGTCGAATAGTTCATAAAATGTAGATAATTGCTGATGGTAGTATATATATTCAACAGTGCCATTTGTTTGAGCCAGTCTTTTATGGCTCCACAGTAAAATCGCAAATGATCATGTTTAGTGCGATTCTTTAGCATCTACTATTTGATTAAGCAGACTCAGTTGAACCCCAGCTTGCTGCTGCTGTCTGAACTGAGGCACTCTTTGGTGATTTGGTTTGTTGTCTTAAGGCATTTTATTTGGCGCCATAAATCTATCAACGCCGGGGCAACGCGTGCGCATGCGCAAACACTGAAGCTGCAGCAGAGAGACAGACATAGTAAAGGAGTCTGGAACAGAGAGCCTGTGTATCTGTGTATCTTTGGGATTGCATGTATATGGTGATAGGGCCAGGCCGAAAGAAAGATTTACGGCTGGCAAACGCAAATGTTGAAGCCCGAGCTCTGAGAGCATTTTAAGTTTATGATACGAAAATCAGATTGGTTTATTGTATGCGAAATGGATCGATGATCGCTGCAACAAGCAACAACACAAACAACAACAACAACGAGGGTAGTCGTGGCGGCTGGGCGTGCAATTGGTTTGGATTGGATTGAGTTTGGATTGGATTGCTATATACAACTTGGAATACGAATGCATTT
This sequence comes from Hirtodrosophila cameraria, assembly GCA_949708635.1. NCBI lineage: Eukaryota > Metazoa > Arthropoda > Insecta > Diptera > Drosophilidae > Hirtodrosophila > Hirtodrosophila cameraria. The sequence continues at coordinate 60,098,070 of OX453089.1, read as the reverse complement.
ATATTTATGATTTGTGAATTGGGTTTTATGATGATGTTATTTGTGGTCGGTCATACAATCTGGTCGAACTATTACATTTTTACGGGTTGGCTTAAAGTGTGAATTTGCCACTTCATTTGAGAGCTTGTAAAGACATAAATTATGCCAGTTGTACTAGTGTGTGTTTAAGTATGTTTGTGTGTGTGTGTGTTTGTGTGTTGGGGCGCCTGGGTAGCCACGGTTACTTAGCGCTTTTTATGGACATGTGAATTGGGCGTTGCGAGCCACGAAAGTGTTGAGCATTAAAGTTCAACTGTGCAACTGTGCAACAACAGCAGCAACCACATTAACAACAACAACAACAACAACAACAACAACAAAAACAACAAGAGCCACAAAAGTCAAAGTCAAAACAAAACAAACAGACGTCATTAATGACGACTACGAGGACCGAACCCAGTTCTCCAACACGGCACACAGAGTGGCCAAAAAATATATTAATGACTTATCAAGGATAATTTGACAATGCGCAATAAATCAAACTGGGCGTGTGCTTTTGCTGTTATCTATCTCACTCACTCTCTAGCTCTCTCTCTCTCTCTCTCTCTCTGTGTCTGTCTGTCTGTCTGTCTGGTGACAGTGAGCATTGCCAGACACACACAAAGCTAAATCCAAATCCATACCTCTGAATGTGGCATGCAACAACAAACAGCAAATGTGAATTGCGAAATGCGATGCTGATGCTTAATTTCTGGACAGGATAAGCAGACGGACGCACTGCGCGGTGGCCACCAAATTGGATGCCCAGCTGTGTAACTGGCGACTGTGCCATAACTTAACACCTTCGTTCGAGTTGCTCGAGTATTGCACTTAAATGCAACAACAACAACAAAAACAACACACACATAACGCTACACATGTGCAGTAGGGTTGCTCAAGATTAGGACACTTTTCATATTTTTATTGTATTTTATTTTACACTCTATCCATTCAGAGAAAACTTACACAATTTTTGAGCTAAAGCCACCAAAGTGTGTGAACTATTGAGATGATCCTTAAAATATGGAACTAAAAGTAATTTTGCATATCGAACAGCAGAAAAGTTGTTTTTAATGTGTTTTATACACTATTAAAAATAAAAATAAGTAAAGTTTTCTTTTAATTTAATATTTACAGTAAAGCCTTTTTTCAGAAACCGACCCAGGATAAAAATGGGTAAAGATCTTCTTTTTTTTATTAACATTTTCTGACATTTTTTTGAAATTATTTCAACTCACTAAAATGTTTAAAAAGTCCTGGCTTGCTAACATAATTTCTTAATTTCAACTTGAATATGAAAGTTGACCATAAATTTACTATAATTTCATGAATTTCATGAAAGGTCCAAACTTAAGGAAAACTATTAATTTGTTTTTAAGTAAAAATTACTTTTTCTACGATTTTCTAAATTTTTTCATAGTTTTTTTTTATTATTGATTAGTAAGTTATTTATAAGATGCAGCTAACTAAACTCCGAACTTACGGAAAACTTCTTATGTGCTTTTAGTAAAAATTGCCTTTTCAACGATTTTCTACATTTATTCATAGTTATTTGCAATTATTGATTAGTAAGTTAGCTATTTATAAGTAATTTTGCAAATAGTTCGATATGATTAATTTCGAAAACTGGACCTATATGAGTAAAATAGATACGACGTAAAACCATCGATGATGATTATTTAAAATATCATAAAATCGAAAGCTTTCAAGATATTGAAAGTTTTACAGCACAAAAAAATGCAGGATATTTATATAAATAGATGCTGTTTTTGTCTCCGAGGTTCACCTAAGTTTACGAGTCTAACTCAGTAAATCCTTATCGAAGAACAGACCCTAAAAATATATATAAAAATAAAAACATCTGGAATCAAATGACATTATAAACAAAACAGTTTTCAATAAGTTGAATGTTAATCAATAAAAACTAAAAAAACCAACGATATTATCAATATTGCCATCGACTGCTTTTCAAATCTTTAATAGGAGGCATGACTTAGACATCCAGAGGCTTCTAGGCTAGGCTTCTTAGAATTGAAACACCCTACCAAGTCATCAAACTTGCGCACACACATACATATACAAATTCATACTGATCACAATGACAAATGCAAAGGACATGCAATTTATTATACTAAACATATATTATAAGTATTATTGCAGATCTTGTTTTTGATACACTCTGTAAAAGTGTATTATATTTTGAAACTTGATAAATAGATTATTGTGATTGAAATAACATGTCGAATACAGAGCTATCGTATGATCATCTTATAGAAATGAAAAGTGTTTAATTCAGTTTGGCTTCATTTAAACATAATTGAAATATCATTCAAAAACCAACTACTATTTTAAGTTAGTTAACTTTTTGTTTAAAAAAACTGCTAACTGACAAGTTTTTGTATAAGCTCAGATTACGATATCGTCTAGTTGACATAGGGGCCATTTAATGAATATGTCAGCAAGGGTATTAAATCTTCGGTAATCTCAAGATATATGTTTACTTGTTCTTTCTTATGCATTCCCTTTTTTTTTTGTCAGGCTCATGCATAAAATATGATTGCGTTTCATTTGTATCTACAAGATTGAATTTCTCTTAGGCGCGAGCGAGTTTATGAGCTTGTCAATTTTCTTTTTATTTATTTATATGCATATCATTGCTGGTCGTGGCACGGGCGCTGCTTGATTTCATAATAATAATAATAATAATAATAAGAATACAATATTGAAAATGGACTGTGGGCTGATCCCACTCGTAGCCGCCATCGCTCTGCCATTGGATACTGGATAATGAATACTGGATTCTGAGTTCTCGATTCTCGATTCTGAGTTCTGGATTCTGGCTACAGGCCATTGTTGTTGCCTACATCAAAGTGAACCGAAGCGTGGAGCTGCAATTGAAGCTGGAAATTGGCATCGTGGTTGTTGTATTGTTGTGTTTTGTTGTGTTGTGTTGTGTTGTATGTAGCCTCACCTCACCTTAAGGTTGTAACATTTTATTGTAATTAAGAACATGTAAGTTGTAAAGAGGAGTCGTAGCAGTTTGTGTCGCATCGCATCGGGGGCCCCACCTTATATGGTTGTCTCCTGTCTGATGTCTGCTGTCTCGTGTCTCCTTCGCATTTGCAAATTTGTGGCGGCCGAAGTCAAGAGGGCGAGACAAAGTCAATTGCATTCTTAACCCTTTATGCTGATCAGCACCAACCAAAGCAAACAAACAACAACAACAGCAACAACAAATAACAGTACAACTCTAATTAAAAATTAACACACTTCTGCGGAACGAGAACGAGCAGACAAATGCAAAAATGCATTCGTTTAATCAGGCTAAAATCAAGTCTATTATAGCCAGGCTTACTCTGCAGATTGGCTGCATGAGGAACGTAGTATCCTACATACTTATAAACAGCGTCTCATTTGAAGTCATCATTAAAAACGACGAGCGATGCGCCAACATGCAGATACTCAGCCAGACACCGATACCCGTTCATCGTTCCCACAATTCCACAGTGGGCAACATTTTTGATTTAAATTGTAAACACTTTTTTAAGTCTGAAATAAAAACAAATTGAAAATAACCCTATTTGACAAATTAAAATAAAATTGTTCTATTTCCAAAAAGATGCTAGACGTATTCGAATAATCCAAAAACGAAACATAGCAGTTTAGATTTGTTGATTGGTAGTGAATATCTAAATATAGGAGCAAGTTCGTATATTTGATGCCGACCAAAACATGCTAATAGATTTTGTTTAAAGTATAAAATTAAGTATGAAAACGTCTTCCTTAAACTATTGAAATAAAAATGATGGGAATACAGCTTCGAGATGGAAAAACTCTCGCTATTTATTTTAGAAATAAAGTCCAATACTACTTGCTTTTAAAATAAAAAGTAGAAAATAGAAAAAGCATTTTTCTATGGTAAATTTAGCGATTTTCGAAACTTTCCGACCAAAAAAGGAAATAAAATAGTTTGATTCCGCAGTAAATCACAAGTTTTACTCCAGAAAAATCACAAATGTTATCTTTTCCTCAAAATACCAGAGAAATATGATACTCATTACATTAAATTAAAACACTTACAGCACAAAATAAGTGAAGAAATTAAATGTTTGAAATACAAACACTTAAAAGCTTGTTTGACGATGCATTTGTTGCATGAACAACTATTGCGTGCATCTGTCAAAAAGCTTAAAAGTAACTATAAACTATATTTTATTTTATCTTTTTGTGCAAGCTGCTGTATTACATTATATTTACACGATACAAATTGCAAGCGAACAATCTTCGAACAAATTATTTATATTCGACTTAGTGAAATATGGATTGAATATGGTATATAAAACGAACTGTTTCTTAAATGAGATTTAAAGCTCAGTGAACTTGGTGCAATAAGTTGCTATAAAAATCTAAGCAAAAGTTACTGAATATATAAATGAAAGAAGCGTATTTTTGAAAGTTCAAAATTGAAGCTTATCCAAAAAATCGGAAGGATAATGTATTCATGAACTTGGTGCAATACGTGGTTACAGAAATCTAAATAAAATTCACTGAAAATATAAAAGAAAGAAGGGTTTTTTTTTCAAAGTTCAAAATTGAAGCTAAGCCAAGAAATCGGGAAGATAAGGTATTCGAGAACTTGGTGCAATATGTGCTTATAGAATTTCAAAGGAAAAATCGTTGAAAGGATCGTTTATTGAGAGTTTATAATTGAAGCTAATCCATGTCAGATGAATCATTTGTGCCCACTGTGCGTTACCCACCGCCGATCCTCGAAGACGCGTCGCGACGAGGCGACTGCAAACATGGCGCACACTTGAGGCCATGTAATCAACGTTTGCTTACTTCATTTAGCGTGCGGCAGAAGAAAAGCGAAACATGCATACAATCAGCGCTGGGCAGACAAATGAACGTTTGGGGCAGAAAGCAGTTGAAGCAAGACAAGGAGAAGGAGCAGGAGACAGAGCAGGACGAGAAGGTATCCATGCCCATGACGATGGTCAGTCGTAGCTGGAGACCGTTGCTGGAGCAGCCAGGCTGCGCTTGTTGGCAATGATGTATTTTTGATTTCGTATCTTATATTACCAACAACAAGCTAAAGCTGCAACACCAACAACATTAACAACAATAACAACAACAACAACAGCATTTGAAGTGAATGCCAAAGTGTGACTCTGGGCAGTTGTTGGTGTTGTTGTTGTTGAGCTGCTGCAGTCATCGTCACAACGAAGATCTCACAGCCTGGCCAACAACAAAAGTTGATTTCGGAATTTTTATTTTTGATTGTGATGATTGTGCATTGAAATTTGATACATTTTGGCCTGAACGGCCTGGGATGCCAGGCCAACTTGTTCTTGTTGCCTGCCTTGCTGCTGTTGTTGTTGTTGTTGCTGTTGTATGCAAAAATGTTGGCTAGTCGACAAGGCATTGGCTGAAAAAAAAAAACTACTACTAACAACAAGCAACAGTCAGACATATAGACAGAAATACAGCAAGACAGAGAAGCCAGCAACATTAATAAGATTGGCATCTGCTGCTTGCAGTTCAAATGTAATTTCTCATAAACAAAAGTGGGCTGACTGGGTGTGGTGCCTCTGGATATCTGTTGTATATCTGTATATAGCTGGATATCGGTATTGGTGCTGCTGCTGCTGCTGCTGGTCCTGTTCCTGCTCAGCAATTTCATTTGTCCATCGAGATAAATTTGCTGTTTTAAATGTTGTTGGTGGGTGTTTCTTTCGCAATTGGCAAGCGGATCTGGTAGCTGATTTAAGCTTGATTAGTCTTAGATTGACAAGACCTGAGTGAAAGCAACTTCAAAGATAGCTGCAAACTGTTACCAAATTGAGACTAATTCAATTAAAATAATGACATTTAATGCCATTGTAATATTCTTTACAGCACATATTTCTTTATTTTATAATAATTTCAAAACCAATCATAATAAAATTTTAATCAGAAAAATTGGAATTGAAAATGCTACCTGTTGTGTATTCAAAGTTCAATTGAGTATTTGGTTTAGAAAGTTGTGCACTTAAGATAGTCAAAATATAATTGTTGAAACATAACGGCAAAAATAAAGACTATTATTTGAACACAATCGAGATTGATTCGAAATGAACAGTCAACGGAAATGCAACCTGTCTTAAATATTTGTATTTTGATTTTTATTATATTTAACCGATATTGATTAATGCCTTGGTTTTTCTAATGCTTTTGATTATTTTTAATGTTGGTACTAATATGAAATGCAAATGTAATCAAAATCAATTTCTAAGCTGAAATTCGAACCATAGAACTTAAGTGACTTAAGACTTTCTTTCAACTAAATCGAAAATATTACATTTTACATTGCTTATATTAAAAAAAAATTTGCGTAGAAAAAAATAAATTTTTAAAAAATAGAAAAATGTCTACTCATTGTTTTATGTTGAACCTATAGATCATTTTATTAGTTTAGCATAATTCATTCAGTACCTACATGCCAAATTCTTAACAATTATTAAATTTTAAATATGAGATATAAATCAATATTTAGTAAATCAATTGTCGAAGAATATTAAAATGATATTGCAATATTGTTTCTTTCATAATTATGTATTTTCTACATGGAAAGTGCAATAAAAAACATAGTTCATTTATGAATATGTTATATGATACAAATGATAGATCTTTTGAATGTATATGCTTGACCCACATACAAAGCATAAAATCTAATATCAAATGCTGTTTGCTGGAGCAACATTCCACTGAAAGATGCCTTTGCTTGGCTTGAAATAGTAGAAAAGATTCCAAGCAGCCATAAACATTCTACAATGTATATAGCATCTACATACGCGTATGTATATGTAAGACTTATGTATATAAATATATATAAATGCGTAACCAAATAGAAATTCTAGCTCCCTCAGCTTGAAAATGTACCAAACGCTGCCGCGCATCATCAACGCTCCAAACACAATGCCTAAGAGCTCCCCAGTTGGAGTCATCGATGGAATCGGAGTTGGAGTAGAAGTAGGAGCAGGAGTAGGAGTGTGGGCCTACCCTCAGCTGCTTATGCTAATTCTGTTCCCCTCTTAACGGCAGACCAAATTCCAAAAAAAAAAAATTAAAATCTGTTTTTTTCCTGAATGCCATATGATATTATTGTTGTGTATATGGATATGGATACGCATGGACACAATGCGTTTGGACAATAATTTTCAACACAATATGAGTCAAGAGAATAAATCAAATTGATTAAATACAAACATACCAGAAATGATATTGAGCTTAGAACAAGACAAAGAAGGCGGTACAATGGCAGCCGAATAGACTGACCAAAAACTCATTTAAATAATAAACCACTAAAAACCTTAGAGATGCAGAGAAGCAGCAGCAGAAACAACACAGCCAATTTAAATAGAAAACCGAACAAAATAGACGAAAAAGTAAACCATTAAAAATTACTACTAATGTGCACCTTACACAAAAGCCCCGCACAACTGCGACTGTCTGGATCGGTTGAGTTTAGTTCAGTTGGGATCGGTTTGGATCGCAAAGTTTGAATGGGGACAAAAGCGTCTCACAACAAAGTCACGAATATCGACTAAGCTAATGTCTAATAAGTGAGCCCCCAGTCTGAGACATCTGTGCGACCCACTGCGGCGACAGGGCATTAAAATAAACGAGCTCCAATTCATCTTTGGACCTTTTTGTTGGAGCCGACAGCGTCTGCGTCTGCGTCAGCGTCAGCGTCAGCTACTACGTCTGCGTCGTCGTCATCGTCAGCTCCTCTATGCTTCGGGCCACATAAATTTGCAAAACGAGCCAGGGCAAAACTAAAACCACTTTACTTAATGAGCATCAAATATCTGCTGGCCACAATTCTCGATACAAATCTATTATTTAGGACCTGCTTTGCAGTAGCTGCTGCACTAACATTTCAATTAATAAACCACCCCCACCACACGCATACCTACCCACCCTCCCCTTAACCCAACCAGCACGAGTACACGCAGAGCAGCACTCCCACGACCATCGGAACAATGGCCAAGTATAATCACTTTGTTTGCACCTTTGGGAATAGCCAGTGACAGACGCCGTCGCATGAGTGGAGCTCTGAGCCATGAGCTCTGAGCCCTGAGCTCTGAGCCATGAGCCATGTGCCCTGAGCTCTCTCGCTTGCTTTAGTCAAGTGCGGTGGGGTGAGGGAGTCAGGACATTGCTTGGCTACTGCCAACTGCCACATGCAACCAAAAGCAAAGTAACTCAGCGCGACTTGCATTTATGAAAATGAGCTGCATTGCACTGGGCCATGCAATTTGTTAACGAGACAATTGACCAAATGCTGACCACAGCTTGTTGTGACTTGATTGCTGAAAGGAGCTCTCCCCTGCTCGCAGGAGCAGCTAGCTACATGCTGAACAATTAAGTTGTTTTATTAGGCTGATCTTTAGTGAATGTTGATCTTTTAATTTTGTTGGGCTTATGTTATGCTCATTTTACAAAATGGTTTACAGTTTTTAGGAATTAAAAACATTTAATAACGAATTCCGGCCTGGCTTATGTTGAATTTTAAGGAGAAGTAATTTATCTAAAATGTTTTCAGTATTGTTTACAGAAAACAAATAACAAATACTGTTCTAAAGCGTATGTAATTAAGCTTTCGAACTAAAGTTTACTAAACTGACTTAGGTTAATAAAAATATAAAATTTATAACTTCTTCCTATTAAATGAAGCACCACAAAGAAAAGTTATATTGGACGCAACGAAGATGTGCGAGTAGAGCCTTGTAGTAAAGATTTTCAAAAGAAAAGTAACTTTTCAATAGTTTGTTACTAAGATATAATTACCCGATTTTGACAATACTTGTTCAACATTTATAGAATGTAATAAAACTCGGAATAGCATAGTTTAATTATGATAGCTTAAGAAAGAAAAAAGTTGTATATACAGCTCATTTTTAAATTGATTGATCCTATGACAGTTATAAGATATCCTGTACAGCTTATTACATTATAAAATTAGTTGTTGAGGGATCGAACTATCATTTGAAAATTATATTAAATTGTTTATTCTAACATAACTAATTTTTTTTTAGTGCTAATACGTAATAAAAGATACAATTGTTGAGCTGTTTCGGAATATCTGAAACAACAAGGATTCGTTTTGTACAATTTTTCATTGAACTTATCGTTACTTTGTCAGCTATAAGGTATAGTAATCCTGTCGGCACTGGCTTAAGTATATATAGTTACTACAACCAATTGCTTCGTCGTTCTCATCGAATATATACATTTTGTGTAGTCGGAAATATATCTACAAAAAACTATACACATATCGTGGTACAATCAAAATACGATTTGCAAGATTGCAATTTGTTTACTGTTCTAAAGTTAAGCTAAATATGCACTTGTATTTTATAGAGATTAGTGAACAGTAGCCATTCTACACAGATTATCACCCACTAGATAGCTATCCTTATGCAGTGACAAGCACACTACAGCAATAAAGCTACTGGCACTGCCAATCCAAATCACAATCCCTAAATGCAGCTTCAACTCAAGGAAGAAACCACCAACCAGCAAGTAGTAACCACAACTTTAGGCCCATTTAGAGCTTAGAGAGTGGCTTTCAACTGCCAAAGCGGGCAAAAACAAAGCAATTGGCAACTGGCAATTGGGAAATGGCGGACAAAGCGACGATGGCGTCGTTAAAAACAACAACAACAACAATAACAACAATGCGAACCAACTGGATCATGAACGTAACGTGGAGCACTAATAAAAGTGAAATTAACAATCAGCGAGCGCTTTACGGTTGACATTTCACATGACAGGTTAGTAATGCGATTTAGCAGGATAAAGGACAGCCGCAGGCTGGCAGCGACCCAACTGAGGCAGCTGCACTGTCTGCTCTCATGGTCTTACTTCTGCGACAGTGTATAAATGTACACTGAGAAAAAGAGTATACAATTGAGTACATTGAACAATGCATGACTACATGATCGCATCGATCTCATACTCTATAATTGTCCTATTTACATTCGGTTTGAAAAGTTGTCTATGAGCTGGCGGAATCAAAACTATTTTCACAGTGCTCTTTAAAGAAACATGGCATTGTCTCCAAACACAGGAAGAAAAATATTGAAAAATATTCACAATTTAAAGTACCTATAGTAAGGTGCCTTCTCCAAATTCGATTTACGAATTAATGTTCTGATTTGGAAATATTTTTATCTCTTTGCCGAAACTGAATTTATGCAATTGTCATTCAGTATATATGCTGGATCAAGAACAATCACGTTTGCTTTCACGTTTTAGTTCCTGGTTTACAGAAAGTTCTTAAATATAATATTGTAAATTTAATTTGATTTTAACCTAATTTCTTTCTAAATAAGTTGAAAATTATAGGTAAATTGAATTTAAGTATTTGTTATTTGAATTTCCAGTGTAATCTGGCAATTACTTTTCATTCCGCAGCCAAAAGAACTTAAAAGTTTGTCTATTTGATGAAGTCGGAAAAGCAGTCAATTCCATTTCAGCAAGCTATGTATCAGAATTCAGAACAGACCTGATATTCGGAAATAAAGTTGATGTACTATAGAACAAATTCTCAAATTTTAGGGTATCTTGTACTCTGGCTCACCCAACTAGATCAGTTTTAACGTTTTAAACTCAAGTAAACTGCTGCTATCTTTAATGCCACAATTTTTTCTGAGTGTACGCGAGTAGTGCAACCAAATCGCAAACATTCGCTTCGACTCGGTCGGAACTGTTGTTGGTATCTTTGGCAGTGTTGTTGCCGGTATCATGGCCGGTGTCGTTGTCGTTGTAGTTGTTGTTGTCGGGTCGGTGTCGATGTCCGTGGCAACCGCACCAAATGGTTTTGTGAAGAGAAAGTTAATTAAAATAATGAGTTTTCGTGCAAATGTTACGAGCTGTGCGCCATTCGTTGTGTTGATGAATGTCTGGGGCTGTCAAATAAGGCAGAAGTCCGAGTCTGAACCGAGTTCAGCCCCCTGTCCTCAATCTGAATCGGAATCCGAGTTGACTAGCTGCTGTCTTACATGGTCATAATACATATAATAAACGTGGTAATGCACTTTTAATTAAATGCAATGCTCACTCGCATACTGCATTTAAATCGACATTTAAAATGTTTGTCATTTACAGTTCTGCAAATTTGCATATTTGCATATTTGCGTGTTTGTGCTTTGTGTTTTGGGGCCCATCACTGAGGCTCTGTGGGGCCTGTGGGCATTTATAATAAGTAAATTGATTTAAAATTGTCAGCATTGCATTGCATTGCATTGCATTGTATTGCGTAGATGGCAAATTAGATATTGTGTGGTTGGATTATCAATATTAGATAAGTGGGTGATTAGATTTTGAGACTCAAATTTCATTTGAAGCTTGCATAATTGAAGGCATGGGATAAATCTTTGCTGCACTAGTAGAATTTTCAAAAATAAGAAGCATGAATTGCTAGATTTAACGAGCAGAAAATAAGCAAGTTGTATTTGATGTGAGCATATGAATTAGATTAACATCAAATAAGAAAATGCCGTTTGCTGATACAACATTTGTGTCAGCTCAAAGGAAGGTGTTGAAATAGGATCGAGTAATAGTGTACTATGATTTTGATGATTATCTTGATCCTGTCGTAATATTTAGCAATAATTTTTCCAAAATTAAAAATCTTAAATATTTATATCATATTATATTTTCATATATCATGTAAAGACCCTACTTAAATGCAGAATAGGTAAGTTCCTTAAACAAAAAAGTTTTCATACAAAAACTTATTTGTCGATCAATTTTTCCTACGGCAGCTATGAGATAGAGTGTCCCGATTTTAATGAAATTTTGTCGGCATCTATATAGAACGTGCTTAAAATGATTTAGTTATCTTAAGATCAAAAACAAACTGTTTGTTCCTATGGTAGCTGTAAGATATAGTGGTCCAATCCGGCCGATTCTGACATATACATATGTTCTGCTTGCGGAAAAAAGAAACATCTGCGTCAATTTGCATCAAGATAGCTTTAAACTGAGAGACTAGTTTGCATATAAAAGAAAGAAAGACGGACAGACGAACGTGGTTAGTTCGACTCGGCTGTTGTTGCTGTATATGTACATATACGGTCGGAAACGCCTCCTTCAATGCGTTACACATTTATTGACAAAATTATAGTACCCTTTGCAAGGGTATACGTTTTTTTAGATTTTTGCTTATAATTATCAAACAGTTTAAGCAAACACTTGGTGTAGTGCCCGACTGAATACCTTTTGGGACCATACTTTCTTATTTCTATATCTATCTTATTTGACTTTTGTATTTTAACTTTCATGAAACCTCGTAGAAGGTGGAAAACAAAAATTAATGACAGTGTTTCGAAACTGTTGCAATGTTTTCAACGGAAATACTGCGGCATATAGCCAAAAAAAAAATATATTTAAAGATTGTTGCAATTAGGCCTGCAATGTAGCGAGTACCTTGTCAGAGATATCTCCTACAATGTACCACATATTTCATGACAACATTTTTATAAGCTCTGAAAAACTGTTAGTATACAACTCCCTGACAACTTTGTACAAATGAACTCAGTTCAAAGAACGCTTTCTAGAGTATCAAACATCAGATAAAATATTGCACTCTTTAGATTAAGCAATTCTTGCGTGAAACAACATTGCGTGCTTCTGTCAAAGTAATAAATGTTAAAGTTTATTTGCGCTTAAACGGTGCGTGCGAGAAATTTGACATATTTTACAACACTTATACGTAATATATTTGGATTTTTAGCACCCAATACAAACATTTTCTATTTCTGTGCAAGATGCGTGAAGAAAAAGTGTAACTCAAGATTAGTACGTGTTTACAAGAGGAACATTAAAAGTTGAAAAACAGCGGAAAAAAGACAATTTAAGATGACCATAAATGCTAATTTGTAAAATAAATTAAAATCTGTATTTTCATCCTAAACATAAGCCCACCTCAAATTCAATCCTTTAAGATAATCTTTTTAGAAACATTTTGTATCAAAGCTTAACTTAAGAAATCTTTAACCTATAACTAAAGAATATATATTCGAAACTTACCAATCAATTTACCGTACTAAGTCCCATCTTCATCGTTCGTTCTATGTATCAGTGTAGTTATAGCTAGGAACCATTAGTTAGTTTTATTTAGCCATCCAATTGCCAAATAAGCTGATGAAAGTTTGAGTTAAATGTTTATGATTTGTTCCACTGTGCTGACACTTGCAGCTGTCAAAATTTGCAACGGAGAGCGCCGTTTGTTGCCAAAACATAAACATGTCAAATGTCAACTTGGAGAGCGGTTAACAGAGAGCGGCCACGCACCAGCGCACCACAGAGACTTGAGAGAGACAGGACGTTAGAGAGCGCGCGAGAGACACACAAATTGGCAAACCGAGAGACACACGGAGAGAGCGCGGGCGAGCGAGCGAGCGAGAGTGTTCCAAACTAAAACATTACGGTACTACGGCTACGGGTAAAGGGTATACGGATACGGACGAGGGGGGCAAGGGGTACGACTGGCGGACTACACGACTATATCCTTGCTCGCCTTGCGCGCCTTTTACACATCGAAGTCCAACACTTTCAATGGCCAAATCTTAGCTCCATGCCCACATGGATAGCCCAGGCCAAACAGCATCCACATTCAGGCGCCCCAAAATTGCTTCTATTTTGAATTGGCTGAGCAGCGACGTGGACTCAGCATCCTGCACAGGACCTGGACCAGGACAACGAGGGCAACACTAGCAATGTGGCGGCGACAGCCGGAACAATAACAATAAGGAGCCCAACGCGTGGTCCTAACATGGCGGGGTGTCCCAGCCCTGGCGACGACGACTGGAACAACTGGGACGACTGCGACGGGGACGACGACGGCGTCGAGGCTGGCAACAGACTCCAAAATTTTCTAATTTCGCGACAGGTTTCGATTTTGTTGACACGAAAAACACGAGCTAATGATTTTAGGCCAATTGCAGCACAAATATTGTTACATTTTGTTTGCCAATTTCGCACATTCGGTTTTGGCTTGATTAGAAAAATTTAGAAAAATAGCTGCGAGCGAAGTTTTTATTTCTTTTTTTTTTGTGTGTGTGTTTTTTAATGCGGTGCCACAACAAAAAGGTTGGCTGACTGTTCACTCGCGTCGCGTCGCGTTTGTCAAAGAGCAGAGCAGCGAGCGACAAAAGCCAAAATCTCGCATCTCACCAAGCGAGCCAAAACCAAACCGGGGGCACACACAGAGTTTGCCACACAAAGACCAAACGTTGCCGCCATTCAATGTACCAAAAGCAGCAACAACAGCAGCAGCAGCAGCAGTGGCAGTAGCAGCGGCAGCAACAACAACAACACACGAGCACAGCAAAGCAATTGCAAAAAAAAAGAAAACAGAAGAATATGTAGGAAAAAAAGTGAAGTGAGCATCAAAGCGAACGGGGCAAAATAGTTTTCAACCCGACCAGTAGCCCACCAGCATCGTTTGAGTGTCATGTACAATGCGATGCGGTGGCGCCCCGGCGCAGCAGCAGTCCCCAAACCAGCGTTGCCCCGTCTGCGGTGGGCCGCTCTTCAATTGCTGCTGCTGCTGCGTCTAAAACCGAAAACAATAAAAAGCTCCAATTGGAGCATGGGCTATGCTGACCCATGTGTATACTCTACAAGTTACAATTATTTGGAGTATGTACTTAAAAGTTAGTTAAAAAGGAAGAAATGAAAATTGCAAAAAGTTTACTCTTTGATGTTTGAAACTTAACCTGTTTCTTCGAAAATTTAAAAATTTTTAAGAAAAACTTTATTGAATTCATTCATTCTATTTTCATTTTAAGGACCATAGTAGTTACTGTAGTATTATATCGAGGCGTATTTACAAGTATTTAAAGTTGAAATTAAAGCTAATATGTGTTTTTCTATATGAAAAAAACTTTAGATTGATGTTTTGTCTATATATCGATTTATATTAGGTTTATAAAGTGAATAATAGTATTTTGACAGTCCATTTCATTAAATATATATATATAATATTGAGAAAAAAAATTCCTTTATTTTTAGTAATAATCTTTATTATTACAGACTTGATCTTAATGTTAAATCGAATATCATATAAAACAGAAAAATGAAATTTGATTATAAGATCTAATAAATATACTATCAATGTTAATATCATAACTAATATTTAAATTGCTTAACAATGACTTTATTCTCATAAATATATGTATATAAAATTGAAAAAAAGGAGAAAAAAAAGATCTCTCAAATGCAAAGTTTTACAACATAACAATTTAAAAAGGATTTTTTCAAAAATCGATTGAAATTATCGATTTGCAAACAATATCTATTATTCTAGCTTCAAAATCTACATACATTTAAATAATGAAGAATCCTATAATTAAACATACTAGCTTAGCTAAGCCATATACCCTACAAAATGATTATTCTAAAGCCAAACGAAAAAATGCCAAAGCACGCGTTGACACTTTGCGCTCAACACTCGCACATACACACACACACTCGTACACATACACATGCACAGAGAGATACAATGGAATGGCAGGACACAGTTTTGCTCTCCTGAATTTGCACACTCTGGAGAGTACGCTCGGGGCCATCGTCAACGTGTGTCCTGCAGCCCGGAGCAGCATCAGCAGCATCAGCAGCAGCGGCAGCAGCTGTAGCTTCAACCAGCATGCTTTCATTGTAAACAAAGGATATGGCGGTGCTCTCAGGGATGCTAATGCAGAAGCTACTCTGAGATGTGAATTGATGCTGAGCGGCGCTCTCTGCGCAGCGCGCCAAACTAAAGCTGAAGCTGTAACTGAGTCGGAGTCTGAAGCTTTTAAGGACTTGCGCGACAGGGAAAGCTGTCGGCATCGACGTCACCGCCTATCGATTTTGAAGCGGCCAATGCGCATGCAAAAGCGCTGCATTTTGACAGCTGTCAACACGCCAGCGATGACACTTTGGGGGCCCAAAGACCGGCAGCGCCGACAGCGCGACAGCACGACAGCTCAACAAGCGACAGGTAAGCCAGCCAAGGTAAACAAATTGAAATGCAAAATGCAGGCGGCCAACTGAACGACACACGTTCATTTATCAAATGTCCATTGGGTTCATCAGCAGATAAGCCGGTGCCGGCGCCGTGTTCGGGACTTGGATCGCGCCATGGCAATTAAACAATGTCACAAAATATTTAGCTGGCAAATAAATGTCACAGCAGACAGGCAGGCACAACGTTGCCCAGGATGAGCTAACAAACATGTAAATTAATGAGCAGACGATTCAATAACTACACTCATAAAAAAAAACAAAAAAACAGAAGCAGCAGCTCTTTTCTTTTATATATGGTATCATAAAATTAAGAACAACAAAGTTCTACATGTTAATATAGGAAGGAAGGCTCAGAATAGATGAGTTTGTTTGAAATAACTTTCCAACAAACAAGTTTTTCATTCAACTCATTTAATTGGAAAGTTTGATCAGGCTATATTGATTTACAAAAAGACATATTTTCTTCCTGCATCAAAAAGAAGCAGATGTGCCCAGTTTCCACTCTTTGAACATATTGGTCGACATAATGCCAACAATATGGCAATCTGACCCACTATCTATTCAGGGTACACACTATCTATGTACCAGGGTTGTAAGAAACAGTCGATTAATCGATTTTTTCATGCTGCTGCTATTATCGTTTAACGATATTTGTGCAAAACATTGCACAAAAAATGCCTTAGCTAATTTATTTTTTTTATTTCATGCATGTGAGTTCTGCTCAAGGAATGCCCACTTTATTTTAAAAAATATATATTTTTTTATCGAATCCTTTAATCGATTTGTTCTACTATATATGACAATTCGAAACACCTTGAGCTCATACAAAATTGAAACACCTGTTTGTAAAATTAGAATTTGTAATATTTTCTCTACAACGCGTATTTCATAAATATTCATAATTATTGTTGCTATACACCTGGATCGAGCGTTCCGAATCGCATTGTGGAAAATTTTAATATTTGGCATTTGAAAATATAAATGTGTATATATTTCTACCAAAAATAAACAACTTGAGAATAAATTATCGTAAAATTATTTCAAAATAATCGGATTATACACTCTCATTCCAAACATAACTAACAAATCTGTATCGAAACTCATTTCGGTCAATTGATTCGTTCAGTGTATGCGTATGTAGCTCAGACATACGTATGAATTTTTGATAACTTAATTAGAGTGGCAACCAGATGGTTGCCCAATTGCTTGTAAAAATGCGTTACGACCCAAAAAAAAGAAAAACTGAAACCGCGACTCCGACTCCGAAATCAACTTCGAGTCAGCCCCATAATTGTACACGCACGCAGAGGCAGGCAGGCAGAGCAGTCAAAAGGACACGGCAGGCGTTACAAAAGGAATTTTCATAATTAAGCAATTAACCGTTTTCGTATTTTTCGTATTTTCCTATTATCCTAGTATAGTATTTGGTGTCCTTTTTTGTGCCCTGTGGGCGTTGCGGTCACTTAGCTGACCAGCTCGCCATTTGTTTTCATTTCTCAGGCGTCGCACAAATGTCATAACTGTTTTCTGGGTCGGACCGCAGCGAGATCGGCCCGCCACGCATTACCTAACGAAGATGAATTGGTTTTTTATTCAAATTTAATTTATGCCAAGTCAAAATATATAAACTGCACCACGTTTAGAGAGCTCAGCCCACACGCACCCAGCCCCCGTCTCTTGAGTCTTTGCCATGTAAGCGCCTAATAGATATTTCCATGTTTAAGCCCATTAAAATCGCAAAAAAAAAAAAAAAAAAAACAAAAAACAATTGAGACACGTGATTTTAATACCTCTCTAGCTCTCTTGTTATGCGTGTCTGTCACTCATAAGACAAACTGCCCTTCGGTCAGAGTGCCAGGCTGATGTCAACCAAATATCATCACCTGGCCGTGCCTCCAAACTGATGGCAACTATGCTGATTACTGTCATTGGCGACATGGCCTTTTTCGTTATTTGTTAGGTGCAAAAAAATTATATCTGTTAACTGAGCAAACAGCGCGAATTCATCATAACAAACTACACATTCATATCTGTAGTCTGATTATGATCTACAAGCATGTAAGCAGTGGGTGCTACAAATGAATAAACGAATAAGTAGTTGATGGTTATATTTCTATTAAATATGGCGTGATATACGCAATGTTGGCTAACAAGTTAAAAAAAAAGGAAGATGGGATTAAATTACTTCCACATATTACATTTGTTTTTAAGCAGACTAAGCGGAAGCTATGTAGAAAATGTATAAGCTTACTTAAAATCCAGTTCTATTGCTGATTTTTTTTTTCTAACTTATGAAATTACATTCTACAATTGCTTAACCTTTCTATTTGGATGAACGCTTGTCAAGTGGCTATAAAAAAGCCATATCAAGATCAAGTTTTATCAAAGCTTAGATTAATCTTTTAGAGAACTACATTTTATTTAAATTATTTCTCAAGCGATGTTAAGACTATGCAATTCTTTCGTGAAACAAAGTTGCGTGCGAGATATTTCTTAAAAATATGTCATCACTTAAACGATCCAAACAACACTTATATTTTCCATTTGAAATAATAGTTCAATCTTATACAAATATCAAACATACATATGTATGTATCAACAAAGGCCAAAAGAAATTGAAGAATATTTGTAATTTTTAAGAATTAACAAAACCAATTCGTCAAATTTGAAAACGTTTATAGCATTTCGAATAGAAACGTTTCTATTTCTGATGCAAGATGCAAAATAACTTGCGCGCAAGCTACAAACGCCTGTTTAGACGATGCACGATGGAAATGCATTAAAAAGCGTGCAGGAATCGCATCCTTTAAACGCTATCTTTCAGATACATGCGCACATCAATAGCCTGCCAAAAATATATCCTAATCAACCAAAAATGTAGCTTCAATCATTAATACAAGCCCACTCAAACATGACACTGCAAATTCCCACGCCAAATTTCAGACTTATCTATCATTAAAACATTTGCCATTCCACAGCCAACTGATGCCCTTGTTGCACCTGAGCCCATATGATAATATCAACGTTGCCAGATCAGCGGGTAGTCATCCAATAATTGCCGGTTAAACAATCACTGTTCACAATTCATGGAGAAATGTTGGCGCTGCTGTCGTCATTGACATAATGCGACAATGCGAATGCGACAACAGAATACGTCATGAACAAGCAGAGACAGAGATATATATATATATATATATATATATATATAAATATATATATATATATAGATATATATATATAGAAAGAGAGAGAGCAGTTGGAGATAGCTCCTGCCAGTTAGCTAGATATCAAGGGGTTACATTATCCCCAACACCCCCCTACCAACACATGTCGTCCAAATCGCGATGCGACGCGCACTGCGCTGCCAAGATAACAAAATTACTGCGTACTAAACATTTTGTTTCAGATATTGTGATAAAAATATATACATATAGTGCTAAGCATAGTGAGCAGCCGGTGGTGGCAGCGTTTACTGTTTCAAAATAGTACAACAACTGAGATTTATGAGCACGTAACCATAACCGAGAGCTCTCTGGTCCTCTAGTTTTTGGTGCTGGCCGCAAATCTGTCACCGGTCTGAGCCGCACGGCAAACATGAAAATATTTGAGTTGCTTCAGTTTCAGTTTTTCAGTGCACATATTTGCCTAGTGCCAGCACAGTAGCGATAAAATGTTAACTCGATGATTAGCGACGTTCGCCTGGCATTTGTTTATGGAAGTCCGAGTGTGGCTCGAACTCTAATCACAAGCAAAAATAACACTTAGCAACATCGTTTTCTATTCGGAGCAAAGTTGTTATACGTTTTTCAAGTTGAATGTCGTCCTACATGGTTTTTCTTTTAATTAATATGCAAATATTTCGAATAAATTTCAGTGGTGTCTAAAGCGTAATCAGAGAACATTTGCATTACAATTAAAATTAAATTAAAATTCGAATTCAATTTCTTTCAAATTCTAGTTCCAATGCATATTGATTTCTGATACTGACAGTGATAAAATTATTCGATTTTTGAAATGTTGTTGGCATTCGACTAGAGATAGTGTTCCGATATTTAAACCTCAGTCAGGATAAGTTAAACATACACTTAAAGAACTTTGAAATTTTCTATCCAAAATTGCAGCTTATGCTCCCATAATCTAGACGATTGTTAAAAATAAATGCACATTGACAATAAAAAGAATAAATAGTTATTTTTTTAAATTATATAATTCAAATTGTCCCACCTCATTGAAATTTTCATTATTTAACTAAATTTAAACTCTAAAATTATTTTCATGGACATCAAGTAAATGATGACAGTGCACTGTGGGCCAGAATCGACTGGTATGATTATAAAATTTTAAGAAACATATTTTTTTTAAATATAGATAGCCTAAAGTTTTTTGTATGACTTCCAGCATATTGAGAATGCTGGAAGTTGAAAATTGAATCCTACAAAAGTGTGTATAAATTATTTCTTAGAAATAAAGCAGTGCTTAACTTTAGAATACTTTGTATATAATATTATATTTTCTAAGAAAGTTCGTGCTGCATATTGAATAATCTTTTAAGTATTTAAATAACTCATTCAAACAATATAAACTAGCATTCACTAGAGTGCTTATCTTTGGCATTGTGCTTATCATAGACATAATATTTTATGAAGGACTTATAAAAAGTTTGCGATTATGGTAAAATCGAAAAAATTTTAAGACATGCAATAAAAAGTGTTTTTGCCAGACAAAAACTTCTTCTAAATAACTAATTTCTTACAAGGACATTGAAAAACCATTTGAAGTGATAATATTTTATTGAATTTGTTGGCTAGTGTTAACAGCAAGCAGCAAAGAAACAACTGGCAAATGAACAAACTACGAGAACGTCTGCATTGGCGATGCAGTGGACAAACAATTGCAGTCTCGTTTGGATTTCTGTCTGATAAGATTGCCCGAAGCTGAAGAAGACGCTCTTCTGATAGCCTTTGGCAGCGACCGAAATTCATAAATTACAAATCATTATGGCAACGACGACATGAACGACGCCATGGAGGACAAACAGTCAGTTTGGGTACGCTGCCAGCCGGCGGCATCATCAACTGTTGGTGCCACAGCGGTTGGTGCCTCATAATGCAAGCCAATTTTGACATGTACATGAATTAGATTTTAAAAACTTGTCCGCTTGCAATTGCAGGACTGGCCAAGAGGAGTCTTAAACTGAGCCAGCTTCAGGCTGGCGGCTTCAACCTGCCGTTAAATGAGTTTGCTTGTAAAACTTGCGATGAAACGCAGCAGATAAGCAGGCACAGACGATAGAGAGGGACGCAAGGGTGGGGGAGCATAGGGAGAGCCCAAAGGGGAAGCCATAAAAAGGGTAGTATAACGATTAATTTTTTTCACGTTGACATTTTAGCTTAATTGCACTTCAATAATCCCGAAAAAAGCTAAAGCAAAAAGGCAAAAATGCGTAAAAGGGCATGAAAAGCGGCAGCCGCGGCAAACCGAAGTGAAAGAGACGAAGACCACGAGGCACATACAATTTTAATCCCACGGATATTTGCTGCATAAGCACTACAGCTCCACACACACACACACAGCACAGCTAAAAAAAAGAAACAGACACAGAAACAGAAACCCCGAGCTACGTTGTCAGCAGAATCAGCAGCAGCCAACGCACCACATGAAGCAGCAGCAAGTGGGCCAACCCACGAGTGGCCAACACAAAACCGACCCCAGAAGCGTCCAAAAGCCGGGCCAAAAGCGGGCAAAAGCGGCCCGCTACCAAAGTTGACAAGAAGTAAAATGTCCGACGGACTAATTGGCTTAAACGCTGGCAAAATTTATTTAAGCACATTAGTGGGATTTGGTTTTTGCCATCCGCCGTTCGCTTTGTGCCTTCCATATACTTTACTTACGTGAGCAGCTGGTCAACAGCTGCCCCTCCAACCCCTCCAAACCCTCTCCACTATCATCTCATGGCTTTTACTGACTCGCACTACGCCTTTTTGGCATTTGATCTACTTGGCTTTAAGTAATGTCCAATTGATTGAACCTCTTTGTGGCCGCAACGTTTTTTGAGATATATATGCGTGGGTTCAACCATACTTTATAAATTTGTTGCTGAGGCAAGGCCACTTAAGTTATGAGCTGACAACAGAGTATTGAAACTAATAAGCCTGCATAAGGTAGTGTAATGATTTCATTTCAAATTTTGCAAATCAATTCTAGCTTAGGTAAAGTTAGGAATCAAATCAATTATAAATTAAAATTCAAAACTAACACTCTGATTTTTTAAATTTGAATTTATATTTTGAAAGTCCTAGATAAATCATTTTTTATTATTTTTGTTTGTCTTTTGACTCAGTTTTTGTTTTAGCCCTTCCGGGACGGAGTTTTATTTTAAAATCCAAGATAGTAACAGAAAATATTTAAACATATTCTGAATGGCGTTAAAAAAAAATGTATTGCATACTTGAAAATACTGAAATCGTCCTTTTTTTTCTGGGATTTATAATCCATATAAGTATTTCTAGTCGGACATATTATCCCAAAGAGTGTAAAAGGCGGAGTTTGAAAACTGCTGGGACATATTGTCCCAGTAGTCCCCAAAGGGTTTATACATGTATAAGTTATTGGATATACTCAAAAATGAAATTATTATTATTTTTTTAAACTATAAGTTTGGTGTGTATATATATATAAAATTAAGGCCTGTTCCGGCTTTTATTTTCGGCAACATTTTGAGGAATTGAAATTCCCTTAAAGGTTTCAAGTTTAATTAATGAAATTGAATCCAATTTCAATTCATGATATAATGAAAGTGAATTCAATTCTCAAAATGTTACCAAAAAGTGAAAATGTGAACATTTAAGGAAAAATCACTTTTGCAATATATTACCGAAAATGAAAACAGTAATAGGCCTGGTTATGTTTGCAGTTTGTATCAAAAGTTTAAGTATATATTAGTTATATAAACGGCTTTAATTTAAATATTTAGTATCTACTGCTTTAAAATATTTTAACAATTACAATTTTTTTAAAAAAATTTGAAAATTGATCAGATATGATAATGATAAAATGATATTAGAGATTGACGTTCTAAATAGTGACTATTTATTTGGAAATAAGGATAAAGTCAATTACGATTTTCAATAACAAATAAAGTTGTATATCAATATTTTTGTTCAACTTTTTATTTATAGCATATGAGAAATATTTAGTTTTGTACATTGCCAACCCATTTTAATTAGCCGCTGGTCCAAGCCAGTTGTCAGTTGTTCTTGCCACATAAATCACTCATTAAGTAAGATGCCACAAAATGTGGAACGTGCTTAATTGTCACATGCACTTAGGTAAACGTTCTAATTTTTATTTAGTAACCTTTTATTTAATTAGCTAAATTCAAGAGAGGAACAAACATTTGCACACAAATTAAAGCAAATAAATAATTGAATGGGTCGAATGGGCAGTGCAAAGTGCAAATGTATCTAACAGATACGCAGTTACTTGAAAGATACAACGAGTTTGTACATATTTAATAAAGCTAAAAGCGCAAGCAATTTACTTATTAAATTATTAAAATGGTTTATACTAAGTAAGTATAAAATGGAACTGATACATTCAGCTGTGTTCTGGCAACGCCCCCTACTTAAATAGCTCTAAATAGACAAAGGCAAATTGAAGATTTTGATCTATTGCCGGGGCTCTATATATGCAGTAAAGCCCCCCACACAAGTAAATCCAATTTTAGACAACTACAACGACAACGACAACGACATAGACAACGAAAATGAAATCGAAATCGAAATCGTCGCATCGATACAAAAGAAATTAAAAACAGCAACAAATTTCTCACGCTGCCTGCCCAAACTTCTATCTTTTTATACTATAGTTCGTATCTTTTTGTATCTCGACCCCGAAATGACTTTCACCGTGCCCTGACTCCGTGTAGGAATGTATGTGTGTGTGTGTGAGTGTGTATATACATTTCACACCCTCAAAAATAGAAATTATCTTCGTGCATTTACGCAAGTTTTTAATGCTATTAGTTCCATCTTAAAATCCCAGCCTCGTCTAGAAACTCTCCAATTCCTTCTCCTGCTCCGTGTCTGCCTCCATCTCCTTTCCTATTGCCTGACATTTGAAGTGAACCAAATTGTCTGTTTCTCTAGCTTGCTGTGTGTCCTTTGCCTTTGCCTTTTATTTCCATTCTATTTTCTATACATTTCCATTTCTATTTGTTGCAGCCCCGCGTTGCACTCAACGACGATGCTCTGGACGCAATTTTGTTGGTAATAAATCACCTAAAGTCGACATTAAATCTTTCTTCTTTTCTTTTTTTTTTGTCTCATTTCTTTTTTCTCTTTTCTGCTTTCTGTTTTCCTGCCATTCTCCTGCGTTTGATTTCATTTTGTTGCTCTTTCTTAGCACTGACTTTCACACAATCGGCGACAAGCCGGGCACATTGCACATGTCTTAGGATTACTGGGGACGGGAACTGTTTAGGATGGTTTGGAATGCCGCATAGCAGGACCTTTAGATAATATGTAAATATGTTAAAAATAAACACATTTTCAATATTAGGGTTGAAGTTTTCAAATTGAAATAGTCACTGTCGCTGTGGCAGTCGCGGCCTGCCAAAAATTATCAAATTCAATAGGCCACATTCAGTTGGCCAAACCAAGCAGAAAATGTTACATTTCCGTAGGCAAAAGGCAAACGGCAAACAGCAAACAGCAAACAGCAAATGGTAACGGCAACACATTAACACTTTACAAACAATGGCCAAAGTGGCATCCATCAAATGCAGCAGCCAGGAAACCAAAGGAAGCCATCCACCCCACATGATCCATGGAGCTGAATCGAGCCAACTTGAACCCAGTCGAGTCGAGTCGACTCCAGTTGAGTCGAGTTCAGGCGATTCGATTCGAGTCGAGTCGAGTTGAGGCAGTGGCATTGCCAGTTGCTTCTGCCTGTCACAGATCTGTCAGAGAAGCGAGACTGTGAACAATCGCAGGAAGTTGAAACAACAACAGGCTCGCTCGTTTGACACCCATTCCCCTACTCCCCTACTCCTCTACACGGCCATATGCATTTGAATTAAAGTGCCAGCCAACAAAAACAACAAACAATTTCGCGCTTGAAAAGTCAAATAAAAGAGGCAGCAAAAGAACAGGCGCAAACAGAACATGCGTTAAACTAATAATTGTCAGAAAAGTCAAAGTCAATTTCAAATGCAGCAGCAGCAGCAGCAGCTGAGCTGCAAAGGGTAAGGACATACCCGTACATATTGTACACTTAGAAAAATATTTGTTTGAAAATAATTGAAAGAGCCCATCAGCTAGAATCTTATCACAATTATATATTTACTGCTTCGTATTCGTGCCTGTCCTCTTATCCGATTCACAATATTCGAAAAAAACATTTTAAGCTATTCAAAATTTTTTGATCCTGTAAAACAGATTTTAATCAAGTAAAACAATTGCATTTGAATGCTCCCGACTGCGATATAATCTATCTTTATCTTAACACTTTGTCTGCCTATGGTAAACATACTTATATCAAGACAAATACAAAATATGGTTGCTCTACCTTCAAAAATGTGGAATATATTGCGATCATACAGACGGACGGACGTACGGACAATTTACAAGAGTAATAATATATTTTTCAATTCAAAAAAAGAAACTTTATAAAAAGAAAACCAGCTTGATATTTCATTTGAAAGGGGGAAAACAAAGCCAAATTTATTATCGATAGATTGCATTTTTGTAAAGAATCAATATATTTTAGAATAAATATTCTTTCAAATGACATCTAACTTCGAAATTTAATCACCTTGTGGATAAAAGTGAAATTATAATTTAAATATAATTTGCGAATGTTTCCCAAGAGTGGGATCATTATTATTTATACTATATAATATACAAAAATATTAATATATAAGATATTCAGATTGTTAAAACAAATTTAAAAAAAAAAAAGTTCTATAAAATGTTTATGTTTGATTTTAAATTAACGCTAACATTGATTATAGTGATATTACCTTTAAAAAAATTTAACTACATCAATTCTGATTGCATCGTTTTATAACACGCTTTTTTTCAAGTGTATAACATAAGTAAACCTGATATTTGCTGTTTGATTGTCTGATGATGATGACGAGTTACGCGGATCAATGTCAGGCTAAGCTGCTCCTTCCGACCACGAGCACCACCAGGAGGCAGGATTGTGACTGCATTGTCAACTGTTTTGTTTGTTAGGTATGCGTATACGTTTTCGCATGCGTATCCTTTTGGCCAGGGGTTCACTTTTGAAAGCGATCTCAATCAAATGTCGTATAATGTATTTGCTGAGCATTTGACATTCATGCGCTCTGCTGCTTGTCTGTCAACAATTAGCACGCTATTCATCACGGTGTTGACTTTTTGGGTGACTGCCAGAAGGGTCATCATCATCCGCATCCGAATCCACAAACGTATCCGCATCCTTATCCGTTTTTGCCATATGCGATCGCTGCTGACTAACTGGTTGTTTGACTACAATTGTCACAGAACGGATGATGTGGTTTTCTGTGCTCAAGAAAAGTGCTTAAATATTATGTAATGCCTACTGATGGGCATTATCGTAAAGATAATAAGAACTTATTAAAGTCAACAAGAAAATAGTACAAATTATAGCAATCCTTAAGCTCTTAAGACATTAAACTATTCAAATTTGAATATAAGACTGCCTGATTTGATAATCTCAAACATGATATCCTAATTAATCTTTCGTCAAAGTTTGTTCCAATAACATATAATGTGCCATACATAAGATTTATAAATAGTTGGGCTTTTAAGCCAAGTTATCATTTAAAATTCAAATGTAAAACTTTCTTGATTCGATTTAAAGCAAATGTATTTGGAAACGTGAACTTGATTGGACTATTCAAAAACATTCGTTATGAATGATAATCTCAGCTTAGATAATGAAGGTTCATGAACATTTTAGAATTGCGGTTCTTGGTTTTGTTAACTCAGTTTATTATTATACTATATTCCAAATTTGTTTTATCTTTAAAACAAAGTAAATTATACTATTCACATTTGAGCGACTTTACATATTGAGCTTTGTTAATTTATCTAAGATTGCATTGTTGAAAACAACAAAAGCGAAAGGTTTAAATAGTCGTGTATATAAAGTTTGCATTGTAGAAAATAATAAATCTTATTATGGGTATTTTTGCTAAAAAGTTAATGAGATTCTTAATACAAGCGATCATTATTTAAGAGCCCAGAATGAAACATGAAGTGATACTGTCGAAGTATATATGTATTTGAAATTATTCATGGGTTATATACAAGCTGTATTATCGAAGGATATACAAATTCAGATAAAATCAGCAAGCCACTTTATTCTAGTGAAAATCAAACAAAGTTCAAGTTTTTAGATTGTCACTTGTAATTCTCAAACAGTTAAAGCAAACACTTGGTGTAGTTATTGACTAAATCACTTTTGTGGCAACATTTTCTTATTTCACTATCCATCTCATTTGATTTTTATATTTAAGTGTCCAGATTTGTAGAAGGCACCCACCCACATTGCATCCATCCTTCGTCACTAGCGTGCACTTCCGTCTACAATGATACCATAAGTCTGTAATAAAATGCAGCATCATGTCTACAAGACAATCAACATTTTTGACAAAAGTGCTACTGATTTAGAATATGTTATCGGAAGTGCGTTTATTTGGAGAAAAAATAATAATACCATTTAAGGTTATAGCACACAAAATCGTATTGCCAAAGTGACTTTGATATATATAAATATGCGTCAGTGCTCTAAAATAGCTTAACAAAAATTTTGGTGTTTGTTATTTTTGTTTGTATCTCAAAGGTTGCGACTGGCCGTGTATTTTAATTTTGTTGGGATTAATTTAACAAAATACGAAAAAATTAAAAAAAAAAAAAAAAGCTAAGCATTTTAAGTTAGTTTCGGAACTTTGCAGCTTCATTTAAATTTTTGATTGGCCTTCCAACAAAAACAAAAAAAAAGCTCGTTTGGCGATCCAGTAGACGGCAACCTAATGAGCAAATGGCGTTCACTGATCGCTTTAAATTAATCTTTTTTTAATTTCTTGGCATTACCGATTAGATGCTGTCGAAGCTAAAGTTCAGCGCAGTTCAGTTTTGCCAGTAATATAATTAATATGCAAATTATAAGCCCCAAATGTGCCCCCCAAGAAAAACAAATAAGCACAACAACTAGTCACAAAAGAAGATGAACCTGGTTCGCACGTGTGACTCGTCCAAAATGATGGCAAAAAAATTTTGGAATAACTAATCACTAATGGCAATGCCAAAGCCGAAGCCAAAGCCAAAACCAAAGTCAGCTACTAGCTCCCCCCCCACATACTCTTATCGTTCGACTATGCAATCAAATTTGATTTAGCCACCTCGGCCGATATTTATTTATGAGCACTTGGCTTTGATTTCAGCTAACGCTGCGTTTCGCATAAATTTCTATGGAGCTGGCCACATTACCACGCACAGCTCGTAACTCATTGGTAGCACCAGTGGATCCGTTGATTCGTGGATTCGGAGGCTCCCATTCGCCTCCATCGTAGCCGTAAATACTCCTCTATACCTGATGACTGGCTGCACTTTTTGCCATGTCGGCAACTCAACATTTTTGGCTAATGAAAATGAAGTTGCCACTGCGGCATTTGGTCAATGGATGTGGCCAACGGAAGCGAATTTATGCTGTGGCGAAAGGTAAAACCTCAAAGAGACCTGAATTGACTTGACGTGATATATGAACTGAAATTGTGTGTTTGAAAAATGGCGCTAACGTTTTGTGTTTGCAATTTTGTCAACTTTGGAAACATAACTATATATTTTGTGTTACTTGAAACACTTGTGGTTGAAACAATTTGCTTTTCATAATTCATATTTTCAATAATAATTTCGTTTTATACTTAAAAGTATAGTTATCTGGAAGTAATCAGTTTACATGATAATACCTTCTGCCCTAATTGATTGTTACTAATGATCCTCCTGACAGATTTGATCCAAAATACTATAGCCACACCCAAAAACCGTATATTATAGTCGGAATCATCCAACTGCAAAGTTCTTACTTATCTTTGGACAAAACCTTAACAAACACTCAGGATCTCTATGTTGCCAATTAACAAAAAAATATATAAAAGGTTAAGCAAACCCTAAATTTACTACAATCTACAGTAATCGCAGAATATTTCCAAATAGACACAACTGAACTATCAAACAAAACATCGATATAATCGATATTGTCATCGATATACTCCCACTTGTAATCCACTCTGCTTTTATTTATAAGGTTGTCACTTAAACAACTCAGCTACTTAGAATACCGTTTTATTATTCAAAATGCTGCCTAGATACAACCTGATTCATGCTTTGTATTCTAAAACCAAATTAACATTTATTTATGCCTCTCTGTGCGAGGACCGCTTAAAACAGATCCCGCCCATGTGTTACTTCTACAAACAATATTATGTTTGGGTCAGTAGATTGCAATTTATAATCCGAAGCAGTTTGTTGATTTTTCTTTAAACCAAAAGCTGTCAGTTTTGTATGCGCATACTTTTCAAGAAAATTGTTTTTCAAATAAATTTTCCACCCACACGTTATACGCTCGCACACTACAAACACAACACACATACACACAGCGCCATATATCTTACTAACAGAAGACTTTGGATGCTCGGTCTCGGAGATACTATTGAAAGATGGCAAGAGATTTGAATAGATATTCCCATATCTCTTTTGGATTGGATGCCGGTCGCCGTACTGTTTGTTTATTTAGACATAATGCGCGAATAGTTTCACTCACTGACTAGTTGAGGCCTCCTCGTTTGTGGACGAATTGACGGACTGTTCTATGCGTTATATCGAAGGGCACAAGAGTGCTTTGATCTTTCCCCAGAGTGTGAAAGGAATGTAGCTTGTAGCTGTGAGCGTGTGATTAATCAAATGTTTATAAAGAGTGGGCTAAGAATGAGTTGGGTGGTTTGCTAAAGAGGGAGCTGTGGCAGGGGCCGCGACCTGCAGCCGAAAATGGAAACAAAATATAATTAAATATTTATAAAATTGTACAGTAACAACAATGCGTACACTTGTCGACGTCGCCGTCGCCGTCGCCTGTCACAAAATGACATTTCCCACATCAACGAAGCGATCCGGCCGAAGCTGAAGCTGAAGCGTCCTACAACAATTTAACATGAATTCGCAGTCAAATAATGTTGCATTTTTTATGCGCAAATGTCGTCGTTGTCAAGTGGCAGGCAACCAAGTCGCAGGATGTGGATGTGAATGTAGATCTGAATGTGGATGTGCTCTGATGGATAAGGGAAAAAGGGATGCAAAACCAGTCAGGAGGTCAGCCTCAGTTCGAGTCTTAGTCTGAGAGTCGGGGTTGCGTTTTGTGATTGTGATTGTGATTGTGATTGGGGTAAGGGTTGGGGTTGGGGTTGCCTTTTTTTTCGACTGACAAACAAAATGGCACTCTAACGGATGTATTAACGCCCCGCGTATTCGATGTATTTTTAAATAAGCTAGCAGATGAGAAACTCGTCGCTTGCACTCAAGTTCCTTGTTGCTGGTGGTTGGCAATGTTGCTCTGACTGGTCTTTGGTCTACCCTGCCCGCCTGCTTGCCCGCCTGCCTGCCTGTGTGCTGTGCTGTGCTCATCCAACCAGGCAGCCACCATCGGCGTCGGCGTCAGCGTCGGCGTCTCTCGCTTGCAAAATGTCAAATGTCAGAATTTGACATGCGTGTGACATATCAGTGGCAGCTTTTACATTAATCAAACTCCCTTTTTCTTCAGCAGCGTGTAGAGAGACCCCGAGCCAAGCGAACACCAAATGGCGATGACGACGACAACGACGACGACGATGCTACAATTGACACATTGAATTAGGGACACGAGGCCTTCTGTTTCTATCATATACTCGTTCTATAAGTATAAATACTATACAAACCATGTCCGAGACCAATGCTCATTCATGGATCGCAAATAGTTCTCATTGATGTTCGACATGCATTTTACTGTTCCAATTTAATCATGTGAAATTTAATTTTAAACTGCGGCTTTTCACTCGTTTCGCTATTTTGCTGTGTTTCCAAAGTAGTTTTCATGAAAATTTAGGGCATTGGTGCACGATCCAAAAATGGATTGATTTATTGTATATAACTTGCCAACCGTTAGCCAAATGGCACTTAGTCCTATTGATAATACTTATTTGAAACTGATAAAGGATAAAGAAAGAAAAGTAATTTACGGCGTATCGAAGATACTATATACCCCTGCAGAAAAGTTAAGCGTATATAAACTTTATTTATCGCCGATAGAGAAATTCATTACAGATATTAAGAACTCCAACATGGATTTGTTAAAATATTAACACTTAAGATTTATTAAAATATTAACACTTAAGAAACTGTGCCCTTTTGTAAAAAAGAATCCCAATGTATCACCAGCTGGAGTACATTTGTACCAAATGTGACATCCATGTTTGAAATATCTGTATAAAAAAAAGTTATTCATATAAAAACTCATTTTTTAACAGATTGCTCCTATGACAACAAAAGATATAGTCACCCGATTTTGATCAAATGTCTACAAAACAATAAAACTTAAAATTGTTGGAGACAACTTGAGGAACAAAAACAGTTTTACATTTTTACAGTTTTACATTTTTGAAGCGATTGTTACTGAGGCAGCTATAAGATATAGTGGTCAAATTTTTTTACGATGTTTTGTCAGAAGCCTTTTAAGCCTGGATCTGAAATGGTTCTAAAAGGTTTCGTCTTCATGCAAGATGCACTTTCAATGTAATTTGGTATGTACGCTACTTTTTACTTGTTGGAAATATTCCAGTTTAAGTTTGATTTTATATCAGTAACAAAACTGTCTGAAATGATTGTTGAAAAGTAAGTTTTTCCTATAACATATCGTGAGAGAGAGCTTAAAAACTAAGCTGGTTGTCTAATACCTAATGAAAATGTGTTAGCGTTAAGTACATTGATTGGCCGTCGTTTTGTTTTCATCAAGCCACAGACCAGCCGAATATTTAATCATCTGCTTTTAAATTACTGTCAATCTAAGACTCATCAACACAGCAGCCGCCCATCATCAACAGCACCATCATATATTTGCACGAGACGACTCTTTGGCTCATAAGACCAATTTATTAACTTATAAAGTGGCACTGGCCCGCATGCGCTGTCAGCGTTGGTTGCTACTCATATAATAGAAATACTTAATCCTGCAGCCGTGGAAAGTCACGACAATGAGAGTGAAAATGTTTGAAACCATTTGCCTAAATGAAAATGTCAAATCATTTGTCAAGTGTTTAATTAGCAGATCCAAAGCCTTGGGGACTGCAGACCCTCCAAGGGCGTCGTGGGTGCCCCAAATGGGCCAGAAAACAACTCCGGCGGTTGTCTGAAGGTCCACGATCCATCTTGAACTCGTCAATTGTCCGTCCGCCTGCAGAGCTGGCGGCTCTGCGTAACGAAATGGCGCGCACAGTGGAATGCGTATCGAATTCACATTGAAAAATATTTCAAAATCAAATTGCGCGCATGCGTGAAAAGCCGCAGGAGGCACTCGCTCCACACGTCGCTGGTTAATTATGAGGCCTTGCCATAAACATAAACTTAAAGTTAAACAAAAAAAAAGGCAGCGCCAGCGCCATGACAAAATCAATAAAAATATAATAAAATAACAAAACAAAACATCAGGCAAACAATATAAATACACTCTACAAAATAATATTGTTTCTACAACACATTAAGAGAAAGCTAAAACCGTTTGCAAAAATATATAATTTTTTTTTAAATAATTCCTATCTACAAAGCTATTTTATTGCCAGAGCAACGAAAGCTTTCAGGCTGACCATAAATCTAATTTTCGATTACTTTTTAGCAAAATGAGAATTAATTCAGATTTCGAAAAGTTTTTGTTTTTTTTGTTTTTCATTAAGTGGCAGAATTATTTTTAAACAACTGTATCAAAAGTATGCATACTTACTGTATACGTCAAGTAAATACGAACAAATTAAAAATAATAAAAATAAATAGCTTTTAATTCAAATCACAATTTGTTTACTGTGTATATTCGTTTATATTTGTATTTGGTGAGGCTACTTGGCTTTTTAACCGTACCTCGGACAATAGACATAAATCATGGGCCAGTTTGAGTTCGGTGTGCGCCAGTTGCGGCAACGTTCAAATGATGCTCACAAACATGTAGAACATGACGTAGGACAACAATCAAATCATATTCATTTTGAGCAACAGCAACAGCCACAGCCATAGCCTCAATCGCATCCACATCCACATCCATATCAACATTGAGCAACTTCATCTTAATCAGAGACTCGTCGTCAGGTTGCGTTCCTCACAGCTGAGTTACGACGAAACTGAAAACACTTTTAATGCGCCTTGATTTATTATCATCTTCTCTTTGGCTCTGAAGTTATGGTTTTGAAGTGTGGCTGTGGTTTTGTGGCTCACAAGTGTTATGAATCAACAGAAAATGTATTTAATTGTGAAGGATGTTTTCAAAAGAAAATCGCCCAGTTTTGTGTAAGCAGCACGCAAAATGTTGTGCCTGTCATCGTCATGTAGAACGCTCAATGCACGATCATCTCATAAGAATTGTAAATTTTGACATATTCATTTCGACTAGAGGACTAAAACGACAACTCCGAAAGGTGTTACATGTCGTGCCCGTGCCAAGAACGCGATCGAACTGGGGTAGGAGATCGGAGGTAGGAGGTAGAAGAGTACGAGCTGTCATGACATGCATTTATGCAACAGTTACAGATGATGATCGTCATCATCAACGATGAATCGATATCGAGATCGGTCTGCGTCATTGGCCTT